>CM028129.1:1673850000-1674450000 GCA_016271365.2 Neoceratodus forsteri
GACGATCCCTGACTATTGCACCTGCTGAGCTGAATACCCTCTCAACACTTACACTGGAGGGTGGGCATGTGAAGTACTTCAGTGCCACTGCAGTCAGCTCTGGCCATTCACTGGCCTTTCCACTCCAGTACAAAAGAGGATCTTCAGTTATTGTCAGATGCCTGTTTTCAGACAAATATGACTCAACCATTCTCTGTGCCGTACCAAGTCCAATTGTTGATGCATCAGCATGTTCCCCAGAATCATTGATTTCACAAATACCCACTTGGGACAAAGCCTCCTGAAGTGGGTTGACGCCACCCACTTTGGATGGCAGACCACCTGGAACTACAGTCCCCTTACCCTTGCATGATATGTTTACTGGTACTCCAGCTACACCTTCAGCTGGATTATGCTGCTGAGGTTTGCAAACCTTGGCACGTGACTTCTGTGCTCCATGAACCAAGCGAACCAGTTGACCACTGATATTTTTTACCTGTTCAGGTCCTCCCTCCAGTACTGATGCAGTTCCACGTTTGTACAGTGGGTCCAGCATTGTTTCCATGGCAAAGATGTCACTACGCTGAATGCTCACAATGTGACGATTCTGGTCGAATACTGTCAGCGTGTGTTGCAGCAACATACTGCTACCACCGTCTCCGGCAACATCAAGGCTATGCTGTACATTCACCAATGTCTGCCTCAGCACCTGCAGCAGTAGAATTGATTGGCTAATGGAGGCAGGCTCGCCACTCACTGCCTCTGTGGCATGTTCAAAAGGCCGCAAAATTGTTATTACAGAGTCCATGAGGTGCCACTGTTCCGTCATCATAGACATGGAGGCCCCAGAACTGTCATGGCTACTGTGCATAACAAGATATTCTGAGATGGCTTTGAATTGTTCATAAAACCTCTCTGCCATGTATAACGTGGAGTTCCATCAGGTGACAACTTCCAGCTTCAAGCGGTGCTGAGGCAGGCTGTTTTGTATCTGCAGCTGCCGCAGTTGGTCATGGGCCTTTCCAGATCTTGAAAAGTGAGAGCAGATACGGCGTGCAATGGTCAGCATTTCCTTAATGTCAGGGTGCTGCAGAAACTCCTGAACCACAAGATTTAAAAAGTGGGCCATGCATGGCACACGAAAAAAAAACACCATTTGTGATGCATTTCACCACATTTGACCCATTGTCACTTGCTATGAACCCAGCTCTCAGGGACAGAGGGTTTAGACATCTGTCAATTTTAGTCAGTACCATGTCCAACATGTTCTCACCAGTGTGTGAACAGGTCACATTGCGCATAGCAATTGTTGCATGCTGGAGAATTCCAGGAAGATTGCTACCATGACAGTCCACCTTCCTGCACTTACTATTCACATTACCAGCATCACAAACAATCCCCTGCACCTGCGCCCAGTGTGCAGTTATACACAGATATGAACCCCCCGCTGTTTTGCCACTTGTCCACATAACCATACTTAAATGGATGAATGGAGAGGAGGAATGTTGAAGGGCATGTCTTACTGAGTCTGAGACTGTGCGAAACAACTCTGGAACAGCACAGGTAGAAAAGTATGTCCTGGATGGGACTTTCCATTTTGGACAGGCACGGGCAGCAAACCACCAGAACCCAGAATTCTCCACAAAGGAGAAGGGCAAAAGATCGATTGCCAGCATTTCCGCTACAGCAGCATTAAGTTCACGTAACACTGTATGATTTGGGGGTACTTGAGCTTATGCCCCAAAACACTGTAATGTGGGCTGATTTAAACGATTTACACGGGGTGTGTTGTGGTCACAAATGGTTGTGCTCTGTGATGAATGCCACTGGCAGGGGGGTGGAGTGTGGACATTTGATGAAGATGGTTGCACAGGTGATGACAAACCCAGAAATTGTGTTATTCTTCCAGATTTGCCAACCGCGGTTGATGTACCACTTGCACTAGACATACTGCATTCACCACCACCACAAAAACTGCTACTCTTACCAGCACTGGACAACATTGCAAAGTCATTATGGTCCTCCACCTCATCATGCCTGTAGTAATCCTCTGCTCTTATTACCGCACACGTTTATTTTCCTACTGGGCTTAACGGTCATGGAAGAGGATAACATGCTGGCTGTGGTTGCCAGTGATACGGGTGAACGCCCCAGTCTGGTATTAGCTGCCAGCTTGTGCTGGGTCCACCGAGCCAAGTGTGTATTCTTAAGATGCGTATGCTGTTCTCCTGTCCCAAGATGGCTCCCCTTTTTATCTTGACTCGCACGTACATGGCAAACCTGGCAGATTGCAACTGAATCATCATTTGCATCTTGAACAAAAAAAATCCCAAACAAGGGAGTGTGATGCTCTGCTTTTAACATGTCCATGATGATGTGGCTTATTTAAGTCTGTTATTTTAAGCACTGAAGTGGGGGGCATGTGATGTTTCTGGCACTGCACACCTGGACTGCAACTGACCACCACGGCTACCTGTCATATTGATTACTGGGTCGTCATCATCAACTAAAACCAGTAAATCACAAGTTTTTATGGGGGGGGGGGGAATCCTGCAAACAGATTCAGGCACAGCCACTTTTAATTTCTTTTTCTCCGGTTCCCAACTGGGGTCAATTACATCATCATATTCATCAATGTCACTGTCACACACATCTGCATCTTCTGCTTGGATGCTAACGTGGACTGCATGTTGCCACAACAGCATCATCACATTCATCACCAACATCACCTAATATTTTGTCACCACAGTGTGAAATCACTGCATGGAAAATGTGTGACGTTAAGTGCCACGGTGGATGGAATATCACATTGTATGCTATCATTGACATAATCGTCAGAATCCAGTTCAGTTAATAGGATGTTACTGGGAAGTATGACATCATCTACGCTGTCGCTAACTCGCACTGCTTCACACTCTATGTTTGGATATGGTACACTGGTCGGAATTAGAACTTGATGCAACAATGTTAATACTACTTCCACCACCAGTAACACTAACATCACCGGCTGGGAAAATGTCATCTCCTCCAACTATCATTGAAGCTACTGATTGGGCTGTAAGAAACATTGCAGGAGAAATACCTTTCCTCACATCAGCAATGCACTTCTCCATCCGCGTTCTACTACCACGCCCACAGACCCTCTTACTTGCCAACATTGCCATGTCCAGAAACAGCTTTACTTGCACGTCTCTTTGCAGGCATTTTGAGGGATCAACCACAAATATTACCAAATTCAGATTTGATACATTCACTTTCTGACTGGAGGGACGCTGGCTGGATATGAAGCAAAATAAACTGTGGCTTCAGCAACAGATAAGAGACTACTGTATTGTGACACTGTCATGGAATTAAACAACTTCAGTAACCAGTTGTGCTGATGGGGTCACAAAAACAATCCAGTCTGGTAAAAAAAAAATACCTTTTCAACATGGGGGTGGGGAGCACTGAATACAGACAGTGCTGATTTTTACGGCACTACAAGCAGCAAAACTAGGAACAAAGAACCCGATCGCAGTACAAAATCAGGCAGCTGCAGTGGATAGCAGATTCACACTACTGCACTTAGTTGCACTTACACTAGTCTGTCACAAATTTTAAAATGTGTATTATATTTGCACGCAACACTACACACAGAACACTTTGTATACAATGCTGAACGAGGAATGTAATGCAAAAGTTCAGTGTACTGCCACGTAATGTAAATTTGTAATTTAAACAACCTGACCTTATGAAATGCTGCACCACATTCACACAACAGCAAGACAATTTGTACTATTACTGACAATTTTACTATGTGTACAGTAAGTCAGTTATATAACAAAAATATAACCAAAAAACGAAGAAATCACTAGTTCTCCAACTTAAATTTACCTACACATAGATACGCCCCTTCCCCACACAGCACACTTCACTGTCTTTCACCACACACACTCAGTGTTGTAAATTAACTTTCAAAATTCACACACAAACAAAAACGTTCTGATGTGAGCACAGGAGGGTTTCCTACAATTGATGAACTACAGTTGGATCCCCAAAAAAAAGCAAAAATGCTTTTTGAACAGCTTTTAAAAGATTCCTACAGACAGCTGTCAGAGAACACTATCTCCTACTCGTACTACCCCAGACTGAGGCTGTGCAGATCAATATAGAGCCCATGTTACCTGAACTCCCATGAATCACTGCAAAATCCACCTTTGGAGCTCAAAAACAAGGCGAAGTGAACTGCCACCAATGTACTTTGCCTTAAAAATTGAAAGAGTAGTGACCAGTGGAGGCGGAGCAATGCGAAGTCACTGTTTCCAATGCACTTCGCATTCCTCATTATAACGCGTAGTACTCCGCTTCGCATTGTGGAACACTCTGCGAATCCACCTGTGCTCCGCAAAATCCTTTGTGGAGCGGATTGAGCCCACTTCCCCCAACACTATTCCAGACCCAGGGCTCTTGGTCCCAGTGGGAAGCCTCCCTGCATATCAATATCCTGGAGATGAGAGCAGTGCTCTACGCCATGCAGACTATTTCAGGAACACTTTGCTCCCGGTTAACTGCTGCTGCAGTCGGACAATCTAAGCATAGTATACTGCATCAACAAGCAAGGGTGGACTCATTCATACCCCCTTTGTAGGGAGGCTATTAGAGTGTGGTACTGGGAGTTGGATCACAGTCTGACACACTCTGCAGTCTAAGTGCCAGGCATTCTAAACACTCTGGCACAGTCTCAACAGGACTTAGTCCACCATGCATGAATGGGAGCGTCTCTCATCTGTCGCAGACTTGTTCAACAGATGGGGTCATCCAGAGTTGGATCTTTTTGCATCCCTACTCAGTGCAAAACTGCCCAATTTCTGCTCGCTAGATTCAGGTCCTGGAGTTTTCTGGCGAGACACACTGTCCCTCTTGGAGCAAGAGGTTTCTTTACACATTTCCATTTCCTCTGATTCACAGGGTGCTAATTACATTGCAGATGGAACGAGTCAGCATGATTCTGGTAGCTCCATTCTGGCCTCGCCAGATATGGTTCCCGCTGCTTCAGCAGGTGGCGGAAGAACCACCGGTCCCTCTTCATCTTTGCAGGAATCTGCTGATCCAGCCTCAGGGACCCTGGTCCATCCCAGCCTCAGGTCCCCCCATCTGCATCCTTGGCTCCTGAGAACATAACAAGGTGGCAGATGTCCTAGTGGCTGCCCGAAAGGCTTCCGCTCGATCCACAGATGCCATTAAGAGTAAGCGGTTTGCCATCTGGGCTGCCAAACATAGCTTGTCCCCTTTCTCCTGCTTGGTGAACCATATCCTGGACTACCTGATCTCACTCTCCAACTCAGGTCTCCAGCACTCTTCCCTCAAGGTCCACCTTTTTGCTATTTCTGCATTTCATGAGCCCATGGGTGACCGCACGATTGCTCAGCTGGATGTCGTCTGTACCTTTCTTAGGGGCATCCTGCATCTGAAATCTCCAATCTGTTCCCCTGTCCTGGTTTGGGACTTGAATTTTAATTTGGAAGAATTGACTCTGTCTACTTTTGAGCTAGTCGTGACTTGCGATTTATGTTTTCTCTCTTGGAAAGCATTGTTTTCAGTTGCAGTTACTTCTGCCTGAAGAATTTCAATGCTTCAGGCCATCTGGTGCGAGGAGCTTTATTTGATTTTCCACAAAGACAGGGTGTCTTTGCGTCCAAATCCTAAGCTTCTTCCTAAGGTGGTTTCAGAGTGTACACTCGGTCTGTCTATCAACCTTCCTGTTTATTTTCCTGAGCATGTCAATCCAGGGGAAGGACTGCGCCACATGTTAGATGTGCGCAGAATGGACTTCTGGTGATGCCTCAAGGGAGTTAGCTGCTTCCCATCTGAGCTTCAGTCTCTTTAGCATTAAAAAAAACAAAATCTAGCCAAATTTTCATCCTTGACTTTAAAAAAACAATGTTAAACTGGCTAGAGTCAGCATTAGCAAGAAAAAGGTAGTTTTATGCTTACCATGGATGCTGAAATGAAGAATCCGGGGATCAAGCATACCCCGACACAGATGCCAGACCGATCAAGCTCAGTGAAGAAGGCTAAAGAAGGCCAAAGTAAGGTATCTACCCAACAAGATCACACTGGTTACCTCACGGAGGAAAAACTCCTAGCAGAACTTTCACTGCTTAAGGAAGCTATAAAGGAGCTGCTAAATCATTCTAAAAAGATGAGTGAGACCCTGGAAGGGCTCTATAGGAGAATGAGGAATGCGGAAACAAGGGTCCTCTCTCTGGAGGACTGGAAAACGAGAACTGAATCAGAAATTCCTCTGCTTTGTCAAAAATTAAGCAAATTCAAACAAAAGTTAGAAGACCCTGAAGGGAGATCTAGGAGAAATAATATTGTTATCTATGGTCTCGTAGAATCCGTGGAGGGAGGAGATCCTATTCATTTTGCTCAAGTTCTATGTGAAAATATCGGTGGTTCCTCTCCAAACCACTCCTCATATGTAATTGGGAGAGCACTCCGAGCCCTTAGACCAGTTCTAAAAAAAAAAGGGAATCCACTTAGACCTTTTTATTAAATTTCTAAATCTCCAGGATAGACCCCACATTCTAAACAAAGCTAAAAATAGCCCGAACTTGGTACGGAATGGTAAAAGAATAAGAATTTCTCAAGATCTACCTCAGTCGGTCCATTTGTGCAGGAGAGAATTTACACCCATAGTCAATAAACTGATTGCTGCAGGAATTAAATTTTGAATGTTATATTCTGCCAAATTGGTGGTTAGCAAAGATAATGCATCTTACTCCTATAATACCACAGACCAAGCAAAAAGAGAACTGTCTAAAACATTCCAAGAACTGTTTAAAATGACTTGAAAGGGGGACGAACCAAGACGTTGGAAGCGTGCTGGTCTTACACATGTAGGACTGAACAGTTATGAACAGTTGGTTAATGTACATGCTTTCTTTGGGCAGAAACCTAGGGGCATAGATAAAGAATCAATGTGTACGTTAGATGTAGTTTTAGGATCCACATGGTAGAAATGCAACTAGTGCCTAGAGACACCAGAAAAGAAATGATTGAGTAAGATTGTTCTTTAGCATTCTCTTTGAACTTGTTCCTTTTTCACTTGGTTTTTAAACAAGATTGATCTTATCTGTGTCAGTCTTCACCATTCATCACTAGTGGGTTCAGCGCCGGAGCTAGGACCCCGCAGGAGACTCTTTTTTTTTTCCTTCTATTGGCAGAGTCGACACAGGGCCGGCGCCGTCCTCAAGGCCGACGTTCTATGTGGCGCTCGCGGGTTGGCCGTTATCTGTCATTGACTCCACCCCAGCTCCAGTTCTTCTTCTCCCATCATCGTGTGAAGACCTCGTGTGGAGATTGTTCTTCTATCAAGATTTGTGGCCTAGTTCGTTGGCCTTGTGTCTGTGTTTCCTCTGTTCTGTTCGCCCTGCTCTACATCGCTTCTGGACGGTAAGATCGTTCCTTTACTTTTAAGCGATGAGTACAGTTTTTCTTTATTTCTTGTACAGTCATGTCTCATCCAGGGGGCAAGAAACCATCAAAAGCGAGGCGGCCTCCTGTGCATCAGTGGCCGCCTCTATTCCGTGACGGACAACCATGACCGCTGCCTCTCCTGCCTTGGCCCGACCCATGACATGGACAACTGCGATGCCTACTTCTTCATGGACTGCCAAGTTGTCGAAATCTGCGCAAAGTCGGACATGCGTCGCCGACTTTCGGAGGATGGGTTCACAGTCGGGCCAAGGCATGGATTCTCGGCCCTTCCTCCAGGTCCCCTCCTGGTCCTATATGGCCCATGGAGGAGGGGGCCCCCACCTCTTTTAGCCTTGCGGCGGCTGGGGATTCCAAGATGCAGGAGGCCCAGTCTGTCCCTCTCGGGGACAGTCGAGAGGCACCGCTTTGGCAGTCACCTCTTCGGAGGTGAAGGCACCGTCTGTTGTGTTCTGGGCCCTCTGGGTCTGGACCACCACTGACGTCTGGAGGCACCACTCTTGGTCCCAGTGCCATTTACGGTGCTGCGGGCTTGGAGGGCGGCTCCACGGTTGGCGTTGGGCCGTGTCTCGGTGCCGCTGTTGCTTCTGGCACCGTTCGCAGCAACGGGGATGACAGCGGTGCCAGGGGTAGTGCTTCGGCGGTTTCTGGGCCTGCTTCAGTTTCTGGCGCCATGTATGGCGCCGGGACTGAAGTTGGCGCTGCCCCTGACTCTGGCACCATTTGCGGTGCCGGGGATGGGGGCAGCACCGCGGTCTGCACCGACCTTGGCTCTGGCACTGCTTGTGGTACTGGGGGAGCACGGCCCCGCGCTTGGTTTTGCACCAGACTCCGGTGCTGTTCGCGGCACTGGGGAGGGTGGCGGCGTTGGGCGCCATGTCGTGCTTCACTCTGGTGCCGTTTGTGGTAAAGAGGTGGAGGGTGGTCCAACTCGTGGTCCAGGAACTGGGGGGGATCGAGGAGTCATCTGGCATTGGACCTCTGAGCCTACCTTCTCTGAGGTGGACTCTGGGTCTGATACAGATTGGCTCCCAAATTCTTCGGAATCCTCTGATCCCTTCATTTCCAGCACCTCAGCCCCATTCAGCCTCCCTCTGGGGGTCAGTCGTCACCGGTAGGCCCTAGGGTCAGTGGTACTGACCAGCCAGCAGTGGTCCCCGTGGCTACCACTGAGCAACCTGGGGCCACTTCCAGTTGGGGTAACCCCTTCTCTGGTGTGTTTGGACAGTCCAAGTTTGGGACAGCTCAGGGCATGTCAGGAAGGGGATGGTACTGCTCCCTGGGTAGACTCCTCAGAGGCTGCCCGGAGTTGTTAGCTGCCTAGGCTGGTGGCTGTGAGGACAAGGTCCCTCTCAGACACTGAAGGGTTGAGGAGTAGAGGTGTGGTGCAGCGTGCCCTCACCAGAGCCCGGACAGGTTCTGGGAGGAGTCGCAGTGCAGACCCTCGCTTTTCCCTGGATAGGTCTTCAAGAAGGACTTCAACTTCTGAGGTCAGGGGCTGTCCTTCTGGACTCGCACGGTTCCGGTCACCTCACAGAGGGATTTCTTCCCATGGGCACAGCTCTGACTCTTCCGATCCGGTTGAATGGCAGTTAGCTGCTGGGACCTTTGGATTTCCCTCCTTGCGGGGAGTTTCCTGTTGGCCACCCTGCCCTGACAGAGACCGTTCTCCTGTTGCTAGGAGCTTGTCCCCCAAGCCTCTGTCTCCATCCCCGGCTATCCCAAGTATTCCCGGTCCTAGGGGACCCCTTACCTGGCAGCAGTTCAGAGGTTCCACTGCACATTTCCCTACCTATCTCCATGCCATGGATCAGCAGGTGTTCCACCATGCTCCTGTGCAGCCGGACCCTGAACCCCAGAGCTTGTCTGCATCTTCTTCCTCCTCCTTGGAGGGAGAGGCATCATCTGTCCATATCTCCCCAGCATCTGATGTCTCTTCCTGTCAGCACTTCCTCACAAGGATGTTGGACGAGCTCCATCTTACCCCAGTCCCTGTCAGCAATCCTGAGCATGTGATGCACACCTTCCTAGGTGAGTACAGTGCGGCCAACCTGGTGGTTCCTGCCTGGCCTGTTCCTTTCCAAGAAGCATCACATCGGCTTTGGCTACATCCCTTCTCCACTGTTCCAGCCCCAAGGGACCTACGCCAATGGTATTGCGCCCCCCTCCTGGGTCTCCAGGTTCTCTGCCTCATCCCTCTTCAGGCTTGACCTCCCTGGACACCCCCTCTGGGCCTTACACCCCTTACCGTGACCGACCCCCAGACTCTGACTCTGCGGACTTCGATTTCTTGGGTAGAAGAGTTTTCTACTTGGCACTGTTCCTCTTTTCTATTGCATCACATCAGGCCCACTTTTCAGCCTACAATAGGTTCTTGTGGTCCATGCTAGGATGGAGCCTGGCCTCAGTGCCTGATACGGAGGAAACCAGGCGAGCCATTGCCCTCTCTGCTCAGGGCCTGGAGCTAGCAAGGCACCAAGCAAGGGCATCTTATGACACCAATGAGGTGGCAGCCAGAGTGGTAGGGACAGCGATCTGCATTAGGCGGACAACATGGCTTCACTTATCCCACTTGTCACCCCTGGCCCGGCATAGGGTGATCTCCTCTGCATACCAGAGAACCCATCTTTTCTCTGTTAGGGTGAGACTGCGACTTTCGGGGCACCTTCCTTCCCCCACTAGGGACTCCCCATCTCATCTGGACCAGTCTCAGGCCTCCCCAGGCCTGTTGAGGTTCTCTTCTCCAGTGTCACCCACTGAAGGCTAAAGGACTTAGTCCCTTGGAGTAGTTTAGGGCCCCCTTTGGGAGGCTCGGTACTCACCCACTAGTGATGAATGGTGAAGAATGACAGATAAGATATGAAAATTATGTACCTACCATAATTGTTGATCTTTCTGTGTATCTTCACCATTCATCACTAAATCCCGCCCCCTTCCCCCTGGCCTCAGTCTCTGGGCTCTCTCCTCCACCCATGTGTCTCTCTGTTATTTCTCCTCGCTTTTCTCTCCCTCATGGTTAGGAGGAAGAGGACCCTAGAGACACACAGGGAGAAATTTTTCCCCTTAGGGGGTATTATTGGGGTGTATGGGTGGGGAGGATCTCTCCCCTGTCTCTATTCTTCTCCCTTACTTCTTCGGGGGTGAGTTGAGGGTTGGGGTATGCCCTTCCTGTTTTTATTTATGAACTCAAAACTTTGAGTTCATTTTCTGAATACCCTCATGGCAGTTTGTTTTTCCCCTATTTTGGGAGGTAGAAGTATGAGACACCCCCCCCCATCCTGCCCCCCCTAAGGTTGGCCCTCCTGGGTGCATGCTGCTTCATAACTCAGGCTTTGCCTCCCAGCAGCTTAAACCTTGATGGTCCAGTTATGGGCTGTTATTGTCAAAACCCTAGGATGCAGGACCGTTCCTGGTGATGTGATTCTCTTCCCCCCCCTCCTCTCTTTTCCCTCCCTTATCCTCCTTCCAGAGATTGGGGCCCCTTCCCTTTCCCCAGTTTCCCATTCTGGTTTCTCTCTTCTGTCTCCTCTATCATTTATTTCTCCTTTTAGTTCATTATATCCTTTTCTTTTTAGCTATCCCTTGGGCTCTCTTGTCATACCCCACCTCCCTTTCCCTTACACTCGCCGGCGCTGAGAACTGGGACTAGGGGAGTCGATGACAGATAACAGCCAACCTGCAAGCGACACGTAGAACGCCTGCTCCTCGAGGGGCGGCGCTGCTCCAAGGCCGACTCCACCCATAGAAAAGAAAAGAAAGCGTCTACCGCGGGGTCCTAGCTCCGGCGCTGAACCCACTAGTGATGAATGGTGAAGATGTACAGAAAGATCAACAATTACAGTAGGTACATTATTTTCATTTCTGGGGAAATCTGTATGACATTACAATGAAATAGAAGGTAATCTTTGGATATGGTATATACAGTTATATCCTTTCTCTGTGCTAGTTCGAGTTGGGGTAGGATCAGAGGACAAGTTTGTGGTGTTAGTAATATTGGTGGGAAACGGGGAGGGTTAGTTTGTCTATATTTTTCCCACTCTTTTTTACTTCATTTTTAGAACTGTTGCGAGAGAAGACCTAATTAGAACATATGAAAGACAGTAGCAGTACCTCGAGAAGTTTCTAGTAATTCTAGTCCGCTCCCTGAGGTAAATTAGCATATTCGTGAAGGACGCACTTTTACATTCATTTGGCCCTGAAGGTCATAGGAATCTTCCGCTAATGAAGAAGTCCTAGAATGGAAGTAATATTCAATGCTTCTCATTTTTTATTATTAATGTTTAAACTCCATATCCGATAAGAGACACAGTGCTGAAGGTGAAGGTAGTTGCTCCGACTAACAAAAATAGTCTGCGGAAGGGAGAGGGATCCTTTATTAAGAGATGCACTAGATAAAGCTGCAGTTACACAAGCAGCTCAGTCTAGGAAAACTCATTATGTTCTGTTTACCGCTCAAAGTTACTCGTCTGAAATTTATACACGGGGAGTAGATGGGGAAAAACTGAAATATTGATGCTTTCTGCTGAATACTGTTAAGTGTGTCAAAAAGATTTAATTTAGCCAGGATATTATAATTATTGACTGAGTTCCTACTAATTAAGTAATTAGTTTGAATCTTTCAATTGATTCATAATGTTCGGAGCACTTGAATTATAAAATGATCGGGGAAATAGGCTTACTGAATAGAGTTTATTTTAATCCGGCTTTATTTTTTTATTTGATCCCACACCTATCTAAAAGTTTCATAGTTGCATTGGGCCTCATTTATCTTTATTCAGTAACTCATGGAGGTGCAGTGGCAGACCATGTCTAGTTCTGTATTACAGCCATCATATGCTTCCCCACATAATAATGGAATAAGACAGCTATATTGTTAAAGGTCGCAGCAACAATGCTCAGGGGCAGTTTTTAAGCCCTGATATCTATGCAGAGTTCGTGGTTGCGATATGCGATCTATTCGTAAACTAATTAAAAACATCCTAAGAGGCCTTTAACAATATAAGATTACTTATCCCACACCACAAAGGATGTTTAATTTTAGAATCCCATTCTTAAGGCAGGGTAAACAGGAATCATACTATGGGTAAGTAAATCTCTGTTTAATTAAAAGGAACTCCTAACCTTCTGGTTCAAAAGATGAGGCATTTCAGCCAGCCCGGTGGCACTGAGGGTTGAGGCGCTGGACTCCACACCTCACGCCACGGCGGCGACCCAGGTTCGGAAGCGAGCCCAGGCCATCAGGGGTTGGCAGGGGAGGGAGAGGATTGAGCATCCGGAGGACAGCTACCCTCTCTTGAGTGGGAGGGGGATCCATACTCTGTGCCTGACTGGCCCCCGGTGGAAGCCGGGGGCACAGCAAGCACAGAGTTGACATTGGGGATGGGGAGTGGCAATGCCAGCAGCAATGCCTTGGCGTAGGGGCATGCCACTCCTCCTTAGGGAATCGCGACAACGCCTGTGGATGCTGGGAAGATGGAGCACCCGGAGCGTGCTCCCTATATGCCCTTGCCTGCCTGACTACCACCAGTCCGACGCCACTTGCAGTATCGGGGTGCCTGCCACCCCACCTCTGCCCTGCTCGGGGCGGAGCCACAGCTCCATGGGAACCGGGGGGGGGTAAGTATCAGGAAAGGTGACTGAGGCAGGGGAGTGACCCCCTGGTGCTCCTGAAGGGTCGGGATCTGCAGGACGGAGAGTTAAATAGAAATTAAAAAAAAAAAAAAGGCATTTAATAGGAGAAACTGGAGATGACATAAGTAAGGCAGGACAAGTTTATAACAATAAGGGTAAGAATATCCTTAGCTGTAGCCTACCATCGTCTGGGTGACTATCTTCTCTTCCAGAATATAAATTTTTTTTTTTTTTTTTACATATTTCTTTTATACTTTTGATGTAAATGAATAGTAACTTCCAAGGACCACCTATATTTTATTAATAGAGTATTTGCATTTCAGGACTTCTAGGTTGTATGAGTTACAGCTCAATAACCAAAACTAAGCTTTAGTAACCTAGAGAAACTCTATTATCATAGTGATTCAGTGCTTAATTCTATTTGTAGCAGTTCTGGAGATAAACTTAAGGGGAATACCTAAAGGGACAGATGCTTCATAGGAAACCGCTCTTTTTATTTGTAGAATTTATATATCTTTCATGATTTACTTTTTTCTATTCTTTCAACAAAGGGGCTGGAGCTGTTGGGGTTTACTTTATTCACACTCGTAGGTCGTTCACAGGGTTAGACTTTATAGGAGATCAGTCTTAAGGAATGGGGGTAGAGTGTGTAAATACTTTAGTTAAGCTTCTTTTTCCCATTTCTGGAGTTGGGGCATTGTTGGAGTATGGGGGGGGGTAGGGACTGAGAATCTATAACATAGTCACTACGATTTTGGAATGTATGAAAGCTGACCTACATTTTATTTACTTGAGCAAAACTATTGGGGAAATATGAGTACTGGTATGATACAGAAAGCTTTGTGGAATGTAAAAGGAATGCGATCTATACATAAAAGAATTCAGATGCTTAATTATCTAAAGGGATTAGGATATAATTTTATTCTTCAAGAAACTCCTCTGCTAACCACAGAAGTAGAACACCTAAAGTGGTCTAGTTATAAGATTGTATGTGTGGTAGGGAAATACACAGATAAGATGGGGGTGGCTATACTAATGGACTCTGCTGTGGACTTTCACCATATAAAGACAACAGCAGACTCTGAAGGGAGATTTATTTTATTAATTGGAAAATTAGGATCAATGGACTGTGTTTTGGGTTCCATAGATGAACCAAACACAAGTAGTACACCATTTCTCATGTCCTTAATTTCTCACGTATCCCCTTACATGACATGTATGTTAATTTTAGGAGGTGATTGGAACATACCTCTGGATCCAGACATGGATAGAACATGCACACCGAATAGGTCCATACTGGTTGAAAATAAGGCAATTCAGGACAAGTTAAATCTGTGCAATTTAACAGACCCCAGTAGGATATTAAACCCCAACACAAAAGCCTATACTTCTTATTCACAAACCCATAAATTCTATTCTAGGATTGATAACTTTTTAGTTTCCAGATATTACTTAAATAGATTTGCCAAGCCTGAAATTAAATCTAGAACTCTTTTGGATCATTCATTAATTCACTTAAGGCTGTTTGAAGAAGCAAACAAAGAAAAACACTACTCCTGGAGGCTAAATAGCACTGTATTAAACAATGAATACATTGTCAGGAGTATTAATAAGGCTATTATGGATTTTTTGGGAAGTACATATTCACTCTGTGGATAAAATGGACTTAATCTGGGCAGCGTGTAAGTGTTTCATAAGAGGTGAATTTATCAGGTTCGGTGCTAAAATGAAAAAAAAATCTGAGAGGTTAAATAACATCTCAAACAGGTTGAGCCATTTAGGAGCACTTAGTCCTGATGGATTAACTCCTCAGGATTTCCAAGAGTTACAATAACTCGGAGGAACTAGCTAGACAAACCTTAGAACAAGTAGAGTTTATGATAACTAGATACAATGCTAATTATGCTGATTTAGGGAATAAACCCAGCAAACTTCCGGTGAATAGATTGAAAAGAAGAGAATCAAGTAACCATATAGGCTCTATTATCTCTGATAAAGACAACAAGGTCTTTACAAATAGCATCAATATTATAAAGGAATTCTACAGTTTTTACACAGAACTATATGCCCCAATGCAAAACCCTCCTTCAATACAAAGAATAGAAGATTTCCTAAAAGACTTCTCATGCCGCTGTCTAGACAAATCACAAGGGTAAGTTGGTGACTCCCATTACACTTAAGGAAATAAGAGAGGGAATCGATAACTTTTCAATCAACAAGGCTCCGGGTCCAGATGGCTTAACTGCTAATTTCTGCAAAACATTTTGTGACTCTTTGTCCTATTTTAAGAGATCTCTATACCTTCATACTTTATAGTGGATTTTTGGACCCCTCGCTTTTAGAAGCAACAATAATTCTTCTCCCAAAGCCCAAAAAACCTAGGGATAGGGTCTCAAATTATAGACCAATATCATTAATAAATTGACATTAAAATACTAACTCATATCCTTGCTCAAAGAATTAGACTTCTGGCAACCACTTATTAGCAGGGAACATGTAGGATTTATATCCAGCAGACAAGCTTCAGATCAAATGAGAAATCTGTTGCATATTCTCTGCATCCAGGGACTCCAGACATTACATGGTGCTGGTCTTTCTGGATGCGGAGAAAGCTTTTGATAGTCAATTTGGACTTCCTTTTTGCCACACTTATCAAATTTGGCTTCC
This sequence comes from Neoceratodus forsteri, assembly GCA_016271365.2. Taxonomy (NCBI): domain Eukaryota; kingdom Metazoa; phylum Chordata; order Ceratodontiformes; family Ceratodontidae; genus Neoceratodus; species Neoceratodus forsteri. Next base: position 1,673,865,757 of record CM028129.1, read on the forward strand.
CAGAAAAATGTATAAACTGTATCAAAAATACTATATGCATGACCCTCAGCTAGAATTTGTTGCAATAAAGCTTTTTCTCCCCCTTCAGACTATTTTTAGGAACCCGTCAAGGTGGCCCTTTGTCCCTAATACTGTTCAGTTTTTATTTAGAACCATTATTATTCTATATAAACAACACTACTATTTTGGGTATCACCATTCTAAATCATAACATTAAACTGTCGGCATTTGCTTATGATAATCTTCTTCACCTTATGAATCCAATCCCCTCAATCAAAGCAGTGTTAGAAATGATTGAGAAATTTAGCTCAGTTTCCAGCTATGTACTCAACAAGGAAAAAACAGAGGCGATGCCACTGAGTAAGATTTATCTAGAAAAGGAAATTAATGATATGGGCTTATTCTGAAAACCCACAGGGCTCAAATACCTAGGTTTTTTATCTCATTTTGGTAGAATTAATGCTATAAAAATAAATATCTTCCCTCAAATTTTCTTTCTGAATAATATGCTAAACAGCTTTGTACCCCTATCATGTTTCTCTAAGCTTAATTCGGTCATAAATTTATATGGGCAAAAATTCTCCAAGAATAGCCTTAGATAAATTACCAAAATCACAAGGTGGTTTAAAATGTCCTAACTTTATTTTACACTGTATGGCATCACATGCCAATAAATACTTAAAGTGGATTAATGAGGAAAACAGCCTTAACCATTATTTCGCTATTTGGGCCCAGTTAGAACAGGAAAAATAAAAAAATACAGCATTTCTGAATGTGGTGTTTTATATTGAATTCAAAACCTTACCTAAAAACCTAAAGCATACACCGATAGGTACCTCCATAAAGATCTAAATTCAAACTTGTAGATAGCTAAGTATTAATCTAGAAGCTAGCATTAACCTATCTATTATCAATAATCCAAACTTTAAAGTTCAGAATACTCCGTTCACACTCAATCTACTACCATGTAATCCAAATAGTAAAGTAGCAGATGTGTTAGTCGATGGCTTTCTTTCCCCCTTATCGGAGGTTTGCAACATTCTATCATTAAGTAAAAAACATATACAAAGTGTTTTTATGCTAACATTGGCCTTAAAAACTAATTTTGGCTCATTTCCATGGTTACATGATAAGATGATCTCCTATCAAATTTAAGAAAATCAGGATCTAAAAAACACCCAGTCTCTAACTTCTATCATCACCTGTCCAATATCAAGGATAAAGAAATTATACATCAAAACCCATTTTGGAATTCAACCCTTAATTTTGGAAAAAGTAGGGAGGCAGTATAGTGCAGTGGTTTAAGGCTCTGAGCTGCAAATCTGGAGACCTGGGTTCGAATCCCACAGCCGTCACTTGCATATACTGTATGACCCTGAGCAAGTCACTTAACTTCCTTGTGCTCCCAGGTCGCACCTGTAAACAAGCTTTCAGAGTAGTGAGCCACTGCTGGTTAAACAGTTGGATAAGAAAAAATGGAACTGGAAGGATATATGGTGAGTGAGCCACTGCTGGTTAAACAGTTGGATAAGAAAAAATGGAACTGGAAGGATATATGGTACAATATAAGTGAATTTCTCATATTAAATAACCTAAGAACTATTCAGTTCAAAACCCTTCACAATGCATACCTATCCCAATACAGATTGTATAAAATGGAGTTAAGGGAAAATGATAAATGTTCAAAATGTTATGATGGCAGAGGCTCTCTAGATCATGTGTTGTGGTAGGTTGGATAAGAAAAACCGGAACTGGAAGGATATATGGTACAATATAAGTGAATTTCTCATGTTAAATAACCTAAGAACTGTTCAGTTCAAAACCCTTCACAATGCATACCTATCCCAATACAAATTGTATAAAATGGAGTTAAGGGAAAATGATAAATGTTCAAAATGTTACGATGGCAGAGGCTCTCTAGATCATGTGTTGTGGTACTGCACACACATTTAAAAGCTGCTTTCAGTTTAATGTAATGGATTACCTTAATATAAGGTACTCATGGGATATTAGAACTTTAATTTTGGGTGATTACTCAGAGGATCTATTAATATCAGATAAATATATATTATCTCTAATTAGTCTCGGTCAAACAAACCATTTTGAAGCATTGGCTGGACCCAAATCCACCTCCTTTTAAAGAATGGTTACTATAGATAGACACAGTCTAGTACTTACCAAGGCAATCAGTTGTTTAAAGGGTAATATAAAACTTAACGAGAAAGTGTTGAACAGATTATCAACTGTACTACACTCTATACAGTTGAAATAAGTGATTGCATTCCTTAGAGGCACTTTGGCATATATGTACCATCTTTTTCTTTCTATCCAGTATTACCATTTTTCTTACTTTTTGTTTAAAGAACATTTTAATGTACCTACATGATATATTGGTGCATCAATGGAGGTTTTATCTCTTTTTCCTTCCATACTATTCTCAGTTTTACCCTGGTGTTGGGGGACTAACTATATTTTTCTTAAAGGTTGGTTATACATAATTAGTTGGTAACCAACTATCTTTTAAATATTATATTGCTGGGAAGGAGCAATATGAACCTGTTATTATACACTGTTACTCAACTATGCAATGTAGTAGATATCCAGTTGTTTATATTGCTCATTTGTCAGTTGAAAATTTAATAAAGTATGGAAAGTTTAAACAAAAAATAGATGTGCACAGAACTTTGAAGTATTACCTATTTAGGACTAAGGAGTCCATGAAGTCAAAGCAGTTGTTTGTTTCCTTCTCCCCAGGTAGAGAGGGCATTTCAGTTTCTAAGCAATGTATATCCAAATGTTAGGCAAATTGCTTAGTGTTCTGCTACAGTACGGCAAAGAATTGTCTGGTGCTGTCAAAGCCCATTCCGCCAGAGGAATGGCTACATCATTTTGTATCTGAGGGGTCTCGGCCACTGACATTTGTGCAGCTGCCACCTGGAGTACTGTCCATACTTTCACCAAGCAGTACAGATTGGACATTGCCTCTAGAGCCCGTGCAGGTTTTGGCAGGGCTGTGTCACAAGGACTCCTGTCTTAAGTTTATAGAGAGCCCTCCTCACAGACTGTTATGCACCTGTAACTGCTTGGAACTCACTCTTAGTGTTACCTGATGACTGAGACACCCCTGAAGAAGATAGAACAGTTGCATAAGAACTTACTGTAACAGTAGATCTCAGTCATCAGGTGTGCTTTTCCTCCCATCATGTCCCTTTTTGGGGCTCCTCTCTAGAAACTGGCTTTCTGGTGTATCCAGCCTTTCATTCAGGTCTGGGTACCTCTCTCTCACCTCGGTTCCCCATGGCAAAAGCCTTGCTCTCTTAGTCTCCAGGGGAAAGAACTGAGGAGGGAGCGGGGCCGCTCATGCCTTTATAGGGTTGGTGATGTTGACAGCATTGGCAGCCACAGTTGTACTGCTGAAAATCTTCCATGTGGATTCCCCTTCACTGACAGCGAATGTTCCTATGGTGTTACCTGATGACTGAGATCCCCTCGAAGATCTACTGTTATGGTAAGTTCTTATGTAACTGTTCTTTAATGTGGCAGCAGCTCATGCTTTCCAGGGTTGTTGACTTCAGCCCCCACCCTGACTCTTCCATGGCTTCTGCCACCAAGGCCCCAGCCTGCTCCATCTCGGCCTATTCCAGTCTCTCCTGCCATCCAGGTGGAGCTGCCTCTTAAGCAGCCGAAGGATGGTTCCCCCCACCCCTCCTAAGGATGCCTGTACTACTCCCAGGCTTCCTTATTAGCTGTCAGTCACCGTTACTCCCTATAGACCCCACAGGGTCAGTGGGGACTCAGGCAGTCAACTGCTCTTCCACGAATCCTCAGAGTCTGAGGACCCCTCCCTGCATTCCCATCCGTTGGATGCTGAATTGGGAGAGGATCTGTTTGCAGAGCCTAGTCCCACTTCTTGCGGGGGCTTGCTGCAACTGATTTCAGAATCTACTGGGATACAGATGGAGCCTGTCTAAAAACAGGCCAAGTATCCCTTGACCGAAATTCTCGACTGGGGTGATTCCCCAGGGGTTGCCTTCCTTGTTGCTGCTCTGGAGCTTTGGCAGCACCCTGCTTCCTGCCCTGCGCTGTTGGCTTGTATGGGCCACAAGTAGCTGGTCCCTACGGGTTCCCTGTCAGGTTTCACTGAGCATCCCTCAACCGAGGGTCTGGTGGCTGGCTTGATCTTTTGGCGTACCGGCAATGTCGCAGATGTGAACAAGCCTCTCGACAAAGAATCCAAGAAATTGGATCACATGGCCAAAAAGATCTATGCAACCTCTCCTCTTGGCCTTTGCAGGCGAGTTTGGACCTTTTGATGGCCTATTTCACTCATGCCCTTCTAGGTACTCTTGATGAGGTGCTTTCTCAGCTCCCAGCCAACTTACAGACAACTTCAAGCAAGTCTGGGACATGGGTCGAGCAGTGGCAAAATGGCAGCTCCAAACAGCCATGGATATCGGCGATTCCTGCACCTGGTCAGTGGCTGCTGGGGTGGCCATGCACCACAGGGCTTGGCTGTGGATTTCTACCTTTACGGCAGATACCCAGCATAAGTTGGCAGATGTCCCCTTCTTGGGCACCGACTTGTTCAGCCCAGGGATGGAAGGACACCTCACTCGAATTGAGAAGTCCAGTGCCACCCTGTACTCTTATCACCTTCTCCCAGAGGGACCCCAAGGGCTACAAGCTTCAGGGAAAGAAGCCCCTTTGGCCGCTCTCTGCCCCCAGCTGAGCAGCAGGCACAGGCTTGGCATCCTTGACCAATGCCAGTTGCTTTGGTAGTACACAAACCAAGTGGTTGGGGCCCTGCTGCTTCCTCAGCCGGTCCCTTCTCCTTCAAGCCTGCCTAGTGATAGGATGGGGAGGCGCCTTCTCCATGCCCGTCCTGTCTTTCCTGGGTCCTCCCATGGAGAGCTGGCTTCACCACTTCCTTTCCACCTGATCTGCTGTCACCACAGGCAGGTGGGTCCTCAAAGAGGTCGGCCAGTGTCTGCCTCTAGACATCAAGGCTTATCTGCCTTGCTGAGCCCACGCCCCAAGGGAGGACATGGCGTCTGCTGACATGCTGTCAGCCCTTCGGGAAGACATTGCCCAACTCTTTCAGAAGGAGGTGGTGGCTCAAGTCCCAGACCTTCCAGTAAGCCCAGGGTTTGTTTCCAGATACTTTCTGTTTCCAAAACAGATGGGAGGGGGGGCTGGCGCCCCATCTTAGATCTGCACAACCTTAACAAATTCCCTCGGTCGCGCACCTTCGGGATGGTCACTCTGTCTCAGATCATTCCATCCCTGGAGCAAAACATGTAGTTCTGCTCCCTAGCTCTTTGGGGTGGATTCTTCCATGTACCCATCCATTCGTCCCATTGCCGGCTCCTTCGGTTCCATGCGGAGGGGAATCTCTTAAGAGTTGCAGGCCATGCCCTTCAGCCTCTCCTCACTCCCAGAGTCTTCAAGTACATTGCAGTAATGGTAGCCTACCTGAGACATCAAGGGGTCCAGGTGTACCCCTGTCTAGACGATTGGCTGATAGCCGATCCCTTCGGGGAGGAGGTGGAGTGGTCCAGGGATCTGGCCCTCCAGATCTGCTTGTCCCTTGGTGTCTTGGTGAATGAGGCCAAATTTTGGTCACACCTTCACAGGTGATGCTTTTCATAGGGGCAGAGCTCCACTCTTGCAGAGCCACAGCTCAACTCCTGGTAGACTGGGCGGAGGTTCTTTCCTCCCTTGCCCGATCATTTCAGGTTGGACAGTTGCGCCCTGCTTGGGACTTCCTGTGCCTCCTGGGATTCATGGCAGCTTGCACCAGTGTGGTCTGTTGGGCCCAGTAGAGAATGCACTGTCTGCAGTGGGAGCTAGCCCGTCAATGGTCTTAGCACCAGGGCCTCTTCGACCAACCAGTAACTATGACCCAGTTGATGTGGAATGCCCTCCAGTGGTGGTTAGTCCTGGAACATCTGCAGGAAGGATTCCAGTTTGTCTGCCTGGAGCTGATGGTCACTATCATGATTGAAGCCTCCCTGATGGACTGGGGTGCCCGCTTGGAGGAACACAAGAGTCCATGGACTCTGGACCCCCAGGGAATCCTGATGCCTTATCAACCTGCTGGAGCTTCAGGCAGTTCCGCTGGTGCTGAGAGTCTTTGCTCCACACATTTGGGGTCAGGTCATTCAGGTCCAGACGGACAACACCACAACCGTGTGCTACCTCAACAAACAGGGTGGGTCATATTCCTTTCCTCTGTGCGGGGAGGCTCTCTGCATCTGGACCCTCGTGCTCAGCCTAGATGCTGATGTTCTTGCCATCCATGTAGCAGACGTATCCAATAAGCTGGCAGATGCCCTCAGTTGGGTGGGAAAGTCATCTCACAAGTGGTCTCTCCATCAGGAGGTAGTACATAGTCTGTTCTCCCAGTGGGGCACTCCTCTGGTGGATCTGTTCACCTCCAGGGAGAACTCAAAGCTGTGGCTGTAGTGTGACTGCCCCCTCAGCAGAGAACGCTGCATGGGGATGCCTTCTTGAGGCCGTGGACCCTGGGCCTCATGTATGCCTTTCCTCCATTTCCTCTGATCCACAAAGTGCTGCTTAAGGCCAGGAGGGACAAGGCACTGATGATCCTGGTGGCTCCGTACTGGCTTCCCCAGTTCTGGTACCCCGATCTCCTTAGCATCAGCTGCAGGCTCCTGTGGCGTCTTCCACTACACCAGGACCTGCTCTGTTGCAGTCAGGGGAAGGTACTCCATCCAGACCTTCATTCTCTGCACCTGACAGCCTGGTTCCTGAGCAGCTAGACTTGCAGGCTTTGGGTCTCTCTGAAGATGTTGTCACTGTGGTTGAGGCTTCTCCGAAGGAGTCGACCTGAAAATGCTATGCCTTCAAATTAAAGAGGTTCTCCATTTAGTGCCAAGGCATGGGGCTTGACCCCTTATCTTGCCCGGTGGCTAGCATTCTCTACTACCTTTGGTCCCTCTCTCAGTTGGGCCTTCAGTCAGTGACCCTTAATGTGCACCTGGCAGCCATCTCATCGTAGCGGGCATAGGCTGGTATGACGTCAGTGGCGGAGGAGGTTGTCTGGTGCTTTTTCAAAAGCCTTGACCACATTTCCCCTCCGGTGCGTGAACCACCACCACCTTGGGACTTATTGCTGGTGTTGGCAAAACTCATGGAAAGCCATTCGAATGGATGCACAGGTGTGCATGACTCATCTATCATGGAAGACCATCTTCTTGGTGGCTGTCACATCTGCCAGAAGGATCAATGAGCTCCAGGCACTCTTGGTGAAGTCTCCTTATTTGATCTTCCACAAGGACAAGGTTGTCCTTCGCCCCAGCCCAAAGTTCCTTCCAAAGGTTGTGTCTGAGTTTCATCTTAACCAGGTGATGAATCTCTTGGTGTTCTTCACCAACCACACCTCAGTGGCTGAGCACAGGGTCCATCCTTTGGACTTGCGGCGAGTGCTTGCCTACTGTAAAGGGGGCACAACTGGAGTTCGTAGAGAGGTTCGACAGCTATTTGTCACCTACGCTGAAGCCGCAGCTGGCAGGCGGGCAGCTATGCAGATGACTGGCAGGTGGATTGTATCCTGCATCAACCTCTGCTATAGGTTGGTGGGTAGGGAGCCTCCCGTCGGGCTTACAGCTCATTCCATCAGTCAATACCACTGCCTCGATGGCTGTTTCCAGGGATATCCCTATCCAGGAAATCTGCAGGGTTACTACCTGGAAATCAGCACACACCTTCATCTCCCATTACCACATCAATCTTGAGTCACGCTGGGATGCAGGTTTTGGGTCCTCAGTTCTCTAGTCTCTCTTCCATTAATGGGGGTGTGCACCTTGCCCTCCTCCCAGAGAACTGCTAGGACTCTGCCAGAAGTGTGGATCTCACTTTGAGGGGGAGCTCTTGCAGCAGGCTACACCATAGGGACTGAAGCTGGCAGGTGCCAGGACCCCACGGAAAACTTCTAGCTTAGCAGTCTACAGTGGAGGATCACCCTGAAGTTGGCCTGCCCCCGATGTCCAGCGATATAAAAGGGGCGGTTCCCCAGCCCAACCTCAGTTCTTTTCCCACCATCGACCTGCGCACATCAGCTCCACGGATGCCTTCTGCTGTAGTCGACCACCATTTTTTCCCGATCATGCGCACTTTATTTTCTCAAAAAATAGGATTTTCTCCATATTTTCTCTGCATGTCTTCTCCGACCTCGTCAGAAGATCTGCAGCAGTCCCAGTGTCCTTGCGGCGAGCAGATCCCATCAAAGGACAGCCACGCTTCTTGCCTTTTTTGCCTAGGCCCAGACCACAATACAGAGGTCTGCAAACACTGCTTGAAGTTTAACCAGAGGACCAGAGTCCACCACCAGAAGGCCCTGAAAAGTTTCTTGCTAGAAAAGACATTAACAGCCATAGAGAAACAGATCCACGGAAAAAGTTCCTCCTCCACCAGTTTCAGGGGCCTCTTCATCGTCTTCTCGTAGGGAGAAGTCAGATGGAAAGCATAAACACAAGGACAAACCCTAGTGTACCTCTCGTTCCCAGTCCCCTCTTCAGATGGTAACAGGCTCGAGACATCCTCCCGTAGGAGGTCGGACTCTGCTTCCACGACAGCCCTCTATTCTTCTAAGCTCCATGTGGTCAAACTGTCTGCCCTCATCCAGACGTTGGGTGGTGGTTCTTCGGGATTCGGACTTCTTCCTCAACCTCTCAGCCCCTGATGCTTAGGCCCTTCCATCAGACTACGGGTACTCAACCAGGTGGCTCAGCTGGGTCTTCTTTGGGCAGTGGGTCCCTATCCATTGACGACGCCAGCTGCCTCCCCCAACCAACATCAGTCCACGCCTGCCCGGTCAACGCCAGCTTCCCTGATGACCCCGGTGACACCTGTTCCATCACCTGTCATTGCTAGCTGACCCCAGTGTTACCTCTCAGCTGATACTAGAGGGCCTGGCATCCGATCGGACGACTCCTTCCAGACCGATGCCAGATAACCAGGTGCCCGCTGGGTGGCCGCCAGCTGATCAACCCAAATCTTCCAGACCCGATGCCTGGTTTGCCGCCACCAAAGGGACCAATGCCGGGGCCATCTCACATCCCTCCACCGATGCCGACTAATCCCTCTATGCCTTAGAACCCTCTGCTGGATCTCATGGCTCTTTTTAAGTCCTGGTGGAATGTGGGCAAGTGATGACCTGATACCTAAAAGGCCTCCTGCGCCCCCTCCCAAGGAACCTCTTCCCTTGAGGGGGCAGAGCCTCAGGCTCCTCCTCGGCAGCCTGCACTACCACCAAAAGAGCCTACCCTGCAACCAGATGAGACTGATAGGGGCTGCTCTAAGTGTAGCATCATGGACAAAGGCACCGTTGGTCATTCTCCAGGTCCTGGGGCAGACACCAACATTGGTCGCACAACTGTAGACACCGTTGTTCGACCTCTGTCTTTCCTCTTCGGGGGAGTCTGACTGGTGTTCCTCTTCCTCCTCTGTGTTGTTGGACTCTGGGATGTCCCCCTTCTCCACAGCAGACCCCAAGGACACCCCCAGGTCCCCTCCTGATGTCCCTTTCATGGAGGTTGTGCGACACATCCACTCCAATATGGACTGGGACACCGAAGATTTTAACCCAGAGAGACGCTGTTTGTCTATTTTCCTATGTCAGAAGGATCCCAAGCCTGTGGTGGTTCCTCCTCTGGTGGATCCCTTTAAGGACATCACCAGATCTGCTTGGAAATGCCTGTCTTCCACCCCTACTGTTTCCAAGAAGGCGGATTGTCTCTCTAATACGCCACTAGATGAACCTTACTTTGGAGAGCAACTGACTGTGGACTCCATGGTTATTACTGCGGCCCACAATCGGTCCAGGAGGCCCCAGCATCTTAGCACTCAGCCTCCAGACAAAGACTTGAAGCAGGTGGACCAGCTCTGCACTCTGCGGGAAATTCTATGCTTCGGCCACCTGTGTCATTCAGTTCCCTGAACTTTTTAGCCCACATGGTCCAGTATCAAAATGCCCTGTGGGAGAAGGCCATGGAAGTAGTTCAGACTAAGCAGGATAGCCCTCAAAAAGCTGAACACCTACATATTTTGAAATCCGGTTCAGACCTAGGTACTAGGTACTCATGTCCTACGTTCCTCCTGTGATACAGCAGATTCAGCAGCTAAGGCAGCGGCCACCAGTGTCTGCTTTTCCATTATTCCTGGCTCCGGGTCTCTGGTTTTACTCCAGAAATCCAGTCGAGCTTTATAGATGCCCCTTTCAAGGGCTCAGTCCTCTTCAGCGAGGAGTCAGAAAAGGTTATTACTCGCCCTCTGGAATCTGGCAAGGCTGTCGGATCTGTACAGACCTAACCCTAAACAGAACCGCCACCAGCCATTTCGTTGGTCCTCTGGACAGCAGCCCCGAGGCCAGCAAACCAGAGGTGCCTTTAAATGTAAGGTCATGTCTCAGGCCTCAGGAGGTTCAGGTCCCAGAGCCCCCAACACCTCCCAGGCCCCTTTGCCTGTCCCCTCGGCCTGTCTCCTTACCTGACTGCCCTCCCCTGGCAGAATCTTTGGGGAGGCAGTGGAGGGGTTGCTTTTCTCTCTGTTCAGAGAGATGGCACAGAATAACCATGGACCAGTGTGTTCTTCAGTTGATAAAGGGCATACTCTGGAGTTCGTGGAGATGCCCTGGACAACCCACCCATAAACTGCCATTACCCTCCATCACACCTCACCCTCATTCAGGAGAAGATCCGAGTGCTGTTGCTGAAGCAAGCCATAGAGCCAGTTCTGCCAAATCAAAGAGGGGAAGGGCTTTTATTCCCACTTTTTTCTAGTTCCAAAGAAAACAGGGGACTTACAGTCTATCCTCGATCTTGGCTACCTGAGCAAATACATGAAATACAAAAGATTCATGATGGTCACCCTTCCAGGCCTGCTTCCCCTCCTTCATCAGGGGATTGGCTGTGCTCTCTGGTTATGCAGGGTGCTTGCTTCCCGATTTTGGTCTTTCAATCCCACAAAAGCTTCCTTCACCTCCGCTTCCAAGACAACCACTACCAATTCTGAGCCCTGCCATTTGACCTGTCCTTTGCTCCATGAGTCTTTACAAAGCGCCTAGCAGTTAGTGGCTGCTGCCCTCCGGAGGAAAGGTCACTATGTCTTCTTCTATCTTGACGATTGGCTTTTAGCAGCTACCTCCAGGGATCAGTTGATCAGCACCATGGAAGAGACCTTTACTTTGTTTTTGGACCTAGGATCACTCTTAACCTCCCAAAGTCTTCTCTGTGGCCCAACCAAAGGCTGCAGTACATCAGGGCAGTTCTGCACACTGTACTGGGCAGAGTGCATTCAGGACCAGGCTCGCCTGGTTTTGTCATCATGACATATCCCTGCCAGAGTATTCCTAAGGCTGCTAGGGCACATGGTAGCGGCCATCACAATTGTCCCTCTCGCACAAGGGTTCCCCAGTGGACCCTTCAAGTCCAGTGGGACCAATGCATGGACGATTTGGAGCAGCTTGGGATGGTCTCCACTGCTGTATGCCAAACTCTGACTTGGTGGTTGAACCCCTCCAATCTTTCCACAAAGGTCAACTTTCGTCAGGAGTCACCTCAGCATATTCTGATTACCAACATGTCTGGCCTGGACTGGGGTGCCGATTTATCAGACCTAGGGAACTTGATCTCCCCAAGAGCAACATCTCCATGTAAATCATAGAATTTGACGGCAGAAAAGGACACCTTAGCCCATCAAGTCTTCCCCCTCTTAAGGCTTCCACCCCACCTCCCTGTATCCCCATGTGCTTGTCCCATGCTCTCTCTTGAAGCCGGACACGGTCTCTACCCCCACCACCTCTGCAAGCCTGTTCTGGAGATGCGGGCGATACTCTGTGCCCTACAGGCATTCCAGACAAATCTGCTTCCTGGCCCTTTACTTATTCAGATGGGCAACATGTTAGTAGTCTTCTACATAAACGAGCAAGGGGGGACTCATTCCTACCCCCTCTGCAGGGAGGTCATGAGTCTGGTATTGGGCCATTGAGCGTCATCTGGAACTCGCTGCCGTTAACGTTCCAAGCATGCAAAACATCTTGGCCAACACTTTAAGCTGGTGTTGGTCCAAAGCACATGAATGGGAACTCCTCCAGTCTGTGGCAGAAGAGCTGTTCGACAGATGAGGCTGGCCTAAGTTGGATCTCTTCGCATCCCCACTCAAAGCCAGACTGCCCAGGTTTTTACTTGCTAAATCCTGGTCCTGGTGTTTTCTGGCAAGATGCATTGTCCCTCTCTTGGACAGGGAGGTTTCTGTATGCCTTTCCTTCCATTTCCATTACTGCAGAGAGTTCTTCTTAAATTACAGTCCGAGGGAGCAGGAATGATTCTAGTAGCTCCCTACTGGCCACATCAGATTTGTTTCCCACTACTTCAGCAGCTGACAGTGGAACCCTGATTCCCCCTGCCTCTGAGCTCAGCCTTGCTTTCCTAGGAGCAGGGTGTGACATAGACAGCCAGCTCTGAGTGCTCGAGTGCTGTATTAATTTTTTTTTATTATACATAAAATATGTGATTAGAAGGTCAGCTCAAGGAAATTACTGTTTTACTGGAACTGACACATCAAGACCCCCCAGGGATAAGTTCAAAGAACAGGAGGTATTTTAAACTGCAGAGATCTGGGGTGCAGTTACCTTGTCAATTTGCTTTCATCCCAGGAAATAAAGTTAGCCATTCATAATGCTGTCAGGGAGATCCTTTGACTTACATGGTTACCAGGATGTACTTGTGGGGAGGGGCGTTGGAGAGAGGCCAGAATGGACATTGAAGAGGTTTGATGTCTGAGCCAGGGAGGACCCAGATGGATTTGGAAGGTCCAATATACATTTCCCGGGGAACCCCTTGAATTACATCAGAAAGACATGAGGTGTAGATTCCAAGGTCTAGATGGGATTATTGAGGCAAATACACTTTTGCTTTGAATACAGTGACTTAGATCAAAGAAGCTTTTAAGATGTTATGTGTAGCAGAGAAAAAGCCAGTTCTGACCAGTTAACCCGTGGAGAGGAAAGTCAGTGAGGTCATCTCATATGTTTTTTTAATTTTATTTGGAGACCCTGTATTGTAAAATATAGAGTTTGATACACCAAGGCGGAGTTAGTGACCTCATGAGAAGGCCGGCTCAGAAGTGTGTTTAACTGCTGAAAGAACCTGACAGAGACACAAGACAATATTTTTCTGACTAAGAGAAGAGCGAGACCCTCAAAGCACTGAAAGAAAGTAAGCATTAGATTATACCAGTCTGAAGTTCTAAATTGTAGGAACTGCACTTTTTTACCTGTTTGTTTTAAGGCTGTATGTGTTGGGATATATATTTTGTTCTGTAATTATTGTTCTGTTTTGATATTTTTAAAGTAAAGATTTTTTTTTTTTACAAACAAAACTGCATGGAGTGCTTTGACATTTCTTTTTATTTTAAGTGGAGCTTTTAAAGGTTATAAGTACACTGTGTATGGGCTTATTGTATACCAAACTGGGAAATGGATAGTTATATAATAGTCTTACATAGAGTTCTAAGGGTTCATTTGAAAGACTTGGTTGGGTGCCAATAGGCAAAAATGTCTGACCCCGAAGACAGAATTATCTGAGCCTGATCATTGGGTATGCTAACAAGAGGTTATTAGTTTGAATCCCTCCAGAGCTTGAGACTAAGGTGACTTGGACCCACAAAACAGACAAGAGGGTTACCTTGTCTGTTCACTGTACACAAATCATACGCTCAGAAGTTGGCACTTTGGGAGTAGAAGGCTGACCGGCTGAGTGAGTTTGTGACACAGGGTACCCTGGTCCATCTGGATGTCAAGTCGTTGCACCTGCACGCATGGTTCCTGCAGACCTAGCAGTTGCTTGATTTGAGGTTCCCCCCAGAGTGGCAGATGTGTTGGTGGCTGCTAGGAAGCCTTCCACTGGGGCACTTATTCGATGAAGTGGAAGCGGTTCTGCCTTTGGACCTCCGCTCGCCATCTTGATCCATTCCCCTGTCCAGCAAATTCCGTATTGGAGTATCTCCATTCTCTATCAGACTCGGGGCTGAGCCACTCCTCCATTAAGGTGCACTTATCGGCCATCTCTGCATATCATAATAATAAGCTTTATTTAATAAAGCGCCTTTCAAATATCAAGGCACTTCACAAATACAGAAAATTCAATAAATATCAATAGAATCATAGGACTTCAGAATAGGCTTTGCCCCATTAAAAAAAAAAAAAAAAGTCTTCAGTGCCTGCTTAAAGCTCCCCACTGTCCTACACTCCCATAGCTGACGTGGCAGAGAATTCCAGAGGGTGGGGCAACAAACCTGAAAGCACGGGTTCCAGATAAATTTAAACTGACCCTCGGAGTCTCCAGCAATCCCTCGTCAGCCGAGCAGAGCTGTCGCATAGGGATGTAAGGAACCAGGAGCTCTTTCAAGTAGTCAGAACCAAGTCCATGTAGGGCTTTGTAGGTTAATGAACCTACCTTAAAGGTGATCCGCCACTGAACTGGCAGCAAGTGCAGATCGCACAGCACTGGGGTAATGTGAGCTCTCCCAGATACTCCAGTCAATAAACATGCAGCAGCGTTCTGCACTAGCTGCAAGCAGTGGATATCAACCCCAGGAAGCCCTAAGTAAAGGGAGTTACAGTAGTCGAGGTGCAAGGTCACAAAGGCGTGGACCAGAACAGGCAGGTCACTGGACGGAACGAAATGATTGATCCTAGCAATGTTCCTAAGATGCTAAAATGCTAGCTTGATGACTGCTGACACCTGATGACGAAGGGTCAGTCCATCGTCAAGTATCACTCCCAGGTCATGTACCCATTCAGAGATAAGGATCTGAGCGTCCCCCAAGATTAAACCAGAGGGCAGATCAGTCCTCAACCCCTCTGTCCTGCGACCCAGGTCCACCACCAAAACCTCAGTCTTTCCTGCGTTCAACTTTAACCCGCTAGAACTCTTCCAATCCTGGATTTCAATGAGGCAGCAGTTAAATACTGAGATCGCACTAACCTGTTTGGGGACGAAAGACAGGTAGAGCTGGGTATCATCAGCATAGCAGTGAAACCTCAGCCATACCATTTTACAATGTCTCTGAGGGGCAGCATGTACACTGCAAATAACATGGGAGACAGCACCAAGCCCTGAGGCACCCCACAAGGCAGAGAGAAAGACTCTGAAGAAAATATTCTCGAGACAACTCTCTGAGTTATACCGGCGAGGACAGATGAAACACATCTGAGTACTGTCCCAGACAGCCCACAGATGGACCTCAGGCACTCAAGCAGGACCCCATGATCCACAGTGTCAAAAGCTGAAGACAAATCAAGGAGTACCAAGATGGAGTGGTTTCTCTGATCTCGCCATCAGGAGATCATTGAGCACCTGAACCAGAGCAGTCACAGTACTATGCCTCTTACGAAAACCTGATTTGGATAAGTTCGTATAAATTATGGATGGTTAAATGGTTCTCCAGTTGACTTGCCACAACTTTCTCGATAATCTTTCCCACAAAAGGAAGGTTTGAGATAGGTCTGTAATTCGCTGGAGTCTCCGGGTCCAAAGAAGCTTTCTTCAGAAGAGGTGTCACCACCGCCTCCTTCAGGGAGCTGGGAAACTCACCAGATTCCAAGGAGCACTGGACAATCTGAGCTAGAACCGGGCTGATGATATCATTACAACCCAAAATCAGGGAAGTAGGGCCCGGATCTAAACTACAGCATGTGGGGTGCATCCCCTGGACAGTCCTTATAATATCAATGAACTCTGGCAGGTCAAAGGTACACCAGGAAACACCAGACACAGTGACCAAACACCGACCAACACCATCCCCCATAAAACGAGACTGGCACGACTCCTGCTTGATGTCTGCCACCTTATTCGCAAAGAATCGAGCAATCTCATCACACTCCATTTGTGAAAAAACTCGACAGAACTGCAGACAGGCTGGGTTGCACAACTTAGCCACAGTTCGGAAGAGTTGAGCTGGTTGATTCTGTGCAACAGCGATTTCCCTGGACAGGAATTCTGCCTTCTTATGGGAAATCACTGATTGATAGAGTTAATGATCTAACAAAATAAGGTGGTAGGCATCCAGGGCAGATTTCCGCCAATGACGCTCTAACCTACGCCCCAACCTCCGCAGCTCCCTCAGAGACCCATCAAACCATGGGGTCCTTGGGCGAAGCGGAAGGGGGTGAACACGGACAGGAGCAATCAGGTCAAGAGCTGAAGAAATAGCCCTGTTATAGGCCATGACTAACAGCTCTGGATCTGTGCTGGTTTCACCGAACACAGAGAGGGTAGGGGCAACAAACCCGAAAGCACCTACAGTATAGAGGCAAAACTCTTGCCCAGCTGGATCTTTCACACACTTTCTTGTGGGGTATTCTACACTTTAAAGAGCTAGTGACACGTTCAGGAGAACTTTAACAAAAACTAATATTTAGACACAGTCCAACTTGTATTTCCCATTAGTTCTGTATTCATCCTCTCCGGTTATTTATTACTGAGGTCATTTATATGAAAACAGGATCTTTGCTCCTGAAGAGTTTATCTATTCCTGCTGCTTTCTCCCTACCTGAAGTCATAGGGCACTGCTTGTGGTATCAGTTACTCCCATAGCAACAGATTGTGATGTCACAACAGAGAATTATGACTTGAAGTAGGGAGCAAGTTATAGAAGCAGATGGACTCTAGAGGATAAAGATTATATATTCATTCAAATTTCCTTAGTAATAAATAATGTGGAAGAGAAATATATAAAATATAAATGGAATGCAGGCAGAATTGTACCTAATTATGTTTTTTAAAGTTTTCTTTGAGGAGTCAGTAGCTCTTTAAACCTCCCATCAGGGACCTTGCTTCTCAACGGGATATTTTATTTGTTCTGGAAAAACTTACGCTGCCTCCTTTTGAACTGGCTGCAAGTTGCAAACTACATTTTCTGACTTGGAAAGCATTATTTTTAGTTGCCATTACTACTTCTTGAAGGATTTCTGAGCTTCAGGCTGTGATGTGTAAAGAGTCTTATTCAGTTTTCCACAAGGACGGAGTATCCCTGCAGACGAATCCTAAGTTCTTGCTTAAAGTGTTGGCCAAGTTTACTTTGAATCAGGATATCCACTTACCAGTTTACTACCCAGAGTTTTCTAACAGTGGGGAGCCTCTACTTCATACTCTGGATGTCCACCGGGTGCTTCATTGCTACTTAGATCACACACGTGCTGTTCAAAAGTCTGACCAGTTTGTTTCTTTCTCCCCGAGGACTGAAGGGGCTCCAGGTTCTAAGCAGACTTTCTCCAAATGGTTAGTCAGCTGTATTGTTTATTTACCGCAAATATAAGCCTTTGCTGGGACCATTCAAAGACCATTCTACCAGGGTATGGCTGCTTCCTTTGCATCCATCAAAAATGTGTCTGCAGCTGAGATCTGCGCAGCTGCCACTTGGAATTCTGTTCACACCTTCATTCGGCATTACAGTTTGGACATTGCCTCTCATCGTAGGAGAATCTTTGGCCTTGCCATCCTACAAGACCTGCTGTCATGAGCAATTTCTGCAGACTTTTGCTTCCTCCTGGTTGGTGAGGGTTAGTCCTTCCACTACTTGGGACTCTGTCCTTATGGTGTAGCCTCCTGCAAGAGCTCCCCCTCAAAGTGAGATAGTACAGTTACGCAAGAACTTACCATAACAGTACATCTTCGAGAGGAGCTCTTGGCAGCAGGCAGCTTTCCCTCCCACCTTCCCACTGGTGTCTGTTTCTCCATTATCTGTTTTTTCATTACATCATTGCAGAGGAACCTCCTCGGTTCTCTGTTTCTGAGTTTGCCAGGGTCTCTGGCTGGAGAACTGAGGTTGGGCTGGGGGACTGCCCCTTTATACCACTGGCTGACATCGGGGGAGGCATGTCGATGTCAAGGGGCAGTCCCCCCATGTAGACTGCTAGCTAAACGTTTTCTGAGGGGTTCTGGCTCATCGTGGCTTCAGTCCTTATGGTGTAGCCTGCTGCAAGAGCTCCTCTCAAAGATCTACTCTTACACCATATATCCACACCCCTAGAAAAACAAGTTACTCACCTGTAACAGTAGATCTTCCACAGAATGGTCTCTTGCAGTAAGTCATTACTTCTGGGAGTTCCCGATAGGTGGCGCTCTCACGGCAGTTTTCCTCTAGCAGTCTCCACACCAGGGACCACCCACACGACCTCAATTCCTGGGCTGTGCCAATAAAAGTGGGTGGTCCCCCGTAAGCTCCATTCATTTTCCCGTTCGCTTCAGTTCTGACAGCAGCTAGAACAGTCTTCGACGTGGATTGAACCCAAAGCTTGGGGTGCCTGAGCTAAAATACATGGCACCAGATTCCTGTGCTCGGCCAAGAGCATTTTATGATGGAAGATATTTACCTGTTACAGACTCGGGGGACTTGATCAAAGGGCTCCAAAACTACTGAGCCCTCCTCAAGAAGTAGAAAAGTGAAGGAAACACCCTCACCAACAGTTCACCTGTCATATCTACGAAATATGCCTCATCAAGGAGGCACCCTCCGTCGATGGCAGGCACTTCTATATCTTCAAAAGAACACAAAAAAGAATGTTCCCCGTCGAGGGGATGTCATTCTTCAGCTCCTCCGTCGACGAGGCATCATACATCAGAGATGCTCCCACATTCACTGTCGATGAGAATAACTCTCCTGTCAATGGAGGTGTCTCAGAAGACTTTTTCATTGATGAGAACACCTCCTCAGTCAACGGAGCACACTGTACTTACTCTCACATCGACGGGACAAACTCACCTGTCAACAGTGCATGCTCATAGATCTTCATCATCAATGAGGCATGTACTGGCTTCCCCATCATCGACGAGGCATGCTCACAGATCTTCAACGTCATCAAGAGGTATCCCACCGTCGACTGAGCGTGCTCACAGGTCTTCATAGTCGATGACAGGTACCCCACCGTTGATGGAGCAGGCTCACAGGTCTTCATCATCGACGAGAAGTATTCCACCGTCAATGAGACATGCTTTTACACTTCCTCCGGCTCAAATCCCACCGTCAATGGAGCAGCCTCTACATCATAGAACAACACAATTAAAGGCATACACTCCACTAATGGAGGATCCTTACAAAGTATTGGCCACTCAAAGCCATGAACAAATTTATAAAAATGCATCAAAAGATGCCTATGAGGCTGCGTCACCACACAGTATGGGACCATATACTACTGAACGCAGAGGCAAACCTGCTTCTTTTGCACTCATGCAAGACACTCATCAAATACATCCTGGGTCACATTATCAGGAGGCACAAAGTGACCCTCCGGCTCCAAGTACACAGGGCTCCGATCCCTCCTATATGAATATTCCATCCTCACAAGTGCCAAATGTAGAACAGATAATAAAGTTTTACAAACTTTGGGTTTTGATAAACAGACACCCAATTTATTAACCAGACCTCACTCATATACTTTATCTCCACCTCCATAAAACAGGCACGTTCGGAGCTAGAACGCTTCCCATTCCTGCCTCCTCCTGAACCTTCAGAGGCATATTAATCAGATTCTCATATTATTTTGGAACCTTCTAAAAATATATATTCAGACAATTCCCCTACCAGATGGGGCTCAGACTCCCCTTACTCCATACTGTCCTATTGGGACGACGACATAATACGACTGATAAAGGTAATTTCCTCACCAGATGATCCGTCATTCCCAGACGTGATGTTACAAATACAAAAAAACATGGGGTTTACCACAACGGAACAAGACAAATTAAGTAAAGATATGGCGGACTATCTAGATATCCTGGACGCACCCATCCGGGCGGTTCCACCTTTCATAACAACAATTAAAAACACCATCACAGAGGCATGGAGTCAATCCGTGACTGCACAGGAGTTACCTCGAAAAGCACATAGGCTTTATCAAGCTCCTTGAGAACATCAATATTTATCAAATACTCCCACTGCGGACTCTGTGATTACTACAGCAGCTCGTGAACGTACTGTAAAACCAGAACACACAGGTACAGTACCTCCTGATAAAGACTCCAAACGTTTTGATCATATGGGGAAGAAAGTGTTTTCTTTAAGCACAATTAATTATTAGAATACCTAATTATATGGTCCATATGCTGACATTTCAGCGCACAGTAAGCGCTTTTGCTTTACAAGTCATTGATAAATTACCTACATCCCCTGCAAAAGAACAACTCACATCAATGATCAATACACTTACTTCCTTCTTCCTACATCTACTAAGGTCAGGATATGATATTGATGACGCTTCAGCCAGGGCCTCGGCCACCGGAATTACTATATGCCGTCGGGCATGGCTCAGACTCTCAGGTCTTGCATCTGATATGCAACGTAAAGTGGCTAATGCTCTCTTTTCCGGTGAAAATCTCTTTGGACAAGGTGCACAAACTATACTGGACAATCTACATGCCTCAGAGAGACAATTAAAAACAGTTCAGAACCTGTACCATAATCAACGTCCTCAGTATAATTATTCTTACAAGGCTGGAAAATATTATACTAAACAAGGAAACTTTAGAGGCAAAGAAAGATCAACAAAGGGTACATCTACCCCTTATAAATCGATGAATGACCCCCCCCCCCACAGGGTTGGGCGGGTGCCTTTGCCTCTCATTAGTTCTCCAGCCCTGCTCTGGTCTCCTCTCCTAGGCTTTGAAGACTTTTTTGAGGGTGCTCCATCTGATAATTTACTGAGGCCTTTTTTTCACACGAGGCTTTATACACCTTGCCATTACAAACAAAAACATGGAGAGATGTCATGGTTATGGGTCATTATGACCGCCACATAATACCTCTCAGCCTGTTCAGTGTTGGGCCTTTCTGTCCTGACCTCAGACAGTGCTACTATACACATAGTGAAATGACTCTTATTTCTAATATTATGAGATGAATCATAATGTTCTTACTAATTGGTACTGCTATGCGTAGCTTTCTTGACCATACAAAGAGGCCAATAGCACAAGGGTAATGGATATATATATATATATATATATATATATATATATATATTTATACCTTGTATTTATAAACTATACAAGGCTCAATATTATGGTCCACCCTACTTGGACATAACTGCTTGGGAATCTCCCAGAAGTAATGACTTACTGCAAGAGACCATTCCGTGGAAGACAGTTCATTATGCAAAGACTTTTGCCATAACAGTAGGTCTTCTAGGAACATCTCTTGCAGTAAGTAGATTCCCTTCCTCCGATCCCCTGCCATTCTGTAACAGGGAAAACTACATAGGGTTGGGAGGGCATGGTACCTCTGTTCCCCCTTGGTCCCTCACCACTATGAGCTGAAACCTGTGGGGAACGGAGCTTACCAGGGACCACCCACTTTTATAGGCACAGCCCAGGAAGTGAGGTCATGTGGGTGGTCCCTGGTGTGGACTGCTAGAGGAAAACTGCTGTGAGAGTGCCACCTATCGGGAACTCCCAGAAGTAATGACTTACTGCAAGAGACATTCCTAGATGATCTACTGTTATGGCAAAAGTCTTTGTGTAATGAACTTTCCAGGAGTGGTATTTGGTGTACATCCACACTGACCCACCCAACCTCCCCAGGCAAGTAGCACACCGATTCTTGCTTCTAGCAGGTAAGATCTGACATCACGGAGTGATGCCAAGGGAGTTACCATCCGGGTGGGTGGGAGGAGCCAGCTTGAAGACCTTCCGGAAAGATTTAAAGGGAAAGGAATACTGCCCAAAATGTCAATGTACACCATATAGCACTCCTAGAACTACTATTGCAGGTGAGTAGCCTGTTTTTTTTTACCCCTCTGAAGCATTCACATTACAAGGGACAGTCTCACATTTTATACTTCTGAAGCCCACTGTCCCACATTACAAGGGATAACCCACAGTTTACACCTATGAAGCCTGCTCTCCCACATTACAAGGGACTACCCCACATTTTCCCCCCAAAGCCCACTCTTCCATGTTACAGGGGACAGACCTACCTTTTACCACTCTGAAGCCCACTCTCCCACATTCTGCACTGACGTTAACAAAAATTCATAGAAATACATGTTCTAGGATCGTGGATATGTTCTATCCACACTTGTTGGCATGTCCTTTCCCTTTAAGAATCTTGGAGTTCTTTAAGCTGGATCCTCCAACCCACCCACCTGGGTGGTATATCCCTCCACTCCACCCCTTGACACCAGATCTTCCTTTCTGCTGGAAGATTCAGGTTCCCTCCTTATAACTCACACTTTACTGTAGGCCCTGGTGACTGAATCTTCAGATTTACCAAAACTAAAACTCGTACGAGTTTCTTTTAATCGCTTTGCAATCTCGACTGTGATGGAGGACAAGTCCTCTCCCAGTTTCCGCCACTGCCCATGTGGGCAAAAGATGTCTTGGACTGACCCACATGCCTCATGTCTATTGCCTGGGTCACAATCACTACACCTAGGCATGCGAAATGAGTCGCACTGTCCATCCCAACATTCTGGATGATCATCTCACATGATTGCACCTGGGCAGACTGGAAAAATAGAACATGCCGGTCAAAACAAAAGAAGCCCATTGGGTGATCTCTGTGGCTGTGGAGTGCACTGAGCAGCTGGAACAGATGAAGGCCTTCAAAGAGGAGGTGGCACGGGCTGCTGATTGGTCCTCTTTCCTCTCGGTTTTCATTCTGCTCAATCTGGGCTCCACCTTCTTAGGCTCCTTCAAGGAGATGTCAATCTCTCCCTACCAAAGGAGAGGGTCCTTCGGGTGCGCATGTAACCCCTCTGTTACCCGGAGCTACTAGAATCCCAGTAAGACCTAGTGGTAGGCAGGGAAGGCAGCTTGTGAAACTCCAGTTAAATGGATTTCACACTGTCTCACTCTGTTATCAGTCTCAGCTGAGACTGAGGGATGACATCATTTTAGAACTGTCACAGCTGCATAAGCCACACTGGAATGTTGCAGTTGGAGGTTAGAGTAGAACGTTGGGGAATTTGAAGTGAGCTGAGTAGAGGTAGCAATCTGAAGGAGGTGCTCTGCTGCAGGCAGTCCCTCAGAGCTCTAAGCTCTGTCAAAGAGCTATTTTTGTTTTATAGGTGTGTGTTCTCACCTGAAGAGGAACACAAAGAACACATTGAAGTGGTAGAGACCGCTTTCAGTGGTTCAGGGCCCCATCCCTGCGGGGATGGGGGGAAGGAATCAGCCTCCTTCCTGGGGAAACCCCCCTGACCCGGTTAGGGAGAAAAGAAGCTGCCTGATTTAAGTTCTTGCTGAGGCACCTGAAGTTCTGGACAAGATTTCTTTTGAGGAGAAAATGCCTGTGGGGCACCTGCAACCAAGGGGGTGAGTTTGCTGTGCTAAAGGGCCATGTGTTTTCACCTGAAACAAAATGAAACTAAAGTGACTGTTACTGTTGGGTCAGGAAAAGACAGCCAAGTACAGTTTGGAAGATGTGGGGATTGGACTACTTAACTCTGTGGGGGGTCTATAGTAATGGACACAGTCACTTAAGTATGTTCAAGTTCAGCACAAATGGGATGTAAAGACGTAGACTGAATGTGAATACATTTACAAAGAATCTACACAGCAAAGTATTTTAAAGGAAAATGTGTTACAGTCCAGAGAAATGGCTGGGTATAAATTATGGGAGCGATAGGTCGGAGACCCCCCCCCCCATCAGTAGTAACCAAATTCACCTCTACGGGTTTACTTTGAGACACCTGTTGCTTTCTCTCAGGTACTTGGCCAGTGCCTGAGAAAAGTACCCAGACGTGGGATTTAGTAGGAAGATTCCCTGATGGAGCAGAAGTGCTCATAAGTGGTTTAGGGAGCCACCAGTAAATGTTTCCATGCTATATGGAAAGTGTCCAAAGGGCTGGCTAGGGAGCCGAGCCAGGGAAAACCCAGAGCAGTGTACTAGTTCAGGCTGTTTCAGAGCCTGAAGGCTAAAGTGAATAGGATGTGTTCTGATCTCCATAAATCTGTATTACCAGGAGTGTAGTCCTGTGGGGGTCCATCTGTGCTTTGTTTATTCTGTTGGATGTGAATAAAAGCCACACTTTAGAATCCCACTTCTGGTATTGGACATTTCAGTTATTGCTTCCTTTGTCCGGAGTTACTTGGGTGCCCCTGTGCAGAGTAGCCAAACCTAGCCAATGTGCCGAGAGACATATTCCTCCCCAAACCCAGCCCACCAGGTAGAGCTGTCAGATAGAAATGTCATACCTGGGTGGGGGTTACAAAAATGGAGGCACCGCTGGGATTTAGGTTTGGAATTTAGGGAGGAATGTAAGAAAGGTTGTTCGGACAAAGGCTAGCATTTTGGTTATCTGGCAGTGGGTAGCTCAAAACAACTGAAGCAACATTTAACTAATGTGCCGCTGTGTGCTGTTATCCATGTGCTGCTATTAAAATGCCAACTGTATACCAAGGAGCAGTAAAGCCTGAGAGTGTATGCCCTTGTCCTACATCAAATTACAGTGTTTGCCAGCTTTTAAAAGTGTTTGTGACAAAGAAAAGTGTGGAAAACTGTGGGTAGCAAAAGGAAAATTGTGCCCTAGATGTTAGAAATGCTTTCTTTGTAAACTGAGAGACTTGTTTTGCTTAATGGCCATGAAAAATTGTTGAAATGGGCTCCCACCGTGGAGCTTCAGAAGAAAAAAAAAGTGTGGTTTTGCAGTTTAAATTTTGCCTGCTTGACGATCGCTGTGAGGAGAAGAGCACGAGAGGAAAGAGGCTAATTTGCATGGCATCGAGTGATTGGGCAGACTCCAATCAGTCCCGCCCCAAGCCAGCTCTAGAGCAACTACACAGCATTCGAGAGGGAGAGTGAGTGGTGTGTGTGAACTGACTTACCAGGAGGAGAGTCGAGGGGATTGAAAGCGCTGTAAAAGTTTAAAAACTGACTTTTCTGTTTAAATTCAGGCTCAAACCGCATCTCGATCAACTGGACTGAGTGTGTGGTGTTCAGAGGGACAGTCGGCAGGACTGCCAACCCACTTCTTTCCAGAGCCCTCCAAGACTGGCTGCAGGCTGTTTTTCCATCACAGCACACAGCTGCTGATAACTGAGTACCAACAGAAATAATTGCTCAAACTGTGTGATTTCACCAAAAGCCAGCTGAATCTGTGTGTAGCAGTATAATCACTTTGCAAAAGATTGTGTTAAGTTTTACCAGCAAAAAGCAAGAATTCTAAGCAATCAACTGTGAGCATAATTATAGGTTTAGCGTCAGTATAATTTTCAAAGCCATGTAAGAGACTGTGAGTTGTATCAGATATGCAGCAAGAAATACAGGCAATCCTGTGCTATGAAATACTGAGGCTTTAAGGGACTGTAAGCTAGAGCAATGTCTTCAGCAAGTGAAAAGTCCATGGTAAATCATATAAATGTGCTAGGAAAAAGAACAGTGCAAGTTTGTGCAGTTCGAGCAAAGTTATCAGTAGAGTGTGTAAATCAGATGCGCAGTAGCTTGACCCAATTACAGAATGTTGATGCGTAGGAGTGCTGCCGACGCCTTTACAGGGTGGGATAGTAATGTAAACACAGCAGCAGATGAGCCATTTTGAAAGAGAAATAAAGTTTTCAGTGATGTGGGACTTGAAATAACAGTGAGCGTTGTTTGGTTTTTCTCTGCAGTCATGGCTTCAGGACCAGCCCGCTACCCGGATCATGCCTGGGCTGTGATAGCAGTAGAAGTTAACAAGTTAAGGGACATTGAGAGATGTTACTACGGGGGATGACTGCCTCCTCATGTGGTGATTCCTGGATATCCAGTGTGAGTGTGTGATGTGCTTAAATGCTGGAAGGGACTTCTTCATGGTACCTCACTGTTCTGGGTGCCTAGAGAAATATGGTTTCTTTAAAGCGCCCAAGATTTGTTTGGCTCCCACATGTACAAAAGTTCACAAATCTGCAGTTGGCAGCACACAGCACCAGGCAGAGCCTGTTGGAGAAGGCCCCTCAGAGTGTGGCACAAAGCAAGAGGGTGCAGATTTACAGACAGAACAATGTGCTGATGTTTGAGTCTGAGTCACAGAGAGACATTTCAGAAAG
Source organism: Neoceratodus forsteri (assembly GCA_016271365.2). Classification (NCBI taxonomy): domain Eukaryota; kingdom Metazoa; phylum Chordata; order Ceratodontiformes; family Ceratodontidae; genus Neoceratodus; species Neoceratodus forsteri. The sequence continues at coordinate 1,673,891,799 of CM028129.1, forward strand.
AGCATCAGTAGACCCTTGGAGAGAGGGGCCTGCCCAAGTCTCATAGGTGAAGACAGATGAGGGAGGCCTTTGAATGGGAGGTTTCGACCTCCGCGCCCAGCGAAGAGTGGACAGTCTCAGGAGTAAGGATGACTGCTCACTCCTGGGCACAGATTCTCAGTGAGGAAGAAGAAGAAGGGGAACCTACAGTATGTGGCCTTGTGAAAAAGGAACCGGTACACAGCCTCAAGCTCTTGCCTCAGAGGAACACCTGGAAGAGAGTGGTGATTCCACTGCCCTGGCTGTGCAAGAAGAAGCCAGGGATCCATTTTTTGTATCGTTAAGAATGCATAGCTGGCAGAACCAGGACTGGCCGCCCCCAAGCTAGGCCAGGGGTCTCAGGTTGCCCAAAGCTAGCTACAAAATGACAATTTTAAAGTGCTTGTTGTTGGAAAAACTGTTTAAATGCTTGCCACTATTATAGACTGTAACCGCAAGGGTTAGATTTGTGATTTTTTTGGAAGAAATCTGTGTTTACAGCCCTTTTCTGCCTACTTGCACTGGCCCCAGACCTTTGTGCACCAAAGTGGTACACATCTCTTTGTGCAACAAATTTGGACTTCCTGCTGCTCTGTTTGCCCTATTGTCGAAGCCCTGTTATTAATCCTCGCTCTCCTTCCCTTTCCCAGCCGAGTAACACTTGTCCATGCACCCAGCTCCAAAGCCACAGGACTTCCGGCTACCGGGCGGTCGGCGCCTCCAGAGCCGCCACTTGAGACTGCAGCTTCGGACTCTCGGCCCACAAAGGTACAGCAACTGCCGCAACTTTTTCACCCCCCCAACTCCACCTGTTATTAAATACACTAGCTTCCCATCCAATTTTACTGCATGCCCCTTGGCGCCACGCCCCTCCAATTGAGATCCGTCTCTTTCTTGTCTGCCCAGTCTTCGGGGTTCACTTTCATAAGGCCATGCCTTGCCTAAGCAAGTAGACTCTTCCTGGGTCTATCTCACTTAGTAAATAACCTTACAATGCACAAAAAGATTTGCCCTGACCTGGACCTTTAGACTCAGTTGCTTGCAGGCTACTGATAAGCTATAATAATTTAACAGCCTATATTGGGCACTGGGCTAATTGAGCGGTTTCACTTTACCACAAGGTTCCATCATGTGGGGATCTATATGGCTCCTCTCATTGCCCCTTCTTCTTGTGGTACCAGCTGGCCTGTACCTGCCACCTGAGCTGCCGTCATGCATGGATTACAACCTTACCTTGTGCCGCATGGCATCTGGCAACCTATCCCTTACTTGCCTCTGTGAATTCAAGCATCCATATCTCCAACCCTGTTCTTGGACTAACCACTGTAGCAGTACATGTACCATGCCCCCACCACGCAGACTATTGACCCCTCCTCACATTTTGCATTTGGGGTATTAGTTCTCGCAGCAGCAGGCCACCTTACCTATGGTGGTAATGTTCCACATTCTGAAGGCAATAAATACACTACATGGGGAAAAAAGCAGGAACTCTAAGCTTACAATTGGCGCACTTAGGAAAATACTACTTATCCTTCTGTTATGTTCAGGCAACATAGAACTTAACCCTGGCCCTCCAAAAGCCATTACATCGCCAGCAGATCTAGTAAGACTAAATGGTATGAGCTTCCTGCCTATTAACATATGCAGCCTTCTAAAAAAGAACACCTTGATCCAAGCCTGGGTAAATCACACCTCTCCTGATGTGCTAGTGATCTCTGAATCCTGGCTTAGACCTGGCACCCCGATAGGAAGTAAACATCCCGAACTATGCCCTATTCAGAGCCGACAGGCAAACTAGAAGAGATGGGGTGGCTATCTATGTTAAGGACAAATTTGTGGCTTCCTGCATATCTTCGTCATCTGTCATTAATGAATTTGAATGTCTAATACTCAAAGTGGAGAATACACAGACTAGTGCGCTTTGTGTAATAGGTTGCTATAGGCCTTCGTCCGCTGGCTTGCAGCTTGTGTCTTATCTAAGGGACAAGGACTGCCAGAAACTATTATCCTAGGAGACTTTAACCTTGACTGGCTCTCCAATGCATCAGCCCTGCTTGCATCTTTCTGAGATGCCCATGGGCTGACTCAGTTTATTGCTGAACCAGTGCATCCGAACTTAAAGAACCCTAGTAAAAGTACCCTATTAGATGTGCTCATGGTGAGCAAACCCCATCTTTTTTCCCATGCTGGTGCCTTCTTCTCAGACGTCAGCGACCATTGCTTTATTGCAGGAGTAAGATCAACCAATAATTCATCACCCACAGCAAAGTTTTCTATGAAGAGATTTAGATGCAACTTTGATGTATTCGCCTATCTTAATGAGCTTAAGCACTCCCTGCACTGGCAGGATTTCTACCTGGCTAAAACGGTTACATCAGCTTACAATATCTTCCATGACATCCTGTCAGGGGCCCTCAATAAGTATGTTCCATTGATTAAAGTCTGCACAAATAATAAAACCTGTAAATGGTTATCCCCTGAAATCAGGTCTCTGCTTTTAGAAAGGGATAAGCTTTGGAAAAAAGTGCGTAGACTGAACATTCCCAAGGATTGGAGTCAGTTCAGGAGGGTATGAAATCTATGCACTGAATCAATCAGAGAATCGAAGGCTACTTTTTTCAGCTCTGAACTCGACTCTGCCGCCAAGAGCCCAATTAAATTCTGGAACACTATTAATGACCTGCTGGACCACTCCCAAGGAAACTCACTTCCGACCAAGATTATCTCTGGCAACTCAACTATTAGTGAAAGGAGGGATATCCTAGATTCATTTAATAACCATTTTGCCTCCACAGGCCTGTAACTTCCCAGCGAACACACTACGCTCCCAGGTTGCCAACCACCTTTCTGAATGCTCAACCGCTTCCTCACTATTTACGCTTCAACCTGCCTCATTAAAAGAGGTTGAGGACCTCTTGCTACAGCTGGACATTAGAAAAAGTGCTGGGGCTGACACCCAAGACCCTTACTTCCTAAAGATTGCCTACCATGTCCTAACAGTACCTATTACCCACCTATTTAATTTATCCCTGTCCCAGGGTATCTTGCCACCTGTATGGAAGACAGCGCATGTCATCCCTCTGTTCAAATTGGGCAACCCCTGCAATCTCAACAACTATAGGCCAATTTCCCCTCCTCCCAGTCCTGTCCAAGCTCCTGGAGAAAATTGTAAATACACAGCTGAGATCCTACCTTGAATCAATGAATTTGTTAAATCCTATGCAGTCCGGATCAGAGCTAAACATAGCACTATCACGGCCCTTGCTAAAGTAACTGATGACTGGCAGCGCGATCTTGAGTACAGAAACTTTATTTGTGCTGTTTTCCTGGATCTAAGCAAGCCATTCGACACCGTCGACCATAGCCTGCTCCTCTCCTCCTTACGAAACATAGGTGTGGACGACTCCTCTCTGCGTTGGTTTACTGACTATCTTACAGGGTGCCTTCAACAAGTTAAAGCCGATGGAGGTCTGTCTCCTCTTAAAACTCTCCAAAGAGGGGTGCCCCTAGGGATCTATATTAAGTCCCCTTCTGTTTGCAATCTACATCAATAATATTGATGGCTGTATTAAAAATGCCAGCATTCATCTGTTCGCAGATGATGCAGTCTTCTATGTGAGTCGCCCAATGCCTGCAGCTGCCTGCAACGATCTCCAGTCTGGATTCAACCTTTTGCAAAGCCAACTTCTCCAAAAAAAGTTACTCCTCAATGCCAAAAAAAACAAAAGTGATGCTCCATTTATCCATGCAGCAAACCCTGTGTCTAGTGGGTCAGTTCCCCAGATTACCACAATTCTAGGAGAAAATTAGAATTTTGTTACAAAATTCAAGTATCTGGGAGTATGGATAGACCACAGACTCTCTCTCATCAAACATATCGAGGATTTGCTAAAATGACTTCGACAAAGGTTAGGTCTCTTCTTTAGAATTAACCGATTTCTCACCAGAGATGCCAAGCTATGGTTGGTCCAAACAACTTTCCATCGCTGGTTGATTACGCGGATTTCCTTTACAACCAGTGCCCCAGCTCATACATGGCAAAATTGGACACGTTCTACCATGGAGCCCTGAGGTTGATTACGGGACTTCCCTTTGCCATGCATCTCTGTGCCCTGTATGCAACTGTGGGGTGGAACTCCCTCAAGTTCGGGCATGACAGAAATGCCGCACTCTGGACCTTTAGCGCTATCTCTAATAAACTGCCTCACTATATCTCCTGCTGTCTACCCCTAAGTGTAGCTGGGAAATATGCACTAAGAAGCTAGTCATTTATCACACTTAAAGTGCCCAAGGCAAAATCTCACTTTGGCAGGGCAGCTATAAGCTTCGTGCTGCATACCTTATGGAACAGTTTGCAAAAAACTCAAATTGAGCACTTTTGTCTGTCTGAATGCTTTCAAGACACTATATTCCAGCACAATCAAAGAAGCGTGTAACTGCTTCCCGCATCCAGGTCCAGTACCAGTGTCCACCCTGGTAACTGTCTCCGCACAGACCCGCCCATAAAGCATCGACACCTTGCCTGCCTCCCTCCCAAGCCCTAGATGTCTTAACTTCCAGATCCCCCTAACTTACTGACTCTGTATCCCAACCTCTTTCCTAGTCTCCCTACTTTGGGTAGGAGCCTCCTTACCCTCTGGTTGGGACAATCTCCCTGCCCTTTCCCTCTTCTATCCAGCATCCCCAGAACTTCCACTCTTCCCTTCCCCATCCCAACATCCCTACCTTCCTCTATCCTGTTCTGTACCTTACGCCCTCCTGGCCTTTCTCCTCCCTCCTTCCTCTTCTAACACCGCTACTGCCTAGTGTATTCCTTCCCACTGTATTAGTTAACCCTGCCCTCCTAGCTGTTTTTAGATACTATTGTGTATGTATATGCCTTTACACCTTGTATATTGTCTGTATTATTCCATGCCTATACGAACTACTGTATTATCTTATTTTGTATTTGTACCTATTGTTTTTTTCCTTTTTACCTGATTGTAAATACCTGTGCTACCTTGTATAAACATGTGTCTGTGCTCCACCCAGGTCTATCTTGCAAATGAGCATTGCTCAACGATGACTGCCTGGTTAAAGACTTGATTGATTGAGAACATCTGCAGGAAGGGATCCCGTTTGCCCGACCTGATACGACAGTTGTTCTGAAGACCGATGACTAATGTGCTGGGGTGCCCACATGGGGAATCGGAGTCCATGGGCTCTGGACCCCCGCAGAATCCCGCTGTCATATCAAGCTGCTGGAGCTCCAAGCAGTTTGGCTGGCAAGGACTGTATTTGCTCCGTTTCTTTGGGATCAAGTGGTGCAGGTCTAGACAGACACCACAACCATATACTATTTCAACAAGCAGGGTGGCACGCACTCCCGGTCTCTGTGCAAGGAAGCACTCCGTATCTGGACCCTCATGGACCAACTAGAGGCAGATCCCATAGCCATTCATGCGGCAGGAGCCTCCAGTCAGTTGGCAGATGTCCTCAGCCATGTGGGAGAGGCATCCCACTAGTGGTCTCTCTATCTGGAGGTAGTTCACAGACTGTTCTCCCATTGGGGCAAACCTCAGGTGGATCTTTTTGCCTCCAGGGAGAACACAAAGCTGAGGGTGTTTCATGCCCACCCCCCTCAGCAGGGCTGCACTGCGGGGGGGATGCCTTCTCAAGGCCGTGGACCCCAGGCCTCTTCTGTGCCTTTCCTCCACTTGGATCATAAGGTGCTCCTCAAGGTCAGGAGGGACAAGGCACAGGTGATCCTAGTAGCTCCAGACTGGCCTCGCCAGTTCTGGTATCCAGATCTCAGCCTCAGCACCAGGACCCCAAGGCATCCTCCAGCATGCCCGGACCTGCTATCACTTGATCAGGGTAAGGTATTCCATTCGGACCTTCAATCCCTGCACTTGACAGCCTGGTTTCTGAGCAGCTAGAGCTCCAGACTTTGGGTCTGTCTGAAGATGTACTCACTGTAGTGGAGGCATCTAAGAAGGAGTCAACCAGGAGGTGCTGTGTCTTCAAATGGAAGCGTTGCTCCATTTGGTGTTGGGGCAAGGTCCTGGACCCTTTGTCCTGTCTGGTGGCTAGCATCCTCTATTACCTTTGGTCTCTCTCCAAAGGAGGTCTTCAGTCTACGACCCTTAAGGCAGCCATCTCTGCTTATCGGGTGTGGGCCGGTCAGCAGATGGTGGCCCAGGAGAAAGTGGTCTGGTGCTTCTTTAAAGACCTCGACCACATTTCCCCTCTGGTGCAGGTACCACCACCACCGTGGGATCTACTGTTGGTATTGGCAAAGCTCATGGGCAAGCCATTTGAACCAATGCACAGGTGTGAGATGTCACATTTGTTGTGGAGAACCGCCTTCCTGGTGGCTATCACGTCAGCCAGAAGGACTGGGGAGCTACAGGTGCTGTCTGTCTAGTCTCCTTACTTAGTCTTCTACAGGGACAAGGTTGTCCTGTGCCCCCACCTGAAATTCCTTCCAAAGGTTGTGTTGGAGTTTCACCTTAACAGGATATTGACTCTGCCGGTGTACTCCCCTAATTACACCTCTGAGGCCGAGTACAGGCTCCATACTTTGGACCTGAGATGGGTGCTCTCTTATTGTAAGGAGTGGATGGCTGAAGTTTAGGGAGAGGTACACCAGCTGTTTGTCATCTACACTGAAGCAGCACCTGGCAGACCGGCAGCAAAGTGGATGATTGGCAGATGATTACGTCATGCATCGATCTCTGCTGTAGTTGGCGGGTTGGGAACATCACGTAGGGCTATGGGCTCATTTCACCTGCCATTCTGCTGCATTGGTGGCTGCTTCCAGGGACATCCCTATCCAGGAAATCTGCAGGGCTGCTACCTGGAAGTCAACAAACACCTTCATTACCCACTACCGCATCAACCTAGAGTCATGCCAGGATGCTGGTTTTGGGGTCTCAGTTCTCCAATCTCTGTTCCGTAAGTAGGGGGTGTGTGCCTTGCCTCTCTGCTCCTGGAGAACTGTTAGGAGTCTGCCAACAAGTGTGGATAGAACAACATATCCACGATCCTAGAAAAAACTGTTACTCACCAGTAACAGTAGTTCTACGAGTGGTATATGTTGTTCATCCACATGGACTCATCTGACTTTCCCGGCTTTGATGCACAACCTCTGCTTCCAGCGGGCAAGATCTGGCATCAAGGGCCAAGAGATAGATTACCTGGGAGGGTGGGATGAGCCAGCTTAAAGACCTTCTGGCAAGATTCTTAAAGAGGAAGGACATGACAACAAGTGTGGATGAACAGCATATACCAGTCCTAGAACTACTGTTATAGGTGAATAACCTGTTTATCTTATCTGTGTCAGTCTTCACCATTCATCACTGGTGGGTTCTAGCCAGAGGATCAGGACCCCATGGGAACATTTAAAAATTTTTTGTGCAAGAGGAGGAGTCGACACCGTCACGGCATAGCCATAAGCTATGTCTTGCCCACGCTCTGGAATAGGATACAAAAATCGTTGAGACTTAGCTCCCCTGTCAGTCTTACTTTGTTTAAGACCCTCTATAACAAAACGTTTGCTGAAATCTGTAATTGCTTCTATCGCTCCTAGCAGCCAGACTATTGCTTTTCTCCTCATCCATACTAGTCCCAGTTGCTTATCTAAATCAGCCTCTGTCACTATTACCCCCTCCCTTGCCCCACTCACACTTAGCACCATCTGCACCCCTCTTATACACCGCCCTCCTCCTGTCACATAATCCTAAACCCTAGACACCATCATGCGCACCTCCGTAGCTTAGAGACTTCCATACAGGCCATTAACATGTTCCTGATGGACAGGAATATAAATTATTTTCTCCCCCCCCCCTATGGTTTGTATATGACAACCATACACATCCTGCTCCTGTGGGTACTGTATATATCATGTTACTGTTGTGTTATGTACATCTTACTTGTACGTGTTCCTTTGGAATGTATATATACTGCTCCTATCATTATTGTAAACCTCTTGTTCATTTTGTATTATGTATATTTATCTGTGACTGTACATTTGTCCCTGCCAACAGCAGGTTCACCTTGTAAATGAGCTTGCTCAATGGTGATCACCTGGATAAATAAAGATTTGTTTGATTGATTGACTGCCCTCGAGGCCAACACACTGTGTGATGCTTGCGGATTGGCCAGTAACTGATGCTAACTCCTCTATCCCAGTTCTGCTTCTCCTGCTGTCGAGTGAACATGACCTCATGTGGAGCATGAATTTCCTCTGCATCAGCGACTTAGTCCATTGCATAGACCATCCTAGTTCTGCTAAGCTGTGTTCTCGGCGCTGTCGACTGGTAAGATTTTTCCTTTAAATTTTTGATGACGCCGAGTACTGTTTTTGGTTGTTGTTTTTCCGTCCAGTCATGTCTCATTCTGAGGACACGAAAAATACTTCCAAGGTGGGCCAGTCTCCGATGCGGCAGTGTCCCTGCAGCCAGCTTTATTCTGTCTCAGACCAGCATGACTGGTGCTTGACTTGCTTGGGCCCAAACCATGATATGGACCGCTGCGATGCCTGTTTCTCCATGGATCGTCGAGTTCTGGAAGTCCGCGCATTCGAAGTCTGATGTACACCACCAACTTTCGGTGGACAGGTAAGCACCAGGGATGCCAAATGCAGGTCTCTTGACCCTTTCTCCAGGTCCCTTCCCGGTTCTATATGAACCACGGAGGAGGGGGCTTTCACTTCTTCAAGCCTCGCCATGGCAGAAGCCCCTTTTATGGTGTAGGAGGCCCGGTACGATTCCTCCAGCAGTCGGGCTGGAGGCACTGTCCTGGCAATCACCTCCTCTGAGGCAATGGCTCCCTGGTGTCATGGGCTGGGTCTTCCAGGCCCAGCCTGGCTGTTTCCTTGGCACCACCTCTGATCCCGGTGTCATGTGTGGTGCTGGGGATCAGGCCAGGGCAGTGTGGTGGGGGTCAGGTTCGGGCACTGCTTGCAGTGCCAGGAGCAGAGGAGTCTGTGAGGTAGTCTGGATCTGTGCCTCCAGGGAGGATGATGATTCGGAGATGGATCCGGATTGGCTTCTGAATCCTTGGACTCTTCTTTGCCTAGCACGTTGGCCCCTGGTCCAACCCCTTCCTTTGGATCTGGTGGTTTCTACCGGCGCCTGTGTCAGAGTCACTTGCGGTGCTGACCAAGCATCCAGTGCCGGAGTTGGCACTGGAGTGTCCTCCGGAGCCAGTGGAACTTCTGATGTTGGGGGAGGTGAACCCCCTGCTTTGGGTGCCTGGTCTGGGCCCACCTCTGGGCCTGCTAGGGCACCTGGAGCAGGGGAGGGTGCTCTCTCGCCTGCCGTGTCTCCAGAGTCGGCGGGTGAGGTTGAGCTACCTCGGTTGACCTTGAAGAAGAGGTCCCTCTCTGAGTCCAAGAGGTTGAGGGGACAGTATCGGGGGCAGCGTCCCTCCCTTGTAGCCAACAAAGGTTCGGGTAAGAGTCACAGTGCCGGCCCTGTCTTCTCCCCTGAGGTCTCCCCGGGAGGGATCTCCTCTCTTGAGGCTATGGGTCTCCCTTCTGGACCCACGCAGCCCCAGTTGCCTCACAGGGGATAATCCTTTTTTGGACTCAGCCTGGTTGAATAGCTGCTGACTGCATCGACTGATGGATCCTCCCGAGCTGTTGAGTCACCTGTTCAGTCTCCCAGCCCTGGCAGAGGTCACCCTCTTCCTCAGAGGTGTTTGGCCCCTCTACCTTTGCCGGCCCCTCCCTCTCTCCAAGGCTACTCTGGTCCTATGGGACCCTTGACCTGGGAACAGTTCAGAGCTACAGCTACCCTATTCCCTGTCTATGTGAGGTCCATGGATGAACTGGTGTTTCACCATTCTCCTGGGCAGCCAGTGCCTGAATCTTTGGACATGTTGTCTTCCTCGTCATCCTCGCTTGAGGGAGAGGATCCTTCCATCCACCTCTTCTCAGACACTGACCAGACATCAGTGTTTCCTTTTGGGGTTAGTTGACAAGCTGCACATCACCAGACTTGCAAGTCGCAATCCTGAGCGGATGACACACGCCTTTTTAGGCGAATTCAGTGCAGCCAACCTGGTGGTTCCCGCCTGGACCTCCCCCTTTAGGGAGACATTGTACCACGCATGGAGGCATCCTTCAGTCCCCTCTTGAGCCACGATAGACTGCCGGAACAGGTATTGTGCACCCCTAGGGTCTTCAGGAGTGTTATCTCACCCTCTTCAGGCGTGATGATCCTGGACACTCCTTCAGGGCATAGATGCTCAAGGCATGACCTGCCTCCAGAGGCAGATTCTGCAGAGTTTGACTTTTGGGGAGGAGAGTATTTTCCTCGGCACATCTTCCTCTCTCAGCACATCAGCCCCATTATGCAGCCTATAACAGGCACTTATGATCCTTGCTAGGGGAAATCCTAGCATCTTTGCCTGATTTTGAGGCAACCAGACAAGCCGTTGCCCTCTCCATACGTTCTCTCTCATTTCACAGACCTCCCTTCTGCTCTCCCGCTAGGGTCCTCAGCCCTAAACTCAAACTGCCCTGCCTCCCCGTCCCAATGGGAGTCTGGTCTGACCCGCCCTCCATTTTACCTAAGGGTGGTATCGGTAAGCGAGGTGCGGTCTCTCCTTGATCTCTCCCAGAATGCTAGCCCTGGTCCTGATGATCTGGAGCCAAAGCTTCTCAAACTAGGTGCTCCCCTTATAGCCTCCCCGGTGGCCCACATTTTCAACCTATCCCTTACCCAGGGACTGATCCCGGATATCTGGAAGGTTGCCAAGGTCATCCCTGTCCCTAAGCAGGGTGACCCCAAAATCCTGGACAACTACCATCCCATAGCTATCCTCTCTGCTGTCAGCAAGCTCCTGGAAAAGGTGGTCGCCAAACAAATCTCTGAGTATATCCACTCCCATGGTCTGCTGACCCCGGCCCAACACGGCTTTCATAAAGGGCACAGCACTTCCACGGCTCTCATCTCAGTCTCTTCCAGCATCAGAGCTGCTATGGATCAGGGAAAACTCTCAGGTGTGGTATCTATTGACTTATCCAGGCGTTACTCTGACACCTACCTGCTTGCCCTGCAGATGAGGTCCCTTCGTTTGTCCCCCACCACCCTAAACTGGGTCTCTGACTACCTATATGGCAGAAAACAACTAACTAAATTCAATAAAGTCCTCTCTGCGCCCCGGCCTGTCACCTCTGGTGTCCCTCCGGGCTCTGTGCTGGGTCCCCTACTCTTTTCCCTGTTCATCAACAATCTCCCTGATGTGGTCTCCAGCTGCCGTGTCGTCATGTATGCGGATGACCTGGTTCTCCTGGCCCACTCCTGTGATACAGCCACACTAAACCGTCACTTAGCTGAAGACCTCTGGAACATCCAGGCATGGCTCTCCAACCATAAATTGGTCCTAAATCAAAACAAAACCCAGACTATGCTCTTCGGTTCCTCTGCCAAAATACGAGCCTCTTCAACTCCCCTACATATCAACTAAGAAGATGGCTTCCCTCTCCCTACCGTGACCTCCCTCAAATATCTTGGAGTGACGCTTGATCCCCAATTGGACCTTGGTAGTCATATCCATAATGCCTGCAGTGGGGTAAACCGCAAACTGGGGATGGCATACAGGGCACGGTACAACCTCACTCCAGCGGCTCGCTTAGCTCTTGCCAGGGGAGTACTACTTCCCTCAGCTACTGCCCTCATATTTGTTCATACTTCTAAGACCCTCCTAAGCAAGTGGAGCACAATGTACAACAACATCTGTCGTTTTGCCCTGGCCGCCCCACCTCACCCATCACTGCGAGCTTCTCACGAGAAGCTTGGCTGGCTATCCTCGCCAATCACCTTAATCTTCAGCACTGGGTGCCCCTGTGAGTAAAGTACTTAGCTCTGGCACCCCTCCGGAACTGGCCCGGTTTCTTGCTCCTGCTGACCTCTCCCCCTACCTGCTTAGATCCCAAGGCCCTGGCCTACTAAGTGTACCTACTTCCCGCACCAACATGGGGGACCGGAGTTTTGCTGTCCATGGCCCCAGGCTCTGGAACTCCTTTCCTGAAAGAGTCCGTACTGCCTCATCTCACAAGAGTTTCCAGACCTCCCTGTGGGATCATCTTAAGGTGGCTTCTCGCTGTGAATGTCCTAAGCCTCCTTAGCCTCCCGGTGTCCACTGGTGCCGGCTTCTTCTCTCCTGCTCAGGCGTCACCACTCTTGCGCAATGTCCTCATTCAGATCCCCCCTCCCTTGCTTGACCGATGCTATGATGTTACTATGCTCATAATCCTCACCAGCCCTGTTGGTCATTGAATTTATCTCTAACTTATACCTTGCCCCAGCACTGTATCTGGGTGTACCTTCCACGTAAATGTAAAACTGTAAAATTGTCTTTTCTTCTGTTTTTGTACCTGAATGTATTCGTCTGAACCAATTACTGTATCAATGTACCTGTTGTACCCTTTGTACTCTCCCGGGTCGTTCCTGAAAATAGGCATAAAACTTGTCTAGTGTACTTACCCGGCAAACAAAAACTAAATAAATAAATACGTGGCCTGGATCTTGCAAGGCACCAAGCAAGGGCATCATATGATGCCAGTGAGGTGGCATCCAGGCTAACAGGGACAGCGATCTGCAAAAGGCGTACGGCATGGCTTCATCTATACCGGTTATCACCCATGGCCTAGTAAAGGGTGATTGCCTCCTCTTTCCGGGGAACCCACCTTTTTTCCCCACAGGGTGAGGTGGAAACTTTAGGCTCTACTTCCTTCTCCCAGCCAGAGGGAGACCCTGCCTCATCCAGACCAGTCCCAGTTCTAATTAGGCCTGTAGGGTCTCCCCCTCCTGAGTCTCCCCCACAGGGGGCTGAGGGACTTCCTTCCCTCAGGTCCCCTTCAGGGGGCTTGGTAATCACCCACCAGTGATAAATGGTGAATATTGACACAGATAAGATATGAAAATTAAGTACCTACCATAATTCTTGATCTTTCTGTGTATCTTCACCATTCATCACTGCTTTCTGCCCTCCTTCCCCTCCACCTCAGTCTCTGGGCGATGCCTCCTCCCTGTTTGTTTTTCTCTAAGTTGAGTTGAGGCCCTTGTGATCTGATCCTCCTTCTGGTACCTGTTGGCTCCGCTCCTCTTCTGGGGGGGTCAGGGGTGTCTTGGGAAAGACAAGCAGGGGTGCACTCCCCCCTTTTTTATGAGAGCTCACCAGGGCCTCTTTATCATCCTGATGGGGTTCCTCTTTCCGGTTTGGTCTGAACCACTCTTGGGTTCGACCTCTTTGTTTGATCTCAAAACATAGGGGTCCTCTTTGGGGCAGTGGTTTAGAGGGGCCCTAGTAATCCCCATCCCTCTTCAAGAGCTGTGACCCCTTTCTTTCTAATTGCTGTGTTGCAGGGTCCCCCCTCTGGAGGGTGAAAATCACATCCTCTAAGATGATCCCCTCCTGGTATTGTCCTCTCCTCCCTTTCAGAGGTGAGACACCTCTAAACCTCTATGGGGAACTTGTTTTTGTCAGGAGAACCCTGCAGCAGTGTGGGTCCTGTCCCTACTCCAGGATTCTCTCAAGACAGGAGGGAGAGACACTGGCCTCCGGCTCATCTTGGACTTCGGGGAGGGCACTTTGAAATTGCTGCCTTGTCTTGCCAACGCCTTCTGGACTTCAAGTAAGCCATCTCCCTCTGAATAATCCTTAAGACTTGAGGGTTTCTTTTCCTGCTCCCTGCGTTGGAGAAAAGAAATGTGGCTTAAAGCAGAAGGTGTCATTTTCTTGGTCCTCAGGGAGCCCTCTGGATCCCTGCGAATGAGGTGCAGTGTCTTCCCTCCTCCTCTCTCCCTCTGTTATGTTCTCTTCCTCCCCCTTACTCTATCCCTCCCTTGCTTGCCTAGAGGTTGGGGCCCCCATCCCAAACCCCTAGGTTTCCTCTCTTCTGTCCTCTTGACCAGCATTATTCCTTCCTTGGTTTTTATATCCTTTCCTTTTCCTATCCCTCTGGCTTCCTTGCCCTGCCCTCTCTTTTCTTTTCCTGTCTCTCTGGCATGCAGAACTGGGATGGAGGAGAAGTCTGCGTCAGTTACTGGCCAACCCGCGAGTGCCATGCAGTGCGTCTGCCTTTGGGGTGGTGCTGTCATGGTGTCGACTCCTCCCCTTGCCAAAAAAAAAATGCTCATGCGGGATCCTGATCCTCTGGCCAGAACCCAGCAGTGATGAATGGTGAAGATACACAGAAAGATCAAGAATTATGGTAGGTATGTAATTTTTAATTTGCTGGACAACAAGCTTTGTGAACATGAAATTGCATTTTCACAGTGTTCTGAATTTTTCTTTGTCATTTAATGTGTCCTACATTCCCCACTCCCCCAACACACACACATTATTTTGAAGAAAAGTGTCCCACATTTGGGTCATAAAAGAAGGTTACAGTTGTGGAGTTCAGTCATCAGGAGGGGAGGAAACAAGAAGGTAACTAAATGATGTTCTTGGTTTCCTATAGTAGAGAACTTCACCCTGAAATGTAAAATGTTCCTAGAATCATTTTCATTGTTCATTCACATTATTGGGTCTGTTGGGAGCAAAAGCTTCCAAAGCTTAGAGCTAAGAGGCTGACGTTGGTGACAGCGTCACCCGTGAGGCAGACGTATGATGTGGTGCTTGTGGATTGGCCAGTAACCAATGCCAGCCCCCTCCCTATCTCAGTTCCATTTTTCCCCTGCCATCAGGAGAACTATGTGGACTGCTGCCAGAGCAGATCTTAGTGCATCACTGCCTCAGTTAGCTCTGTTTGATGCCGTATTTGGTGCCAGTTCCTTTCTTTCTTCTCCACTGTATACATCACTGAGTTCTCACTTTCCTATCCTAGTTTGACACTTTTTTCCAGTGTCATCATAGCTGAATCCCAGGAGATGAAGAAAAGTCTAAGAAGAGAACGGACGAACACGTGTGCATCGGTGCTCTGTGGGGGCCATATTTCCATCTGGGATAAGCATGACGCATGCGCAGCCTGCCTTGGACCAAGGCGCTATAGATTTGGTATGATGCCTGTTTTTTCTGTGGATTACTGTACCCCTACATTTGGAGGCAGGTGTCAGATATGTGACTCCAAGTTAAGGTCCCTGGGCTCCTCCCATGATCATTTCTCCAGCACTACACATGCTGAGGGAGATCAGGCCCTTCCTCCTCCTCGTCCCGCCGAGAGGGAGAAGGGCCTAAGGGAGGTCTCAGATGGACAGGTACTCGGCCCTGAGGGACCATCTGAAACCCTTCCCAGTCCATATCCCCTTCAGTTCCATGGACACCCCTGGTAGTATGGCCGAAGCTATATGCTGGGCCCATATTGGTGGGCCCCTTGGTGTTGCAGTCTTGCAGTGTCTTGGTTCCTGGTACTAAGGCTGGTGCTGGTCAGCAGAATGATATAGACCATAAGACTGGGTTCCCTCCTGGCACTGCTTGCAGTGCCAGGAGATGAAAGGACTCTGGAGCTGGGCCATCAAGGGGTCCAGTGAGGTCTTCTGGATCTCCTCTGTTCAGTGGTTGGATGACCCGGGGATTGATGTCAACGGACACCTCAGCTTGATGGATTCAGTGATGAAAGGGTACCTTCCTGGGCCTGGTTCTAGGCCTCCTTCAACTTTGGCACTCTCCTGAAGCTGTTTCCCTGGTTAGCGCCAGTTCTGGCACATTTATAGTGCCGCTTTGGGTCCTGGTGCTGACTCCAGTGGCAGCTCGGTCCCTTTTCTGGCACTGCTCGTGGTGCCAAGAGGGACCCGGTATCATTCTCTGCACCAGGAAGGGAACTGGTGCTGTTCCCAGTGCTGGTTCTTCTGTTGCTCAGGAGAAGGCACTGGATGCTCCTGTCAGACCTAGCCTGAGGCATAGAGCCAGATCTGGTGAGGTGGGCTCTTCAAGGTCCAATGAGGTGGCTCACTCCTTACTTAGGGTAGGTGGCAGCTCTGCAAGAAGTCACAGTACTGACTGTACCCCCCCAGACCTACTGGAGCTGTGTGGCCCTGTCACCAGTAGGAATCGGAACCACCCCGTGGGACCTTCATGGCTCCACTCTCCTCACCTGGGGGGTCTCCCCCAAGGGTACCACCTCCACCACTTCTCAGCTCTTGGGCATTCATTGGTGGAGGAGATTGCCAGGTTCCCCTCCTCTCTAAGGTGAGGCCCTCTGAGCATTCCCTTTGCCCTGGCAGAGGACCTGCCATAGTCCTTCATGACCATCATTCCCCCTCCTCTGCCATCGCCTCCTCACCCAGGCATGGTCTTTCAGAGTCTTTGACCAAGGAACAGTTCAGGGCTTTAGTGAGTGCTTTCCTCAATACCTTCAGTCACTGAATCAGGTAATTTTCCAGCCTGAGACTCTAGTACCACGGCCCCTGACTCATGCCTCTCCTCATCTTCCAGTTCCTCCAAAGAAGAGGACACTTCCCTGCATCTTTCCTCTGAAACTGGGTACACTTCATAACAGCAGTTCCTGGTAGAGATGATGAGGGAGTTTGGAATTTCCCACTTTGGAAGCCACAACCCCACTCTTCTGGTGCTGTCCTTCCTCAGGGAATACAGCCATGACTCTGCAGTCATCCCTCTGTGGCCTTGGCCCCCTTCACGGAAGCATTCAGGGATTTCTGTCTCTGTCCCTCTACCCCTTCTCCAGCCATGTGGGGACATCCAGCACAGGTCTTGCACACCAGAGAGGTCTCCAGGAGATCCTACATCCCTCTTCTGGTGCTTGACTGCACTCCAGACTTGAAATCTGCAGAATTTGATGTCTGGGGTCATATAATTTTTCTCAGCGGCATGTACCATGTTGTGTATTGCAGCACATCAGGCAACTTAATGGTGGGCACCTGTGGACAATGCTGGGTCAGCTCCTAGTGTCCTTGCCAGATTGCAGGACAACCAGACAAGCCATTTGCCTTTTCATCCTGGGCCTGGAGCTGGCAAGACACCAATCTTATGATGCCAGTGAGGTAGCTTCCAGGCTGCCAGAAGCAATGGTCTCTATTGAGCAGATGGCATGGCTTCATTCTTCCAGGTTGT
The DNA here is from genome assembly GCA_016271365.2 of Neoceratodus forsteri. Taxonomy (NCBI): domain Eukaryota; kingdom Metazoa; phylum Chordata; order Ceratodontiformes; family Ceratodontidae; genus Neoceratodus; species Neoceratodus forsteri. The sequence goes on from CM028129.1 coordinate 1,673,908,821, forward strand.
CACCCCTGGCTTAGCATAGGGTGTTGGCCTTATGTTTCTCACTTTTTCTCTTGCAGGTTTAGTCATGAGTTGGTTGGGTGCATTCCTGCTCCCAGGCCACAGGAGGCTCTGCCTGCCCCTGACGAGTCTCGGGTCTCACCAGACCCATGAGGAGTCCCTGCCTTTCTGTGGTCTTCTCCCACAGGAGGCTGAGAGAACAACCATTTTCCTCAGTGTGAGCTCACCTCCCTTTTGGGGGGGTAGGCTTGGTACTCTGACCCAATAGTGTGAATGAACGATGAAGGATGATTCTAGGAAGATATGAAAATGATGTACTCACCATAATCTTGATCTTCCAGAATATCACCGTTTATTCACATGCCCGCCCTCCATTCTCTGCTCTCAAATGGTCAGGCATCTGGGCAGCTTACATTTTCTCTCTCTCACTCTCTATTCTCTGTCCCTTCTTTCCCTGCCTTCTGGCTCTTGAATCCTTCTGGGCTTTGAGCCTTGTTTAACAGAACAAAAAAAGGAGGGAAATGATGTCTAAGGCTTTTGGCATTTCTTTGTCTTGCCCACTGTTGGGTTCGGCCTGTAATATGCAACAAAAAGAAAAAAAGAGGGGGGTATGTTCAGAAGGCTTTGATTTCTTTATGCAGAGGGTCTCTGCAAGCAGCCTTGCCTTCAGGCTTATACCCCTTGACAGGGATTCCGTTAACTCCATTTTTGGAGTATTTGACTTTCAAAAATAAGGCAAAAACTTCCAAAATAAAGGCGGAGGAAGTCATTGACTTCCAGATGTAAAACCAAAAATTGGAGGACTTCCGAAATTGCAGGAATGGAAGTCATAAATTGTTTTTTTCTGAAAGAAATTGTATTTTGCTACTAATATATTATATTAACATCCATAAATTGGTCCTTCCTAGAATATTGAATTCCAGAAGTGGGATCCTGGAAGTATTTTGACTTTCAAAAAAACTGGAATGGCTTCCAGATTTCGACACATGGAAGTTTTAGACTTCTACTAAAAATACATTAACTGAACCCCTGCCCTTGGGGCCAGTCTTTGTTTTATTTTTCTCTGTAGGGTGGGCAAGAGTAGCCTTTCTTAGCTTCTTGTTTTCATAAACAGATAAGACACAAAAAGGAAGGAGCGGGTAAACCGGTCTAATTTTGCTTTTCTCTTTCTCTGCTGTTGCAGGAGGCCTACCTTTGGTTTGTTACCCTCCAGGCTCCTCCTTTTTGGTTGTATTTCTCCTTTCCTCTCAGGAGCGAAGCTGGCTTCTTCCCCTACATCCCCAACTTTTTTTTTTTTTGGCACGTTTATACAGTATATACATATTTATTTTAAAAATGAACAAAAAAGGGGAATAAATACATTCTCTGTTTCCGTTTAGTAAATAATGCTAAGATGGACAATCCTTAGAGCCATATATCTCTACACCTCCTGAAAGAGATCTATTCTTACTCCATTCCTGGCCTCAAGATAGTGGTCTTCTCCCCTTTTATTTCTATGGGAACCTCTTACTTCCCATTTCACTTTAGATAACATGGGTTTTTCACCTCTGGAAGTTTCAGATCCCTGTCTTCCCTTGCCGTCTCTTTCTTGGGAGAGGCATATCTGTCTTTTCTCTGCCCAGATTGCCTTGGCCTTTCTTTCCTTTTTTCGATCCCGCTATAATTGGAACCCCCTTCCACCCCTTACCTCTGTCCAGGTTTTATTACTTTGTTCTTTGTGTATCCTACATTGTTTTCATATCCTTTTGGGCTATTTTTAGCCTCTCTTTCTTTTTCTTCCACTTTGTTTCTCTCCTGGCTAACAGAACTGAGGTAGGGAGTGGGCAGTCATCAGATACTGGCCAATCCATGAGCACCTTGTCCTATGTCTGCCTTGTGGCCGGTGCCATCATTAATGTCAGCCCCTAGCTCTAAGCTTTGGAAGCTTTTGTTCCTGAGGGGGTCCTAGTGCCTCCAACACAGACCCAGTAGCGTGAATGAATGGTGAAGATATTCAGAAGATCAAGAATTACAGGGATTACATAATGTTCATTCTTACCCCAGGAATCCCTCGGTATGCTTGACTAGTGCAGTTATGCCAGCTGGGTTCAGCTGCCCTGGAGGTGGAGTTATGCTAATGATGCCAGGAAATTAGCCAATCAGGTTGTATTAAGAGAGTGCTTCTTGTAGGCGCTGCTGTACTTCCAGTCAGATTCAATTCTCCACTGACTGGACAAGTCTGCCCTGGAGCTCTCTCTTCAAACATTTGCTTGAAGTGGTTACTTTTCATTTCTTTAGTGATTTCTTTTACTCTGTGCCACTTTTAAGGGTGGTGTTGTGAGTTTTTAGTGCTTTTTATGTGTTTTCCAAGGTTCCTTAGTTCTCAGGATCTGTGGAAAGTCTTCTCCTTTTTCCCACGTTCCTGCACTTTTTCTGACTAAAAAATATCCGCCTGAGGTAAAACTATTTTAACAGTATTTTTTCCACATAGTTTTAAAGCAGTACCATGATTTTAAACTGGATTTCTTCATTTTACCTAAGCTAATACCTGTTTTTCCGCAGTTCCACAGCACAGGTAGCCTTTTCAACTTTCTTTTTTGGGGAACACACTTTCCTGGGTCCTCTGACAAATTGGCAGGCCAAATAGATCCAGCATCATGACTTGTCCTTTTGTTTTTTTTTGTTTTTTTCCAGATTGCTAAAGCCTTTGCAATTGTGGTCAAGGCAGACTACCACAATCACCATTTTATGTTTTGGGCCAATCACTGTTTTTCTGTCTCTGAGCTTACATTTTAAATTGCTCAAAAACAGTGAGAAATCAGCCTTAAGGCTGGAAATTATGGCTTCTTAGTCTGCCTCCCCCCTATTAAAAATTTAGAAGAGGGATCCTCCTCTCATCAAAACTCTGAAGACAGGTCCCCCAAGGACCCCATAGAAAATAAATCGGATAAAAAAAATAAAATAATGACCAAGCGAAAAAAAAAAAAAAGATATTCCCAGCAGCTTCCTGATTTAGGGCCTGCTAAAAAGAAGCAGAGAAAAAGAAAAACATATCACTGCCCCTCCCACTGAAAAGCAAAGGAAGGCACCAGTGTTACAACAAGATATACCCTCTGCGAAGGAAATGGCAAAGGCCTGGCAACTGTATCAAACTTTTCAGGCTGTGGGCTCTCTTCTGGGTTCCTCATGTGGTCCTACTACACATATCCCCTCTGACCCTGGCCTCAGCCAGGGAATTTTCTTATGAGGAGGTGATGATGAAGAGGAGGATGAGTCTGATGAATTCCTGACCAAGAAATTGGCTCTCTTTGTCAATGGTCAGGAGGATTGCAACTTCCAGTTCATAAGTCCCTTCACAGGGCTACTTTTAAACTTTTCCAGAATCCCACCTCAACACCGGGGTGGATAAGAAAATAGAGGAAAAGTACCAGCTAGATAAATCTGATACTGAGTACTTTTACATCCACCCACACCATGAAGGAGTAGTGCAAGCTGCAGCTTCTGATTAAGCAAAGGTGCCTCTTTTCATCCCAGCCTCTAGAAAAAGAATCCCAAAAACTGGATGCTATGGGTAAGAAATCTTACACCACAGCCTCACTGCTGCTTCACCTCTGTACTTACATGGTGTATGCAGCTTGGTATCGAAGGCTCTCTGGAGCTCTGTTCTGGCTATCAGCCAGCAAGTCCCAGATAAAGTGCCTCAGAAACTGGCAGAAACTGTTAAAACTGTTTTAGAAGCCACAAAATACAAGTTCCATACGGCAGTAGATGCAGCGACACAGCATCTAGAGCTATGGCTAAGGCCATTTCTCTCAGGTAATTTACCTGGTTGAGGACTATTAATCTCTCCTAGGGCAGCCAGACTAAAGCCATTGATTTCCCATGAGAATAATTCTATTTTTGGGGACAAAACAGAGAGATGCATGAAAATGGTGGAGGAATACAAAACCACCTGTCAGAGCAATGCAGCTGAAGAGAACCCCTCTGTGACGCTTGGCCAGCTGGTTATGATTGTTGTATGATATTTGTAAAATAAAAAATACAGTATGTGATTGTCTCACATAAGCCAGTGTGTGCTTCCATGAGTACCCTCTGCCAGGTTTCAGTGAAGCTTACAGGATTAACTGACCAGGAGATCTCTGTAATGTAATTAACTTCCTTGAGAAATAGCATTTTATGGCCATCTGCCAGAAAATAAGCCTAATAAACTTTTATGACGTTTTGAGAGGAATAGGCCATTGATACCAACCTGGTGTTAAAAGTTGTAAAACCCTTTCAATCTGCCTTGGGAACAGGAAACCAAACAAGATCAAAGAGAAGATGTTTAATTAAGGAGTCATATTTAGGAAGTGCTTTTCCTTCTGATGTGACATTATTTGGATATATTAAGGTCTGTAAACTGATGATCTAATAAATAAATGTAACATACTTTCTGCTACAAAATCATGTTTGGAATTTTTAATTTTAAAAAGGAAGAGCTAGATGACTCACCAAGGGGGTGGGGAGATGGAGTTGAAATGTATCCTTGTAACTGGGGAATATGTAATAGCTTTTGGGGCTCTTAAGAAACAAGATCTCTAATTTAAAAGGCACTTGTAGAGGTAATACATTAGATAGAAAAGGTCTAACTATATTGTGGTGGTAGTTTTTGTTTTGTAATCTTCCCTTGTTCTTTTATGTGATTGTGAGCTCTTTGATATATTGTTCTATGTTTACATTTTTCATATTTTTATCCTCTTTTAGTAAAGTACCTATTATTTGAAAGACTTCTTGGGTGTCTGCCAGTTCCTTTTTGCATGTGATGTTTAGAGGGTTAAGACTGACAAAAACTGTTCAAAAGCTTGATGGTGTTACTAAACTGGGAAAAGGTAAGAATATACCCAAGGTCTTTTATAGAGTTTTAAGGGTTCATTTTGGAAGCCTGGCTTGGTGCCCGTGGTGCAAGATTGTACTGCAATCCCCGAAGAGGGTATGTATCTGAGTCTCTACATTGGGTATGCTAACATAAGGTTCACAGTTTGAATCCCCCCAGAACTTGAGACTAAAGGTGATTTGGAAGGTTACCCTGTCTGTTACCTGTTCACACTACTGCACTCGGAGGTTGGCACTGTGGGAACAGAGGGCCTGACCTGCTGAGTGAGTTTGTGACAGGTTTGGTTAGCAGCGGTGCGAAAAATTTGGTAACACAAGCTTTATCTGTTCAGTGTGTCAGCTTAATACCCTACAGTTCACTTGCAAAATAAGGCAGTGATTTTTCTTTTTTAAAAAAAGGAAACCGAACTATATCATTTTGCTTACAGTCAAGTTCCTACCTGTTTTATTTATTTATTTATTTTTATAAAGTGCAAGTTAGAGTAGCCGTAGTTACAGAAGAAGATGGCTTCCAAGCACAGCGGTCACACTGTAGACTACTTGAGGCAGTTGTGTCAGGACAGAGGAGTCCTGCACGAGGGGAGAGCCACCAAGCAGAACCTTGTGGATGCCCTGATGGCAGCAGATGCCCAGAGCATCGAGTCACAGACTGTGACTGTAAAGGACAAAACCTTGGCTGTGGAGGGGCCAGCAGCCAGTGCAGTGTCCAGATCTGGTGAGGAGAACAGCAGGGCCAGTGCAAGCGAAGGGCCACAGCAGCAGGGGATGATCAACAACATTCTGGAGCCAGAAGCAATCGGGCTGCAGATTGAGTTGCGCAGAATGGAGCTGGAGTTCCAGAGAGAGGCTGAGTGTGAGAAGCGAGCCGCAGAGGAGAAGATGGAGCGAGAACAGTGAGAAGCTGAACGTGAACAGTGAGAGGCAGACCATGAGGAGCATGAGCGCCAGAGGCAACATGAACTGGAGAAGCTACGACTCCAACCACCAGCACCAGAGCAGGTAAGTGGTTTGGGTTTAACAGGAACTACAGGACTGGGTTACAAATTGAATTCCAAATTGATAGCTGAATTTAAAGAGGGGGAGGACATGGAAGCCTTTTTAAATTCTTTTGAAAAAGTTTGTATTCAGGCTAAAATTCTTAGAGAGTCCTGGAGCTTCCAGCTATCCCCACTACTTACCGGGAAAGCTCGGGATGCATTGGGTCAAATGGACAATGAGGACAGTGATGATTACAGCAAACTTAAAGCTGCACTTTAAAAAAAAAAAAAGTTTTGATTTAACTGCAGAAGCATACAGAGCTAAATTCTCTAAACTCAGGAGAAAACCTGACCTGAGCTACATGGAGCTAGCGATGAAACAGTCAATATTTAAAATGTTGGTGGGAGGGAATTGAAGCAAACTCTGTAGATAAAATTGAAAATGCTATTTTGTTAGAACAGTTTTTTGGGGCATGCCCAGCAGAGCTGAAAACCTGGCTGAAGGACCGAGATCCCAAAACAGTGCAAGAGGCTGCTGAACTCTCAGACCGCTATGCCAAGAGCAGACCTGCTCTGAGAGTGAATGGGGTGGGCATGGAAGCACAAAAAGGAAAAAGCGCACCTTCAGGGCAGCTAAAACCCTCATTGCCTCCACCAAAACCAGTTAGCCCTAGATTTCAAAGAAAAGATTTTTCAGAGAAAAGAAACGAATGCTGGGTTTGTAAAGAAACTGGGCATATTGCTAGTCAGTGTCCCAAAAGGACGAGCAATACACAAAATTGGGCTAGGAAAGAAGTGGGTTGTTTGTGTGTCCCTGGAAGCATGCCTGTGAACATGAGGGAACACATGCACCCAGTCACGGTGAATGGTGTACAGACACGGGCATTCCTGACATTGGTAAAAGGGGATCTGGTAGAGCCTGGTCAGCTTATATACCCAATTAATTTGTAACTATACAAGACTTCACTGGTGAGGAGAAAACATTGCCACTCGCTAGTGTTCTCCTAGAATGGGCTGAAACAGGGAGCTGTACAACAGGTGGCTGTAGCCAAAACTTTAGCAGTTGATGTCATCCTTGGCAACACTCTCCAACACGAGATGGTGTGTGCAGTTACCCATAGCCAAGTGGCAAGGGAAAATTGTAGTTCCCTGGATCCCACAGAAGCCATTGTGGAAACCACTGGGAGGCTGGTTCCCCAGCCTGCATCTCCTGATATGGAGACTAATGAAAAGGGGATAGAAATTTCCCCAGTAGCAGTTAACCACACAGCTATGGAGGGGTACTCCGAAGAAGGATGGGTGACCCATTGTCAGAGGGTTAGGAATGACAGTGATCCTGAGTGCCCTGATGCTAGTGCTAGAGACCCTAGTTTAGAGACTGAAGGGACCTGTCCCATGCCTTGGAAATGTGTAAGGAGTTTGCAGCTGCTCAGAAAAGTGACCCCAGTCTAGAGGAGCTAAGGGCTTGGGCAGACTCTGACGGAGCACAGGGAGGTGACGGTAAACATAAGGTTTATTGGGGAAAAGGACTGATGTATACTCAGGCTGTGAAGACAGAGGGAGGGGTGATAGGCAGGCAGCTTGTCATTCCCCAAGGGTACTGTGAGCAGTTGCTCAAGATTGCACATGATATTTCCTTGTCTGGTCATATGGAATCGCATGCACTACACAGCGGTTGGCTCAGAATTTCTGTTGGCCCAACTTCACCCAGCAAGTGAAGAAGTCTTGCAGGTCTTGTCACCAGTGCCAAGAAATAGGGAAGGCAGGTAAGAAAACCCAAGCCGCCCTAATTCCATTGCCCATAGTGGAGGAGCCATTCCAGAGAGTAGGAATGGATATTGTGAGGCCTTTAAATACCCCCAGCTCCTCCGGGAAGAGGTTCATCCTGACAGTGGTGGATTATGCCACCCAGTATCCAGAAGGGCAGTCGCCCTATCCTCACTGAGGACAGACAAAGTGGCAGATGCCTTACTTGCTATTTTCTCCCGTGTTGGGTCCCTGCAGGAGGTTATCACCGATCGAGGGGGTTTCTTCATGTCAGACCTGATGAAATGTTTGTGGGAGAAGTGTGGGGTGGTGCAGAGGAGCACGACACCTTATCACCCACAAGCCAATGGGCTTGTGGAAAGATTTAATGGTACCCTGAAGTCAATGCTCTAAGCGTTTGCTGAACAGCATGGGAGGGAGTGGGAGAAATACCTTCCCCACCTGTTGTTTGCATACAGGGAGGTCCCCCGAGAGTCTACAGGATTTTCACCCTTCGAGCTCTTTTATGGACATCAGGTACGTGGGCCCCTAGACTTGATCCAGGAGGACTGGGAAGGCAAGCACACCACTCAGGGAACTCCCATAGTGGATAATGTCCTTAGGTTTAGGGAAAGGCTGAAGGAGCTTATGGGGACAGCCCAGAGCAAACTGACAGCTGCCCAGTAGAAACACAAAGTGTGGTACGACTGCAGAGCCAGTGCTCGCTCGTACACGGTGGGTCAGGAAGTCATGGTCCTTATTCCAGTCCGGATAGACAAGCTGCAGGCTCAGTGGGCAGGACCATACAAAGTAGTTAGGAAAGTAAATGACGTGAACTATATCATACAGTTACCTGACAGAAGACATACAGAAAGAATGTACCATGTCAACATGATGAAGCCATATGCTAATAGGGCTGACATGGTGTTTGCAGTATGTAGTCCTGGGGAAGGGACGCATGAAGGAGACCCCCTTCTGGACTTGCTGGAAGAAAGCAAGTGGGAGTCCTCTGTGTAGGCAGTTAAATTGTCACCCCAGCTGGCCCTGGACAAGAGCCAGGAAGTAAGGGAGGTTTTAACAGATTTTGCCCCACTGTTTAGTGCCAAGCCTGGATTAAGCCTCTTAGCAACGCATGATGTGGAGAAAGGGACACAGACGCCCATACCGTGGACAGCATATCGGATGTCAGAGGCTGTCCAAAAGGACATTAGGAGGAAGGTGGTGGAAATGCTGGATTTAGGGGTAATCCAGAGATCCCACAGCCCCTGGGCCTCACCCGTAGTCCTTGTGCCCAAGCCAAACGGCTCTACTCATTTCTGTGTGGACTATCGTGGACTGAATGCAGTCACAAAGTCAGATGCCCACCCAATACCCTGGACGGATGAACTCCTGGACAAGTTGAGAGGGGCAACATACCTGACGACTATTGACCTGACAAAGGGGTATTGGCAGGTAGAGTTAACCGACAGAGCTAGGGGGAGGTCAGCCTTCATCACTCTGATAGGCTTACTTGAATTTAAAGTAATGCCTTTTGGAATGAAGAATGCCCCAGTCACTTTCCAAAGGTTGGTGGACCAGGTGTTAAATGGTGCTGAGGAGTATGCCGTGGTGTACCTGGATGACATTGCCAACTTTAGTGCCAGCTGGGAGGAACACCTGTCCCACCTTAGGGAATTGCTGGGCAGGATACAGAGGGCCAGGTTCACTGTCAAAGCCTTGAAGTGCCAGGTGGCTATGGCTGAAGTGGCATACCTCGGGCATGTTGTAGGCCGGGGACAGCTCCGTTCCAACCAAGTAAAAGTAGAGGTGCTCAAGGCATGGCCCAGACCAGAAATGCAGAAGCAGGTCAGGAGTTTTCTAGGGACAGCAGGGTACTATAGGAAATTTATACCCAATCACAGTGCCCTGGCTGCTCACCTATCTGACCTGGTAAAGAAAAAGATGCCAAAGAAAATTACCTGGGAGCCAGAGTGTGAAACAGCCTTTGCAATACTGAAGGAGGCACTGTGCAGTGCTCCTGTGTTGACAAGTCCTCACTATAGCAAACCCTTTATAGTCCAGACTGATGCCTCGGACGTGGGTATTGGGGCAGTACTGAGTCAGACATCCAACCAAGGGAAAGATCACCCTGTACTGTACCTGAGTAAAAAGTTAATTCCCAAGGAGCAGGCTTACTCCACTGTGGGGAAAAAAGTGCCTTGCCATAGTGTGGGCCCTAAAGAAATTAGAGCCATACTTATACGGGCAGCATTTTGAGGTACAAACGGACCACGACCCCCTGGTTTGGCTGACACAAATGGGAAAAACTAGTGGTAGACTATTAAGATGGAGTCTTGCCTTGCAAGGGTATGATATGATGAACTTACATAGGGCTGGAGCGACCAATCAGAACACAGATGGCTTATCGTGTCTATATGAGGAGTGAACTGATTTGGGAAGATCATCCCATGCAGGGGATAGAGCCCCCAAATTCAATCTAGGTGGGGAGGATTGTGACGCTTGGCCAGCTGGTTATGATTGTTGTATGATATTTGTAAAATAAATATAGTATGTGATTCTCACATAAGCCAGTGCGTGCTTCCATGGACCCCCCCTCCCCAGGTTTCAGTGAAGCTTACAGGATTGTTAACTGACTGGGAGATCTCTGTAATGTAATTAAATTCCTTGAGAAATTGTATTTTATGGCCATCTGCCAGAGGATAAGCCTAATAAACTTTTATGGCGTTTTAAGAGGAACAGGCCATTGATACTAACCTGGTGTGAAAAGTTGCAAAACCCTTTCAATCTGCCTTGGGAACAGGAAACCTCACAAGATCAAAGAGAAAATGTTTAATTAAGGAGTCATATTTAGGAAGTGCTTTTCCTTCTGATGTGACATTATTTAACATACCTTCTGCTACAAAATCATGTTTGGAATTTTTAGTTCTAAAAAGGAGGAGCTAGATGACTCACCAAGGAGGTGGGGAGATGGAGCTGAAATGCATCCTTGTAACTGGGGAATATGTCATATCTTTTTTGGGCTCTTAACAAACAAGATTTCCAATTTAAAAGGCACTTATAGAGGTAATACATTAGATAGAAAAAGTCTAACTGTATTGTGGTAGGAGTTTTTGTTTTGTATCTTCCCTTGTTCTTTTATGTGATTGTAAGCTCTTTGATATATTGTTCTGTGTTTACATTTTTCATATTTTTATCATCTTTTAGTGAAGTACCTATTATTTGAAAGACCGCTTGGGTGACTGCCAGTTCCTTTTTGCATGGACGTATAGAGAGTTAAAACTGACAAAAACTGTTCAAAAGCTTGATGGTGTTACTAAACTGGGAAAAGGTTAGAATATACCTAAAGACTTTTATAGAGTTTTAAGGGTTCATTTTGAAAGCCTGGCTTGGTGCCCCTGGTGAAAGATTGTACCGCAATCCCCGAAGAGGGTACGTATCTCAGCCTGTACATTGGGTACGCTAGCATTAGGTTCACAGTTTGAATCCCCCCAGAACTTGAGACTAAAGGTGATTTGGACCCAAAAGCAGACAGGGCGGTTACTCTGTCTGTTACCTGTTCACACTACTGCGCTCGGAGGTTGGCACTGTGGAAGCAGAGGGCCTGACCTGCTGAGTGTGTTTGTATCACCTTCTACTTCTTACAAGCCCCAAAGAGGGGACGGAGGTAGGGGTTACTATCACAGGGCTTTCTACCCTGTGCCAATACCCTTGGATTATTATGAAATGAGAGGATTCTTTAAGGGAAGCGGTAGAAGGGCTCAGAAACGTACTGATCCCACACCTTCAGCAAAAACTCAACCAAACAAAATTCCTGACTGGAAGGACCAGGTTTCCTCTCCTCTCCAGTAGGAGGAAGGCTGACCTACTACCTCCACCACTGGCACCACATCACCACAGACAAGTGGATGCTGGAGGTGGTGGGTCGAGGATGTACCCTGCACTTCAAAAAAAATGTCCCTCTCAGCAGGGCCACAGGAGTATAAAACCACTAACCCCCACAAAGAAAATTCTGCTAGAGTTAGAGGTAAAGTCCCTCCTGGCTGCAAATGCAGTGCAAAGAGTCCCTCTCTCCTGATGAGGAGAAGGCATCTATTCCAGATACTTTCTAACCCAAGAGGAAAACAGGGACTGGCAACTGATTTCTAGATCTCTGGTACCTTGACAAGAACTTTGCTTGTAGAGCAGAAAGCAGCTAACTAAAAGAAGCTACATTTTCTTATTAATTTAAAACTTATATCTCAGCAGGAGTCAGTGTCTGTTGAGATTAAGTAGACAGATACTTTATTAGAAGTAGAAGGTCTTATTAAGGGTTAAAAAAAGAAAGAAAGTCGGTGTGTGTTCTGTGCTGGGAAGGGTACTGCATCAGCTGACTTTGCTAAAACAGTAGGAGGAGAGAGAGCTTAATTGGGGGTGTGGCTTAGACACTATAAAAGCAGGTGACTCAAATTACAACTTCCTGTTGCTAGCCTTTTTTCTTACTAATTGCCCTCCATCCCACCCACCCTAAGCCAGTTCTACTTTTATAGCCACTGGATTTGACTGTCAACAGAAACTTCCTGTTTGGCAGTAGGAATGGAAGGATCATAGAGAAACATTGGTTTTGTCAACTCTAAAGGAAAAAAGTATCTCACTCCCCCCCCCCAGCTGCTGGTGGTCTGACATTGAGCAAGGAAGAAGGAGGCTACTGAAGAAGATAGGAAGTTGCTGTCCCAGAACAAGAAGGGTGAGAGTTGTAAGGAGAGGAGAGAGTAAGCATACAGAGAAACAGGAGAGGGGACACAAAATAAGACATGATAGGAGTGGTGCAGTGCAATGGTTGTAGGGCGGCAGTGTTCCGGGAGACATTCTGGAGGCTGCGATGCTGCCCTATTTGCAGAAACCTCTCAGGTCTGGGAAAGGAGGTTGCCTGTCTTCAGGCTGACCTGGCTAGGATTCGAGAAACCTCCTCCCCCACCCAGGGACCACCAGGGCCAATGCCACTACCTCAGAGGTTGCCAAGAAAGAGGAGAGGCTGGACCAGGGTGGGCTCAGGGAGGGAGAGGGTGGTGGAACAGAGTTGCATCCCTCCAGCTGTACCTATCCACAATTCATTCGCTCTTCTGGTGGATAGTGGTTCCTCTATGGAGGCACCTGCAGTGGAGACCAAGGAAGATGCTGGGAACCTTCACAAGGAAGACCCACAGGAGGGTAGCATGGGACCCCACAGGGGAAGGAAACAACTCCTGGTGGGGGACTCAATCATTAGGGGGGTAGAAATGGGGGAGGAAGGGGAGAGGGAGGTAAGGTGCCTTCCTGGTGCCATGGCTTGGAGGAACAGGAAGTGAATCCTTAGGATCGTGGGAGGAGCTGCATGAGGGAGGGAGCTGGATGTCATTGTCCACCTAGGGACAAATGACCTGGCTAGGAATGGGATCAGAGCAGTGCAAGAGGAGTTTGTAGAGTTGGGGAAGGGTCTTAGACAAGTAGCGCATACGGTAACCTTCTCGGAGGTGCTGCCTGTCTATGGCAAGGGTGATGTTAGGGCACCCTCACCAGGGAATTCAATGAGTGGTTGAAAACTGGTGTGGAGCTCAGGGTTTTGGCTTCATTGGGGACTGGGGAGCCACCTGGAGGAATGCAGACCTATACTGGTGCGATGGTCTGCATCTGTCCAGGGGGGAACCAGGATCCTAGGTGAGGTGTTTAAGTGCTTCATTGGCAAGCATTTAAACTAGCCAAGGGGGGAGGCACTGAAAAGGAGCAGGGAAATCCCAGTCTCCCCCCCACAAAACATGGTAATTAGTGAGGTAAACACCAAGGTAGAGAAGTTATTAGGGAGCAGGACAGAGGTAAATGTAAAAAAAGGCAAAGGCAGTAAGGACAGGAATGGGGCTAAAAGGGGTAAGGCTATCAAAACATGGAGGGTGATTAGTACCAATGCCCGTAGTCTGTGTAACAAGCTCCCTGAACTAGTGGCCTTGATGGAAGAGGGTTGCCTGGATATTGTGGCAGTCACAGAAACATGGTACACAGAGAACCATGACTGGGATGTCAACATACCAGGATACACAATCTACAGGAGGGACAGGGAGGGTAAAAGAGGAGGAGGAGTAGCTCTCTATGTAAAGGAAGGGATCAAAGCAACAGAACTAAAGAGTAAACAGGGAGCAGATGAGGCACTATGGGTCACCCTGGAGACAGGAAATGGCACCACAATCCGCATGGGGGTTGTATACAGACCCCCATCTCAGGGGAGGAATGGACAAGGAAATGATAGAAGGCTTCTTAGAATGGCAGAAAAAGGGGAGATATTGTTGATGGGGACCTGAATATGCCAGATGTTAACTGGAGCACCCTTGCTGCAGGCACATCCAAGAGCAGGGTCATTCTTGATGCCCTACAGGGGGCATGCCTCAGACAGCTAGAATTGGAACCCACTCGGGAGGGAGCAATCTTAGACCTGGTACTCTCAAATGGGGATCGGAGAAAGAATCTCAGATTTAGAAGTGGGTAGCCATCTGGGAACAAGCGACCACCAAACAGTGTGGTTCACGATAAACACAGCCATACAATTAAGCCATACAAAAGCAAGAGTATTGGACTTTAGGAGGGCTGACTTTGGGAAAGTGAGAGTGTCCCTCAGAAAAGCACTAGCAAACAGGCAAGAAGGAGGGGTGGAGGAACAATGGGGAGTAATCAAAACAGCCATCACAGAGGCAACAAGCCTTTGTGTAAAGCAAATCAATAAAACACAATGAAGGAAAAAACGCTATGGTTCTCAAAAGAGGTGGCAGGGAAGGTTAAGGAGAAAAGGATAGCATTCAGGAAATATAAGGAAACACAGAAGGAGCAGGACAGAGAACTTTATCAGTTAAAGCAGACAGAGGCTGGGAAGGCAGTCAGAATAGCAGAGGCCCAAACCGAGGAAAGGATAGCCAATTCTGTTAAGAAGGGGGATAAGACCTTTTATAGGTACATTAGGGAGCGAAGAAAGACCAAAGGAGGGATACTGAGGCTTAATAAAGGGGAGGGAATGTGGGTAGAGGGTGACAGTGAAAAAGCAGGGATACTGAATGAATATTTCTGCTCAGTATTCACAAAGAAAGAGGAGGGGGAGGTACCTAAACCAAACAAGAGAAACACTCTGAAGACAGGGGTCGATGCCAGTCCATTTACAGAAGAAAGGGTTCTGAAAAAACTAATAAAATTGAAGGTGGACAAAGCAATGGGGCCTGATGGGATTCACCCAAGAATTCTAAAAGAACTAAGGGTAGAACTAGTGACACCGCTGACTACTCTCTTTAACAAATCATGGGAGGATGGGTGGTACCTGAGGACTGGAGGAGGGCGGATGATTCCTCTTCACAAAAGTGGGAGCAGGACAGAGGCAGGAAACTACAGACCAGTTAGTTTGACCTCAGTGGTAGGAAAATGATGGAATCACTTCTGAAGGAAAGAATTGTTGAGTACCTAGAGGCCAGTGGGGCACAGGACCCAAGGCAGCATGGATTCACAATGGAAGGTCGTGTCAGATGAATCTAATAGATTTCTTTGACTGGGTGACCAAAGTAGTAGACCAGGGAGGGGCTGTGGACATGGCCTACCTAGATTTTAGCAAGGCATTTGACACAGTCCCACACAAAAGATTAATACACAAGTTAGCCAGCCTTGGAGTGGGTCCCAAGGTGGTAGCCTGGGATAAAAAATTGGCTAGACAACAGGACACAAAGGGTAGTAGTAAATGGAGTACACAGTGAAGAAAGTAGGGTTACTAGCGTGGTACCGCAGGGTTCAGTACTGGGACCGGTCCTTTTTAATGTCTTTATAAGTGACATTGCAGAGGAACTGGAAGGAAAAGTATGTATTTTTGCAGACGACACAAAGATCTGCAACAGGGTTGATACACAAGATGGAGTGGAAAGGATGAGAAGGGACTTGGCAATGTTGAAGGAATGGTCAAATGTATGACAGCTCAGATTCAATGCAAAGAAGTGCAAGGTAATGCACATGGGAAACAAAAACCCAGGGGAAGAGTACACAATGGGGGGGGTGAGATACTGACAACAGTAAAAATGGAAAGGGACCTGGGGGTAATTATATCAGATGACCTAAAGGTGGGCAAGCAATGTGAGAAGACAGTAAGGAAGGCTGGGGGGATACTGGGATGCATAGGAAGAGGCATCAATAGTAGAAAACTGGAAGTTGTTATCCCTCTGTACAGACAGTTGGTGAGACCCCATCTGGAGTACTGTGTGCAGTTCTGGAGACCCGATCTCATCAAAGACATAGACAGAGTGGAGGCTTGTCCAGAGGAGGGAGCAAAATGGTGCAGGGTCTGCACCAGAAGACATATGAAGAAAGGCTAAAGGAGCTTAATATGTATACCTTGAGGAAAGAAGGAGGCGGGGACATGATAGAAACTTTCAAGTACCTCAAGGAATCAACAAAGTCCAAGAGGGTAGCATATTTCAGAAAAAGAGATGTGCAAGAACAAGGGGCACAATTTGAAGATAGAGGGGACGCCCAGAGGTAATGTGAGGAATATTTTTTCACAGAGAGGGTTGTGGATGCATGGAACAGCCTCCCTGAGGAGGTTGTGGAGTCAAGAACAGTGGGGGAATTCAAGAATGCATGGGACAGACATAAGGCAGTCCTAGTGGGGGGTAGGAGGAAGTAAGCTGTTGGTTAACTAGGATCTGCAGCTTATCTGTTAGGTAGGAAAATGGGCAGACTAGGTGGGCCAAGGGGTCCTTATCTGCCGTCAGATTCTATGTTTCTATGTTTCTAACCTGTTCAATCACAAATTCAAGAGGGTCACCCTGTCAGTCTCGCCCTCTTTTCAACAGGGAGACTGGCTAGCCCCCCTGGACCTAAGAGACACCTATTTCCACATTCCAATTAGGCCCTATCACAGAAAGTATCTCACATTCAGGCTGTCCTCTGGCCACTACCACTTTGCAGCTCTGCCATTCTGCCTGTCTTTAGCTCCCAGAGTTTTCACAAAGTACCTGGCAGTGGTGGCAGCCCATCTCAGAAGACTGGAGGCCTCAGTCTCCCCCTGTCTGGATGACTGGCTGATAGTGTCAAGTATCCCCAAAAGGTCAGAGACTCTCTCAGTTTCACAAAACACACCCTAGAGTCCTTGGGGTTCTTGATCAACACAAGAGAACTCCCAGTTTGAGCCAGTTCATTGGAGCAGAGCTGGACACACAATAAGGCAAGGCCCTGCTCCCTCAGGATCAGGTGGAAAACCTCCAGACCCTGGCAAACACATTTGTCCTGGGCCAACCAAGACCATCCAGGCACGTCCTCAGACTTCTAGGCTACATAGCATCTGCTACAACTGTAGTGCCAGGGGACAGGTTTCAGATGAGGGATATCTAGTACTATCTCCGAGCCCACTGATCTCAAAAGAGGGACTGCCTGTCAAAACTTGTTCCCGTCGCAAGGACACTCTTTCAAGCCCTGGAATGGTGGAAGGACAGGGACAACCTCGGGGAAGGAATTCCTCTCCAGCACAGGGAACCCCCCAGAGTGCTCACTACAGATGCTTCCCTCCTAGGATGGGGTGCACACCTGGCAGACCAGTTCATAAATGGGGTGTGGTCTCCCAGGGAATCCAGGTGTTACATAAATCTCCTCGAACTTAGAGCCGTGTACTTGGCTATCAAAGCCTTTGCTCCCCAGCTCAAGGGTCAGTCTGTTCGTCAGGACAAACACCACCACTGCTATTTTCTACATCAGCAAGCAGAGGGGCACAGATCCACAAAACTCTGCACAGAGGCTGTGAAGATCTGGTCTCTGGCCTACTCCTTAGACATGCAGTTCACTGCCATCCACTTGCCAGGCAAGGACAATGTGCTGGCAGATTCTCTGAGCCGCATCAGTCAGAGCCACCACAGGTGGACCCTAAACAAACATGTGCTGTCCACAGTCTTCAGGAGATGGGGCATTCCGGGGATGGTTCCCTTCACATCCAAACACAACTACCAGATTCCCCTGTAGTGTTGCAGGCCTCTGACTCTAGGCTCAGTGCTGGTGGATGCCCTGTCTTTGGATTGGATAGGGAGGCTCCTGTACACTTTCTCTCTTTCTCCTGATTCCCAGGGTCCTGCTAAAACTCATAAGGCAGCCAGCAACCATGATTCTGGTGGCTCCAGATTGGGTGAGGCAGCCATGGTACACCCTGCTTCTCACCCTCTCAGTCAAATAGCCCATTTGCCTGCCCTCCACTCAGCCTTCTGACCGTTCTCAGATATGGATAGTGTACCACAGCATAGAGTCTCTTCACCTCAAAGCTTGGTACTTGAAGAGCTAGAATTCCCAGACTCTCAGTATTCTGAGCAAATCCTGAGAATCCTTTGACTGGCCAAGAAACCAAGTACTAAAAAGACTTATGCTTCCAAATGGAAGAGTTTTTCTTTCTGGTGTAAAGACGGGCAGATTGACCCTCTGCAGGCACAGGCTAGCTTGTCCTCCATATTGGACTATTTGGTACACTTACAAGCATCAGGCTTAGAGCCTCGTCTCTGAAGGTTCACTTGGCAGCCATTTCGGCCTACATGTCTGTTAATAAAGAGAAATCTGTAATTTCTCATTCCATTAAAAAAAATCTTGAAAGACCTGCCGCACCTTCAATCCCCACTTAGGGAGCCTATTCCCCCCTGGGATTTGAACCTGTGTATAGCTAAGTTGATGGGGTCTCCATCTGAGCCTATGGCTACTGCAGACTTAAAATATGTCTCTTGGAAAATTGTTTTCCTAGTTGCAGTCACTTCAGCCAGAAGAATTTAAGAGCAGCAGGCTCTTTGTTCTGAACCTAACTACATGTGCTGAGCTAGCCGGGCTAGCCTGGTGCCAGGTGGGCACGGCCGATGGGACCTGGTTCCCCCACGCCACCTACTATGCTTCTTTGCCGCCTCCCGACCCCTAAAGCCGGATTTCGTAGCCTAGAGAGGGCTAGCCGGGTGCCAGGTGGGCACGGCCGATGGGACCTGGTTTCCCCACGCCACCTACGATGCTTCTTTGCCGCCTCCCGACCCCTAAAGCCGGATTTCGTAGCCTAGAGAGGGCTAGCCGGGTGCCAGGTGGGCACGGCCGATGAGACCTGGTTCCCCCATGCCACCTACGATGCTTCTTTGCCGCCTCCCAACCCCTAAAGCCGGGTAAGGATATTCCTTTGACTGGGGAAGCAGTGATCAGCTGCGATTGGCTTACAGAGCATTGTGCTAGCTCTGATTGGCCTCTGGTCTCAAACCCTGCTTCCGGATTGGTCTGGGCGATTCTTGGGCTTGCTGGGCTCGGAGCCCATAGACTTGCACTGCTCAGTGCCGAAATTTTGTGACCGGACATTTTGCTGCTTGATTTCTATTTTAATTTCTAATCCTTGCTGTTCCACTGCTAGTCTCCAACTTGCCTAGATCTGTAAACCTGTTTTTTTTTTTTTTTTTTATTTACTTGTTAAACTGTGTCAAACCGTGACATTCTGCTTTTGTCTGCCTGTAAGTACTTGCCCTGATTTGCAATATTGTGCCACTTTAATCTGTAAATAAGCCTTGATTCTACTATCTGCATATAAAGTCTACTGCGTATCAGTATTCTATTAGGCTGTTTAGACAAATTACCTGCTTACTATTTCTGTCACTGCTTAAATGACTATTCTTGCCTCATAGCCCTGGCGTAAGTCTGAAAGTAGCATTAGTAGTATACTTTAGTGCCATAGATTTGAAATTGCTTGTATAAGTGTTTTTACTGCTGAACAACATGGTTGTGGCTATCTTACTCCTGTTTCTACTACTTCGCTGTCTCTCCCCCGACTTGCAAATTGCAGCCGCTCATAATCTTTCTTGTTTCTGTGCACCTTAAACTGTACCTCTGCCTCTCGTCTTGTAACTCTCTCTGTTTTTCCTTTCTGTCCTACGGTTACTCAGGCAGGTTGAACCCTGTTTAGACGTGTTCCATACCCTACTTTTTGGAGTTATCCTTCTGTGGAGTGTCTCTTACACTGATCTCCGGTCCCTTTCTACTACTGCTAGCCAGACCCTTCCTCTCTATTCTTCCTACTGTACTCGATCCTGCCCTCCTCTGCAGCCCCACCCCATTTCCACTACCTCTGCTAAATAAATAAAAGGAAAAAGCACATCTATAAATTTATAAATTAACCCTATTATTGGTTTCTCCTTTCTTCCCACTTCTAAATGCTGTCTCCTCAGACTGGCGCCAGGTATCCATTCTGACCTGATCGTTTACTGGCCAACACCCTCTGCCCTTTGGTAGTTTCCTTTGTCCTCCTCAGGACTATCCCGAATCTTAACCCCCCTCCTCCTCGCTGCTCTTACGTTCAATCTACGTTTCCCCCCTTCCCCTGTTTTCTGGCCATTGCGTCATTGTCATGTCGCAAGTATAATTTATAAAGCTACTCACTGCTCTCCTCTCTCTCTCTCCTCCCTCCAGATTTCGTAGCCTAGAGAGGGCTAGCCGGGTGCCAGGTGGG
This sequence comes from Neoceratodus forsteri, assembly GCA_016271365.2. Taxonomy (NCBI): domain Eukaryota; kingdom Metazoa; phylum Chordata; order Ceratodontiformes; family Ceratodontidae; genus Neoceratodus; species Neoceratodus forsteri. The sequence goes on from CM028129.1 coordinate 1,673,928,864, forward strand.
CACGGCTGATGGGACCTGGTTCCCCCACGCCACCTATGACGCTTCTTTGACGCCTCCCGACCCCTAAAGCCGGGTAAGGATATTCCTCTGACGTGGGAAGCAGTGATCAGCTGCGATTGGCTTACAGAGCATTATGCTAGCTCTGATTGGCCTCTGGTCTCAGACCCTGCTTCCGGATTGGTCTGGGCGATTCTTGGGCTTGCTGGGCTCGGAGCCCATAGACTTGCACTGCTCAGTGCCAAAATTTTCCGCCCGCCCCCCCTCCGACCTTTATTAAATAGTCTTCCCTGTCGCTGCCCCTTGCCCTCTACTACCCTCCCCCTCTCCTCTCATCCTATCCTGACTGACTTGCTAAACCCCTCCCTCTCCCCCTGCACTCTCATTTCTCACAGCTAATTTCACTGTGTGATTTGCTGGTCTCGCACCTAAGTGTAACCTCAGCCCCCTGGCTTCTTTTTCCCCATTTCCTCTCTCCTGCACTGTTTACAACCAATATCCTTCACACCCTTTACCTCTCTCATCTAGCTATCATGTCTTCCTGTAATTATATTCTCCTGCCCTTTCTTGCCCTTTCCTTGCTCCCTACACTATGCCATCTTCCAATTTCCTCCCATCCCTCTCCACACTGTACTCTGGTCCTCATGTCCAGCTACCCTTCATCTAGTACGGCTGCAATCCCCCCAAATGATGTCATCTGGCAATGGACTGTATAATAATGAATAAATATGGTGATGGCCTGGGTGCGACTTGGCACCTACTTCTGACCAATGCTTCTCAATGGGTTCCTAGATGCCTGCATTGGTCCAACTCACATAAGCAGCGGAGACGTACTACTATCTACTATGAACTGCGGCATTTGACTCTCAAACTTCTGCTCCTCCTTCTCCTAATGTCTGGCTGTGTACACCCAAATCCTGGCCCTATCTTCTATAACACAAAAAAGCCAGCCAACAAGGCGGAGGGGCTCACTATTATCACTCTGAACATCTGCAGTCTCCTACCTAAACTGGCCTCCCTCCAAACCTTTGCCAGCCAACATAACCCTGACATCCTGGCCATTGTTGAAACTTGGCTGACACCTAACACCCCTGACCATGCCATATCGTTACAAGGCTACAAACTATTCAGACTGGACAGGACCTCAAAAAGGGGTGGTGGTTGTGCTATATACATAAAGGATATTCTCACATGCCTCCCTGTCCCGTTTTCCACCACTGATACTACTGTTCAGCTCCTCCCAATCAAGCTACTTCTTGGTGCCCACAACAAAGTCCTCACAGTTACTGCTATTTATATTCCACCAAAGATCCAAGGCCGGTCTCCTGACTGCTTGAATTTGTCCGATCTCAACCTACTGAGGCAGAGCTCCTACTCCTTGGTGACTTCAATATTAACTGGCTATCACCTGACTCAGGGTCAACTAAGGATGCCATCCTTGCTGCAAATCTCACACAGCTGATCAATTCACCCACTAGGAAAAACTATAAATCTGGAAACAGCACCCTTATTGACTGGATCCTTGCAAATCACCCTACTCGAATAAATAATGTTGCCGTGCTCCCGGACTCTCTAAGCGATCACTCTCCCATAAAATGTACTTGGTCAAATAAGTTCAGAAAACCTCCTCCTATAACCATCTCTAGTAGAGTACTACCTTTCAGCAACCTTACTCAACTCAAGGAAAATCTTAGGCAGAAGGATTGGTCTACTATGTACAACACTCAAGATGTAGACGTAGCCCTAAATCACTTTATCAACATTTTCAATGCTGCCTGTGACTCCTATGCACCTGTAAAAAAACGTAAAGTGAAAGCGCTCTCTAATCCCTGGCTCACTGCCAAGCTACTGTCACTTCTCAAGGTAGGGACCACCTCTGGGCTATCACAAGAGCCACTGGCTCACTGTCTGACATCTTAAAGTACAAACAGGCTCAAATCACTGCACCAAAGAGACTGCCGGATGAAAAGTTCTTACTTCAAGAATGCCCTCTCCAACACCTGGGGGAAGGCAAATCCTTCTGGGACAACTTAAATAATATTACAGGAAAGCAGGCTAAGGCCTCTCCTACTATACTTACTGTTGATGGTACTACTACCCTGGACCCGCTGGTCATCGCAAATACCCTTAATGAGACATTCACTGACCTCAGCGGTGTCCTCCCATCTAACTACTTCTCTAACACAGACAGTCCTATCCCCATATCCCCTTCTGCCTCTCCAACCATCCCAACCTTCCATCTCAAAATTGTTAAATCACACGAAGTCCATAAATACATAAAGAAGGCAATCTCCAAATCTCGGACAAGCAGTGACTCTATCGACCTTAAAATACTGTCCCTTACTTTGGATGAAGTTTTACTCCCCCTCACCAGATTATTCAATCTCTCCCTCTGCTCCAGTAAGTTCCCCAGTATATGGAAAGCTGCAACTGTCACTCCTGTGCACAAAAATGGTGACAAGTCCCTGCCTGGCAACTACAGACCTATTTCAATATTACCTCCCCTCTCAAAAGCTCTTGAACGTATTGTGGCAGACCAGCTTACGGACTACCTGCAGAAATATAACATCCTCTGTGCCCAGCAACATGGATTCAGACTCGGACGTAGCACATTGACAGCCCTCCTTGAATTCTCAGGCGCTATCCACAAGGCCTTGGACAAGGGACTCCTAACTGGAGCTGTGTACATTGACCTAACGAAGGCTTTTGACACGGTACATCATGGCCTACTCATCAGTCAGCTGCAATCTCTTGGGCTCTCCCTGGGCGCAGGGGCCTGGATTAATAATTACCTCACACAGTGCTCCCAAGCTGTAAAAATAGGTGTGCTGTCTGAACCTAAGCCTGTCATCTCGGGAGTTCCACAGGGATCCATCCTAGGCCCTCTCCTCTTCAGCCTCTTCTTAAACTCCCTCCCTAAATCCTGCTCTGAGCAAATTATTCTCTACGCTGACGATGCTGTGATTCTATCCTCTCATAAAGATCCTATCCCCATATGCCTAAGCCTCCAGCATGCCTTTGCTGGTGTTGAAAAGTGATTTGTGACACATAAGCTAGTCCTAAACCATAAAAAACAAAATCCATGCTTTTCTCAAGTCCACAAAACAAGAAAAGGCAAACACCACTCACCATCAACACATCAATGGGATCCACTCTTGAACAGGTGGTTACCTTCAAATATCTTGCAATCACCTTCGATCAGGGACTCACCTATGCAACTCATATCGATAGCACAGCCAAAACTATCAATCAGCGACTTGGGATATTGTACCGGAACAGACAGCTTCTCACCTTACCAGCACTGAAGCTAGCTTATTCAATCCTCAATCATCTCAATTGTTGACTATGGCCTAATTGTCTATGGGTCTGCCTCTACAAGTGCGCTTAAACGTATTACAACCTCCTTTAACAAGGCCTGTCGGTTGCTCACTGGGGCTCATCAGCATACTCACACTTGCGAACTGTATGCTGAAACTGGATGGCTTCAACTCTCAAACCGACTAAAGTACCTTACCTGCCTTATGGCCAAAAAATCCATCTTGGGCCTCACTCCACCCTGCATTCAAGACCTGATATGCCAGAACACAAGTGTTCGACCCACCAGAAGATCTGAAAATCAGCCCCTTCAGGTCCCCCGCTGCCGGACTTCCCAGGGCTAGAGATCATTTGCCTATCGTGCCCCTTCCTGTCTAAATGCACTTAGCACCTCTATTACCTCCTCTACCTCTCTAGGTGCATTTAAATCTAGCCTATTCTCTCACCTTACCACCTCTAACTCCTGTGACTGCTTTGACTAATTCCTCTCTAGTTAAGTTGTTGCTCTCCTGCCCTAATTACCTGACAAAGGCCCGGTAGATGACTCCTTTCCTCTACCCGTGGTTGGCTCCTCCCTCCTTTCTTGTATATACCCTATTCTTCACATTATCTTCCTGCTCTCCCCCATTTGATTTGCCTATTGATTTAATGTGTTTCACCTCGTAATTACTTGTCCTTGCACTAATGTTTTCTTCTCTTTTTTGATATTTGTTCAGCCTATGTGTATAGTATTCCACAATGTACTTTACTTGTGTCATTCATTGTAACCTTATTGCTTGTACCTAATTTGACGCGGAACCTTTGTAAAAGAGCCTTGGCTCAAAGGTATTAATTCCTAGTACTCAATAAACAAAACAATAAACATTATTTCCCACAGGGATAAAGTAGTTCTCAGGACTAATAGGAAATTTCTTCCCAAGGTAGTGTCTGAATTTCATCCGAACCAGTCTATAATGCTCCCTGTCTTTTTTCACAGACAAATCCACTCCTGGAGAGTGCAGGCTTCACAGCCTGGATGTCAAAAGGGCACTGACCTACTACCAGGAGCACACTAAGCAGCTCAGGTCTTCACACACCTAACTTTTCCTCACCTATGGTTGGCAGTGCTGTTGTGGGTTCCGGTGCCGTCCGCGGGGCTGAGGACTCGAGTGGCATCATTGGCAACATCACAGCCTACGTCGGTGCTGTTCCCAGTGCTATAAGAGGTGTTTCGGGGGTTGCCTCTCTGGAGGTCACTCTGCTTGACCCCTGTTCGGGGGAGGATGACCCAGAGGTGGACCCGGACTGGCAGCCTGGGTCTTCGGACTCAGAATTCTCTCTAGGCTGGGGTATCAGGTGGCTCAGTGTTCCTCTTTCTGAGTCCCTGGAGCAGGTTTGCCATGGGGGTCCCATGGCTAGGGGTGGCCTAGGATCCCCTAGGGGCGATAGCTTGGGGATTCGGGAGAGGATACTCTCTTCTGAGAGGGCCCAGGCAGCTGTCATTCCTGGTGCTGCTGGGGCTCCTTGGGAAGGGGTGGAGAGCTCTGCTACTGTGACCTCCCTCCAGAGGACCCCAGAGCAAGGAGCTCCTACACTGGGATCAAGGAAGAGGGCTGCTTTGGAGTCAGAGGGGTTGAGAGGTCGGGGTGAGGAGCGGCGGCGCATTCCCACTGCCCTACAGGGTGTGGGGAGGAGTCGCAGTGCTGAGCCCCGCTTTTCCCTCGAGGTCTCCAGAGCGCCTTCCAGTGGCAGTACTGAGGGTTGCCCTTCTGGACACATGCAAACTCAGTAGTGTCACAGGAGAGATTTCCCTTCTGGGCTCTTCTGGCGTTTGCCTTCTCAAATTACCTCCTCACAACCCGGTATGGTCTCAGGGTCCCCAGTCTTGGTGGCGTCACTCCCTGGATCTCAAAGCCCTGGCAGAGGCCGGGCATGTGCTCTTAGATGCCCTTCGCCCATCCCTCTGCAGCCACCCCCCTCTCTCTCCCAGGCCATTTGGGTCCTATGGGGGCCCTTAACCTGGGAGACTTTCAGAGCTACTGCAGTGGCCTTCCCTTCATACGTCAGGGCCATGGACAAAGAGATGTTCCGCCTGTCCCCCCGCTGCAGGAGTCCTCTAACCATTCAAGTTCCACTTCCTCCTCGTCTTCCTCTTCTGAGGAAAAGGAACCTTCTGTCCACCTATCTTCCGACGCAGATTTCACTGAATATCAGCGGTTCTTTTCGAGGCTCGTTTCGGAGCTTCGTATATCCTACATTTGCAGAGACAATACTGAGCAGCAGATGTGTGCATTCCTCAGTGAATTCAGCACTTGCCACCTCGTGGTGCCTTCCTGGCCAGTCCCCTTCCAGGAAGCATCTATCCGCACCTGGCAGTCTTCAGCCACCCCTTCTCCAGCCCTGGCAGACTGCAGGAGATGGTGTTGTGCCCCCCATGAGTCTCTAGGTTCCCTACCTCACCTGCCCTCAGGCCTGACATCCCTAGATGCTCCTTCTGGGCCTTCGCGCTTGGCACATAATAGAACCCTGGATCCGGATTCTGCTGAATTTGATTGGTGGGGATGAAGAGTCTTCTCTTCAAGTCGTGTGTTGATGTGCATGGGTTCACATCAGGCACACCACGCTGCCTACAACAGGCATCTGTGGTCGATGCTAGTACAGGTTCTGGCATCTATGCCTGATATGGAGCTGTCCAGACAAGCCATTGCCCTCTCTGCACAGGGTCTGGAGCTTGCAAGGCACCAGGCAAGGGCGTCTTACAACACCAATGAGGTGGCTTCCAGACTGGCAGGGACAGCGTCTGCATAAGGCGGACGGCATGGCTTCGTCTGTCCAGACTGTCACCCACTGCCCGACGTAGGGTGACTTCCTCCACTTTCTGGGGGACCCGCCTGTTTTTCTGCAGGGTGAGGAGGATTCTTCAGGGGCATCCTCTGTCCCCCCGGCCATGGGAGACACCCCCTTGCCCTCAGCAACCTTAGACTGCCCCAGTCTATTGGTTAGGGTCTTCCCCTCCTGCTTTCCACCAGTAGGAGGCTGAGGGATCTGTTCCCTCAGGGCTGAATTTCAGGCCCCCTCTGGGGGGGCTTGGTACTCACCCAGCAGTAATGAATGGTAAAGATTGACAAGGAAAGATATGGAAATTACGTACCTACCACAATTCTTGATCTTCTCTTGTATCTTCACCATTCATTTCTGAATCCCTCCCACCTTCCCCTCATGGGCTTCATTCTTGGGCGTCTCCCCCCACCCTGCTCGCCCTCTTTCTCCCCTCCCCCCGGAGGGTGGAGTCAATCCTCTGGTTCCTTGGGACCTTCTGTTCTTCTCTAAAAACATGACAAAGGATTTGAGTAGGAAGAGGGTGGGCGAAACTTCGTCCTTTTCATCTGAGGGGACTCTTCCTGATTTCCTGGAAGGTTTTGCCTTCAGGGACATTCCTTCAGGCTAGATTACCTCAATCTCTGGATAACAGGGTTAGTCTCTGAGACAGTCCTCTAACCCTCAGTCTTCGGACTTAGCTGGTGTCCCTGGATTACCTGGTAATGCCAGACCGGGGCTAGTCAACGCCTGTACTAGCCCGATTCAAAAATTAACATCTTGAACTGGCGGTCTGGTCCATTTGGCTCCTGCCTTCTCCAGGGAGTCAGAAGGAGGTCCTTCTCTGTCTCTGTCCATCTTGACGAAGAGGTTGCCCTCGCTTAGGGCTTTCCCTCTCTAGTACTAGCACATATCTGTGTGTTAATGGGGTCCTTTTCCCTTTACCTAGTTGGAGGCTCTCCCTTTGGAACAGAGTTTGCCTTTGCATTCTGTGAGCTCTCATTCTGAGTGACGGGTAATAGGATATTGGGATGTGTAGGGAAATCTGCCTCTCTTGTTTCAAGCTGTCGAAGTTTTGTTTGAACCATCTGAACCAGTTTTGTCTGAAGGGATCCTTGCTTCCTTGCTTAAGATCTGAGCTGATAAGCTTCAAGCCAATTTCTCTCAGGTTTTGTGGCAGTATTTTTCCCTCCTCCCAATATCCTCATCTCCTTCTTCCCTTTTCTTCTTTCTTCCTTTCCCTTATCTGTTCCTCCCTCAGAGCCGCCCATGGAAGGAGGCCCTGTGGTCCCTTAAGGTAGGATTCTTCTCTTTCCTGTCCTCTTTTCGGCTTATTCCTTTTTCAGTTTGTTTCCTTTCCTTTAACTATCCCTCAGCTCTCTTGCCTCGCTCTTATTCTTCTAATTCTTTTTATTTTGCTGCTCCAGCTTACAGAACTGGGATGGAGGAGGAGTCTGCGGTGCCTAACGGCCGCCTCTTCACACGTGGTCGTCGCACTCGTGGGCAGCACTGTTGGTGCCGACTCCTCCCTCCAGGAAAAAAAAAAAGAAAAAACTCCCGTAGCGGGTGCGCGCTTCTGGCTTACACCCTGCAGTAATGAATGGTGAAGATACAAGAGAAGATCAAGAATTACAGTAGGTACGTAATTTCCATTTCTGTTCCCACCTCCCAGATACACTGCTTTGCAGTCTGCACTAGTCAAGCAAACTGAGGGATTCCTGGGGTGAGAAGAAAAAAATTACTTACCATAGTAATATTGTTTCTTCCAGGGGATCCCTCAGTATGCCTGACCTCCCACCCAGCCTCACCTCACCTAGCTGTGAATAGATCTGCAGTCTTTCCCTTAGGCCAAATTTCTTACTGGGAAGCAATAAAATGCTTAATGAACCATGATGTACATAGTTTGCCTAGAGGAGAGTTCAATTTTTTCCCTTTTTTCCTACAGTACCAGCATAGGTTTAGGGTTTGGGGCCTTTTGCTCCTCAGGCTACAAATGAATCTGACTGGAAGTACTTACAGGAAGCACTCTCTCACTACAACCTGAGTGGCTAATTACTTGGCATCATTAGCATAACCACCTCTGGGGCAGCTGAACCCAGCTGGTATAACTGCACTAGTCGAGCATACTGAGAGATACCCTGGAAGAAACAATATTACTACAGTAATTTTTTCTTTCTGTGCACCTAATAGTGCACGACATGTGTAAGCAATAAGCCATGACAGGGTAGTGAGGTCATTTATTGACTAGACTGAAACCACTTTCTAACACTGTAATAAGCAACCGGTTATTGTGGAATGGAATCCAGTTATTACAATGTGGGTGTCAGCCAGTCCAACTGAAAGTGAAATCCACCGCCATGTCACACTCACTGAAACAGAATGCCACGGAAAAGGAAAATTTACTTTAACACACAGCACTAAATCAACCAGCAGTTATAAAATAAAGAATGGGATGTTACATCATTTATTTACACACCCACCCTTGATGTGTAGTACTGTCACAAACCACTCGTGCTTTGCACTTGTTTGTTATATTACACACCTTAGATGTGTTAAAAAAAACAAAATTGTAACATACAACACCCCATCCATTATTTTCTATTTAATGCACATCCCAGTGGAGTATAGCCCAAGGCTAGAGGCAGATCAACCGTACATCCTTGGAAGTTGTATACAAATCCTTGAATGCACAGCCTAGAGTGGTTTATTGAGCTTATAAAATGGCCTACCATTATTTACGGTGTATATATGATATGTAAAGGTGAACATTTTTAAAATAACTTTCCATGGGGCCATTGCAGATGAGGCACTGAGTCCTGTGTAGGAAGAAACACGTGTCTTTGTCTTCTGTGTTCAGCTTTTGCAGAGTGTGTGTGTGAGAGGCCATTTGGCACTATACATTGTTGCATATTGTAATGGCTATTAGCAGAACAATAAAATACTGAACTTGAACTATACATTCTTGCTTAAAGCAGAATCAGTTTAAATTCTTTAATGGTGATTTGCATGTACTTCCCTTGATGCTTTGCATTATGGGGATATGTATTGTTATACATTCCTTTGAAACCTGGTTTTATTGCCGATGCCCTTTCTGGGTAATCTTTGCTTCAAACAATGGGAATCCATCAATAATGCCTTACAACAGGCATCACCCTGCCAGAATGTGATGCCCCACAGATAGAACTTTATGCTATTGAGGAGAATTTAGAATACAAGTTCGAACCCTGCACTGTGTTCACACTCCCCCTGCTGTTGTAAAGTCAGTTGTTTCTCTTGCTCCACCCTTCTGGTCAACAGCTTGTTTATTTCTTTATATTGTTTTTATTTGTATATACTTCCATGATGCTTTACATTTTGGGGATTTATGTCATTTTATATTTCTTTGAAACCTGGATTTATTGCCAGTATCCTCTCTGTGTAATTCTTGCTTCAAACATGAATCCATCAATACTTCCTTACAACTAGCATCATCCTGCCAGACTGTGATGCCCCAGAGATATAACTTTATGCTAATGAGTAGACTTCAGAATACAGGTTCAAACTCTACACTGTGGTCACACTCCTTTTCTGTTGTAACATCAGAGTTGTTTTTCCACTGAAGAGAGCAATTACCCCAATACCTGCTTCACCCTTCTGGTCAGCAGCTCATTTATTTCTTTATATTGCTTGTTTTTACATTTTCTGTTAGCTTTCTTTGTGTTATTTAGGGTAATATTTTAGATTTGTTAAAATGTTTATGGTCGTTTCCGGTTCCCGATTGCGGCGAAGGTCATGTTGCAACACAGTCCCTGCCTGAAGGGAGCCCATCACGTTTGTCAGAAAAGTCTTAAATGGTGTATTTAAAATTATTAGTGTTTTTTTAACAATATTTTATTGAATTCCATAACATAAACAAAAGATAATGCATCTAAATTAACATCTCATACATATTCATTCTTTAAAATACAGTAAATTAGTAGGTCGATATAGGTACATGTTGTCTTGAAATCTCTCAAACCCCCCCATAGTTCACCCAATCAACATTTCATGAGAGGAAGTACTAACTTCATCAATTCATTCCATGAAGAGCCCAATGTATAATTCCGAGTTTCACGGTTGTGCCATAATTTTTCAAATATTAAAGTATCTTTTAAAATAAACCACCATTTACTTTCAGATTCATCAGGGAGGCTTGGGTTGTTCCAGTATTCCAAAATAATTCTTTTAGTTGCCATAGTTCCTAAACATAGTATTTTATATTGTTTGTTTGAGAGCTCCAACTGTCCTTTTTCATTAAATAATACCAATGGGTTACAATGATTTTTTAATATATGGATATGCGATTTAATAGCATACAAAAAAATTCCGGTAATAGCATTGCACAGAAAGTGGTAATAGTACAGTTGCTCACCGATAATAGCATAGTTCCAAAGTGATAATACTATCGTTCCCTCATGAACGATAGTATTATCACCAAAAGACATCAGCGCATGCACTAGTATGCCGTACCCACGCCTTCTGAAGCGTGCCTTTCAATTGGCTGCATTTCCTTAGTGAGCGGGCAGAAGAAATCTCAAAACATGACAGCCATCCCTCGCTTAGCGAGACACTAGGGAGTCCAACGTATTTTGCTTTTTTTTTTTTTTTTAGACTGTGCCCCAAATGGATTTATCTATGTAATCCTGTGTTCCCCATTTCCCAACAGCAGGAAAAGGTAGGAATGCCTACTAATAATATTATGCCGTGCTTGTGCTTAACGGAAGGTGGGGGGAGGAGTTGAGTGACAGAACGAGCGAGACGGGGAATGAAGCGCAAGACAGTGTGGCAGTTTGCCATCACCCAGACAGTCCTTAACTCAACTGGTGAACTGCCCATCAAAACACACTAGGATCAATATATTAAAAAAAAACAAAACAATGTATGGTTCAGTGGGTAATACCGGTCAGCAATACCATCTCGCGGTTCTGGACATGTAGGAACCTCTCGAGCTTCCTACATGTCCAGAACCTCTCAATGGTATTACTGACCGGTAATACCCACTGAACTATACATTATTCTATTTTTATTTCCAAAAAATGTGAAAGCTTCTTAGCTGTTCACTCCCACCATCTAGATATTCTTGGGCAGTTCCATAAACAATGGATCCAATCCACCTTATTGCCACATTTGTGCCAGCAGGAAGGATTATAGGTAGGGTTAATCTTATGAATGATCTGGGGAGTTCTGTAAGCCCTGTTAATTTTTAACTGAATAGGTTTTTCTTAATGTCAGTTATAAACTTGATAACCTGGATTCGGATATCATGCCACCTATTGTTTGATAGTTTCATTCCTAATTCCTTTTTCTATTCCCCAATAATTTTAGAATGGTCTTCCTGTTGATGCATTAATAATTTAGAGTAAAGTCATGATAATAATTTTCTCGAGGAGGCACCCACAAGTTTCATCTGCTCTTTTATTTTTAATTTGAGGTTTAGACCCCCGAGCTTCATTCTGATTCACTAATTCTATAAATTTCCTGGATAAAACTAGATAGGCTAAGTAATTCCCGTTGGTCCTGTTTTCACTTTTTCCCTGAATAACTCATAACTTCTGAATATCCCATCTTCCAAAAGGTCCACCCATATTATGATTCTATTTCTGTCCAGGAGTTTATTAAATTTGCAGTTTTAGTTTCAGTTTTTTGTAATAACAACCTCCCCAATAACCATGGAATATTATCTGAACCAATTTTAGTTTTTGCACAGGCAAATTGTTTAGCCCCAAGAATCCAAGATGGTTATTTTATTCAATTCTTTACATTTGGGATGGAAAAGTAAATCTTGCAGTTTTATTTTTAGGTTGGAGCTTGAGGTTATTTCTTGTAAAATTAAATGATCTGACTTAGGAAAAATGCCCACTCCCACAAGGAAGCTGGAATATTACCCAATGAGTAGGAATAAGGATCTGGGCAGCCCAAACCTCCCTGACTTCTAGGGGTAATGGGGTAATCAAATGTGTTAAGCTGGAGGGTGGGAGGTTTAGGAGGGAGGTCAGGAAGCACTTTTTCACAAAGAGGGTGGTGGAATGCTCTGCCAGAAGAGGTCATATCATTGAAGACAGTGGGCAGCTTTCAGAGAGGCTGGGATGGGCATGGGGGGAGGTAAGGATCATGGGTAGGGAGGATGGGAGTAGTGGAGAGGGAGGGCAGGGACAGTAGCTCAAGTTGTGGGCCCTGCAATATGAGCAGACTTGATAGACCAAATGGCTGCCTTCTGCTGGCTTCTTCATATGTTTGTATGTAATACAGGGTTTCCCTCATCTCCAAATGAATTTTTTAAATATGTCTTATTTCTGAGAACCACTGAAGTGGGGGACATCCAATCATGGATTGTAGGACAAAGATTAAATGTGGCAGTTCCATAATTTTGATAACCTCTATTCTCCCTCAGAGTGAGAGAAAAAGATTTTGCCAGTTTTTAATTTTATTACTTCTTTTTTCTTTCGCTTTCTTAAAGTTAAGTATAATATTAGTTTGGGCTTTATTTGTCAAGGTTATCCCCAAATATTTAAATTGATCTACCTTAGCAAAGAAATTCAGCTTAAGATACTCTTTGTCCTTGTCCTCCTGAGTTATTTGAAATATAATGGATTTTTGTTGATTTAAATGATAACTGGCAAACTTGGCAGATTCTTTTATTTCCTGCAAAATAACTGGTATAGAACTAGTTAGATCCGTAAACATAAGTAGAGTGTCATCAGCAAAAACATTTAATTTAATTTCATTCTGGTCTACCATTATTCCTTTTATGTTTTTATTAGCTCTAAATGTAAATAAAAGTTGTTCTAGATATAATATAAATAAAGTTGGAGAGAGGAGACAACCCTGACAATTATTAGCTTTTTTTCTGATTTTATGTACGTGGTACCCACCTAGGGAACTAAACTATGTTTTGAAACTAAATTTAGAACTGTCTTGTGAGGAAAAAAAAATATTTTAACACAGTTGTAACTGGAAACTGAACAGCTGGTTGTATAGGTCTTCTCAGCATTTGACATTACTGATTGACCTAAAAGAGAACACAACCCACAGGCTTTAAAGATTGTACAGACTGTTTTCTGCTGCTGGCAAGGGCAGACTGCCACAAGCTTTACATAAGATGCCTGGGTCTAGATCATGATTTTATCAGTTGTGAACTTTGTAAGAGGTTTTGCCCTAAAACCCAAAAGAAAAGAGTTTTAGAAAGAGAATTTATGACTTCTCTGTGTGCCTCTGTGTCACGGAAGCACAGTAAAGGTCTGGAGGAAGTTTCTAATGGTGGAAAGCACACATCAGAGGGTTCTTTTCATAAGCAACATTCCTGTCAGTGGGGACAAATAAAAGAAAAAAAAAGCTGCTTAGCCATCAGATACACATGGTAAAGATGATGACGATACCAAAGTGTCTGAAAAGGGGAATCTTGAGGTCAATTATGACAGAAATACAAATAAAAGAGCTCTGCACAGGTACTGGAACCAGTGTCTATTGTAAAAGGTCACAAATTCCCCTTGTCAGGTTCTTGGTGGAACTACACAAAAAAGAAGAGACAACACACAAGTGGTACATATGTGATGAATTAAATTTATATACAGATAGATAATACAGACTTATTACCAGTACAGTGTAAACACTGGGAGAAGCAGGTTTCCTTACCTAGGTAAAGGCAGACAGTCTCTATGTAAGAGCTACGTGTTACAAAGGGTCTTATACCCTGATTTTACCATAGCAATGGCTAAGGAAGATACATGAAATGAATATAATTGGACAAAAACAGGTGGTCTGAACAACTGTCCTAACTAGTGTAAAAAGTACATTACTAAGCAGATAATGGTACAAAGAAGGTACTGATCTCCAAGGTCTGTTGTAGTTGATTTACTATTACTAAAGATGGCACTGTTGCCTTACATATAGAAATACAGTAGAAACAGAGCAAAAAGCATTTCTTATAGGTAATATATATTGGTAAAACGTAGTGGAGCATAATATAACAGAGATCCTGACACTTATGCTTATACGATAAGTGTCTTCACCCTAAGGTTAGTACATGTGCATACATAGGTTGCTGCCCATGAGGTGGGGGCACCATCGGGGTGCTGGTCCATGGATAACATTCCCCCCCTTGTTGCCTTCAACAGAAAAGGCAACAACCACAGGAAAGTAGTGGAATGGAGCTACAGAAGCCGTCATTTACAAGACTGATGCACGAGCCTTGTAAAGGAATTCAAATTGTTTGTGATGTTGTCCGAGTATGTTGCAGACAACAAATGGTTAACATCAGAAAAAGTATCAAACATGCTTGAATAATAACAAAAGCTTTAAAAGTTCATTCTAAGTATTGGATAGAGCAGTACTTAAATCACCATCATGAATAAGTGTATTAAGAGCATCACCAGCTTTAATTTTTTTCCCAATTTAACTAGATGAGACACACTAAGCTGAAAGCTTGTTTACAGGTGCAACCTGGGAGCACAAGGAAGTTAAGTGACTTGCTCAGGGTCACACAGTATGCAAGTGGGGGCTGTGGGATTCAAACCCAGGTCTCCAGATTTGCAGCTCAGAGCCTTAAACCACTGCGCCATACTGCCTCCTTTAGAAACATTTTTGCTAATATTGAGATGTGAATCTTTTTTCTAGCTAAAAGTGTTTTCAAAGAAAGCGATAAAGGGTCAATATGGACATTAAACATAGGCAAATATTGAGGCAAAGCAAGCAAATATTGCAGATCAATATCAATAACATCTGGTTCAGGGATTGGAACAGGAGTAATTACAGTGTGACCAATTACAGTTTTCTGCTGTGGAGTAAAACAGAAGTTAGGAAAGTTAATAAAACATGTTTTGGCACTATAAGAAAAGAAATTATGATTTGTCACTACACAATACTGCCCATCAGAATTATAGGTAACTTGGACAGTTGGAACCTTTCCCATTGTTGTAGATGTATAGGACAGGTGAAGGATTGGTTTGTGAGCCATGTCACGAAGTGATGTACCTCCTCCAGGTAGCTTTAAGGATGCAAGTGTTTTGGCATCTGGCACTGAAGATGCAGCTTGCGAAGATTGTTCAGTCAGGTTGGACAGCAGATCACCACCCAAGGTAAAGGACCAATCCAAGTGTTCCGGAGAATAACAGCATACTGGTTTAACAATGTCAAACGTGTCACAACGGCATAGGTAATGGTATCCCTTCTTGGTGTAGCAGTTGGTATGCAGTGCAATCCAAGCTTGTAGAACAGGATGGTAAACTAGCACGAAGATAGCATGCCAGTTCATTCTCAGTAAATGTTCTCATTAAGATGTCCGATGGAATTTCTAGCAGCCAGTTTGTCAAAGACAGAAGTTTGTGGATCAAAATGGCGTAGTGACACAGTGAAAGTAACGGACATGTTGTCATCAGTTGTACAACGTTTGGCAAACTAGCATGGTGCTTGGTTTGGATAGTGTGAAACATACCCAAGATTTCTAGCAGTAGATCTAAAAATATTAACAGAATTTTACTTATGCAATGTAATGCAAGCAGTAAATTTACAGTGAGGACAGTACCATTTAGACATCCTCTTATGAATGATATCTGGAATACGTCCTGTTTCCATATCCCTGAAGAGATTGTTAACAGTAGCAATTACATAAGAACCATAAGCAGAAAAGAGGAGTTCATGGGCAATATATTGCTTGTCTGCCTTCTTGTTATTTTGAAAAATTAGTTCATTATTTTTGCTTTTGGTGTCATTGAACCCTTTTGCGATTTCTTGTATATTATAGACTGTAAAGCGCTCTTCCTTACTTAAACCTTCTTTACCATGTAACAGTGGTGGTAACACATCATTTTTTACCAGCTTGTTGAAATTTAAGTGTTTGTGCTTTAATAGGAGCTATGTCTGCTCTATTCCAGATTGACATTCCTGAGCCAAAAAGGCCAGAGATGGTGCCTGCTGCACCAGTAACATCAGCAGTGGCACACCTAGTGCATGATTTATCATTGGCATTGGGTACGGGTCTAAAATCTCCTAAGTGTTCAGTAACATGAGGTCAACAAAATGGTCATGTGTGCGAGTTTGGCAAGCTGCTACAATGTCTAGAAGCATCATACTGAAAAATTTAGAAGACTGTGTGACAAACCAAACTTGTCCATATTCCAATGTGTAAGATTAACAACAACAGGAACATGCATAATTTGCACATTGTTAATCAAAGCTCTGGGAAGAAAAGTGGCAGTCAGGCCACTAGGAGGACCAGGCTCCTGAGGAGGACATTCAGCCAGTTCTTCAGTGGATGGGACTACAGAAAGGAACATGGCTTCAGTAGCCATATGCAGTAGTTGTGAAGACAGAATGCTTGTGACTCCTCAGAAGTGAGGTGGTCACAAAAAGTAGGATCCATTAAAGCAGTCGGGTTGTAGAGACCAGTGTGTCTGTAAGTTGTCTGTCGAATGGAGAGTGTACCATTTGGTGCAGTCCCTGTGTTGGGCCAACCATGAAAACTGCCCTTAGATAAACATGCTACAGGAAGTGTGTATGCATTATAATCAGTTTCCAATTGTATCTGTAATGTGTACTTGTCTGGAGCTACTACCATGTCATTAAGGTGTAAGCGTCTGAGCCTTCCAACAGTAAGCAGTTTTCTGGAGATCTTTATACAGACTCCCTGGGGGGCTGGAGATGGGTGCATCTCTAGATGTGTGTTGAAAGTTCTGGAGCAAATGTGATATGCGTCATGTTTGGTCAGTTGTAAGAGGTTTGTCTTGAGAGTAAGTCAAAGAAAGTAGTCCCACCAGGATGAGGAGGTGCAAGATAGCCATCTTGCCAGTCTATCTGAAACAGAAAAGGATTAAGTGAGGGATACTATTCTACCCCAAGAGGGTCAGGAAAACTAATTAATCACCTTTATACAACTTGAGCTGATTGGCGTAGAACCACTTGTCAGTGGTCTGTTTTTGATGCTTAACTCTCACCTGATAAACTACAGAGCTGAGTTTGTTAACCATGGGGAATGGACCTTCCCATTTGTTGGCAAATTAATGAGCCGGTGGTCTGTACTGGAGAAGCATGACTTCATTTCCAACTTGCCAGTCAACGTCTTTGGCATGCTTATCAAAATGGGTTTTAGCTTGTTGCTGAATTTTATCCATATGATTTGTGGCACACAAGTGTGTCTTCATGATATTATCATGGGGTTTGACACATTTGTCCACAGATACCCTGTCTGCTGTAGGGGTGTGGAGGTCAATAAACAGGTGCTCAGGTAATCTCATGGCTCTATCAGTCGTAACCTCATATGGTGTGCACTGAGTAGTTGCCACAGGGGTGCCCCTTATTGCCATCAGTAGTAGTGGCAAGTGAGAATCCCAATCCTTGGGATTGTCATTGATGAATTTGCATACCATCTGTTTGATTCTTCTGTTTGCTGTTTCTACCTGACCTGAGGATTGAGGATGGTATGGGATATGGAATTTCTGATCTAGTCCAAGCATTTGGAGTGTCTCTTTCATCAGCTCAGCTGTAAAACTGGTTCCCTGGTGTGAGTCTACCTTAAGAGGTAGGCCCCACCTGGAGAACAATTGAACCACCAGGATCTTGGCAGTTGTCTTTGCCATATTATGCCGAGCAGGGAATGCCTCAACCCACTTGGAGAATAAATCTGTGACAACAAGGGCATACTTGTTCATGCTAGAATTGGTCAGTGGGCCAATGAAATCTATTTGTATCACATTCCATGGTCCAGATTGCCTTTCTGGCAATAATTTGGTGTTTCTTTTTACTGAGATTGGGTTGTTTGGGTTACACACTATGCAGTTGTCCACGTAGTGTTCCACATTCTTGGTCATACCAGGCCACCAAACAACAGTTTTAAGTCTCTGGATGGTGTTATCTGCCCCCTGGTGTCCACCAGGGTTATAGCACATGACCCATATGGAAGAATTTGCTTTGTAAGGATTTGGGTGCAACCCACAGTTCATGACTTGTATCATCTTTCCTATACCAGATCAGTTTCTGATCATGAGATGGTTGTAAATTGTCAGAGTATCTTTTGTATGGACTACCCATAGGCAGTTCTTGTTCAATTCCTTTGGCCAGGTATTTGAACACATTCTTCAGTTTTGGGTCAGATTTCTGTGCAGCAGAAAGGTCCAGTGGGAGCTCTGGTTGAAGTTTTTGCCTGGTGTTGGCAGCAAGAAAATGGCTGCCAAGGCTACTGGGTGAATCATCGACCATGTCTCCCCCCAACCCCGAGCACCTGCTTTGGGAAGCGAGTCTGCTCAATCATTGAATTCATGGTATGGGTCAGCTTTTCAGTGAGCCTTTACCTTGTGAATGTACAGTTTGTGAGTAAACTGTTGAGTCAGTGTGTGTGTGTATATACACATACAAATCCCTGTATTTGACAGGTGTGCCATCAGATGACATGAAATGTTAGGTAGCATGACATACCAGCCAAGGTCAATCTTAGAAATAAGTGCTGCAGGTGAGAGGGGGGTATGCAGGCAGGAAAGCCAGTGTCGGAGGGTGAGGGTAAGAGCTCTAAAGGGAGGGAGGGGAGGGATAAAGTCAGAAAATGCGGGGAGGAAAGGGAGGGGCAGAGGGTAGGGCAGGTAGAAGGGGCAAGGTGGGGAGAGGTAGCTGTCAAGACTGAAGTGGAGGGCAGTGGCGGTGGGCCCCTGATTAGGCGAGGCAGTCACAACCACTAGTTGAAATGAGATGAAGTCGGAGTTGTCTCTTAAAAGGGCCAAGTGCAGCAGCAGTAAGAGTTTCTTTGTTGAGAGTATTGTACCACTGTGGTGCTCTGTGGGCAAAGGCCCTCTGGCCCATGGTAGTCAGGCATCTGGGTACAAGGAAGGTTAGTTGTTGTGAACTTCTAGTTTGCTGGGTGTTGTGGTGGTCAATGAGGAGCTTTTCAATGCCCGGGGGTGTGACCCTGAGGAGGACTTTTTGGCTAAGAGGCAGGTTTGATACTGTATCCGGCTGATGAGAGGAAGCCATCCTGCCTGAGTGTACAGGTCACAAGTGTGTGTAAGTCGGTCAGCCCCAGTTAGCAGCCTGCATGCTTTGTTGAGTGCAGCTGTAATTCTGTGGAGGGCAGAGGCAGAGCCATAAATTGCTAGCCCATAATCGATGATGGAGGTGACAGAGCTGTTGATAGCCAACCGGAGAGTGTCAGGAGTCATGCAGTGTTTGTGCCTGTAGAGCAGGCCTATGCAGATGTTGGTGGCTTTGGCGACAGAATCTATGTGTCAATGGTAGGAAAGTGAGCTGTCCAATGTGACACCTAGGTATTTAAAATCAGGAACGTGTTCAAGTAAGGTCCCTGTTTGGTTTAGGATGGTGAGGTCACGGGATTTGTACTTGCTCCTGGCATTGTAGAAGGTCATAACCTTTGTTTTGCTGTAGTTCATGACCAGTTTGTGTGACTTGAACCACTCTTCGATGCGGATGAATTCAAGCTGTAATTGTTTCTCGAGGAACTCTGCGTTTTGGTGGTTGGTGAATATGACTGCATCATCAGCGTAGTGCAGTAATTTCTGGTGGCAGACACTGGGAAGGTCGTTGAGGAAGAGGCTGAAGACTAGTGGCCCCAGGATGGACCCCTGTGGGACCCCTGAAAGGACTGGCTTTTCTTCTGAGGTGACACCGGAAATCCTAACCCGCTGGACCCTCTCCCCAAGATAGCTTGAAAACCAGAGCAGCGCTTCATTGGAGAGCCCAATGTTTGATAATTGCTTGAGTAGGAGTGGGTGGTTCACAGTATCAAAGGCTTTTGTAAGGTCGATGAATACTGCCCCTACACAGTTTCCTTGATCGAGCGTGGTATGGATGAAGCCAGTGAATTCTAATACTACAGTGGTGGTACTGTGCCCTTTTCAGAAACCATGTTGCTCAGGACACTGGATGTCGTATTTTTCCAGGTACTTGACTAGTTGGTCTGAGGCGATGCGCTCCAGGGCCTTAGACAATGGAGGGAGGATGGAGATAGGTCTGTAGTTGGAGTGCAGTGATTTGTCTCCACTTTTGTGTACCGGTGTGATGAAAGTATGTCTGAAAGTAAGAAGTTGGTTGAGGTGTGACAGGTATGCAAGATAATGGGTGCATACCCATTGATGTACATGAAGTATTTGACAGCCTAATAGGTTGCCAAGAGCGTTCTTTCACAGAGACTATACTTCCTCTCTACTGGGGATAGTGTTTGAGAAGCATAGGCAATGAGTCTGAAGTACCCATTGTACTTTTGTGCCAGCACTACAGACATGGCCACATCAGATGTGGCAGTTTCCAGATGGAAAGGAAGATCTGGGTTAGGACTGATCAGTGCTGGGGCTGAGGTGAAGGCCTGCTTGAGCTGTACCACAGCCTCAGTATGGGAAGGGCCCCATGTCCATTGTGGGACATCCTTTTTCTTAAGTTCATACAAGGGAGCGGCCTTCAAGGCAAAATCAGGGAAGAAATCCCTGGAATAGTTTACAATTCCTAGAAAGCGACTGAGTGTTGCCACACTAGAAGGAAGTGACAGATCTTGCAAGCCATGGATCTTTTTGACAGATGGACTCCTGCCTTGGTGTGTAATGTGTAGGCCAAGGAAGATGACCACCTTCTCGCACAATTGTGCCTTAGAGGGGTTGCACTTGAGGCCTGCTCTCTTTAAGAGAGACAAACATTCATCTAGAAGGGCCAAATGATCCTCTTTCATGGTGATTGCTAGAAGCAAGTCATCCACGTACTGCAGGAGGCACTGTGATGTAGAAAACCCCTGCAGAGCATCCATCATGTGGAGATGGAAGAGGGAGGGGCTATTGTGAAACCCCTGGGGGAGGCACGTCCAAGTGTATTGACGTCCATCAAATGTGAAAGCAAACTTGTATTGGCTTTCCTGTTCTAATGGGAGTGACCAGAACCCATTAGAAATGTCAAGAACTGTGAACCAGTTTTTGTTAGGTGTCAACAGCTTGAGTATATCAGGTGCTGATGCTACTGTTTGGGAGCAGCTAGGGGTAACTTGATTGAGTTTTCTATAATCAGTTGTAAGCCTCCAGGCTCCATTTGGCTTTTTCACTGGCCAGATGGGTGAGTTGACAGTAGAGACACAGGTCCTAATCACTCCTTGTTGAAGCAGTGATTGGATGGTTTCCCTAAGTGATGGCAAGGCTTCAGTAGGAAATGGATACTGCTTCTGCCCACAGGGTCAAGCCCTGTGATTTCAGTGGTAGTGTGCATTCTACCACAGTCATGTTTGTTGGTGGCAAACAGATCAAGGTGTTTTTGCAACAGAGGTGCAAGCTCAGAAAACAAGTCATGACTCTGGAACAATGCCATGATGCCATATTCCTTGTTATTGTGGGAGATGGCTGCCACCACATGTGAGTCTGGGATGGTGACAGCATAACATTGTTCTTTGATCTGAATGAGTCGCCTGTTGGCTAGTTCCACTACACAGCCATTTAATGCTAAAAAGTCAGTTTCCAGAATGCTGGAGTGATGACGTAGAACCATCTGGTCAAAAGCAAAATCTGTACTGAGGTGGCCTACCACCACAGGTAGAGGAATAGATTGGTAGGTGTGTAGCTGGGTACCATCTACACCATGTGCACTGGTCTTCCAGCCAGTAAACCAGTCAGATGAGACTGGGTCCTTGTCATGGAGGACTGACATGGCTGCTCTGGTGTCCAGAAGCATTGTAAGTTGGCGGCCCCCAACCGTGGCCTTTACACAAGGCCGTCAGTTTGTGTCAGCAATCAGGTTACTCACAATCCGGACTGGGGCCTGTAATTGTCAATCTGTACATTCAGAATCAGCATTGTCTTCCTGTTCTTGAGATTGAAGGCCTGCAGATGTCACAGGTGCAGTGATGGCCTGCACAGACGGTTCTGCCCTGAATGACGAATCAGCCTGGCCAGTAACCAATGCAACCTCCCCTCGGCTGCTCAATGACTCACCAGCCGGGGCTAGGGCAGCTATATGTCGTGCAGGAGTGGCTTCTTTTCCCGCATTAGCTTCCTCCAAAAGTTTCAGAGGTTTTTGTTCGCCTCTTTGATTTGTCGATGGCTAGGACCATTTTGGTATTGGTTCTGGCTAGTCTGTTGGGTGTTTGGATTTTTCCAAGTGCCTCTGTTGTCCCTATTTCCATTGTTTCTGTAGTTCCAGTTCTCTTCCCCCCCCTTGTGTGACTGTTTGTCATCAGAAGGGGTATCATTTTTCTGGTTTCCCTCCACCATGTAGTTGGTGGGGGCATCAGAGGTAGGCTGCACTGCAGCTACCTTGTTGGACTTGCTGGAAGAGAGGGTAGGGAGATGGACCTGATAGGTGTGACGCTCTGCCATCTGCTTATGGTTATACGTATGATATTTGTAATATAAATAAATGGTATGTGATGGTCTGCCTAAGATACACCAGTCAGCAAGTAAGCTTGACCTTTGACCTCATAAGTGTCAGTGTGAGGAAGCAGCAGTATGTCATAAACTGACCAATGAAGAGAAACCCTAATTAAAAGTTTCCTGTTATGGTTTTTAACAAAAGGGATTCTTGCCACATGCCAAGTGAAACCATCGTAAAATATTCATTTTGAAGTTGGTTCCCATGTATGCATTTTATGACATAGCAGGAAGGGAAGTAATTTGGCTGATTTCTCTTGGTTTTCTCACCTAGAAGGGTACTAGTGACAGGATGTGGGTTTATGAACCATCAAAGAAATCTTGCTTGCAAAGACTGTCACAAAATTTTTTTTTATTGGTAACCGCCAGCAGAAGAATAATATCCTTTTTGGATAGCCATACTCAGATTACAGATTTATCACAGATCTAACAGTGACCTCATGGGTGGCATCACCAGGAGGTGGAGTGAACTTGACTTTTGAATATTGCTTGCAAGAGAAGTTGGGGCAGAAGGACTCCCTGAAAAGAAAAAAGAAACTTAGTCTGTGAACTGGTAACTAGGCACTTTTAGAAAAATAATTCAACTGGAACTTAAGTATTTTTGGTAGGAGTTTGTGTTCTGTAACTTCCCATTTGTTTTATGTGACTAAGTTATTGATATAATTGTTCTGTGTTTGATTTTACCTGTTTTACAATTTTTAGTAAACAATATTTTCTTTAAGATACTGCTTGTGCTTTTTGTCAGTTCTTTTACATGTAAATGCTGAACCAGTGTTTAATTCTGACATCTGTTAAAGGCTTGAATGTGTTACTAATCTTGCAAAAAGGTAAGAATATAGCTAGATCTCATACTGAGTCGTAAGGGTACATTTTGGAAATCTGGCTGGGTGCTACTGGGCAAAGGATTGTACTGCATTCCCAAAGCAGGTGCATATCTGAGCCTGTTAACTGGGTATGCTAGCATAAGGTTCACATTTTGACCCCCAGGACTCGAGGCTAGTAGGTGATTCAGACCCAAAACAGACAGGAGGGTTACCTTGTATGTCCCCTGTTCACTAACACGCTTCGAGGTTGGCACTGTGGGAGCAGAGGGCCTGACCTACATAGCGTGTTTGTGACAATAGGCTTGTTCTGTCTTAGTGAGGATAACCTCAAACTTGTCAGTATCTGGGAAAACATTAAGCTCAACCTTTTCCCACAAGGCCAGATACATGTTCTGGGTGTACAAATCCTCGTACTCAATTTGGCCTATGTCGAAGTCCTCATCTGCAAGGGCCTTCCCAGTTTTGTATGCAAGCCACAACCACTGATGGTAGGCAGCTGGGCTTTCCTTTGTGCCTTGCTTGACTTTGTAGGTCAAGCGTGTCTCCATGATTCCTGGGGAATTTGCACAGATGAGTGCAGGGCGATATCATCAAAACTCATGTCCCCAGCATTCCTCACTGTCTCTGACAGTTTGGCCCAGAGGGTTGGTTCAGTTGTTTGCCACAAGACTTGTACCTGGTATTGAAGATGGAGAGAGAGCTTCTCACAAAGGGAATGCACTTTCTCCAAGTGGCAACTGAGATTGTCAGTTGGGCCCATCTGTTTGATGCTCTGCACAATCTGCTGGACAGAATGAGCAACCTGTAGGGAGTTGGAGGTAGGTGTTGTCGTACAAAGGCCAAGTCCAGTCTGTGCCAAAGCTCCTCAGTATGCAGCCTGTGCTGCTGCATCAGTGATCGCCTTGTACTTCTGGTCCTGAGTAATCGACTCATTAAGCATATTCTCTGTTTGGTCCCAGATGGCCTTTTTTTGATCCTCTGGGACAGTGATCTGACTGATCGCATCGTTAATCATGCTGTGAATCTCCGACTCATCTCTCCTGCTGATGGGAGCAAGTGGAACTGTAGTACGGTATACAGGCCCTCCGCCTGTGTCATGAGGGCCACCATCTTGGCGCTATACGTGACATCCACCATGTTGACTGGGACGTGGTGGTGCAATATGAGTAACGACGGGCCCCATCTTATCAATGGCGAGTGGAAATTGCTTCACTATGGGGGTTGGACTGGTGCGTGACGTGGCATGCTTCATCAGAATTATCATCGCTGGATAGCGCAATATCAGTGGGCGTGTACTGGAATCCATTCATGGCCTTAACATGACTGGCAAGAACCTCCCGTTGGTGACACAGTTTCGCCATCTTTTGTCTACACTTTCTGTGACAGACATTTGCAGTGCCCAGCTCAATACCTTTTTCAGTCTCTCTCTCTGTAACACTATACATGGCGCCCAGTTTGACGTTTTCCCTAAGCTCCTTATCCAACTCACTACTTACACGCTTGTAAACCTCTTTCAACACTGCATTCTCTTCTCTCTAAGTCTCATTCATAGCACTCAAAATATCATTCAAATGTGCTGTTTCTTATCGCATTTCAGTTATTCACAATCCTGTCTTAACAAACATAACTCTCACTCATTGTCTTGAGCAGTACAGTACAGAAGCCTAGAATTAGCATCATGGAGTGACTGTGTCTCCACAGCAAGTTTCCTCTCCTTTTTCTGTAACTCTGATGCCTGCAAGTCCATATCTTTTTTTAGAGACACGTTTTACAGTTCAAAGGAGGCACACCTCTCTGTGAGACTCTGAATAGCAGTATGTACAGCCGCAACCAAAAGACCTTTAAGTTTGTATTTTTTGGTTGTTTGTTTGGACTCTAAGTATAGTGGCCAGAAATTAACAGTAATGATTTGTCAGCAGATTTTGCGTCCAGTGCGAAATCTGTCCATCCGTCATGGGATGAGAGGTAGTTTGAGACATAGAGTCCCATTTCTGTGCACAGGTACAGGTCAGACATGACAAAAATGGGACTAACAAACAGAAAAGTAAAATGTGTGGAAACCTGGTAAAATACCCTGTGCCATCACCTACCACTTTCTGGTCCACAGAGGTTGATCGGCCGTGCCAGGGGATATGCAGTCACTCTCAAAGGGAGTGCAAAAGGTCTGGTGTGGGTCTGCCACCCCCGAGATGACAGTGTGGGTCTTCACAACCGCTGCCACTGTGAGTATGAGTAGGTCCAAGTAGGCGACATAAAGAGTGCACTATACTACTCAACATTCAAAATAAATTGAATGTGAATCTTCTTTTGTGCATTCCACCTACACGAGGTCACCAAAATGTAAAGGGTCACAGATTCCCCTTGTCAGGTTCTTGGTGGAACTACACAACAAGGAAAAGACAACACAAGTGGTACTCATAATAATTGAAATTTATTGCAGATAGATAATACAGACTTATTACCAGTACAGTGTAAACACTGGGAGAAGCAGGTTTCCCTACCTAGGTAAAAGAAGACAGTCTCTCTCTAAGAGCCATGTGTTACAAAGGGTCTTATATCCTGATAATTACCATAGCAATGGCTAAGGAAGATGCATAAAATGAATATAATTGGACAAAAACAGGTGATCTTAACAACTCTCCTAACTAGTGTAAAAAGTTACATTACTAAACAGATAACGGTACAAAGAAGGTACTGATTTCCAGGGTCAGTTGTAGTGAAGTACAATTACATGGCACTGTTGCCTTATATATAGAAATGCATTAGAAACGGAGCAAAAAGCATTTCTCATAGCTAAAATATATCAGTAAAACATAGTGGAGCTTAATAGAACACAGATCCTGACACTTATGCTTACATGATAAGTGTCCTCACCCTAAGGTTAGCATACATAGGTTGCTGCCCTTGAGGTGGGGGCACCATGAGGGGTGCTGGCCCATGGATAACACTACCAAGAAAAAGCATTTTTTTTTCTTGACCAGGAAAGGAGGACTAGACAATTCTGCCTGTTTTCAGCCTCATCCTGGGGGAGAGGGATACAGATGGATACTAACTGACATTGAAACAGATTAAGCTGCTTGTGGTATTTTTAGTGAATGGGGGACATTTGGCCAGGACACCAGGGAAATTTCCTTACTTTTGTGAGGGGGCGCTGTGGACGTCCGCTCCACACGTCTGGGTGTGGAAGTTTGGAAATGGCGGAGAAGTCAGCTTCCCTCCTCACCCGGTTTTCGGAGGAAGCCTCATTCAATGTTTTGCCTGCAGCAACAGTTGGAAGTATGTTTGCAAGTCTGATGACAGATACCTCAGAGTCACTGGCGCAGAAGCCATCCAGTTCAGCTGAAGTTTGTGGTGAACAACTCCCAGGGGTCGGGGGCATGGATTATCGATCAAGACAGGCTTACCTGCTTACCTTTCTAGATTCAGAGGAATGCTGGTACAAGGAGAGCATGTCAGCAGTAAATGTGGTTGATTCAATGAATGCTGCTGTGTTTCCAATGACTGTCTAGATCCCAATTCTGTGAGTAATCAGGGTAACCCCTGTAAACTGTATGAACGATGATATAAATGATAAAGAAAATACAAAGGGTCTGGCTGTGTTGGTTGGGGTTAGCAGTCAGCAAAGAATGGAGGAAACTGTTACAGCTGCTTTGAAGGAGGGCGAGGTGCTACAGAGTAACTTGTTAATTTCAAAGGTGCCGATAGAAAATGTTCTAATTTCTGAACCTTGTATCCTCCTTTTACAAAAGCAGTGCTGTTCTAACCCCAGTAATACTCGAGTATTCATAACTTCTGCAGTGACCCTTTAAGACAGAACTGCCCAGAGAGAATGGAACACATTCAAATGATGGAACTTTTTGCATGTGACAACTTTTCAAATGCTGCCTTGAACTAACTGCCTTAGTTCTAAACCCTTCAGATTTCATTCTCTGCCTATCAAGTCTAGATGCTCGGAGTTCCTGTCCTCAACCTCTATCTGTGACATGAAGAACTTATAAAAACATATATATTTTTCCTTTCATTTGCTGCCTTTTACTGTATTTCTAGTTAAACCGTAGTTTGTGTTAAATTGTTATTTTTATTGGTTTCTCCCTGTTCGGTATAACTGGTGGGGAACAGTGTTATCTTTGCCTATTCAGAGTTTTCTGACTAAAAAACTCCATTAATTTATTTTTGTTTAAAAATCTTTATTTTAGTAACCACTTTATTGGTTACTAAATCGATATCCTCGGTTCATTTTTCTGCGTTTCCCGGTTCCGATCAGTTCCTTTATCGGTTCCGGAACCAACCACAACTGCTAAATAATACCTACATTTTGAAACTACTGTATTTGGCGGTTTCATTTTTTATCGGTTTCCTGATAAAATGTCTGAAGAGCCTAAAAAGAAAACTGGTGAACCTGGTTTTAAAAACTACAGATTGTAGGGAAGTATTTGCCAAGGCAAATAAACACAGTTTGTGTATTGCCTGCCTTGACTATGACCATTTAAAGGAAAGTAAAACATTCCCAGAAAAAACTGTGGAGAAACGCCTGGAACGGCTAAAGAAAAAACGTCCTCAATCTAAGGGTCCCTCAGGCTCTGACTAGCTGACATCCTCTACTGCTGTGGGTGAAACCACTGCAGTTTTACACTCAACCCCTGATAAGGGTGATAAAGTGACTACTAAGAGGCCTGCTGAACTAGCTGACTCCCCGGTTCCCTCAAAAAAAATAGAAGCACTCAGAACCTCCTACTGAAAAGGGGACTTCTGTGGGAGATCTGGCTCTTCCCTCTCCCCAGGAGATTGCACAGACTTTTGAAGTCATTCAAGCCTTGCAGGGACTTTTTTCTCCTAGTCAGCAGCCATCTGGGCAGACCCCAGCCAGGCAGACTCGGCCAAATCCTAATTTGTTTTTGAAGAGGAGGAATATGGGGAGTGTGAGGAGGAGGAGGAACCCATTGAGCCTGAGGTTTCCCCACAGCAGCACTTTGGCTCTCCTCCAAGAGCTACTGAGGATTATTCCTCACCTTGCTCTTGTGTAAGAAGGATGACTGATGCCCTGGACATCACAGCAAGTGAGGAAATAGCGGATGAGGAGGAGGTTGAATATCTTGAGATGATGTGGCTAACCCTCACCAAAAAGCTCCTCCTCCTCTTCCCAGTCAATAAATTCTTTAAGAAGGATGCTTTGAAGATTTTACAGATTCCAAACTCTGCCCCCACTCTTGATAACAGATTGGGCAAGAAATATCAGTTGGACAGGGAGGGTGCAGAATTTCTGTTTTCCCACCCTGACCACCAAGGGGTGGTGCAGACAGCAGCCTGTGACAAGGCTGAAGTGCCCCTGACTTCTCATCCACCAGAAAAGGAGTCTAGAAAAATTTACAGTATGGCCAAGAAGGGATACTTGTCAGCGTCCTTGGCCATCAGGCAAGCTAATTTTCAGGCCTATGCAGCACCGTACCAGACGTCACTGTGGCAATTTGTTTTGGCTATGGCAGACAAGGCCACATCACCAATGTTGGCTGATCTTGCAGAAACTGCTAGATTTGGCTTGGAGGCAGCCAAACACGTTTCAAATGGCTGCTGATACCAATGATACAGCAGCTAGGTGGATGGCCAGTACTGTGGCTCAGAGGCTGTTTGCCTGGCTAAGAGCTACAATTCTTACCCAAGACGCACAAACAAAGGCCATGGATTTCCTCTGGAGGGCAATTCCCTTTTTGGTTACAAAACCGTGGCTTACATGAAGAAGGTGGATGAGTACAAAGCCACCTTCAAGAGCAATTCAGCCACAGAGAAGGCTGTCTCAGGATAATGCTAAAATACTGAGCATAAGGGAGAATAGTGAAGGGGGGATGGAGAGGGAACCTGGTAGAAGGGCTTAGCAGCCAACGCCAGGAGCTTAGCAAATAAGATGGTGGACTTGGAGACTACCAGACGGAGTGGGGGGCATTAAATCAGTGAAAGAATTCAAGAGGGATGGGGCAAGCATATGGGGCTGAGTATCGGGGGGCAGGGACTGGCAGGGAGTGGGAGGTGTAGGAAAAAAGGGCAGACTAGATGGGCCGGTATGGTCCTTTTCTGCCATCAAGCTTCTATGATTCTATGATTCTCTCCATCCACCAGGCTCTATGAGAGGGGAGGCTGGGGAAGGTCCTTTCATAACAGGTCCTTTTTCCAGGCAATGGCTGCACCCCAGTACCAGCAGTACCCTGAGCAAGGGTACTTCAGTCGTAGGGGCAGAAGGGGCTCCAGGTGGGGATCTCAACCCCAGGCTCAGCCTCAGACTTAACAAACACCCTGACGTGTCTTCTCGGGTCGCCTTTTCTCTACCTGTCAGAGGCAGGCTGGCTCATTACTTCCAGGCTGGGCAAGAAATCACCACAGACATGTGAGTCCTGGAGGTAGTGAGTTAGGGACTGTCTCTGAGTTTTAAATACCTTCCTGTTCTGAAAACCAAAGTATCTGGACCATCTTCCCTTGCAGAAAAGAAGCTGTTGGAGGAAGAGTTTCGAAACCTGCTACTGTCTATGGCAGTCAAGCCTGTCTCAGCTCAGCAGAAAGGAAAGGGTTTTATTCAAGGTATTTCCTGACCACAAAGAAAAATGGGGAGTGGTGGCCTATCTTAGACCTCAGAGTACTAAACAAGTATATGACAAAGCCAAAGTTCAAAATAGTAACATTGGCATTGATTCTGCCAACACTCCAAAAAGGAGACTGGTTGGCATCACTGGACCTAAAAGATGCTTATTTCCACAGCCCCATAAGGGAGTCTCACAGAAAATACCTTAGGTTCAGACTCCCATCAGGTCACTACCAACTCTCAACCCTGCCATTCGGTCTCACTTCAGCTCCGAGAGTGTTCACAAAGAGCTTGGCAATGGTTGTGGCACACCTTCAAAGGCAAGGTGTCACAGTGTTCCCATACTGTATCTGAACAACTGCTGATGGTAGGAAAATCACCACCACAAGTCACTCAGTACCTGCAGATCTCCCAGAGGCTTCTGGAGCCCCTGGGGTTTCTGATAAACCACAAAAAATCTGTCCTTCTACCTGCACAAGTGCTGCAGTTCATAGGGGCAGAGATCGACACCATGCAAGGCAGGTCCTACCTGCCTTTAGATATGGTAAGAAGTATCCAGCTGATTGCAGGCTCATTCAGTCTGCACAGGCCAAAAACTGCAAGGCAGTTCCTACAACTCCTGAGCCACATGGATGGGGCCACAAGCACAGTCCTAGTTTCCAGGTTCCAAATGAGACATCCAGTTCCATCTCAGGACACACTGGTGTCAGAGAAGAGATCCTCTCTCAAAACTGATCCCAGTAACAAAAACCTTGTTACAAGCACTTCAGTGGTAGAAAGAGGAAACCAATCTAAGAGAAGCGGCTCCCTTTCAGCAGGGGTCCCCATCCATTGTTCTCACAACAGATGCATCTCTACTGGGGTGGGGTGCCCATTTAGGGGATCACACAACCCAGGGCACTTGGTCAAGTTCAGAGTCACTCCAGCACATAAACCTGCTGGAACTTGGAGCAGTGTTTCTGGCACTAAAGACCTTCACAACACTAGTACAGGAAAAGGTGGTACAAGTCAGGACGGACAATACCATCACAATGTACTACATAAACAAGCAGGAAGGTACAAGGTCAAGCCCTCTCTGCACAGACGCCATGCAAATCTGGAAACTGGCATACCCTCTGGGAGTTTCCCTACAAGCAATCCATCTGCCAGGGAAAGACAATACCCTTGCAGATTGAGTTGAATCAACCAGGCCCATCATGAATGGACCCTGAACAGGCAGGTTGGTGGAAGTGATTTTCAGGAGGTGGGGCACTGCAGAGGTAGACTTGTTCACATCTCACCAGAACCGACACCTGCCATAATACTGTTGCAGACCACCAGATCAAGGAAAAATCCCTCTGGATGCTCTAGCTCTGAACTGGTCAGGGAAACACCTGTATGCTTTTCCTTCCTTCCCTCTGTACAGGGTATTGCTCAAACTCAGGTCTCAGTCAGCATTAATGATCTTGATAGCACCAGATTGAGCCAGGCAGCCATGGTACTCTCTGCTGCTCTCCATGTCTGTGGCTGAGCCAATACACCTTCCTCTGAGGTACAGTCTACTAACCTCCAACCAGAGGAGGCTCCTGTAGCCGAACCTCGGGTCACTCAGGCTCAAGGCATGGCTCTTGAGGACCTAGAATATGGAGGCTTGCATCTTTGTGAAAGTGTCTTGGACATTTTAAGGTGTTACAGGAAGCCCTCCATTAAGAAAACCTACACTTTAAAATGGAAAAGGTTTTATATTTGTTCAACCAGGGAACTGGTACCAGCACATGCTGGGGTCCCAGCTGTGCTTGACTATCTTACCTATTTACATTCACTGGGTTTGTAGTCCACCCTCAAGGTCCACCTAGCTGCAACATCTGCTTATATATCAGCTGGACAGAATGTTACAATGACTTCAGATCCTATCTTCAAAAGTTTTTTTTAAGGGCCTAGCCCATTTGCAACCTCCTCTCAGGAAACTGGTGCCAGCATGAGACCTAAATGTGTGCATAGCTAAACTCATGGGGCCTCCCTTCGAGCCCATGTCTTTGGCTCATCTGATATATGTCACATGGAAAACAGTTTTGCTAGTGGCAATGACTTCTTCAAGAAGAATCTGAGCACCAGGCTCTCTGCATTGAACAGGACTACATGTCATTCCACAGGGACAAGGTAGCCCTGAGAATGAACAGGAAATTTCTCCCTATAGTCTGTGATTTCTGCTTGAACCAAACCATTACCCTACCTGTTTTTTTCACTGAGCGCACTACTTCTGGTGAAAGGAGACTCCATAGTCTGGATGTCAAGAGAGCTCTTAGCTACTATATGACAGCCACTAAGGACCTTGGATAGGACAGAAGACAGCTGTTCCTGACTTATGGGGATGTAGGAAAGGTAATAGTACAGTGTATCCAGTTTTCCTACACTAAGGCTGGAAAGAAACCCCCAACAGGATTGAGGGCCAATTCCATAAGAGGCACAGCTGCTACCATAGCAGTTGCCAGGGATGTTCCAATAGTGGACATCTGTAAAGCAGCTACCTGGAGAACAGTACACACCTTTACAAAGCATTACAGTCTGGACATCCAGTCCAGTGGTGATGTCAGGTTTGGCACAGCAGTCATGCAGAGTCTGTTTCCAAAGTAGCTTCTGTGCCCACTTCCAAAGGTACTGCTTCTTAATCTACAGAAGTTATGAATACCTGAGTATTACTGGGGTTAGAAGAAAAAATTACCATAGTAATGTTGTTTCTTCCCAGTGATACTGATGTTTTCAGAACTTCCCACCCTGCCTCCCCTTCTAGAACCAGTAGCCTCTGCACTCCTAAATACTGTGAGCTCAGGGGTATGAGTGTCACTTCCTGGCACAGTTTTTTTTCTACAATGTTCACAGTGGTGTCTGCCTTTTTCAGGTGATTCTGACATTTTTGAGGTACCTCTTAATGATTTGCCCTCCAGTTGGAGAGTTTATTTGGGGGTTAAGGGTATGATTATCATTATTATTATTATTGTTATTTAATATACTTAGTCCCTGGGGGGGCCTGTCTTTCCAGGCATCCAGGAAATCTTAGGGGTTTAAACTAAGGCAGTTAGTTCAAGGCAGCATTTGAAAAGTTGTCATGTGCAAAAAGGTTCCATCATTTACATGTGTTCCATTCTCTCCAGGCAGTTCTGTCTTAGAGTCACTGCGGAAGTTCTGAATACCTGAGTATTACTGGGAAGAAACAACATTACTACGGTAATTTTTATGTTTGCTTGCACGCATGTGCAAGAAACATAGTGCCATCATCCGAGTTTTTGGAGGTGTGGCAACCCTCTTCCAATTCAGGCAGTGTGTTTGCAGGCACGGCCACAGTTCTCCAATGCCTGCTCGAGCTGTCTTTGACAGCTCCAAAATGCAGTGGAGTACAGTTGAAAGGGGGAGCTATGCTTCAGTGAGCAGCGATAAGATATCGCCTGCTCATGCGTGCTCCCCCTACACACATACACACACACGCATACTGCGTGCTGCCCCCCTCACGCACACTGCTCTGTAGCAGAAGGGTGCCCAATCCCTCGGCTGTGCTGCTCCCCCAAAAGCCTTCCACATGCCATGCTGGGTGCCCACCCCAGCGTGGCTACATGTATAGCCTGACGGGGTGTCCAATCCCCTTCAGCTCCACTGTCTCCCCAGAGTACAGGGTGCCACTCTGGGAGCCCACCCACCATGGCAACAGATGCTGTCCCCGACGAGAGTGCCCAATCCCCCATCGGCACCACTGTCTCCCCCCCCAAGCATCCAGGTGCCACGCTGGGAGCCCACCCCAGCGTGGCAAAATGTGTTATAGCCGACGGGGGTACCTAATCCCCCATCGGCTCCAGCGCCCCCAAATAGCCTTTCAGCTGCCACGCTGGGAGCCTACCTCCAGATTTTTAACATTGCCATTTTATTACACTTCCCTATGAACCGTACAGCTGCCATTTTTCACATCACCCAAAATGTGTTTTCGCACATGTAGCGCACAATGGGGCAGTCGGTGTGCGAAAGCAATGTTTGGGACAGATTAAGAAAATCACAGTTACACTGTTTA
This sequence comes from Neoceratodus forsteri, assembly GCA_016271365.2. NCBI lineage: Eukaryota > Metazoa > Chordata > Ceratodontiformes > Ceratodontidae > Neoceratodus > Neoceratodus forsteri. The sequence goes on from CM028129.1 coordinate 1,673,962,752, forward strand.
TGAGCAGAGGTCTTAAAATGGCTATGTTGAAAATTTGGTGACAAAGTGCATAAAATGACTCTGTTACAGTGAGCATTGCAGTTTCACACACCCTCATAAGTTCATGACTTTGTAATATTTTCAGTCCAGATTTTCACCAGTGGCATTTTTCCACACTTTCTTGTGAACAGTACAGCTGTCATTTTTCACAACATGGCCGAAATGTGTTTTCACACTTTCAGCGCAGAGATGCGTGGTCGCTGTGGGAAATCATTGTTCGGGACACGTAAAGAAAATCACAGTGACACTGTTCATGATCGGAGGTCCCAAAATGCCTGTGTTGACAATCTGCTGTAAAAAGTCCCCAAACTAATTACATTACAGGTGTGCGTTGCACAGTTTCTATGCACTGTCGTGTCTTCACCAGTTTTTCAATATTTTTACTGCAGATTTGCAACATCATGCATTTTACACCTCCCCATGAACAGTACAGCTGTCATTTTTACATCCTGTTCAGAATATTTTTGCACCTGTGGTGCTAAATGCTGTAATCGCTGTGCATAAGCAGCTTCGGCTAACAAACTGATATTGCCACTGTTCAGGGTCACAAAACCATGTTGAAAATTTGGAGTAAAAATATCAATGAATGCCCAGGGTATTAGGGTTTCCAACCATAATGCCCAACCCTATAGAGAATGACAGGCATCAGGGGTGTGACTTGGGATTCTTGCCTGTAATGCTCATACCATTCCATACCCTGCAGCCAGTGAGAGGCATCGAGTATGCCTTGGACTCTTGACTCAAAAGTTCACCCCATTCTCCTATACCGCACCCATCTCACCGTATTTCCTGATGGAATGGGATGCGCGCAAGGCCAAAGACCCTAAGGCACACTGTGACACTTGTCAGTGTCTGCAGGGTGGGGTGTGGTGAAATGGCATGGCCGTTATGCCTGATGACCCAAAGGCACATGCCAATGCTTGTCACTCTCTGCAGGGTGGTGGTGGGGTTGGCTTCAGTTCAATACTTCACTGCCATTCCTATTACGCAGCTCTGTAACTTCTACACTACCACTGCCAATGCCAGCAAGCAAACATTCGGCATTGACAAATGCTTGTTTCTTCTAACTCTAGTTCTGCTGTGCAGTCCACACTGTCGGAGTCAAATATGAATGCCCATGGTTGCATCCACTATTCTTCAGCTCCTTCTATAATAATCTATCCGTTTTGGGGGTGACAATTGGTGAAGTGCTCTTGGAAGCAGGCTGGGTAAAGCCTGATAAAAATAAGCCATGGCCTGCTTCTGAAAGGGACTTCTCTCAACATACATCCCAGCAAGAAAAAATGGTGGTGGGAGATACCTTAGAGCTCCCGTCCTCTTTGAAGCTCAGTATGCATGCACCAGGCTTCAGACTTAGCTCTCAACAGCAAAGTACAGAAGGCCCATTGAATGAAAAGGTTTCAGACATGGATTGTACTCCTGGATGTTCGCTGACAGGGGAAGCTGTAGAGGTAGAGCACCCCCTTCCCTGCTATGGATTCAGAAAAAGAGAACACAAATGTTAGCTCATCTGGAACAAATCAATCAGAAGAATCAAAAAAGCCCTAACCCAAAGATCTATGCAGGCCTTTTTCACACTCCCCCAGAACCAGCAAAATGCAAACTGCCGTACTTATGAAATAAATGGTAGGCCTGGCTTCTTTTCCTGATAGGATGTATGTGGGAAACATACTGCTGAAAGAAAGCCACACTCTTCCCATTACAGTTGCTCTCATTTCTCCTCGGACTGCCTTCTTTGTTCCCCTCTTTCACTCGCTTTTTCCATTTTGCATTTCTTTTTCTGTGTTCCCCACACCATTTTTCTGCCAGCTACTGGACCCCTGATTCCCTCTCCTGACACCCTCCTGAACCAGCATATTCTGTAAATATTGCCTGGCATTTTTGGCCATCATCTCTACCCCTGCTCCTGGACCCCTGCCTCCTGCCCCATCAACCTCCTGAACCAACCTTTTGTTTTGCTAAATTCCCACCTGGCACCTTTGACCAGACCTCTCTGCAGCAACCCTTTCTCTCCCACTTTCTGCACCTACCTCTGCCCTGAGCACTAAATTGCCCAGGGCCCTCCCACCAATTTACATGAGCTTTGTCTTATTTTTTTTAACTAACAGACCACCTTTTTTTTAGCCATAAGCCCAAATGAGGCTCTCCACTTCAGCCGAGCAGTCCCGGCGCTGATACCTGCCGGACCTCTGCATCCAGCCCGCCACCCCTGACCAAGGAAAGCAGGTATGATTGGTCAGCTCCTAGGCCAGAGCTGCCAGGCTTCAATCCCCATAATTGGACTGGCTTCTGGGGACTATGGCCGCTTCCCAATTGGTGGGAGAGAGGTGATATGATTGAAACATTCAAACACCTTAAGGGCATTAACAAGGTGAAACAGTCTAACATGTTTCAATATATGAAAAATAGCAGGACAAGAGGACACAGCATGAGATTAGAGGGAGACCGATTAAGGGGTAATGTGAGGAAGTTCTTTTTCACAGAAAGGGTGGTGGATGCATGGAATGGCCTACCTCAGGAAGTGGTGGATATGAATACAGTGCAGGGCTTCAAACAGGCATGGGATAGGCATAAGGGAGCAATACAGATGAGTATGAATAGATAGGTCATTGACAGAGCAAAGGCCGATGGTACATTCATAAGGTAGAAAAAGAAATGGGCAGACTGAATGGACCTTGCGGTCCTCATCTGCCATCAACTTCTATGTTTCTGTGGATGCTGCAGATCCCCATTGAGAAAGCAAGCACTCAAGGCGCCTTTTTCAAATCATAGCTTGGCCACTGTCTTGCTCTACTACTCCTCTCTGGACATTTTGTTTTTGCCTACGCTCGCACTCCCCCTTCCTCCTTTATTAAATACACTTCCCCAGTGATCCCCACCCCCAGAGGCCTCATACTAGTCAATTACAGCAACTTCTTAAAAGGGTCTCTCCTTTCCTGCAACTTCTTAAAGGGGCAGTCCTCTCTTGTGCTCAAATTTAACAAACACTGCTGACTGCCTTATCATAATCACGCACTCTGTCCTACAACCTCCCACTACCAGTGCCTTACCACTGCTCTACCCCTGGGCATAGATTCTTCAACCACACTCAACTTTGTACCCCACTTCCCTATTCCTTCACTGATTACTGTCCTGTCATCTTCCCTCTTTCTTGCCACCAGCATGGAGTTCTCTAAGCGGTTCCACCTCCCCTACTTACTCTCACTTCTTGTTCTTCCCCTCTGCCCATCTCTGCTCAGTTCCCCTCAACCTGCCCCTCCCTCCCATCCCCTCCCCACCAGTTTTGCCCCCAAATCCTTCTCATTCCCTCCTTCATTTCTCTCCTCTCCTCTCGTCCCACACCTCCTCGCCCCCTTCCTTTCTCCATCCCCCCACTTGTGCATCCAAACCTGTCCCTGCCCCTCCCCATGTGAGACCCTTCATCAGCCTTTGCCTGTTTCATGAGTTCTCTCCTTCCTACCACAGCCATATCCTTTTCATCCACCACTACACCAGGCTGTACTCCACCAAGCTGTCTTCACTTGTGAACCGTAAGTACTTAAGGCTCCTCCTACTACTACTATTCCTTCTCTCAGGCTCCATTCACCCCAACCATGGCCCCACACCCTCTACCAATTTCACCCCTCACTCCTCCCCCAAACCCACTAAACAGCTTACTTTTGCTCACGTTAACATGCAAAGCCTTTTGGCAAAAAGAAAAAAAAAAAACCCTTAATCATGTCCTGGGTGGTGGCTAATGCTTTTGATGTCATTGCCCTCACTGAAGCCTGGCTGAAGGAGGACATCTCCCCCAATGACATCTTCCTTGAAGGTTACTCAGTCTTTAGAAAAGACAGGGTGGGAAAGCATGGGGGAGGCTGCCTCATCTTTGTGTGAAGCAAATAAATCAAAATGAAAGAAAAAGCCACTATGGTTCTCAAAAGAGATGGTGGTGAAGGTTAGGGAGAAAAAGATAGCATTTAGGAAGTATAAGGAAACACAAAAGGAGCAGGACAGAGAACTGTACCAGTTAAGGCAGAAGGAAGCAGAGAGGGTAGTCAGAATAGCAAAGGCACAAACTGAGTAAAAGATAGCTAACTCGGTTAAGAAGGGATAAAACCTTTATAGGTATATCAGGGCGTGGGAAGACAAAGGAGGGATAGTGAGGCTGAATAGAATGGATGGTGGGTGGGCAGAGAGTGACAGTGATAAAGCAGGGATACTGAATGAATACTTCTGTTCAGTATTCACAAAAGAGGAAGCAGGGGAGGTGCCTAATCCAATTAACAGAAGCACTCTTGGGCGGGGGCGGGGGGTTGTTCCCAGTCCTTTCACAGGAAAAAGGGTTCTGAAAGAACTCCTAAAACTGACGGTGGACAAAGCAATGGGGCCAGATGGAATTCACCTCAGAATTCTAAAATAATTAAGCAGAGAACTAGTGACACCACTGACTACGCTTTTTAACAAATCATGGGAGGATGGTGTGGTACCTGAGGACTGAAAGAAGGCGGATGTGATTCCCCTTCACAAAAGTGGGACCAAGATGGAGGCAGGAAACTATAGACCTGTCAGTTTGACCTCTGTGGTAGGGAAAGTGATGGAATCACTTCTGAAGGAAAGAATTGTTGAATACCTAGAGGCCAGTGAGGCATAGGACCCAAGGCAGCATGGGTTCACAGTGGGAAGGTCATGTCAGGCAGATCTAATTAATTTCTTTGACTGGGTGACCAAAGTAGTAGACCAAGGAGGGGCTGTGGGCGTGGCCTACCTAGACTTTAGCAAGGCATTTGGCACAGTCCCACACAAAAGATTAGTAGTCAAATTAACCAGCCTGGGAGTGGGTCCCAAGGTGGTAGCCTGGGTAAACATTGGCTGAACAACAGGACACAGAAGGTAATTGTAAATGGAGTCCACTCTGAAGAAAGAGGTGTTACTAGTGGGGTACCGCAGAGTTCAGTACTGGGTCCAGTCCTTTTTAATGTCTTTATAAGTGACATTGCAGAGGGACTGGAAGGAAAAGTATGCCTCTTTGCAGATGACACAAAGATCTGCAACAGGATTAATGCACAAGGAGGTGTGGAAAGGATGAGAAGGGATTTGGCAAGGTTGGAGGAATGGTCAGAAGTATTGCAGCTTGGATTCAATGCAAAGAAGTGCAAAGTAATGCACCTGGGAAACAAAAACCCAGGGGAAGATTACACAATGGGGGGGAGGTAGTAACAACAACAAAAATGGAAAGAGACTTAGGGGTAATCATATCAGATTACCTTAAGGTTGGCAAGCAATGCGAGAAGGTGGTAGGGAGGGCTGGGGAGATACTGGGATGTATAGGGAGAGGTATCACCAGCAGAAAACAGGAAGTTGTTATTCCGCTGTACAGACAGTTGGTGAGACCCCATCTGGAGTACTGCGTCTAGTTCTGGAGACCCCATATCTGCAAGGACATTGACAGGATGGAGGCAGTTCAGAGGAGGGCAACTAAAATGGTGCAGGGTCTGCAAGAGAAGCCATATGAGGAGAGACTAAAGGAGCTTAATATGTATACCCTTGAGGAAAGGAGGAGAGGGGACATGATAAAACGTTTTAAGTACCTCCAGTGGAATCAACAAAGTCAAAGAGGGTAGCATCTTTCAGAAAAAGAGATGTGCAAGAACAAGGGACACAATTTGAAGATAGAGGGGGGACGGCTCAGGGGCAATGTGAGGAAATATTTTTTCACAGAGAGGGTGGTGGACACATGGAACAGCCTTCCTTAGGAGGGTGTAGGGTCTAAAACTGTGGGAGAATTCAAGAATGCATGGGACAGACATAAGGCAATTTTTGTGGGGGGTAGGAAGAAATAGGCTGGTTAAATAGGATCTGCAGCTTATCCTCTAGGTAGGGAAATGGGCAGACTAGGTGGGCCAAGTGGTCCTTATCTGCCATCAAAGTCTGTTTCTATGTTTCTATCTGGGTTGCCGATAATCTCCTTGCCAACGAATTCAACCCCCCACTACCCACCTCCTCCTCCTTGGAGCAGATGAAATGGTCACAGTCAGCATGGTGTACCTGCCACTCTCCTCTTCACCCTGTGATCTCGACCTCTTCCTCTATATCAAGACCTCCCTCCCCCAAGGGAGGGATTGGATCATCCTTGGGGATTTCAACCTAAACTGGCTGTCCCCTCACTGTGACTCCACCAAGGAATCTATACTTGGTCTTGGCCTACACCAGCTCATCACTGGACATACCAGAACCAGCTACAAAACTGGATCTTAGTCCCTCATCGATTGGGTCCTGGTCTCGCACCCCTCCCATGTCACCACCTCCGGAGTTCTTCCTAACTCACTGAGTGACCACTGTGCTGTATTCTGCCGATGGTTCACAAACCCCACCCCACCCACACAAATTCTTCCAAACCAGGCAATTTAAGAAGCTGGATGCCTCAGAGTTTTCCAAAGCCGCCCTAGCCCAAGACTGGTCCTTCACTGAAAACATTCCTGACATTTGCAAAGTGCTTGAAGCCTTTAGCAATATGTTCCTTGCCCTCTGCGACCGTTTCATCACACTTAAAAAAAAAATCTGGGTTAAGGGTTCTAGCCAAGAATGGGTCACCCCCCAAGCTTCGCAAACTAATGAGGAATAGGAACCGAGCCTGGAAGTTATACAGAAAACACAAAACCCCCCAGCTCCTCCAAGACTTCAGAACCCTCAGGAACAGGTGCAAATCTTCCACAAGATCTGTTAAATCCTCCTTCATCCTGGAAAAACAACATGCTGCCCAAGGGAACCTTAGGAGGACCTGGAACATTCTTAACAACCTTATTGGTAGGTGAATTTCCGAAGATCATATTTGTCTTACCTCCGAAGGGACAACCATCACTGAGCCAAGCGAAATAGCCTCCCTTTTCAGTAAATACTTCAATGACCTCAACCAGTACAAGTCCAGCTCCACTCCTTCCTCATTTACCCCCGCACCCCTCCCAGTCTCCCACCTTAAGTTTAATTTCAGGTACCTAACCCCTGGTGAAGTGGTCAAGTTAATCAAAACAAACAACCCAAGACCATCCAAGGGTGCTGACAACATTGACTTCAGAGTTCTCTGTTTTGTCTGTGACTCCCTGGCCATCCCTCTTACTAACATCCTCAACCACTCCCTCTGCACTGGGTCCTTCCAGAAAGCTTGGAAATGCACCATTATTAAACTTCTTCACAAATCTGGTTCCAAGGATCTAGTATCCAACTACCGTCCCATCTCCCTCCTTGACCTTCTCTCCAAAATTTTAGGGAAAGTAGTCCACATGCAAACCACAGAATTCCTCTCCAGATACAACCTGCTCACAGAGGCCCAGCATGGGTTCCGTGCTGAACACAATGCCGAAACTACCCTCATCAAGTTCACCCACTCCATAGGCAAGGAAGACCTCTACACCGGTGCTGCATTCGTAGACCTCACCAAAGCCTTCAACCTCATTGATCATGAAGTCCTCCTTCATACCCTGGCTGGCTTCCATTTCTCACCTGAGGTCTGCCTCTGGTTCAAGGATTGCCTAACGGGAAGATCCCACTGCACCATTATTGGCAGTGTCCTCTCTGAATCCTGCCCCATCAAATACAGCATCCCCCAAGGGTCCATCCTGGGCCCTTTTCTCGTCTCTCTGGTCGTTAACTCCCTGCCTGACATTTGCACCACCTCAGAACTCATTCTCTATGCTGATGATGCAGCCCTTTTCTGTCAGTACAAAAACACCAACACTCTCATTAACAAACTCCAATTTGATTTCAGCAGACTTCACACCTGGTTCACGTCCAAAGGTCTTGTACTCGACTCCAAGAAAACTAAGTTCATGGTTTTCTCCAGCCCTCGCAAACCCCTTGGCTTTGACCTCTCCCTCTATGACAACCTTGGTAATGCCATTGAAAGAGTCAGTGAATTCAAATACCTTGTCTTACTCCTAGATAGCCACCTCAATTTCAATGCCCACACTAGCCTCACAATCAAAAAAGTCCACCAACGACTCTGTATCTTCCACAGAACCAAGCATTTCCTTAACAGGGACTCCAAATCCCTCTTAGTCTCCAGCTTCCTCCTTCCTGTCTTTGACTATGGTTAACTTGTCTCCCTCCCCCACCTCTCTATCAAAAATTTCTCCAGACTTCAAAGCTCCTACCACAATGCTATCCATTTTACCTCTGGTCTCCCTAAACTCACACACCACTGTTACCTTTATAAGCTTACCAGTTGCCCCTCCCTGAGGCCCACCTCAATTGCAAGATGGCCACCTTCTTCTTCAAACTCTCCCGTGGACTACTCCCTGATTGCCTCACTTATCTCTTCCAGACAGCCACCACCACCAGGACCACTAGACTGTCCTCCACACTCTCTTTCACTGTTCCTTTCTGCTGGACTACTCAATGCCAGAAAACACTCTCTTTTATGGGACCCAAGCTCTTCAACTCTCTCCCACTGGAACTAAAACTCTGTCCCTCCACAAATGCCTTCAAACACAATATCAAGAGACATTTCTCTCCCACCTGCACCTGCTCACAGCCCTAATCTGACTCCCATTCTGCACTTTTTCCCCTCATTCTCTGGTTATCCACCTCAGGCACTTACCCTCTCTTTCTAGCACTTGTAGTATTGTTAATCCACCCAGGCTAGTTTTTGGATTGCACTTAGATTTTTTTGTTTCCCACTGTTACATTATATTATTGTTAAACCCTCACTGAATGCTTAATGTCACCTTGTATTTGTTAATTCACCAAGGCTAGTTCATGGTTTGCCCTTTAGTCTATATTATCCTAAATTTATGTACCATTTTATTAACCCTCACTGTTAGTTAAATGTTTAAGCCTATGTCATGTCTCATGATTGTTGTATGTAACTGGATGCTTGTGTAAACGGGCAGCAATGCCCATATGCCTTTCCAGTATTAACCAATAACAAGCATTTGTCAATGCCGAATGTTTGCTTACTGGCATTGGCAGTGGTAGTGTAGAAGTTACAGAGCTGCGTAATAGGAATGGCAGTGAAGTATTGAACTGAAGCCAACCCCACCACCACCCTGCAGAGAGTGACAGGCATTGGGGTGTGCATTTGGGTAAATCAGGCATACGACCGCCATTTACCACAGCCCACTCTGCAGAGACTGTAAGTGTCACGTGTTCCTTGGGGTCTTTGGCACTTATACTCACCCATTTCATTAGAAATACTGGTGAGATGGGTGCAATATAGGAGAATGGGGTGAAGTTTGGGGCCGAAGAGTCCAAGGCATACCTCGATGCCTCTCAGTGACTGCAGGGTGTGGAATGGTATGAGCATCACAGGCAAAAATCCCAAGTCACACCCTGATTCCTGTCATTCTCTATGGGTTGGGCGATTTGGTTGAAAACCTAATACCTCAGGCATTCGTTGGTATTTAACTCAAATTTTCAACATGTTTGTTTTGACCCACCTCATGAACAGGGAATATCAGTTTAGTAGCCAAAGCTGCTTATGCACAGTGACTACGGATTTAGCACCACAGGTGCAAAAATATTCGAACAGGCTGTAAAAATGACAGCTGTACTCTTTCATGGGGAGGTGTAAAATGGCTATGTTGCAAATGTGTAGTAAAATATTTAAAAAATGGTGAAGTCACAGCGTACATAGAAACTGTACAGCACACCCGTTATATAAGTGGGTTGGGGATATTTTATGAGCAGATTGTCAACTCAGGCATTTTGGTGCCTCCGATCATGAACAATGTCACTGTGATTTTCTTTATCTGTGCCAACAATGATTTCCCACAGCGACCACGCATTTCTGCACTGAAAGTGTGAAAACACACTTGACCATGTTGGCGAAAAATGGCAGCTGTACTGTTCATAAGGAAGTGTTGAAAAATGCCACTAGTGAAAATCTGGACTGAAAATATTACAAAGTCATGAACTAACGAGGATGTGTGAAACTGCACAATGCTCACTAGTAACACAGTCATTTATGGACTTTTGTCACCAAATTTTCAACATAGCCATTTAAGACCTCTGCATGAACAGTGTAACTGTGATTTTCATACCTCCAACAGCACCATTGGCTACATGTTCAATAACACATTTGGGTGACATATGAAAATTGCGGCTGTACTGTTCATAAGGAAGTTTAATAAAATGGACATGTTGAAAATCTAAATGAAATATTAAATTTGCAAACTACGAGCATGCATAGGAACTGTCCAATGCGGTAATAAAAGTCATTTCTAGGCATTTTCCACCAAGTTTTCAACATAGCCATTTTAAGACCTCTGCTCATGAACAGTGTCACTGTGGTTTTGTTAATGTGTCCCATACATTGAGCTTGCACACGACTGCGCCATTGTAGCTACATGGGCGGAAACACGTTTTGGGCAGGATGTGAAAAATGACAGCTGTACTGCTCATTAAGGAGGTGTGGAAAATGGCAATGTTGGAAATCTGATGGAAATATTGAAAATTCGCCAAACCTACTGACGTGCGTGGGAACTGTACAGCACTTCGTAAAACAGTCATTTTAGGAATTCTGTCACAAAATTTTCAACATTGTCATTTTAAGATCTCTGCTCATGAACAGTGACACTGTGATTTCCTTAATGTGTCCCATACACTGAGTTCGCACGACTGAGCCATTGTGCGCTACATGGCTGGAAACACGTTTTGGATGAGATATGAAAAATGACAGCTGTACTACTCATAAGATGGTGTGGTGCAATGGCAATGTTGAAAATCTGGAGTGAAAATATTGAAATTTCACGAACTTACAAGCCTGCGTAGGAACTGCGCAACGCACGCTCGTCAAACAGTCATTTTTTGGAATTTTGGCACCAAATTTTCAACATGGGGGTTTTGAGCCCCCTTCTCATGAATGATGTCACTGTCATGGTGGTATTCAGTCCCGAAGGGTGATTTCGCAGTCACTGCGAAATCACCCTTCAAGCCCGAATAACGCCATGACAGTGACATCATTCATCAAAGAGTCCCAAAACCCCATGTTGAAAATTGACAAAAATCCAAAAAACTGCCTGAGATATGCAATAAAGTTGAACCCCTCTCTGGCCCATTATACAGCTTACGGCATTTCCTCAGTTCGGTCGGCTTTGAAGAGTGCAGGCGTGTTCCTGGTCCACCGAATCGTCGGCGCGGAGCCTGGAGGTAAGTATGGGGTGGGGGTGTGGGTTGTGGGAGGGGTTCGGAGGCGTGCCGTGGGACAGTTTTGTTTTGGGTTAAAAAAAAAAAAAAGCGTTGCGGGACCGCTTGCCACGCTGGGGTGGACGCTCGGCGTGGCACAAGCGACTTTGGGGGGCCTTCAGCTGACGGTTGGGCTACCCTTCAAAAAAACTCTTGGGATGTTTGCCACGCTGGGGTGGGCTCCCAGAGTGGCACAGAGGACTTTGGGGCGTTCAGCGATGAGGATTGGACACCCCGTCGGCAAATTATTGATTGCCACACTGGGGTGGGCTCAGCATGGCACCAAATACTGGGAAGGGGAGGAAATGATGCAGCTCAGCCCGGCGAGGTTGGGCACCCCGTCGACTATCACGCTAACGTCTTGAGCGCGCACACCTGCGGAGGGGAGCTGCGCGAGCAGCTTCTTGTCGCTGCTCACTCAAGCATAGCTCACCCCTTTCAACTGCTGCACTGCATTTTGGGCGTGTCATAGACAGCTCAAATACGAGTAATTAGCTGAGAATATATACTGCCAGCTCGCTGCCCTGAATTGGAGGAGGTGACACACCTCCGAAATCTCCGATGATGGTACTATGTTGCTTGCACATGCATGCAAGCAAACATAAAAATTAAATGAAATGAAAGTATGGGCTTTTCGGCTCAGGAAATGTATGCCCTCATACACACCTCAGGTGATTCATTCTTTGATGCTAGTATTACAGCAGCAGCTGGCCTTGAACTTTTCTGGCAAAGATATCTCAGTGTGAAAAATACACCAGAGTGGGTCCCTTTTGTAGCCATCCCTCTTACAAAACCTGCTTTTTGGACTATAACAGTTTTGTTTAAAAATGAAGGTGTCTCCATTTCTGATATTTCATACTGGCTAAAAGCTAAATGTACTGATTTTCCCTGTGCAAGTCTTCACCCTTCATCACTGGTGGGTGATTGGCTGGAGACAAGCACCCCATAGGAGCTTTTTTTTTCCTAGGAGGGAGGAGCCAGTGCCGTTGGCGCCACCCATGAGGCCAGCGCAGTGCGTGGTGCTCACGGGTTGGCCAGAAATGGCCATTGGCTCCTCCTCCTCCTCCACCTTAGTACTGCTTCTCCTGCCATCCAGACAGCACCTCGTCTGCAGCAAGTAAAATTCCGCTACACCGTTGTGGCCTTGTTTGCCGGTGTCGACCTTGAAGCCTCAGAGTCACTCCTCGGAGCCGTTTCCCCCCCCCCGACACCTTGGATCAGTTTTCCTGACACCACTCAGCTCTGCCTCGGTTCTGCCATCCACTTGGTGCCATTATTGAAGTTTTCTGGGTAAGATCTTTCCTTTTCCTAGCAGCATTGAGTCTTTTCTGTTAAGTTTTAGTTACCGTTGCATCATGCCAGATTTGGGGGACAAGAAACATTCGTCTAAAATGGGCTGGCCTCCTATGCGTCGGTGTCTCTGCGGCCAACAAATTTCCATTAGGGACCAGCATGATGTTTGCCTCTCTTGCCTTGGACTCCAGCATGACATGGACACCTGTAACATCTGCTTCTCTATGGATTGCCACGTTCTGGAGCACCACGCGTTGAAGGTTGGTAGGGCTCTGCTGAATTTCCGGGGGTGGCGTCGCTCTCATCTGTCCAAATGTAGGACTCTCAGCTCTTCCTCTGGGTCTCTTCCCGGGCCTATATGGTCCAGTGAAGAGGAGGCCTCCTCCTCTTCCAGCCTTGCCATGGAGGAGGTCTCTACTGCGGTGCCAGAGGTCCAGTCTGGCCTCACTTATGGCTGAGCCAGGAGCACTGTCATGGCAGTCACCTCTTCAGAGGTGCAGGCTCCCCCGTTGGGGCCCACAGCTGCTGGGCTCAGTGTGGGGTGTTCCTCTGCACCACCCATTGGTGTCGCCCCAGATTCCAGAGCCGTTCATGGTACCGGTGACTGGGTGGCACCTGAGGGGTGCAAGGATGGTCTGCAGTGCCATGGGCAGGAGAACCCCTGGAGCTGCCAGTCCAGAGCTCTCCTGGATCTTCTCCTCTCCAGAGCCGGATGATCTGGAGGCTGACCTGGACTGGCGGCCTGACTCCTCAGAGTCAGAGGGTTCTCTACAGCCTAGCACTCTTGTGCCTCCCCAGGTGCCCCCAACTGTGGCTCTGGTGACTGTGGCTGGCACAGACCCCCAGTCCGATGACAGCTCCAAGTGGCATATGGGTTGGTGTCCCCATTGCTATGGGTGCAGTGGTTCAGGCTTTGAGGAAGGGGTTGGCTGCCATCCCCTGTGCCACCCCCTCTCTCAAGGCCAAGACCGAATTCCCTTCCTCTGTGACTCTCCTTGGGGAGTCTGCAGAGTTGGGGGGTCCTTTGGTGCAGGGTCCAAGGAAGAGGTCTTCCTCTGATCCAGTGGGGTTGAGGGAACAGGGCAATGAGCTGTGGCACTCCTCTGTGGCCTTCCAGGACTTGGGGAGGAGCTGCAGTGCTGATCCCAAGTTCTCTCCCTCATTTCCTTTGAGGGAGTCCTCATTGGGTGGGGCTGGGGACCGCTCTTCTGGATCCATGCAGCCCCAGTTCCCTCATAGGGAAGCTTCTCCTACAGGGCAAAGTCCCAACCATTTTCCTTTACTTCACAGGACTGTGACTCTGCAGACCTACAGATTCCCTGTTCTTCCAGGATTGCCTGATAGGTCTTCTAGCCTTGGCAGAGGCACACCGCATATGGTGGCCAGTTCCCCCATGCCTTTGCATCCAGCTTCTCTTTTCCCAGGCCACATTGGTCCTTCAAGGCCTTTGACCTGGGAACAGTTCAGATCCTGGGCTGAGGACATCCCCCAGTACGTTAGGGCCATGGATGAACAGGTCTTTTGACCAGTTCCCCCTCCACAGTTGGAATCTGACTCCACAGATTCCTTGGCCTCCTCATCTTCCTCCCCTGAGGAAGTGGAGTCATCTGTCAACCTGTCCTCTGACGCTGATCAAGCCCAGTATCAGTGCTTCCTGGCAAGGCTGGCCAAGGACCTGCATATTTCCTATTTGGCCCATTGCAATACCGAGCTTTCAATGCAAATCTTTTTGGGTGAGTTTGGGGCTCACCATTTGGTGGTCCCCTCCTGGCTGGTCCCCTTCCAGGAGGCATTATGCAGTGCCTGGCAGCTTCTATCTGCCACAGTTCTAGCCCCTGTGGACTGCCAGCATTGGTATTGTGCATCCCAGGGGTCTCCAGGCTCTCTGCCTCATCCCACTACGTGACTGATGTGACTAGAAACCCTTACAAGGGCATAGACATCCGGTCTGTGACTGAACCCTGGATCCTGACTCTGCGGAGCTTGATCGTCTGTGGCGGAGAGTGCTCTCCTCTGCGCGGATGATACTTTCATTGCTTCACATCAGGTGCACCATGCTGCTGGCCAGACATTGGCATCGCTGCCCAATTCGGAGGCTACCTAGGAAGCCATAGCCCCCTCTGCAATAGGTCTGGAGCTGGCAAGGCGCCAGTCAAAGGCATCTTACAATGCCAATGAAGTTGCTTCATGACTTGCAGGGACAGTGATCTGCATTAAGCAGACAGCATGGCTTTACTTTTCACGGTTGTCACCCTTGGCGCGGCATAGGGTAATGGTCTCCTCCTTCCGGGGGACCTGTCTTTTCTCCTGCAGGGCAAGACGGGAACTGCAGGGGCTCCTTCCTTCCCCCAGAGGACAGGGGACCCTGCCTCACCCTGACCAGTCCCAGGCCTGACTGGCCAGGGGAGGGTCTCCCCCACAAGAGGCTGAGGGATGCTATTCACTCAGTGAACTACTGGGCCCCGTTTGGGGGGCTTGGTACTCACCCACCAGTGATGAATGGTGAAGATTGACAAGGGGATGATATGAAAATTATCTACCTACCATAATTCTTGATCTTCCAGTGTATCTTCACCATTCATAACTGAATCCCAACCACCTTCTCCTCACAAGACCTCAGTCCCTGGGTGAATCCTCCCCCCCCGGTTGCCCTCCTCTTCGGGGATCCAGTTAGGTTCCCCTTTTTTCCTTAGAGCCTTCCTTTTCCTAGGAGGTGACTGGAAAACCCTTTGGGAGGAGGGTGAGTAGGGCTTTCCTTTTAGCCCATTGGGGGACTTCTGGTGGGCCTCTCCCTTATCCTAGAGTTTAATCTCCGGGGTTGGCCCACCCTGTTGGGGTGTGCCGGATCTTCGGGTTCCCTGGGATGGGGGGCTGGGGCTGATGGGTACTCCCCTTCACTCCCTCCTATTATTATTATTATTATTATTATTTTCCTTCCTCTTTCTGTCTTCTTCCTCTGGGGGGGATCCTCTCCCCCCAAACCCTGTGGGTTCTTCCTTGGAAAACAGTAATGGGTGGGGAGAATCCTCATGGATGGATGATGTCCACCCTCAGGGGATAGATACTGGAGGGAGGGACCTTCTCCAGCTTTCCCTACAGTATTCAGTAAAGCCGAGTTTCTGCCTCAGAATCTGCCCCTGTGGTGGGCTGTCTGCCTCCCTGGAGGCACTTCTGGTTGCAAGATCTGAGTGTTCTGTGTGGATGTTGGTCCCTCTCCTTGCCGCTTCCCTTGTTTTCTCTTTCTCTGTTTCTTCTCTTTCCCTTTCCTACCCTTACTGGCTATCCAGGGACTGAGCCTTTCAGCCCATTCCCTCCCACATCCTCCTCCTCCTCCTTCTCCTCTGTCCTCTGGTTGGGCTATTCCTTTTTCAGTTTATATCCTTTCCTTTTACTGTCTCTGGAGCTCGCTTGCCCCTCCTTCATTTCTTTCTATCCTTTTTTTTTTCCCCTCTGTCTCTCCAGCGTGCAGAACTGAGGTGGAGGAGGAGGAGAGCCAACGGCCATTTCTGGGCAACCCGTGAGAGTTACGCAGTTTGTCAGCCTCATGGGCAGTGCTGATGGGGCCAGCTTCTCCCTCCTGGGGGTGCTTATCTCCAGCCAGTCACCCAACAGTGATGAATGGTGATGATACACAGGAATATCAAGAATTACGGTAGATATGTAATTTTCATTTTTGGGGCTTCCTGGCCCTATTATAGACATGGAACAAATTTGGACAGGGGGCTGGTGTATTAGAGTACAACTCCTTCAAGTCAGTGGAACAATACAACATCTACCCATTTGTTTTTTTCTTGCAAGGGATTGTGGCTTTATTTTTTATGAAGTCTGACCCAAATCCTGTTTCAGGTGTGAGGCATATATATACACCTGAATAATGTCTGTGACCAGCTTAAATGTTCCCTTTGTGGTGGAATTGGTCATTCTGTAATTGGATGCCCAAACCCTGTTCACTGTAATTTGTGTGAAGAAACAGCACATACATATAAAAACTGTCATTGGGGTTCACATACTAATTCGAATACTGCTGAAGAGGAACAAGAAGAATTTGTCTCTAGAGCTCAGCACTGCCCTGCACAAACATCCTCCACACGGAGGCAGCGGCCTGGAGGGGTTATAGTGGATGCAAATCTTGCACATGGCTCAGCTACTCATGTTCAGGGACAAGCTCAAGATAGTTTTCAACTATCTACTATCTCTACGGTCATTTTGTCAACCCCAGAGGGAAATAAGCTACCAGAATCAGATGAAAGGAGCATGAAGAGGAACCAGAAGGGAATGTTCCCAGTATCCCTGCAACTGCTATGCCTGGGAATTCAGATATGCCTCCCCCTGTAATTAAAGAATGGGAACAGCGCAAATTGCATAGAGTAACCTGAAGTAAAGCTGCATTGAAAGGGACATCTTATATACCCTCACAATCTGAAGGGGTGCAGACAAGAAACAGGTTTTCAAATTTGTCCAAAAGAAAGTGGGATGAGGTGGAGGATGATGATTCAGATGGGTCTTCTTTGGCCTCCTTACTGCCTGACCCTGTTACTGAAACAGAACTTGTAGGGGAAGAGAACAGGAAAGTTGGGAAGAAAAAGAAGAAATCAAAAAAGAAACGTCTAGGTCTAGAAGAAAATGATTAAAGCCTTTAATTTAAGAAGATGCGTTCGTCCCTTACGTGTGGTTCCTTGAACACTAATAGCTTGAAGGACCCGAAAAGGAGACATACTACTTTTTCCATCCTCCAAGATTTAAACTTACAAATTTATTTTTTGCAGGATACCAGACTTCATTCACTTCGAGAGCAGCAGATTGCCTCCAAAGAATGGTTTGGGGGACCCTCTTCCTGGTCCTTAGGAAAAGAATCCTGTGCTGGGCTTGGTATTCTCATTAATACACAGGGTCCTGGATATTCAGAAGGGCTGCGCATGGCGCAACAGTATTGCCTGTCACGCAACACTGGTCGCCCGGTATTCAAAAGGGTATTGTGCCTGGCACAAATCCCAATGCGCCAGAGCGCATCAGTAATGTATGCAGTGCAGGTAGAGGGTGCGTGCTCATGCATACTCCACACATCTCGATATTCAGCCCGGGATGTGCTGAGTCCATGCATGCACAACCCCTACTTGTGCTGCACACAGGTGAGCCAAAACAAAATTGAACAACGGCTGGCCACCCACCGATGAGCTGCCATATTGCACGGTGCAACACAGCAGCTGCCACCTGTGAGTGACCACCCGAGCTCCGGCTGCACCTCCGTGGTGGCGCCCCCCATGCCTGATCGTGGGCATCTGTTTAAATAAATAATGTCCTATATCCCTGGTGGTCCAGTGGACCACTCTCAGCCCGATCGCGGGCATATGTTTAAATAAATAATGTCCAATATCCCTGGTGGTCCAGTGGACCACTACTGTATCGCGGGCACCTGCCACTGAGCCCCACCGCCCGCTCCCCGGTCAGTGGCGGGTGGCAGCACCCACCCACCTGCTGCCCGCCGCCTGCTGACTGACACCGTAAGTGAGGCTGTCGCCCATTGGTCCACAGCATGAGCCAATGGGCGTGCAGCCTAATACCGGCTACTACACAGTCCAGATATGTGAATGGATCCCATGGTTCAGTTGGTGGGTATCAGGAGCAGCAGGTGGGTGGTGCTGCCGCCCACCGCTTGACCGGGGGTAGGCGATGGGGCTCAGTGGAGTAGGTGGGGGTACGCTGGACCACCAGGGATATTGGATGCTTGTTTATATACTGAAGCCCATGAATCAGGCAGCAAACAGTCCGCTGGACCACCAGGGATATTGGACATTATTTATTTAAACATATACCTGCGATCGAGCTGACAGCGGTCCACTGGACCACCAGGGATATAGGACATTATTTATTTAAACAGATGCCTGCGATCAGGTTGCGAGCGGTCCACTGGACCACCAGGGATATTGGACATTTATTGAAATCAACATATGCCCGTGATCGGGCAGTGAGGAACATTGCCGCTCTGTGCAGGGGACATCGGTCACCGATGGCTGCTGCCTGGCAGGGCACCAGGCGCAAGTCACCGGGGATTGGCGCATCTGCATGCAAATGGGGCCATAATGACTTGCAAATGGCCCCATTTGCGCCTTGCATACATTATGGCTCCATTTGCATGTGCACTTTTGAATATCGTGGTTGTTGCGCATAGTGCAATGGAACTTGCGCTAGCGCATCCCCCTGCTCCACTCTGGCCCCTTGCGCTGGCGCAGTGCCACTGCGCCATGTGCACTGTGGGTGGCCAGGGTGCGCTATTCAATGATGCTGTGCCATGGCGCAGCTTCGTTCAATATCACACTGTCTACGCCCCTGCACAGCCAAGTTGCGCTGCACCCAGGCTTGCACCACAGGCTGGCGCAGTCTGAATATCCGGGCCAGGGGGTACAAGTTATTAGATTGGTAGATTTGGTTCCAGGGCGTGTTTTAATTTTAGATGTTATTTATGATAATCAAGACTTTAGATCACTGAATATTTATAACCCTCAAACAAAATATCAGAGGATAGAGGTACTGAAGAAAATGCAACCTATTTACAACAAAATCCGTTATTTCGGGAGGGAATTTTAATTGCAGATTGTCCTTGAAGCACAAAACAGGTACTTCTCCAAAATTATATAGTGATATGAATTTTCTAAATAAAATTATTAATTCAGCCTGACTTAAAGATCATGCACTGAAAAGGGGTTCCCATTTGGACCATACTTTTTTAAAGGGAGAATTTCAACAAGGATTGATTTTTATTCTTGTGTCTGTATGGTTACCTGTGGCTGATTATTTGACAATTCCAGTAGAAACTTTCGATCATAGATTGATTAAGGTAACATTGCGCTCTCCCCCTAACAAACCAGTTGCTAATAATACCTGAAAACTAAATTTCTCTTTTTTAGAGGATTCAGAGATTTGGGCTGAGATCCAAGAAGCTCCCAGTGCCAAACAATCTATTTTGGAGTTGTATGATGACTCCCTGTCATGGTGGCAGGATGTTAAACAAAATATAAGGGGTATACAATAGTGAGCTGTCAGATAAATGATTTATCTACAGAAGTGCTGTTTGACCTTGGGCAACCTTACAAGTGGCATAAGCCATGAGTGAGATGTCCGAGGTCAAACAGCAGGAGTGTAGATAAATCATTTATCTGACATCTCACCATTGTATATTTCATTTATGCAATAGCGATGCTTTCTGTCAGTGCAGGGACATTTGCTTTTGATTGTTTATCTTTTTTTGCATATGTTTGTCAAAAAAGTGAACAGAAAGTAGCATTTTCTGCTCTTCTTTTGCTAAATATAGAAACATCTATAAGGTATCTATAAATGACATATCACTCATTTTGTAGCTAATTTTGTGCTGCACAACTTTCATGCTCACAGCACTATGCTATCCTTTTTCATGTTAAAGTTTTTTGCATTTGAATATAGTTAGTACTGGTACTGAGGCTGAACATTCTCAATGAGTTCCGGAGTGATTGTGACATATCTACTATGTAAATAAATCTGTGATGATGTGTCTACTATGTGTATAAATGTAAAATTTTGAATTTATCTCATAGTAGTTCAGATTTATCACATAGGATTTATGTCCACGCCTATTGCATAAATAAAATGATCCTGTATTAGGATGGCAAAGGCAGCTTCCCAGAAAAAGTATATGTGTTCTTTAAATTGGAGGACTGCATTAGAAAGGTTAACATCTAAAATGGTGGGAACTGGGGATGATTACGCTATTCAAATAAGAAATGTCAAAAAAGAAATGTGTAAGTTTTAATATGACAGGGAGTGGACCTTGTTTATTGAACACAGGGAAAATCACAACATGTGAACCCTTATGATAGCTGCAACCAAAGGGTAGAAGCTAAATATACGTCTGACTTACAAGTTGCTCCCGGGATAATAACGAATGAAAACCATAAAATGTTAATGAATTTGTAAAATCAGCTTTTGGATCTTTAGCCTCTAGCTCCCCCAAGTTGATGGAATTTTTTAGCAGTTTTCTCTTTCCAGACATCCCTAAAGATATTCAAGAACAGCTTTTCAGCCCAATTACTAAACATGAGCTACTGCAGGTTATTTCTGTTTTAAAAAATTATGCAACACCTGGGCTGGATGGGATTCTGGGGGAATTCTATAAAAAAAAAAAAAAAAATTATTGGCGGACTATTTCATAATTATATTTAATTATATTTTAAAGGGTCAGGTGCCTTTTCTATCCTCTTTGGCTGATTCATTTTTTGCATAAAAAGGAGGAGGTCACTTTTGAATAATTGGAGACCAGTTAGCTTAATCAGTGTGGATTGGAAATTGATGTGTAAAATTTTGTATGATAGACTAGTAAAGGCTGCACATTATTTCTCCTGAGCAGGCCTGTGCTATCCCACAGTGGTCTATACTAGATAAACTCCGAGCTATCAGAGAATCATATGAATGCCTGAATGCTTCTGGTTACATTATTTCTTTAGATCAGTCTAAAACTTTTGATGCTGTACCACATGATTATCTTTTTACAGTATTAGAGTACTGTGGCATACCTCTCCAGTTTATTACATTGATTAAGATTCTTCATAGGCATGCTTCTGCATGTACTGTGGTTAATGGTAGACTGGTGAAACACGTTCCAATAAAAAGGGGTGCAAGGTAGAGGTGCCCTTTGAGACCCTTGCTTTATGTCTTTGCTATTGACCCTCTGCTCAGGAAATTGAATATGAGGGGTTGTATCGAACACATACAAGGCCCACAGCAGCTACGTTTCCCAGTAGCTTTGGCCTATGTAGATGATGTAAATTTGTTGGTGGCTAACCAGGCCCCTGGATCTACAGCGTTAAAAGTTGTCTCAGAGTTCAGAGAGGTTTCAGGCTCTGTACTTAATAAACAGAAGAGTGCTGGGACAAGGGTTCCCAGCTCTACTGTTTCCAGAATAAAAGATATAGAAAGAATGCAAATTACAGATCGACCCTGTGAATTTTGGGTGTGCAATTTGGCACAACAAACCCAGCTATTCTAAATTGGGAGGAATCAATAAGGCAGAAGAAAAGATAAATAGATGGAAAACATATCCAATGGCAAGGAAAAAAGGGTGTACATGTTTAAAACCTTTATAATCCCATTGCTGCTGCTAGTTAGTTATATTTTCCCATTACCGGCTCATTTGGAAGTAAAAGTGTATAATTTAGCCTTCCGATTGTTATGAGGCAGCAGGCTTAATTCTGCTAAGATTGTGGTTACTTATTGGCCTGTGAAAAATTGGGGTTTAGATATGTTGAATCCTGTACTTTTATTCACTATTTTCTTAAATTCAGATTTACTGCCAATAGTTCAGTGAAAGCAGCAAATATGGGCACCCCTATTATATGCTAGAAGCTTCTATTTTTTTTTTCCATAAGTGGGAGTCTTAAGTATGGGGGACATTAAGAACTGTGCCATCGGGGTTGGCTTTATACCTTTTAGAATTTTTTAAGAAACTCAAAGGGGTGCGACTCAGTTCAGCACTTTATATTTCAGTGCCAGTCATTACAGCACCACCAATTCCAGCACCATTCATTTCAGCACGAGATTAATGCCAGCTGTCTCATTTCAGCGCTAGAGAACTCATGCATTATTTGGGCACTCAATCACTTCTTTCATGTGCAATCCGATACATTGGGTATTTTACTGTTTTTGCAATGATTCTAACACCTCCATCCTCCTCCAGACTCTCGTAAATCTTGTTATGTTTAAAACAAATCCATATTTTGCAGCATGGCTTCCCCCAGTGTTGGTCCCACCTCCAAAGAATAACAACAAATTTTCAAGTCACAATACCTTGCACCGTTACTTATTGTGGCTTGTTTCCTTGTGTGTATTTGGAGACTGTTATTATTGATTTCTCTTTTTAATTCACTTGGTGAAACTTCGGATCTTAGCAATTAGTACATTAAAAATGATCTTAGAGTGGAATGACTTCAGAATGACAACACAGGGCGATAACAAAGAGCTTTACTGGATTTTGAAATGGTGAAAAAAAAATGGAGCTGACATGGGAAGTGCTGTAATGAGACAGCGCTGAGTTGGGTAGTGTTGGAATGTAAGCGCTGACCTGACCAGCACCGAACTGACCAGTGCTGAAATGGGTTACACCCACTCTAAGCTTGGAAAGTAAACCCTGTTGATCCATTACATAACACCTAGAAAGATGTCTACAAAAAGATTTTACAATCAGAATTCTTGACTGCTTCTTGTTTTTCCTGCCCAAGCCATATTGGTTCAGGCAAAATAACTGCTCAGCTCACAGAACCCAGAATTCCCCAGAAAATATAGGATACATTATGGCTTTGCTGTCATGATTGTCTAAATGTGCATGGAAATCACCACCACAAGGTCTTACAAGAAAAATTTTGCTTGTGGGAAACCTGTGTGAGTCAGATAGACTGTGCAGCATCTGTATTTAGATTGCTCTTATATTGATCAGTTTTGGGATATTTTAGCTCAGGAATGGGCACTCCTGCAATATCAGGCTATTATGTATGACATGTTGATATATGGGGTTTACCCTAGTAAATGGGGTAGATTCCATCCTGGAACACTTTGGGTAATAATAGCCATGATTAAATGGGTTATTTGGTTAGTAAGGTGTCAGTTTGTACTACTGCAGAAGTATATAGATCCATTGGGGCTTGTTAGGAAAATTAATTTCGAAGTGGGATTAGAGTATTCCAAGGAGAGACTTACCCTCCCTACACCAGTTGTCAATTTTTGGTGTAGGTATCTTCTGGATTATATGTTTTTAAGGTATAGATGAAGGAAAAATGTGAGCTGGTATATTAAAGGGGAAGGGGGAGGTTCCTTGGTTGCATTGAGGTTTTTTTTAATATATATTATTAATCTGGTGTATGGTGTATATGTTTTGTGGTGATATTGCTTTGCAAATAAAATTCCCCCTACTCTTTTCGAAAAGTGCCATGGGATCTTTAACATCCACCTGAACTACGATCAGAACAGGCAGATGGGACCTCGG
This sequence comes from Neoceratodus forsteri, assembly GCA_016271365.2. Lineage (NCBI taxonomy): Eukaryota > Metazoa > Chordata > Ceratodontiformes > Ceratodontidae > Neoceratodus > Neoceratodus forsteri. The sequence goes on from CM028129.1 coordinate 1,673,986,249, forward strand.
TTTAACATCTCATCTGGAAGATGGCACCTCAGAAGTGCAGCACCCCCATCATGCTGCACTGCAGTGTCAGTATTGAGATTTAACCCAACTGCCTGGTGTGGGGATAGAACCCACAAACTTCTGATCTTCTGACCTCAGAGGTGAGTGTGCAACCTGCTGACCCACTGACAAAAAAAAAACATACACGTGCCACTCCTTCTGGAAAGGTAAAGGAACAGGCAGTGAATCAGAGGCAAATGTGCTCAATGGAGGCCATGGCAACCCCACCCTCGGCTGCAGTTCTAGACTACTTGACTGTGGAGGAGGGCGTGTTACAAAGAAGAGGAAGGTGAACCTGTAGAACCTGACAGCTCACTAAGACTTTTCATTCCCCTCTAAGTCCCCAGAAGATTATACTTCTTACTCCACATTCATAAAGCAGATGGTGAACACCCTCAGTATTCCTTGTCATGAAACAGTGGGATGAGAATGAAGTGGAGCTCATTGATATGATGGGGCTAGCCCCAAAAAGGAGATTACTAGTCCCTATCCACAGTTAGCTCCAAAAGACTACCTTGAAAATCATGCCTGTGAGCTCCTGCCACTCTTGAGGACCGACCTTTCCTTAAATCTGCTGCAACAGTTCTTCTATTTCTTAGCCCAATCTATCCTTTACAATTTCTAGTCCATAAGGTTGGCCACCCCCTTCCTTTTCTTAACTATGCAATAGTGTCCTCTTTAATTTTCCTTTTCCCTCTCAGGTCCTTGTACAGGGAGGTTATTGGGGTGACCGCCAAATGTATGTAAACCGGTTGTGTTTATTGCTGTTAGATTTAGTATGTAATAGCACTATGTCTTAAAATACCTTGATGTATATACCTTATGAAACCTGTAAATGTTGAAAATACCATGGCACTTGGTGTTTTTGTTAATGGTAAAAAGTACTAGGTGATTATTATAGAAATTTAGTTAGTCATGCTATTTAAAATGCATGTAAATTGCTGTAAACTGAACAAGTCTGAAATGTCATGGTGATTTGCATATATCCCATGACACTTTGCATTATGGAAGTATGTATGATGTTGTGTTTCTTTGAAACTTGACTTGTTGCCAATGCCCTTTGGGGTAATCCTTTTTTTCAGTGATTCTGCATTGAGGTTCTTTGTCTATAGCTTGTTTTTTTTTTTTCTTTTTGAGCCCCCACTGTCCAAGCAAATGGGGCCCACATAGGGATGAAGGGTTTTCACTGAAAAGTGGTTGATCAGAGATCAGTGTCAGTAGGTGCTGGATAAGTGCAGAGAAAGGACATACATAGTCTGTTGCTGCAAACCGATGTACTGCAGAAGGAATATGGCATTGCAGAAGCTTATTACCTGTATTTTGAATAAACATCACACAGAGATTGTGTGTTGAACTTGAAGTTCGGTGTCTGGTCCATCTGTTATCCCACAACTCTTCCACAGGTTTGCTATCAGAAGTGGGATAACTTGCTGGAAGCATCTGGACTGGCCAAAGAGGGGCGTTTTCTGGTGGATATCGCCTAGATATCCCAGGTGAACCAATGCACAAGGAGCTGCTGGAGAAGAAAGTCAGTGGAGTTTTGACCAGAACCACAGCCGACAGACTGGGAGAGAAACTACTCTCTGGAGATGACCTTGGAGCTTGGAGGATGGCCTAGCCTGAAGACGAAGAGATGCAGGTCAAGGCAGACTGGAGGTGCAAGAGACAACACCCAGGAGGTGGAGACCCTGATGAAGATGATCCACTATATGAGTGGGAAATGGCTGGAGGCAGACCGACCACGAAGAAAGGTGGAACACTGGTGCCAGGTGTTCGAGAGGTTCCTGCTGGAGAGTTTGTATAAAGAGTTGGAGGAGGATTTTTCATGGGCTCAGTTTGAGGAGGACCCCCTGACTGAGCAGGATATTCCTTTATTGCCTTTGATCCCTGCATGTTATCTGTTGGAGGTCAGAGATGCAAGTATGGAACTTGAATGTGAGACCCCAGGTAAGACTGTACCTAGTGATATTGTGCTGAGGTTGAATACTTCAAGCAAGTAAGAAGCCTGAGGCTGAAGGGTCTTTTTCTTGTATTGATGCAGCTAAATCTATTAACAGTATTGATTGGGGTATACTGCAGGCTAAAGATGCTAATATTGCAAAAAGGTTACAATATGTTAAGATCAAGGAGGTGGTACGTGTGTTTTAATTTTCTGATGAAAAACCTACAAAGGAGGAGATGAGTGGAAAATGGTTAGGAACCTGTGTTGGGGTAACACCTAGAATGTTTACCCTCAGGTGTCTGTATCTGTAGCATGTGAAATGAATCAAGAGACACAGTGGGTTTATGTAGAGGGGTTGAACCTAGGACTGGGCCCCTGCTTAAAACTGACATGTCTGGTGAGGTTGGAGCAGGTAATTACTCACCCCAGAGGAACTCCTTCTATGGTACTGGACTTTACAGCTGCCCAGATTTTTGGTTAAGAAATATGACTGACTTTCCCTAAAAGGAGATGAGAAGGTACCGTTTGTCTCTGTTGAGAAATGTGTTAATGCCTCAGGGTAAAAAATGATATCCACTATTTTTATGATAGAATGTTTATCATTAATAAGGACCCTGAGACAGAACTTCTGAAGATGGAGGGGTGGAAGCTTCATCCCTTCCTGGGGCAGGAAGGTGGTAAGCAGTCTGCAATAACTGCTTCCCTCTTAAGGTAGAGGATATGTGACAGGGAGTTCCTGCCACTCTTGAGGACTGACCTTTCCTTAAATCTGCTGCAACAGTTCTTCTGTTTCTTAGTCTAATCTATCCTTTACAATTTCTAGTCCATAAGGTTGGCCACCTATGGGCACCCCCTTCCCTTTCTTGACTATGCTATAATATCCTCTTTAATTTTCCTTTTCCCTCTCAGGTCCTTGTACAGGGAGGTTATTGTGGTGACCTCCAAATATATGTAAAACAGGTTGTGTTTATCGTTGTTAGATTTAGTATGTAATAGTACTATGTCATAAAATACCTTGATGTTTATACCTTATGAAACCTGTAAATGTTGAAAATACCATGGCACTAGGTGTTTTTGATAATGGTAAACAGTACTAGGTGACTATTATAGAAATTAAGTTAGTTGTGCTATTTAAAATGCATGTAAATTGCTGTAAACTGAACTAGTCTGAAATTTCATGGTGATTTGCACATATCCCATGATGCTTTGCATTATGTAAGTGTGTATTATGATGTATTTCTTTGAAACTTGACTTGTTGCCAGTGCCCTTTAGAGTAACCATTTTTCAGTGATTCTGCATTGAGGTTCTTTGTCAATAGCTTATTTTTTTTTCCTTTTGAGCCCCAAGCAAATGGGGCCCACATAGGGATGAAAGGTTTTCACTGAAAAGTGGTTAGATCAGAGTTCAGTGTCAGTAGGTGCAGGCTAACAGCAACGAAAGGACATACATAGTCTGTTGCTGAAAACTGATGTACTGAAGAAGGAATATGGCATTGCAGAAGCTTATTTCCTGTAATTTGAATAAGCATCACACAGAGATTATGTGTTGAACTTGAAGTTCAGTGTCTGATCCATCTGTTATCCCACAACCCTTCCACGGGCTTGGTATCAGAAATGGGATAACTTACTGGAAGCATCTGGACTGGCCGAAGTGGGACGTTTTCTGGTGGATATCGCCTAGATATCCCAGGTGGACCGATGCACCAGGAGCTGCTGGAGAAGAAAGTCTGTGGAGTTTTGACCAGAACCACGGCCAACAGGCTGGGAGAGAAGCTGCTGTCTGGACTGGACCTGGGATCTTGGAGGACGGCCTAGCCTGAAGACAAAGAGATGCAGGTCAAGACAGACTGGAGGTGCAAGAGACAACACCCAGGAGGTAGAAACCCTGATGAGGATGATCCACTGGATGAGTGGGCAAAGGCTGGATGCAGACCGACTATGCAAAGAGGTGGAACACTGGTGCCAGGTGCTCAAGAGGTTCCTGCCGGAGAGTTTGTATAAAGAGTTGGAGGAGGATTTTTCATGGGCTCAGTTTGAGGAGGACCCCCGACTGAGCAGGATATTTCTTTATTGCCTTTGATCCCAGCATGTTATCTGTTGGAGGTCAGAGATGCAAGTATGGAACTTGAATGTGAGACCCCAGGTAAGACTGTACCTAGTGATATTGTGCTGGGGTTGAAGACTTCAAGCAAGCAAGAAGAAGCCTGAGGCTGAAGGTTTTTTTTCTTGCATTGATGCAGCTAAATCTGTTAACAGTATTGATTGGGGTATACTGCAGGCTAAAGATGCTAATATTGCCAAAATGTTACAATATGTTAAGATCAAGGAGGTGGTACGTGTGTTTTTAATTTTCTGATGAAAAACCTACAAAGGAGGAGGTGGGTGGAAAATGGATAGGAACCTGTGTTGAGGTAACACCTAGAGTGTCTGCCCTCAGGTGTGTGTATCTATAGCACGTGAAATGAATCAAGAGACATGGTGGGTTTATGTAGAAGAGCTGAATCTAGCACTGGGCCCCTGCTTAAAACTGACATGTCTGGTGGGGTTGGAGCAGGTAATTACTCACCCCAGAGGAATTCTTTCTATGGTACTGGACTTTACAGCTGTCCAGGTTTTTGGTTAAGAAATATGACAGACCTTCCCTAGAAGGAGTTGAGAAGGTACAGTTTTTCTCTGTTGAGAAATGTGTTAATGCCTCAGGGTAAAAAATGATATCCACTACGTTTATGATAGAATGTTTATCATTAATAAGGACCCTGAGACAGAGCTTTTGAAGATGGATGTGTGGAAGCTGCATCCCTTCCTGGGGCAGGAAGGTGGTAAGCAGTCTGCAATTACTGCTTCCCTCTTAAGGTATAGAATATGAGATGGGAAGCTCCTGCCACTCTTGAGGACTGACCTTTCCTTAAATCTGTTGCAACAGTTCTTCTGTTTCTTAGCCTGATGTATCCTTTACAATTTCTAGTCTGTAAGGTTGGCCACCCCCTTTACCTTTCTTGACTATAGTATCCTCTATAATTTTCCTTTTCCCTCTCAGGTCCTCGTACAGGGAGGTTATTGTGGTGACCTCCAAATGCATGTAAAACAGGTTGTGTTTATCAATTGTTGGATTTAGTATGTAATAGTACTATGTCATAAAATACCTTGATGTATATACTTTATGTTTATGAAACATGTAAATGCTGAAAATACCATGGCACTAGGTGTTTTTGATAATGGTAAAAAAGTACTAGGTGACTATTATAGAAATTAAGTTAGTTGTGCTATTTAAAATGCATGTAAATTGCTGTAAACTGAACAAGTCTGAAATTGCATGGTGATCTGCATATATCTCATGATGCTTTGCATTATGGAAGTATTGTATGATATTGTGCTTCTTTGAAAAGTGACTTGTTGCCAGTGCCCTTTGGAGTAACCCTTTTTTCAGTGAATCTGCATTGAGGTTCTTTGGCTGTAGCTTATTTGTTTTTCCTTTTGAGCCCCCACTACCCGAGCAAATGGGACCCACATAGGGATGAAGGGTTTTCACTGAAAAGTGGTTAAATCAGAGATCAGTGTCAATAGGTGCTGGCTAAGTGCAGAGAAAAGACATACATAGTCTGTTGATGCAAACTGATGTACTGCAGAAGAAATATGGCATTGCAGAAGCTTATTTCCTGTATTTTGAATAAACATCACACAGAGATTGTGTGTTGAGCCTGACGTTCGGTGTCTGGTCCATCTGTTATCCCACAACCCCTCCACATTGCCCCTACCCAATTCATCTGCTGGCGTTGATAAAAAAAAAAAGTAAAAAAAGAAGTGTCCAGTGGACAGACTTGGTGGAATACCTGTATGCCCAACCTGATTACTTAGGAGTGGTAGAGGCAGCTGCTTGTGAGAAGGCCAAGGTGCCTTTTTCCTCACAGCTTCCTGAGAAGGATTCCAGAAAACTGGATACTGTGACCAAAAAGTGTACACAACAGTTTTCCTGCTCCTCAGACAAGCAACTTAGTTGGTACACACAGCCCAGTACCAAAAACTAGTATAGATGCAGTACTGGCACTTAACGATAATGTATATGGTGAAGTGGCACATGACGTAGCTGCCACAGCAAAGTCAGCCCTGGATGCCACTTAATATCAGTTCCACATGACTGTGGACTGTAATGACACTTCATCTCAAGTCTAAGCTCATGCAGTGGTGCTAAGAAGGTTTGTCCGGCTAAGGGCTACCACCCTTACTCAAGACTCTTACACGAAAGCCAGCGATGTCCCTTTTGAAGGAAATTCGCTATATGGTGATAAAACAGAGGCCTACATGAAAAAAGTGGATGAGTACACACTTTTTTAAGAATAACACTGAAAAAAGAAGGCCTCCACTTCCTACAGGCCTTATAGAAGTGGAGGCAGGAGTTACTATGCAAGATCCTATGCCCCTATGAGTACCAACCTCAAAGAGGTTACTATAGAGGTAGGAGGGGCTTCTGGTGTACTGCAGTACCAGCCCAAAGCCAGTGCCAAAACAAAACCCCCTGACAGTTCTGCCTGGGGTTGCCAGTCAACCATTGCCAGGGGGGCCGGGGAGAAGACTGACCTCCTACTTTCGGGAATGGTTAAAAATTACCACAGACAAGTGGGTCCTGGAAGTAGTGGGTCAGAGTTTGTCCTTGCAATTCAAAAAGGTTTTTAAAAGATTGAGACTAAAAAACTTTACAGAGATGTGAATATGGTTCACTTATCCATACTATGGCAATTCTGCTGGAACTATGTCCTTGGCCGGATATCTTTAAGCTAAGCTTCTCCCACCACCCCAGTGTTATGCCCACCGACTCTGCCCTGTGATGTCAGATCTTGCTGTCTGCTGGAAAATCAGGTCACCTCCACAGCTTCCACTTAGGTTTACTTGCTCCATAGGTGAACTTTACCTTTGAAATTTTCAGTACTTTCATTTAATTCTCTGGTTCCTTAAACTCCAATGATCAAGATGGTACAACGGAAGCCAGGTTGCAAATTTTGTGTGCAGTGCTGGCAGAAGATGTTGGTCACCAATCCGCATGGCATATGCGAGTACTTTCTGGGCAGGCAACATGATGTAGCCGGGTGCAGCCTTTGCACATCAATGCTTCCAGAGTCCCTCGAGGACAGGATGCTACAGCTCTTGCAGGGTTGGCTTTTGCAGCAAGATCTGAAGGACAGCCCTAAGGCTGCAAGAAGGCCTTGACTGCAGCCAGGTTGGCTGAACAGCTTGCGGCCCTTAATGTGGAAGTGGCACCCCCTTGGTGTTGGTACTGTTCACTGGGGTCAGCGTTGGAAGGTCATTTATCGGAGAGTTCCAGCAGGTGTGCTTGTCTCTTCTGACTGTGGGGGAGAGCCCTGCTCACTGTGGTGTGCCACCAGCACTGGTCATGGGACCAGGAGCAATTGAGGTCCTCTCAGTCCCTCAACTTGCCCAACCACTCCACGGCTGTAGAGTGTGCCTTGGCTGGGGACAAGTCGAGGGGTCTTTGGTTCCCCCCCCATCGAGCCAGTGGACTTCAACTTCAGTCAAGCAGGCCACCAAGATCTTTCTTGAGCCTATTAGCCAGTTGCTGGATGAGGTTTAAGACTCTATCTTGCAGACCTGCCTGCTCCCAGTCCTCAACCACAAGAACATGGTCTGGTCAGTGTCTCTGTCTGGCCCTCAGTGGGTGTAGCCACCACCTGAGGTTGGGTCCTCTGCTCCTGAGTTGCTGAACATGGGCAGGCATTTGATTTACAGCAACCCACTTGAAGGCCCTTCTTTCTGTCAATCAGTGGGTTGATCGAGGTCATGGTAGATATTGCAGTTGAGGCATTCCTACTCTTGATACAGTACCTGTTGACTGGGAGGCATCTCCTTATCCTTGGGTGAGGAGAGGTACCACCGCAAGATGTGCTGGTGCATGAGGAGCTCCTCTGAGTCATTGTGGGGCAGGGTAGGGCTCTACCCCTGGACCTTTTTGTTTCTTCTGGCTGTCGCCAGTAGTATCCCCAATGGTCTTCACCATGCTAATGCAACCCACAGCTGCTTCTCCATCTCTTCGAGTGTAACCACCACCACATCTGAAAGTGGGCACTCCAACTAAGGAATCCAGCCGCTTGGTCACCAGCTTGCCAGGCCAGTTGTCAGTGAGGATCATCCTGGGAAAAGATACCTGTCAGGCCCATGACAATGAACAAACAGCTAAGGGCCGTCTTTGAGGAGTCCTCAGACTACTTGGATCTTGAGTCCATGGCCTCCACTGGGACTCCCCTCCTTGACTGTGGCTTGGTTGAGAAACTTTCCACTGAGCATGGCATGTTGTCCTTCAGGGTGCTTCTCCGACTCATCTGAGTACATGTCAGTTCTGCTTGAGCCAGTCCAAACGAGGGTAAGTATCCCCTCACGGACATTTTGTACGGGGACAAATCCCCAAGGTTGCCTTCCCTGTGCCTGAAGTCATTGTGGGACAGGCCCAGAGTTTTGGCAGCATCCAGTATCCTGCCTGGCCTCTCTGTCCACATGGTCCTCAAGTATACAATCCCTGTGGGTTCCCTTTCAGAGTTTTCAAACCACTTCTCCATGGATGGGCTGACTACAGGTTCAGTGTTCTGAAATGCCAGATACTGGGAGAATGTGGACAAGCTTCTGGACAAGAAATCCTGTAAGATTGACCATGCTGCTAAAAAGAGGTGCAATGCAGCATTTCTGGGTCTCCATCAGGTTAGTTATGCTGTGACGATGGCCAGCTTTGGTCACTTCCTTATGGGGGTCTTCAGTGCAATTCTCCCTCACCTCCGTGCTGATCAGCAAATGGTGGTGATGGTCATCAGAGGCTGGGGTCAGTCGCTGGCTAAGCACCAGGTCCAGATGATCTTGGACGTGGGCAACTCATGGCCGTGCCATGGCAGTGGCCATCTCCATGCATCATAGGGCCTGGCTCCATCTGTCCACCTTCACAGCGGACATCCAACATAAGCTGGCTGATATCCCATTTTTTGCACTGACCTATTTGTCCCTGGGGTGGAAGGACATCTCATCCACATTGAGAAGTCCAGTGCAACCCTAGATTCTGTGGCTTTGTCCCAGAAGAACCAGAAAAAGAAGCCTAAGAAATGGGCTTTCCACTTCTGGTCCTTTCAGTCTTAGCCTCCTCAGCAGCAGACCCAGCAGGTGCAGTTCCAGGACAGGTGACCCAAACCCAAGTCCAGGGCCGGGGTCTGAAAAAGGAGGGAAGGGCAGGGGTACAGGTGCCCCTCCAGCAGCACCTGCTGGTGCCCCCACAAAAGTTGCCTAGTAATGGCTTGGGGGCGTAGTCCATCCACCCATCCTGTCCCTGACTGCTGTCTGTCGGAGGCCAGCTACATCACTTCTTGCCACGTCAGTCCACTATTACAGTTAACAAGTGGATGTTGGGCATGGTGGACAGAGGCTTGCCTCTGGACTTCAAGGCTTTCCTGCCTTACCATCTTCATGTGCCTTGGGGGTCCAAGATGTCACCGGACACGCTGTCTGTCCTTTGGGTGGGCATTGCTCAGCTTCTTATAAAAGGGGCAATAGCCTATGTCCTGGTCATTTAGGATTACATGTGCAGGTGCTTCCTGGTTCAGAAACAGGTGGGGGGGGGGCTGGTGCCCGGTGCCCTATACTAGATCTGCATGATCTGAACCAGTTCATGTGAAATGCAAGTTCTGAATGGTCACTTTGAATCAGATTATCCCATCACTGGAGCAGAACATGTGGTTCTGCTCTCTAGACCTCCAGGATGTATTTTTCCACATTTCCTGTCTGCCCATCCAACTGCTTCTACCTTTTGGTTCTGAGTGGAAGGGGTCCTATTCCAGTTCCAGGTTATGCCCTTTGTCCTCTCCTCAGTGCCCAGGGTCTTCATCAAATGCATGGAAGTGGTGGAAGCCCACCTGCAACACCTAGGGGTCAGAGTGTACCCTTACTTGGATGACTGTCTGTCAGTCCATACATCCAGAGATGTCGTGGAGAGGTCCAGAGATCTGACTCTCCAGACTTGCCGAGACTTGGGCCAGTTGGTCAGCATGGACAAATCCGAACTGGTACTGAAGTAGGTGATCAAGTTCATTGGGGCAAAACTAGACTCCCTATGGGCCATGGCCTGCCTCCATGCAGACAAGGCACTGGATTTTACCTCCTTTCTCATTTCAGTTTGGTCTCTTGTGCCCTGCTTGTGATTTCGTGAGGCTGCTGGGGTACATGGCGTCCTTCACCAGTAGGGTCCATTGGGCCGGCTGGTGGATGCACAACCTCCAGTGGGAGTAAGGCCGTCAGTTGTCCAAGCACCTAGGCCACTTGGAACAGTCAGTCACAGTGATCCAGACCACGTCCAATGCCATCCAGTAATGGCTAGCCCCAGAATGCCTGGAGGAAGGAACAGTTGGTCACGCTCATGACAGATGTCTCTCTGGTGGGGTGTGCGAAGGTTACAGCACACGGGTTCTGGTCACCCTGGGAGATCTATTATCACATAAACCTGCTGGAGCTCTATACAGTGCATTTGGCTCTGATGGAGTTCACTTTGCTAGTCAGGGATCAGATTGTGCAGATCCAGATGGACAACACTACGACCATGTTCTACCTGAAAAGACAGAGCAGAACTCGCTCCCTTCTCTTGTGTCAGGAGGCATTCAGCACCTGGACATTGGTGTGCAGACTGGGTGCAAATCTTCTGGTGATCCATGTGGAAGGAGAAAACAGTCAGCTGGTGGGTGCTCTCAGCCAGGTAGGAGAGACGTCGCACAAGTAGTCCCTGTATCAGGAGGTGGTGAACCACCTGTTCTCTAAATAGGCACACCCATGGTGGACCTGTTTGCCTCCTTGGAGAATGTGAAACTGTGGCTGTTTTGTGCACCCCTCCCACAGTCCAGAACTTTGCTGGTGAATGCCTTCACAAGTCCCTGGACCCCAGGCCTCATTTACGACTTCCCTGTGTTCTCCCTGATTTACAATGTTGTGGTCAAGGCACGGATGATCCCGATTGCTCCAGACTGGCCACAGCAGTTCTGGTACCGGATCTCTTCAGCCTCAGCAGCAGGCCCCTATGGAGACTGACCCTTTGCCTGGACCTGCTGACCAGACAACAGGGAAAGATAATGCAATCCCTGCACCTCACAGCCTGGTTCATGTGTGACTAGAGTTCCAGGCCTTGGATCTCTTGGAAGAGATCCTCCATGTTGTGGTAGGCCTCCCAGGAAGAGCTGACATGCAGATACTATGCCTTCACATGAAAGGGATCCATTTGGTGTCCGGGCAAGGGGCTTTATCCCCATACTTGTGCCGTGGCTAGCATCCTAGACTTCCTCTGGTTCCTTTTCCAGCTGAGACTGCGAACAAGGCCCTTAAGGTGCACCTGGCAGCCATCTCTGTTTACCGGACAGTAGAAAAGGTCCCTACTGCATAGTGGGGCAAAGGCCCGTTTTCAAGATACTTCTGACCCACAAGAAACATGGGGAGTGGCGATTCATTTTAGACCTAAAATATCTGAACAAACATATCAGAAAAGAAAAGTTCAAGATAGTCACACTGGGCACATTGATACCATCCCTACAGTCAGGAAATTGGTTGGGGTCACTAGGTCTGAAAGACTCCTACTTCCACATTCCTGTCATGCCCAATCACAGAAATCATCTCTGGTTCAGGCTGGGAAGCTGCCAGTACCGGTTTGTAGGCTTTCCCTTTGGCATCACCTCACCAACGGTATTCACAAACTGCTTGGCTATGGTGGCAGCTCACTGGAGGAGATGAGGTGTGGTGGGTTTTCCTTATCTAGACAATTGGCTTGCCTCAGGGAAAACAGAGCAAGAGGTGTGGTGCTACGTACATTCCTTGATGTTACCTGTGCCATATTCTGTGGCCCGGATCATGCCTGTAAATGGTCCTCCGGATCAGTGCACTTACCCGGTTACCAAAGACTTAAATAAACATACAAGTAAGGAGCACCCTAGACAGCGTGGGATTCCTAATAAATCTACAGAAATCTCAGGACCAGTTCAGGTTCTGGACTTCATAGTTGCAGAACTCGATACCCTGCAGGGATAAGCCTCCTTTCCATGGTAAAGGGTTTCAAATCTGATTGCCAGTGCAGAATCCTTCATGCTGGGCAACTCCAGGCCTGCAAGGGATTTTCTGTGATTACAGGGTCACATGGCCTGAACCACAGCTGTGGTGCCATGGGCCAGGTTTTAGATGCGAGACCTTCAGTACCGCCTAAGGAGTCACTGGACCCAAAAGTTGGATTCGCTGTCAAAGTTAGTGCCAATAACAGATGCCTTTGTGCAAGCACTAGAGTAGTGAAAGCAGGAAAGCAGTCTCTGAGAGGGCATTCAGTTCCTTCAGAAATCCCCAGTTAGTGTTCTCATAACATACTGTATGCTTCACTACTAGGGTAGAGCACCCACCTGGGGTGTCTCACAGTAAGTGGCATCTGGAGGCAAGTAGCATTCAGGAGGTATAAAGAGTCACAGAGGGAAGAGATGGGGCTTTGTATCAGGAGAAGCCGATTGAAGCAGGGGAAGTGGCGAGGAGCACAAGGGCACAAACTGACGAAAGAACAGCCCACTTAACTAAAGGAGACAAGACCTTTTTTAGGTGCATAAGTGAAGAGGAAGATGAAGGGAGAGATTGTGAGGTTAAGAAGGGCAGGGAGCTTTGTGGAGGGGGATCAGGAAAAAGATATCCTGAACAAATACTTCTGTTCAGTCTAAGAGGAAGGGGATAGGCCACATAAAAGCAGCAGGAGCACTGGGTGGAGGGAGGTAAGTCTATTTACAGGTGACAGTCTTGAAGGGACTTGCGCATCTGAAACTGGACTAGTCTATGGGGCCAGACAGGGTACACCCAGGGGTATTGAGGGAGCTCAAGGGGAGGTACTGGCTGCACTTCTAGCAGCCCTATTAAACAACTCTCTGGAAACAGAAGTCGTTTTGGAGGACTGGAGGGGAGCAGATGTAGTCCCGCTTCATAAATTGGTAGCAGGGAGGAGGCTGGTGGTTATAGGTCAGTCAGTCTTATAGTAGTGGAGAAGTGAATGAAGTCACTGCTAAAGCCAAAGATTGTGGAGTATCTTGAATCCAGTGGGTTACAGGACCCGAAGCAGCATGGATTCAAAAGAAGGGCGGGGGAGAGACATCATGTCAGTCAAATCTGATAGATTTCTTTGACTGGGTGATGGATAAGGGTGGGGAAGTGGATGTGGCCTACTTAGATTTTAGTAAGGCATTCAGTATCGTACCCTATGGGACTCATAAGGAAACTGGGCAGTGTAAGGGTGGGTCCTGAGGTAGTAAACTGGTTGAGAAATTGGTTAATGGATAGGCAACAGAGGGTGGTGGTAAGTGGACTTCACTCTGGTGAAGGGATGGTGACCAGTGGAGTGCTTTACTGCAGATGAACAGGAAGAGAAGGTAAACCCTTTTGCAGATGACACTAAAATCTGCAATAGGGTGGACACTTCAGAGGGGCTGAAAAGAATGTGCAGTGACCAGAGAACTCGAGGAGTGGTCAGGGGCATGGTAGCTGGGTTTCAATGTGAAAAAGTACAAAATAATGCACTTAGGGCAGAGAAACCCAGAATCTGAGTACAAAATGGGAGAAGAGGTATTGCCAGTCACCAAACAGGAAAGGACCTGGGGGGTAATCATATTTGATGACCCCAAAGTGGCAAGATGTGTCACAAGTCAGGGGGTAGGGCCAGTGTGATGCTGGGGTGCGTAGAGAGGGGGTATCACCAACAGAAACAGGGAGGTGGTGTTGCCACTGCATTGATCGGTGGTGAGATAACCATCTGGAGTACAGTGTCCCAATTCTGCAGACCACATCTCCAAAAGAACATAGGTGGAGGCTGCCCAGAGGAGGACAACTAAAATTGTGTAGGGGCTGCATCAGAAGCCCTGAGAAGACACTAAAAGACCTGAATATGTTCACTGTAGAAGACAGAAGACATGACAGAGACCTATACCTCACATTGTTAAATAAGATACAGAAGGGGAGTATTTTTCAGGGGAAAAGATGCATAAAAACAATGGGACATGCAATGAAGCTGGAAGGGGGAATACAGGAGAGATGCGAGGAAGTACTTCTTCACTGAAAGAATGGTAGATGCCTGGAACAGTCTTCCAGTGGAGGTGATGGGGACAAAAGCATTGGTGGGCTTCAAACATGCATGGAAAAAGCACAAGGAAAATCTTGGTTGGGAAGCAAGGAGGTGCAGAGACCAAGTGGGTCTGTGGTGACAGGATAAGATAAGGAAAAATGGGCAGACTGGGTGGGCCAAGCCTCCCTTATCTATTGTCAAATTCTGTTTCTAGCTGGCCTGGTGGTGCTGAGGATTGAGGTGCTGGATGCCACACCTTGCACCAAGCCAATGACCCTGGTTTGGGAGTAAGCTGGGGTTGCCGGGGGTCAGCAGGGGAAGGAGAGGATCAAGCGTCCGACAGCTTTCCTCTCCCGGAGCTCGGCGGGGGGGGGGGAGAGGGAGATGTTGTCTCTCTCCTTGACTGCCTCCTGGTGGAGGATGGGAGGCAGCATCAGAGTTAGGGAGGCAAGAGTGTGGCTATGTGATGCACATGTACCTCCAAAAGGTGCGCTCACAGCTACAAGGAGAAGGGATGGAAAGCAGAAAAACGAAAGGTGACTGCAGGCTTCGTGAAACCACACCAGCCGACCAGCATCCCACTTTGCCACCGGACTGCCCATAATTGCCCTGATCTGGATTGTATCCTAGGTGTGGGGGTGGGATGGCTCTCTTCCTTCCCACCCCACCATGGGAGGAAATCCATAGGGGAATGGGGCTCTGGGGTACTGTGGGGAGTGGTGGCTGGTCCTAGATGGCTGGTAGAGTGGAGTGTCCTCTTCCTGTGGCCGTCTGGGGGATAAACAGAAGAAAAAAAAGATTCTCTGTTTCTGTGGAGCCCTCAGGAGACTCAAAAGCACATAAATCTCATCAAGCTCATGGCAGTGCTGCTGGCAAAATTTGGACAGGTATGACAACAATGTACTACATGAACAGGGAGGAACAAGATCCTCAAAACTGCACAGAAGCTATGAGGATCCGGCTTACTCCCTGGAGACAAAGATTTATGTGGTACTTCTGCCAGGCAAGGAGAATGTGCTGACAGACTCCCTAAGCAGAGCCAGACAGGGAAACCACAAGGGGACCTTGAACCATCAGGTGCTGACCTCAGTCATCGGAAGATGGGGTACTCCAGAAATAGATGTCCCCTTTCTGGGAGAACAGTCAGCTTTCAAATCTTTGTTGTAGGCCACCAGCAAGAGGCACAGTCCCAGAAACACCGTAGCTCTAGATTTGACCGGGGGGGGGGGGGTCCTGTATGGCTTCCCACCATTCCCATTCATACAGAGTCTACTCATAAAGCTCAGGGGAGAGTCATCAGCAGTGATCCTGATCTTCCCAGACTAGGCCAGACAGGTTTGGTCCTCAGTGCTTCTGACCCTGTCCAGCAGGATCTCTATCAACCTGCCACTGAGGTACAACCTACTAACCCTATCACAGAGCAGAATAACATTTCCAGACCTCAGAACACTACATCAGAGGGCATGGTTCTTGAAGAGATAACATTTTCTAGTTTGAGTTCGTCAGAGGAGGTGAAGAGGGTGTGTAAGGTTTCCAGAAAACCAGCAAGAAGGAACGCATACCCCTCTAAGTGGAAACGATTCTCATACTGATGTGCTCCCAGGAAGATAATCCCAATGCAGGCAGGGTTGCCCACAGTTCTGGTTTATCTGGTACATTTACAGTCCTTAGGTCTGAGACCTGCAACCCTGAAGGTACACCTGGCAGCTGTATCAACATACATGTTAGCAGGCAAAGACCAGTCATTTTCCTCACAACCTGTTTTTAAACAGTTCTTTAAGGACCTCAGTCACCTTTACCCCCTGTAAGGGACTTAGTTCCTCCATGGGACTTGGATATCTGTCTTTTCCAGCTGATGGAGGCTCCTTTCAAGCCTATGGCTACACCTGATTTATTAAAATATGTCGCATGAAAAACAGCTTTCCTGATAGCCGTGACATCTACCAGGAGGGCAAGCAAGCTGCAAGCCCTCTACAGATCCAAACTACTTAACCTTCTACATGATAAGGTACTTATTTGGACTAAGAAGTTCCTACCTAAGGTGGTGTCTGAATTCTACTTGAACCAGTCAGTTACCGTTGCTGTACTCTGTCTTCAGCATTCCACTACAGCTGAGCAAAAATTGCACTGTCTGGATGTAAACATGGACCAGACAAGGGATGTCAGGTCACATAGCACACAGCTTTTTGTTTACATATGGAGTCATTGGCAAAGGTAAACCAACAGCTAGGAAAACTCTCTCTCATTGGATAGTCTCCTAGAAACGGATCCTCATCGAAGATATCTCTTGCAACATGTTACACCTATGGAACTACAGCCGCCAGGCACTAGAACCACACAGAAACATTTTCGCTAGCTGTCCACTAGGGGTCGCCTATGCCGACGTCAGCCAAAGACATCTTTCCTATATAAACATGGGCTGCCCTGCGCCCTCTGTTCTTTTCCCGCTGTCAACTATCGCATGTCAGACTCCACTGAGACAACGCCACTTCAGTGAACCACCAAATCTTCGATTTCAACCTTTGTTTTTCTTTTCTTACCCTAGTTCATCAGTTTATTTTTGAAAGTGATTTTTGTCTTCGCATATGCCGACCGACCCTGAGAAACTCTTCAGATACTATGAGAGTGGTCAGAATATCTGTAATAAAGATGACCATGATGCCTGCATCCACTGCCTTGGTGCTGACCATGACGCTAAGGCCTGCAAAGTCTGCCTTGGATTCAACCAGGCTACCCGGCGGCACCATCAAAAGGCCCTAGAATTCTTCCTCATACAACAGAAAATCACCAGAATAGAGAAGGAGCTCCAAGCAAGAAGCTCCTCTGTGTTGCCAGCTCCATCCATGGGCTCCCACTCCTCCAAGGCCTGGGACAAATCAGGTGGAAAACACAAGCACTTAGCCAGCCCAGTGGCACTGAGGGTTGAGGTGCTGGACACCACACCTTGTGCCATGCTGGCAACCCAGGTTTGGGAACGGACTCTGGTCACTCGGGGGGGTCGGCTGGGGGAGGCAAGGATTGAGCATCTCGAGGACTGCTCTCCTTCCTTGGGGAGGGGGGCTTGTGCTGCACACGTCAGCACAACAAGAGTGGTTCGGCCTGCACTCATGGTGCTTGGCTGCCTCCGTGGAGGAGGAGACAGCTGCTGTGCCCATTGCACGGGCATGGGTGTGGGGAAAAACACCGGGATCTGGCAGGACCCATGATGGCCCCGATGGGCCGGAGGACGTACCCCTCCGGGGGGGGGGGTCATAGCCCCTGCCATGTCCATGAGTGGCAAAAATACTGTTGTAATGAAAAAAAAAGAAAACACAATCACTGGGAGAAGGACAAGCCCAAGGAGAGATCCTCCCCGGTTTGCACTTGGTCGCCACTTCGAATGCTGGCTGCTGCTGTGTCGTCTGCCACCCCGGCGGTGACCCTTCCTGACGCCCGCATGCTCTCTGCCACAGGGTCAGCTCTGGCAGTGCAGCCCACTGGTCCTTTGGCCATCTGACTCATCAATGTCGGTCCTCCTAACGCCCCAGCCAGCGTTTCAGTCCCTGCTGTTTAGACCCATTCTTGCTCAGGGGCAGCAGACTGGGAGTTCTGCCAGGCTTACTTTGGGCTGCGATGGCCTGTTGGCACCAGGACTTTTACCTCCCCTGTCGACGTCTTTGACCATTTCATTGACGTTGGGATTCAGCCTCCTTCGTCAATGCCAAGACCTTATCCTCTCTCATCGACACTTCAGGCCGCACTGCTGATGCCAGGTATCCTGCACCCCCCCCCCCCATCAACACCGCAAGGTGCTCCAACAACACCGACATCCAGATCATACCCTCTTCCTTTTGGGAGTTCATGCACCACATCGCACCTCCTCCGGGCCCATCGACGCTGGGGCCTACCAAGCCAACTCCTGCACCAACACCTTCTACATTGATGCAGCCTGCTCACACTCGGTTGTTGACGTCATCTGTACTCCATTCAGAACCAGTTGATGAGGACAAGTATAATCCTGGTCTCCTTCGAGGATATCTCTTGCAGTAGGTCACACCTTAAGAACCTTAGCCATCAGACGCTAGGACCACACGGAAGCTTTTTCATAAGCAGTCTTAACTGGGGCCACCCACGGCATCACTACATTGAAGTCCTCCTATATAGCTATGGGCGTCCCCACGCCCTCTTCAGATCTTTTCCCGCCATGGAGCATCGCATTGGACTCTGCACAGCACCATCGCTTCAGTTGATCACCATTTTGCTCTCTTTACACGCTTCTTGGTTTGTTGGGGTTTTTCTCTCCCTATTGCCTCATCACTTTAGTTCCTAAAGTTGACCCCTTTCCCCTCCTTTATGTATGTCCAGTTCGAATTTGCTTTTCTATCGCTGCACCTGTCAGCAGAAAATCTTCAACAAGGATCTCCACGACTCCTGTGTCCATTGCCTCATCTCAGGTCACAATATCCAGACCTGTGGAATTTGCAGCGGTTTTAACCGAGCCACCCGTCGACACTGCCTGAAGGAACTCAAGGCGTATCTCATGGAGCAAAAGGTGGCCATCTGAGAGAAGGAGCTCCAGGCCAGGAGCTCCTCCACTACCCCGGCCCCATTATCGGGCTCTCACTCTGACAAAGCCCAGGACAAGTCTTCATTGGAGAAGCACCACCACAGGGATGAAAGCCATTCCTCCCATGAGCGGACCCTGTCGCCACTCTCTGTGCCAACCGCTTCAGGGTGGTTGTTCTTCTCGACGATGCACCCTGCTGCCTCTCCTGCCCTCCTGGCTACAGGGAAGGTTCTGGCAGCCTTCACCACTGAGGCAGCCCAGTCCAGCACCAGTAGTTAGTTGGCAGTGGGCTTCTCCAAACTCCCGTCAATTCCCACTGTCTCCCTGACCCTGTCTGCCACATGGGGATGTTGGCAGTGTGACCCATGGGCTCTGTCAATGATGGGTCTTCTTGGTTGTGGCTTCCTTCTTTGCCTTCACCTACCTGCCCCTACTGAATGTCCCGCTCCTCCTTAAGGGGCCCAGCCAGGGCATACTGCTGGTCTCCTTGCGGCCAGCGATGAACACTTCTCAGGCAGTCGGTCTGCCCCGTTGATGCCCTCTTCAGGGGCTCTTGGGATGCAGGCCCCTCAGCTGGTTCCCCAGCCTGCCCCCATTCCTTTTTACCTTCTTTTTACGGTCTCATCATTGCAAAGGTCTCACTTCTCCCCACCTCCACCTCCACCTCTCAGCACTCCATTGATGGCTGTTATGGTCAACATCCAGGCCCAGTTCTCCTTTAATCAAAGGCACGAACTGGTAGCACTTGGCAGAAAATAAAGCTTACTAAGCGTTCACTTCATATCAAACCTTTATTAGACAGAGCACGGCACAAAGCCCCAGCACTTCACCTCTTACATGAGAGGCTTCATCAGTAGGTGTGTTCTCCTCTGTCCTGGACCTTGTTCAGTGGGTAGTCATGACCCCCAGTCCGTTGACGGGGGGGGGACAGGCTCGGCCGACTGCAGTGCCCCCCACACCGGTCATTGACGAGTGGTGCTCCTTCACATTCATTGTTGTCCTCGGTTCCCTCTCCGAACCTGGGGACAACAGTGATGATGATTATCACCTGGACTTCCTCTGACCGGAGGAGGAGGATGCAGGGGCCAGAACCCCCTCCAGCACCTCCACTGTCTCATCTGTGGGGGACGATTCCTCCAACTAGGTTCCCTGATCCCTCCCCCGATGATCTTTCTTTTGTGGCTGTGATGTGTTAGCTTCAGGCTGCCATGGGCTTTGACTCTGCAGAGAAGGATGCCTCTCAGAGAAACTTGGCACACCACCTACATCTGCTTGAGTCTCCCCCTCTCCTTATACTCCTTATCAGCGATGCCTATGAGGATTCTATTCTAGCAGCCTGGTGTAGACCACAAAGGAAGACAAGCTATACCAGTCCCCCTCAGGGAGGCCTTTTTTCTCTGGGTCCCCTCAGGCAGAGTCTGTGGTCGTAAATGTGGCCCATGACTGCTCTAAGAAGCCCCAACACCTCCGCACCCTTCCTCCCAATAAGGAGTCCAGGAAGCTGGGCCTGATGGGCAAAAGAGTCTTCGCATCCTGTACCCTAGCCATTAGGGTCCTTAACTATGTGGGACACATCTTAAAGTATCAGGCTGATCTCTGGGACAGCGCTAAATCATCCGCCCAGTCCTTTCCTGAGGGTCCTCAAAAGCAGTAAATGCTTAAGGCTTTACAGTCAGGTGCTGATGTGGGTAGACGCTTGTTGTGGGCTGCATACCTCTCAACCTCCTACCTCATAAATCAGGGACAAGGCTTAAAAAAATCAGGGACAAAGGACCAAAATCAGGGACACATCTTCAAAATTGGTGATATCCACTCAGGAAGCTGGTAGAGTAAGGGGCTTAGTGTAAAATGCGTTTTCTAAGGAAGAACAAGTCTGTAACTTTAATGTTTGACATTATTTTGTACTTACAATCCCTACTGTTTGGTCATGGAAACACAATTTTTATGAGGGACAGAGTAAAATTCTGAGTCAAAATCAGGGACGTCCCTGAAAATCAGGACAGTTGAGAAGTATGGTGGGCTGCCTATGATGCCATGAACATCTTGGCTAGGGCTTAGGAAGTAGGCATTTGCCTCTGGTGCTGCTCCTGGCTCAGGGTGTCAGGGACTGCGACCGATGTCCAGCAGTCAGTCTTGAATGCCCCCTTCAGTGGCCACAAACTCTGCGGGGGTGATGTACAGGACATTCTTACCTATCTGCAGACTTCAGATTGAACCCTGTGCTCAGTCCATTCCCTCTACCACTCCCATCAGAGGAGCAGCCAGCGGTTGCCCTTTCGGCACACCACCCACCATCCTAGAGCCAGCTCCAAGCAGCCTGCCAAGCAGAAAGTGACTGCTGTCCTGCCAACCTGGAAAAGTCTGAAAGGGGTGAAGGAGCAGGCCTCGCCATGTGCTCTGCCACAGCCTGACTCCTTGCCTGACCCCCCCAATCTGGATCCTCAGGATGTGGTTGTAGGGGGTCGTTTCTCCCTCCATCTTGATGGGTGGCAGGAGATTACTTCTGACACATGAGTGCTTCAGCTTATACACCAGGGACATGATCTAGAATTCATGGAGAGACCTCCAGACCTTCCACCCAGACCCTCCACTCCACCCCTGCACACATGCCAGTGCTGCGAGCAGGAATCCAGATGCTCCTAGCAAAAAAGGCCATAGAACCCATTCCTGAGGACCAGCGAAACAGGGGATTTTGCTCCCACTTCTTCCTCATCCCCAAGTCCACTGGGGACCTGAGGCCCATCCTAGACATATGCAACTTGACTCACTTCATCCAATACAAAAAGTTCAGGCTAATCACCCTCCCTGGCCTGTCACCCTTACTCCAGTAGTGCAACTGGATCTGTTTCCTGGATATTTTATTTATTTGGATATTTGGAATTACAATCATTTGAGTCAGAGACTCCTTTTTAAAGGCTCCACATCAGCTTACAAAGACAAATAGACATGACATACAGTTAGCATATTACAAGGTACAGTTTGTATAGCAGAGCGCAAGTCATGCATACAAATAATTACATACAAGGAGGGCAGTAAGACATTTGGATACAATATTTAGATACATCTCATTGCACAATTTAGGGCAATTCTTAAAATACAAGATATCAAACATGGAAGGCAGCAAGGCATTGGGTACAATATTAAGGTACAATTCAATGGATGATCAATAGATAACTGGAGGTGGAGGGGGGATGAGCCTGTTCCGGGGTCTATATGGTGGCTCAGGGTGATAAGACATTGGGTTGGCAGGGTAACAGGGAAGATGGGGGTAGAGCAGGAGAGAGCTGGACAGAGTCCATTGTCAGCAATGGGAGGGAGGAAGGGTGAGAGGAGGGAGCAGGAAAGCAGGTGGACGGGGTACACTAGAGAGACCAGGGATAGGATGGGAGGGCAGGACAAGTCAATTTTCAGATTGCAAAGGAGTTAGGGGCAGCTACGAGAGCATGTGGTGAGGAGGTGGGAAGGGAGGAGTGATTTAAACTGACCGAGCTTAGCTTCCTCAGTAATGAGAGAGGGGAGGGAGTTGAGCCAAGAGGGGGCATGGAAGGCAAAGGAGCATTGGCCATGTGAGGTTTTAGCCTTGGTACCAGGTAGGTTGGTTTGAGGGAGCTCCTGGTGAACCTAGTTGGTGGGGCAGGTACCAGGAGAGGGGAGAGACTGGGAGCAGTGAGACCATAGGAGATTTTTTTGGCCAGAAGGCATGAGTGGTATTGTAGCCTGCCATTGAAGTCCAGCCAGTTGTTTTGGTTGCAGAGTGGGCAAGTGTGGGTGGTACTAGGACAACCCAGAGAAAGGTAGCAGGCTTTATTAAGAGATGTTTCAACATTTTGGAGGGCAGTGTTATCAGCAGCCCCATATATGACAATGCCATAGTCTAGTATTGAGAGGACAGAGGAAGAGATGGCAAGTTGGAGGCCTTCGGGGGGAGGCAGTGCTGTTGTCGATATAGAAGGCCAATTCGAGAGTTGAGATTAGAACAGAAGTGGTGTATGTTTTCGTGGAACATGAGGGCTGGGTCAAGAGTGATGCCCAGATATTTGAAGAGAGGACTTTCTCAAGGAGCAGTGAGCTGGAGGTGTTGATGCGTAAAGGGGAGTGTTTGAGTTTGTTTTGGTGGTGAGCAAACAGCATTAATTTAGACTTTTTCTGGTTTAGCACAAGTTTATGTTCCTTGAACCAAGATTCAGTCTCGGTAAAGGAGGTTTGGAGGGAGAGTTCTAGCTGGGATGGGGCTAAGTGGGATGCAAAGAGGACGGTGTCATCCACGTATAATTGGATTTTACCGGAGCAGGCTTTGGGGAGAGAGAGTTGAGGTAGAGACTGAAGGGGGGGGGACCTAATATGGAGCCTTGGGGTACTCCGGAAAGAACTGGGAGAGGTTTTGAGAAGGTAGAGTGGATTTTTACCCTCTGGGTACAGTTTGACAGATAGTCCGCAAACCAGGCTTTGGAGTCATTGGACAGGCCAAGCTGTGAGAGAGTGGAGAAAAGGAGTGGGTGGTTCATTATGTCAAATGCCTTGGATAGGTCAAGGAACACCGCACCAGCCAGTCTGCCATTGTCAAAGGCAGTGTGTATAAAGTTGGTGAATTCAA
The DNA here is from genome assembly GCA_016271365.2 of Neoceratodus forsteri. NCBI lineage: Eukaryota > Metazoa > Chordata > Ceratodontiformes > Ceratodontidae > Neoceratodus > Neoceratodus forsteri. The sequence continues at coordinate 1,674,009,470 of CM028129.1, forward strand.
GGAGGGCAGTGGTTGTACTGTGACCCTTTCTGAAGGTGTGCTGTTCAGGGGTTAGTAAGTCATATTGAGAGAGAGAGATATACAGTAAGCTGGTCTGCCACAATGCGCTCAAGAGCCTTTGAAAGCGAGGGAAGAATGGATATCGTGTGGTAGTTGCTAGGAATAAGGCGGTCACCAGCTTTGTGTATGGGGTAATGTGAGCCGTCTTCCATGTAGTGGGGAACTTGCCCAGGAAGAGGGAGAAGTTGATGAGAGAAGTTAAGGGGGAGATGACTTCGCTCAATGTCAGCTGCAGGATCTGGAGGTCAAGAGCGTCACTACTAAAGCGTGTTTTCCTGAGGGTTCTGAGAAGATAGGGTTTGGATTACCACATAGTGAGAGTATGGAAGCGGAAGGGAAAGGATGCCAGGGGTGGGGTGGGGGCGCTAGGGGATTTGGGCTGAAAAAATTTGGGGGGAGGGTAGTGCTGCGGTCAGAGAAGGTGGAGTTTAGTGCTTCGGCAACCAGTTGAGGGTTGGTGGTAATAGCCCCGTTAAGTACGTCGGGTGGGGGAGGTAGATTTGCCATTGAGGGATTTCAGATTGTCCCAGAATTTGCACCCATTTTTCCAATGTTGTAGTCAGGGCAGTTTTAAAGTAATCGGATTTAGCTTTCCTGATGGCCCATGTGCAATTATTTGGAGCTGCATGGAAGTGTTGCCTGTTCAGGGGATTTCCGGAGTCGAGGGCTTTTTTCCACAGCTCATCACAGTGTTTCATAAGGCCAAGCAGGTGAGGTGTAATCCAAGGGGTGTCATGGCCTCTAGCAATCTTCTTAGTGAGGGGGGCAAATCTGTTACAGGCATCATTGAAAGCACTTATAAAGAAATTTAGTGCACCATCCATGTCCTGACTGCCATGTAAGGGGGCCAGTCAAAGTGAGGGGATGGGATGTAAACTATGGCGATGATTACAGGGGCCCTGGAAGGAACAGGGGAGACACTCAGGGATAGGGCTTGGGCACCCCTTGCTAGTGGGAGGGCATGAGCCTGAAGGTAGTCACGTATACAGATGACACAGCCACCCCCACATTTCTCAATTCTGTTGATGTGGTGCAAGGTGTAGCTGGGTAGAGATATGTGGGTGTCAGGGGTAGATTTGGATAACCATGTCTCAACAAGTGCAAAGATATCTGGCTGGTGTTGGGTAATCCAGACTTGGAGATCATTTAAGTTTTTTGGGTAGGCTGCAAATATTGATGGATGCAATATGTAGACCTGGGGCATTTGCCTTTGTCCTGGTGGGTGAGATGGTGGGGCCAGGGTTTGGGTGGATGTTACCAGAGAGGAGTAGAAGGAGGGAGAGGGTTCTGAGCAGTAGTTGATGGATGGTTTTTTTCTGGGTGATCTTGTTGGTTCGTGAGGTGGTATGTTGGTGGAGGGTGGTAGGGATGGGAAGTGACAGGAGGGTATGGGAGGCATAGAGGAGGTGCAGATACCTGAGGCTGGTGTGTGGGGAGGAGGCAGTCAGTGGGGGTGTTGGAGGAGGGTGCAGCAGTACATGACTGGAAATTGTAATGTGATGGGGCTGAGCATAATTTGTATGTGAGATCAAGGAAAAGGCGGTGGCTTCAGGGTGGGAAGATGAGGAAGCAATGCTAATAATCATGGAGATGAAAACAAGGAGCAGGAGGAGGTAGGCCATATTAGCAGGGGGCAGAGGGAAAGGATAAGAGTGGGCTAAGGACACCAGCTAGTAGGGTAGCTGGGGTGGCACAGTGGAAAGGTACCTGCCTTTAGAGCGAGAGGTACAAAGTTCAGTTCCCAGAGAGGGAGAGTGAAAAGGGGGGAGAGAAAGATGGGAAGAGGCTTAGGGAAGATGAGAGTAGTGTTAAGGAAGAGGGGAAAAAACAGGCAGATGTGTCAGAAAATAGGAGTAATCCCACCTCCTAGAGGCCAGATGGCACAATAGCAGGTGGGGGGGCTCAAAGAGAGGAAAGAGTGGACAGCGAGTTGAGTGAAAGAGCAGAGAGGAGAGTTGGGTAAGGGGAGAGGTTTGGGAGACCTCTAGTGGGAGAAAAGTAAAAGCTGCTAATGGGAAAGTGGACACAGTCATATGATGGGGTGGGACTATAACTTAAGGACCGCCCTTGAGTGGGAGGGTGACTGGGGGGGGCCAGGGCAGTCAACGTGAAGTGCCAATGGGCTAGCACCCCTGTAGAAAATATCCCTTCAGGAAAGAGCCTTCCATTACCTTTAGGGCTCCGCAGTGGTCCCTTGCTGTCCATGGGCTATGTGGCTGCTGTCTCGGCTTGTGTGAGGTGGGGTGGGGGGGTCCCACAGCCTAAACAGGGGAGGCAAAACCAAAGACTTAATTAGTGATGCAGTGGGAAGCTGGCTGAGGTGCTGAAGGGGTTGTCTGGACAGCAGTGCACATGCACGGGCCTGGAGAGGACTGGAGACACCGGCGAGTGAGTGGGCCTGCAGTTGTTCCCAGCAGAGATTCAAACAGTTGAAAAGTAAGTTACTGCAAACACTGTATAAGCTGAGTTTCAACTAAAAATGAATAATGCTAGTGAGACAGGAGTAAGCAAGCTAAGATAAGGACAGGAATCAGGAGTGAGATGAGTCTCTTTGCAGATGACTCGAAACTGGGGGCGGTGGTGGATGGGGAGGAGGGGAAGGTGGCCCTATAGGGGGACCTGGAGGCTCTGGAAAGATGGTCTAGAAAGTGGAAGCTGAGGTTCAATGCAGGGAAATGCAAGGTACTCCACCTGGGGGCCAGAAACCCAGGCCAAGTGTACACCCTGGGGGGGGAAATGCTACAAGTCTTGGCTGAGAGGGACCTGGGGTGGTGGTGGATGTCAAGATGAACAACTCTGAGACTTGTGGGAGGCAGCAGCCAAGGCCAACAGGATGCTGGGATGCATCGCTGAGGGATCACCTCAGAAGGAGGGAAGTGATACTCCTCTGTATAACTCTTGGTGAGGCCACACCTTGAGTACTGCGTGCAGTTTTGGAGCCACACTTAGCGGGACATTAACCTCCTGGAGAGGGTCCAGAGGAGGCAACCAAAATGATTTGGGGCTTGGGGACAGGACCTATGAGGAGAGGCTCAAGAGCTAAATATGTACACATTGGAAGAGAGAAGGGACCGGGGACATGATAGAGGTCTTTAGGTACATGAAGAGGATAAATAGGGAGGAACAGTCGGGGTGCTTGAAGGAAGGAGGAAGGGGCCACTAGAGGGCATGGGTGGAAGCTGGAGGGAAGATTCAGGAGAAAGGAGGAGGTGCTACTTCACTGAGAGTGGTGGAGCCATGGAATGCACTGCCTAGGGGCTAGTGGAGGCGAGACAGTGGAGGCGTTCAAGAGGGGTGGGACAGGTACAGGGAAGGTTCTGGAAGCAAAATCCAATGCAGCAAGAATATCCGGAACTGGGAAGGGAGAAGCCAGAGAAGGCGAGAGGGACAGCAAGGTCAGCACCCAGGCTGGGGACTGACCAAACGAGCAGACACGAAAGACCGTTAGGCCTATTCTGCTGGCATTTTAGTATGTTAGTATGTAAGATCATGCAGTGAAAGCAGAGCTGTATGCAGTCGTTACCATGAGGGAGAGAGCTAAGCAACACATCCTAATCAGGAACAAACAAGGCAGTCTGTAGTCCTTAAAGCTCAAGAGCAAACTGCTCACTCCCATGCAGTAAAGATGTTGAAATGTCGAGGCAGAAACTATATTTGAATAGGAGGGCAGAAAAGAACACCCCTGTAGAAAATATCCATTTAGGAAGGAGCCTTCCATTACCTTTAAGGCTCTGCAACAGTCCCTTGCTGTCCCCAGACTGTGTGGCTGCTGTCTTGGCTTGTGTGAGGTGAGGGGGGGGGGCCCGTGGCCTAAATAGGGGAGGCAAAATAAAGACTTAATTAGCGATGCAGCGGGAAGCTAGCTGAGGTGCTGGGGGGTGTCTGGACTCCAGTGTGCATGTGCGGGTCAGGGCTTCAGTGTGCATGTGTGGGTCTGGAGAGGCCTGGAGACACTGGTGAGTGAGTGGGCCTGCAGTTGTTCCCAGCAGGGATTCAAACAGTTGAAAAGTAAGTTACTGCAAACACTGTATAAGCTGAGTTTCAACTAAAAATGAATAATGCTAGTAAGACAGGAGTAAGCACGCTAAGATCATGCAGTGAAAGCAGAGCTGTATGCAGTTGCTACCATGAGGGAGAGAGCTAAGCAACACATCCTAATCAGGAACAAACAAGGCAGTCTGTAGTCCTTAAAGCTCAAGAGCAAACTGCTCACTCCTATGCAGTGAAGATGATGAAATGTCCAGGCAGAAAGTGTTTGAATAGGAGGGCAGAAAAAAACACCCCTGTAGAAAATATCCCTTCAGGAAAGAGCCTTCTGTCATCTTTAAGGCTCTGCAGCAGTCCCTTGCTGTCCCCGGGCTGTGTGGCTACTGCCTCAGCTTGTGTGAGGTATGGGGGTCCCACAGTCTTTAAGGCTCCGCAGCAGTCCCTTGTTGTCCCCGGACTGTGTGGCTGCTGTCTTGGCTTGTGTGAGGATATGCAGGACGCTTATCTGCATATCAAAGTTTGTCCTTCAGACAGGAAGCACCTCAGATTCCTATTCCTAGGGGAGCAATGCCTGTTCAGAGTTGGATGGTCCTGATCTTCTCCCCCATCGGGAAAGTCTTCCAGTGGTGGATGGAACCCAAGAACTTACTAACAGAGGTCCCTTTCCTCATCCCCTCTCCTCACCAAATCCTCACCTCGGATGCTTTTGGGATGGGCCGGGGTTCCCATCTGGGTCCGTTCCAGACCCAAGGGATGTGGTTTTCACTGGAGGCCTCATTGCAAATCAATGTCCTCAAGATGAGAGAGGTCCTGTATGGTCTGCAGGCCTTCTAGTCCCACCTGTCCACAAGCCCTCTGCTGGTGCAGATGGACAATATTAGTGTAGTGGACTACATCAGCAAGCAGAGGGACACCCACTCTTACCCCCTGTGCAGGGAGGCAAGGGTTTGGTACTGGGCTCTGGAACATGGCTTGGAGCTGTCAGCTGTCCATGTTCCAGGCACCCAAAATGCCCTGGCAGACTAGCTAAGCTGGTCACAGTCCAGAATTCACAAATAGGAACTGCTGACCTCTGTCACTGAGGACCTGTTCGACAGGTAGGGGCTGTCAGTCAAGAACCCACTCCTGGGGTTCAGGCCCACTGAGCTCACAGTGCCCACCCTTAAGTGCAATCCATGATTGGGGGGGACAGAGATACCCTCCTCATGCTTTTAGAATGTTCGCTGAGGTCATGACTGCACCTCTGCCACGAGGATCCAGGGTGTCCCTCTAACTCTGGATAGGGGCACAATACCAGTCTCGAGTCTTGTGGCCAAATATGAACCCTTCCTTGGCTATTACACAAAGGAGGAAGACCCAGACGTCACACTCTCTTCAGGGTAGCAGTGTAAAAACCTGATTTGACCTTCTCCCTACAGGACATGCAACAGCCTGGTTCAACACCTTTGTAGACTCTGGTATTCTCCCTATCCTTCCAGATGTCCCTTACATACCCCTTTATTCAGTTTGGTTGCTTTTGGTGAGACCCCTATTGGCAATAACAGTTTTCACAGATTGTTAATAAAACTTCTACAGTACCACATACAATAAAAGAAATTCTCGCTCAGGCAGATACTCTTTAGAAAAACAAACATTTTACTAAAATACTTAAATACAGTTGCAACTAAAAAGAGAATATACTAATTTAGGTTACAATATAAGAAACAGAATGGATAAAATATACAGAAAAAACACATAAACATGCTAGCTAAGTCTACCTGGGGTATGAAGATTTCAAAGTCCAGAGAATCGCTGGTTTACAAAATATTGCAGTTTTTCTGTAGCAGCCTTGTGGTCAGAAGAAAGAGTCCAAACAGAATGGCAAAATGGCATTGAGTATCTATGCTGGTGAGTTTATATAGAAGACCACCCTCCCCAGTCTATGAATAAAGACTGGCCCTTCCAGGTCAGTGAATAGAGGTTGGCCTTTCTCTTTTTAGGCCACTGGGTGTCACTCTTGCACTTCCCCAAAGTCTTATTTTCCTGATAATTTTTGATGTCAGATTCCCATAAGTAACACAGGGTTTATAATCTCACACAGGCCTGTTAGAAGATGTTTCCTGGCACTTATAAAATAAAAATGTTAGTGTACTGTGAGAACCTTTCTGTCACCTCTTGTCTAAGACCATTTCCATTTTGATCTTAAGGGTTCACAACAGTGGAAATAGCTTCTCTCATCCTGGGATTTTGAACTGGCTTAATTTAAATAGTTATAAGGAAGATCCTGTAAGCTGTATGATTATACAAGCTGATTTCATTACTTCTGTTTCCCTTGGCCAGTTAACTTTAGAGGAATACTGTTTGGTCATGTATCCACAAGCTTTTTGACAAGAACTTGTCAGATTCCTGCAAGCAAGGCTGGCCTTGTAGGTCAGAGGAAGGTCAAACCCTTAAAAAAATGGTCTTTTTCTCTATGGCCCCTTGAATTAACACTGGCATTTCTTGTGCATGTACATATACATAGAATTACACAAAAACATATGTACAACAGAATTATATCTACAGATTAAGGCTAGCAGCCAGGCAGCTCACAACATCCATCTCTCCCTCCTAGACTGAATTTGTGGGAATCCATCCCTAGGCATGGTAAGATTTTCACAAATTCTGTTCACTGCTTTAACTGGCGAGATAGCCCATTGGCGTTGGCCGATGTGGCCCTGTGGGTAATGGTCATATCATAGTCCTGTAAGGCAATACTCCACCTTAAGAGATGACCATTCTTTTCCCCCATCTGTGTCAGCCACACCGGGGGGTTATCATCGATGTGTACCTCAGAGTGCCTCCCGTAGAGGTACGGCTCTGATTTCTTCAGGGCCCATACCAGCACAAGCCATTCCTTTTCAACTGTGGCATGTGCCTGCTCCCGAAGTAACTTTTTGCTAAGGTACACTATTGGGTGATCTTTCCTTTGGTTTGAGGTCTGACTGAGGACTGCTCCAATCCCCACATTTGAGGCATCTGTCTGGACTACAAATGGCTTACTGTAGTCTGGACTGGCAACACAGGGGCACGGCACAGTGCCTCCTTTAGCCGTGCAAAGGGTTGTTCACAGGCTGTTCCCATTTTACCTTTTTGGGCATTTTTTTCTTTAGCAGACCAGAGAGGGGAGCGACCAGGGTACTGTCATTTGGTACAAACTTTCAATATTACCCGGTGGTCCCTAGGAAACTCTGAACCTGCTTCTGGGTTTCAGCCCTGGGACATGCCTCCATCTCCTCAGTCTTGGCTTGATTGGGATGGAGCTGCCCTTGCCCTACTACATGTCCTAGGTATGCCACCTCCGCCATGGCCACCTGGTACTTTTCAGCCTTGACAGTGAGCCTTGCCCTCTGTATCCTGCCCAATACTTTCTTCAGGTGGGACAGGTGTTCCTTCCAACTGGTACTGAAGATGGCAATATCATCCAGATATGCCACCGTGTACTCTTCAGTACCATGTAACACCTGGTTGACTAACCTTTGGAAGGTGCCAGGGGCATTCTTCATTCCAAAAGGCATTACATTGAACTTGAATAATCCTGTTGGAGTGATGAAGTCTGATCTCTCCCTAGCTCTGGCAGTTAACTCCACCTGCCAATACCCTTTTGTCAAGTCAGTTGTGGTAAGGTATGTCACCCTTCCCAGCTTGTCCAATAGTTCATCCGTTCGTGGCACTGGGTGGGCATCAGACTTCATGACTGCGTTGAGTCCACAATGGTCCACACAAAAGTGAGTATAGCCATCCGGCTTGGGGATGAGGACTACGGGTGAGGTCCAGGGGCTGTGGGATTTCTGGATTCCTCTATCTCCCTCCTAATATCCTTTAGGACAGCCTCAGACACCTGGAAGGCTTGCATCCCCATGTCTACATCGTGTGTCGCTAAGGGAGTTAGTCCAGGCTTGGCTGTAAACAAAGGTGCAAAGTCCGCTAATACCTCCCTCACTTCCTGGATCTGTTCCAGGGTCAACTGGGGCGACATTTTGATTGCCCCCACAGAGGACTCCCACTTGCTTTCCTCCAGCAAGTCCAGTAGGGGGTCTTATTCGTCAGTCCACTCCCCAGGACTACACACTGCAAATACCATGTCTGCCCTAATTGCATATGGCTTCATCATGTTGACATGGTGCATTCTATGGGTATGACTCCTATCAGGCAGTTCTACAATACAGTTCACTTCATTTACCTGTCGGACTACCTTATATGGTCCTGCCCACTCAGCCTGCAGCTTGTCCTTCTAGACCGGAATTAGGACCATGACTTCCTGACCTACACTGTATGAGTGAGCTCTGGCTCTGTGGTCATACCAGACCTTTTGCTTCTGCTGAACGGCTGACAGGTTGCTCTGGGCTGCTCTCATAAGCTCCTGCAGCTTTTCCCTAAACTTCAGGACATACTTCACTATAGGAGTTCCCTGGGTGGCATGCTTGCCTTTCCAGTCTTCCCAGATCAAGTCTAGGGGCCCATGCACCCTACGTCCATATAAGAGTTCGAAGGAGTAAAATCCTGTTGACTCTTGGGGCACCTCCCTGTATGCAACCAACTGGTGTCACCTTTCAGCCTTCTTACTAGGCCCTGTTAATTAGTCCCCACCTGGGGACTTCTCTAGCTCATTCACTGCTATTATGCCTTGTCATTCCCATCATCACCTTTTTGTTTCCTAGATTCTGTCTCAATCTTGCCATTTATCACTTCTTCTCCCAGAGTCTTCCCTTTTTCTCTTTCCCCACATATATATCCCTTGTTTTATCTCCCCTCAACACTAACTTTGCTTTTTTCTCTCTTAGATATTTCCTGAAGAAGACCTAAGGTCAAAACGTAGAGTTTTAACTATTTTCTATTTTCAACATGCTTTTAATATTACCATTTTATTTTACCTTCAGACCACATGCTAACGCAGCACCTTGTTTTTGTTTTAACAGGTGGGAAGAGTATTTCTCCCAGTCACTCCCATGCTGTTCAGCAAATGCTTGGAGCATTGATTTTAGGGTACCATTAAACCTTTCCACAAGCCCATTGGCTTGCGAGTGATAAGGTGTTGTGCGTCTCTGCTCCACCCCACACTTCTCTCACAAACACTTCATCAGGCCCGACATGAAGGCACCCCCTCGATCAGTGGTAACCTCCTGCAGAAACCCGACATGGGAGAAAATCCCTAGCAAGGCATCTTCCACTTTTTCCTATGTGAGGAAAGGGCGAACGCCTCTGGGTATCGGGTGGCATAATCCACCACCACCAGGATAAACCTCTTCCTGGAAGAGCTTGGGGTACTCAAAGGTACCACAATATTCATTCCTACCCTGTGGAATGGATCCTCCACAATGGCAAGGGAATTAGCCTGGCTTTGGTTTTACTTACCTGCCTTTCCTATTTGTTGACACTGTTGACAAGACCTGCAATATTCCATCACCTACTGGGTGAAGTTGGGCCAAGAGAAATTCTGGGCCAATTGCATGGCCCACACGATTCCCAGATGTCTAGACATGGGGATATCATGAGCGATTTTGAACCACCACTCACGGTACCCCTGGGGAATGACAAGCTGCCTGCCCATCACCCCTCCCTCTGTCCTTACATCCTGCATTTAAAACAGTCAATTGTCCCAATATACTCTATGTCTCCGGTCACCTCCATGTGTCCCGTTAGGTTCTGCACAAGCCCACCACCTCTCCAAACTAGGATTAGTCCTCTGAGCAGCTGCAAATTCTTCACATTTTCCCAAGGAATTGGACAGGTCACCTCCAGTTCCTAAACTGGGGTCCATAGCTCTAGTGTCAGGGCATTCAGGGTCACTGCTATCCCTAACCTTCTGACCATTGGTTACCCCTCCCTCCTCAGGGTAACCTTCTGTAGCTGTTTTGTGAAATGCTACTTCTGGAAATCCTACCTCCCTTTCACTACTCCCCATGTCAGAAGACACAGGCTGGGGAACCAACTTCCCATTGTTTTCCACAGGGACTTCTATGGGGTCCAGAGAAGTACAATCGGTCTTTGTCGTCTGACTGTGGGTAATCGCACACACCACCCCCCCTTTCTGGAGATTGTTCCCTATAATCACATCCAGGTGAAGATGTCTGCCATGGCCACCTTTTGCACCCTCTCTCCTGTCACACCCCAGTCCAGGAGAACACTAGCAAGTGGCAGCATTTTCTTCTCCCCATTGAATCCCCTTACTGTTACAAACTGATTAGGTATAAGCTGTTCAGGCTAAACCAAATCCCCTTCTACTAAGGTAAGAGATGTCCCTGTGTCCCTTAACCCATGGGTCTGCACCCCGTTTACAGTAACCACATGTATGTGCTCCCTAATGTTCATAGGCATGCTTTCAGGGATACACATTGCACCCAACTCTGTTCGAGCACCACCTTGACCACTCTGTGCCTTTTTAGGACACTGTCTGTCAAGATGCCCTGGCTGTTTGCAAAATCAACAATCATCATTTCTTTTACCCGATAATTCCTTTTTTTTTGTAACTTGGGTCTTCCTTCTTTCTGTGGAGGCAGTAAGGGTTTTGCTGCCCTGGAGGTGTGCTTTTTCCCTTCTGCGCTGCCATGCCTGCCCCACTCCCTTTCAGAGCAGGCTTGTTACTGGCATAGCGGTCCAAGAGCTCAGCAGCCTCCTGCCCTGTTTTGAGGTATCAGTCCTCTAACCAGGTTTTTAACTCTACTGGGCAAGCTCAAAGGACTTGCTCCAGAAGTGCAACCTCCTCAATTTTCTCTACAGTGTTTGCTTCTACTCCCTTCCACCAATGTTTCAAAAACTGATGTTGCTTTGTGGCAATTTCCTCATAGCTCATGTCAGGGCTTCTCCAGAGCTTATAGAATTTAACCCTGGGTGCTTCAGGTGTTAATTCATACTTTTTAAGCAATGCAGCTCTAAGTTTCTCATAATTATTAATGTCCTGATTGTCCATTTGGCCTAGTGCCATACACCCTTTCCCAGTAAGCAGCGGGGATAGCTGAAAGCTCCAGGACTCCCTGGGTATTTTAGCCTGGATACAGACCTTTTCAAACAAATTCAAAAATGCGTCCATATCCTCCCCATCTTTAAATTCAGCTATTAATTTAGAATTTAACTTGTACCCCAGTCCTGAAGTTCCAGGTTTACCCCTGCCACTTACCTCCTCTGGTGCTGGTAGTTGGAGTCTTAGCTTCAACAGTTTGAATTCCCTCTGGCACTCTCTTTCCTCCCTCTCAGCCTCTCTCTGAAGCTGTTTTTCCTTTTTCTCAGCCTCTCTTTGAAGCTGCCTTACTTTTTCCTCATCCTCTCTCCGATGCTGGTTTTCTTTTTCCTGCATCTCCAGCTTGAACTTCCTCTGCTCAAATTCCCTCTGCTGCTAGGCTTCAAACCTTTCCTGCCCAAATTCCAGCTCCAGACTCCTCAACTCTAGCTGCAGCCTGATTCCTTCTGACTCCAGCTTTGTGGTGACTCCCCTGGTGCTGTGGCTCTGGGTTTCCTCTGGTTTCACTGTCCTCCTCCCTGGGAATGGACTTTGCAATGTCCCTTGGCACCTCTATGCCCAAGGTCTCATCCCTCTCACTCACCGGCTATGACTCGAGGTCCTAGTCAGTCGCTTGTTCATCAGCTTCCACAAGAGCCTCCATGAGGTGCTTTTTGGTTCACCCCTCACAGTGGACTCCTCTTTCCTGACACAACTGCTTCAGGTAGTCTGCAGTGTATTCACTGTTGATGGAAGCCATCTTCTTCCCTAACTACTGCTACACTAACTTGCACGTGAGAAAAAAACGAAAACAGATAGAGAACTTTATACTGTAACCAAATTATCTATTTTTTAAATCTTGGCCTTAATTGTGTGTGGACTGTTTACAGTTTATCAATCTGATACACTGGGCTCGAATCCAACTGCTATGCTTGTGCCACCAATATCTCGAATCGCAACAGTATGCGACCAGATCTCTCGGATCCCAATGCTGCGCACCAGATTTGTCACAAACCCACTCCTGGGGATGAAGCCCATGGAGCGCACAATGCCCACCCTTAAGTGCAATCTGTAATGAGGAGACAGAAATACCCTCCTCGTGCTTTTAGAATGCTCGCCGATGTCAAGACTGCACCTCTGCCACGAGGATCCAGGGCATCCCTCTAACTCTAGATAAGGGCACAATATCAGTCTTGAGTCTTGTGGCCAACTATGAACCCTTTCTTGGCTATTACACAAAGGAGGAAGACCCAGGCGTCACACTGTCTTCCAGGTAGCAGTGTAAAAACCTGATTTGGCCTTCTTCCTACAGGACATGCAACAGTCTGGCTCAAAATCTTTGTAGAATCTGGTTTTCTCCTTATCCTTCCAGGTGTCCCTTACAGACCCTTTTACTCAATTTGGTTGCAGTTGGTGAGACCCCTTTTGGCAATAACAGTTTTCACAGATCATTAATAAACCACCTACAGTCACACATACAGTATAAGAAATTCTCGCTCAGGCAGATATTCTTTAGAAAAACATAAGTTTTACCAAAATAAATAAATATAATCATAGCTTAAAAGAGATTATACTAATTTAGGTTACAGTATAAGAAACAGAATGGGAAAAATATACAGAAAAATGCATTAAAACATGTTAGCCAAGTCTACTTGGGGTATGAAGAGTTCAAAGTCCAGAGAATCTCTGGTTTGCAAAATATTGCAGTCTTTCTATAGCAGCCTTGTGGTCAGGAGAAAGAGTCCAAACAGAATGGCAAAATGGCATTGAGTGTCTGTGCTGGGGAGTTTATATAGAAGACCCCCCCAGTCTTTGAATAAAGACTGGCCCTTCCAGGTCAGTGAATAAAAGTTGACCTTTCTCTTTTTAGGCCACTGGGTGTCACTCTTGTGCTTCCTGAAAGTCTTATTTTCCTGATAATCTTTAATGTCAAATTCCCATAGTTATCACAGGGTTTATAATCTCACACAGGCCTGTTAGAAAGATGTTTCCTGGCACCTGGCACTTATAAAAAAAAATGTCAGTGTATTGTCGGAGCCTTTTCCGTCACCTCTTGTCTAAAACCATTTCCCTTTTGATTTTAAGGGTTTACAGCAGTGGAAATAGCTTCTCTCATCCTGGGATTTTGAACTGGCTTAATTTAATTCATTATAAGGAAGATTCTGTCAGCTGTATGATTATACAAGCTGATTTTACTACTTCTGTTTCCCTTGGCCAGTTAACATTAGAAGAATACTCTTTGTTCCCATATCCACAAGCTTTTTGACAAGAACTTGTCAGAGTCCTGCAAGCAAGGCTGGCTTGTAGGTCAAAGGAAGGTCAAACCCCTTGGGGGAAAAAAACGGTCTTTTTCTCTATCTCCCCTTGAAGTAACACTCATTTCTTTTGCATGTACATATACATAGAATTACACACAAAAAAACACATATATACAATAGAATTATATCTACAGATAAGGGCTAGCAGCTGGGCAGCTCACCACAGGGGCATCCAGAGTAGGACCTTTTTGCATCCCTACTCAACGCAAAACTGCTACTTTTCTGCTTGCTTGATCCAGGGCCTGCAGTTGTCTGGTGAGACGCATTGTCCCTGTCTTGGAAAGGGAGGTTCCTTTATGCCTTCCCTCCCTTTCCTCCAATCCAGTGTACTGATCAACCTCCAGATGGGGAGGGTGCCAGGCTAATCCTGGTGGCTCCCTCCTGGCCTCATCAGGTTTGGTTTCCACTGTTACAGCAGTTGGCAGTGGAGCCTCCAGTACCTCTTCTCCTGTGCTCAGGCTTGCTGTTGCAGAAGTGGGGGACCCTTCTCCCTCTGAACCTCCAGTCCCTCCATCTGCATGCCTGGCTCCTGAAGATGTAGCAGTTAGCAGATTTGGGTCTCTCCTAAAGTGGCTGATGGCTTGGTGGCTGCCAGGAAACCCTCCACCAGGGTGACTTATTCCATGAAGTGGAAGCGTTTTGACCTATGGGTAGCTTCCTGTCATCTGGATCCATTCCCCTCTTCAGTGAACTAGATTCTGGAGTATTTGCTGTTCCTTTTGGCTGCTGGCCTTAGCTATTCTTCACTCAAGGAGCATTTTTGTAGTGTTCCACATTGTCAGTGGGTAATCAGAACAACTGGGTATAGTGCACCCCACCAGAGGAATGGCACAGCCCAAGCTTTAGAATGTTAGGCATATGAGTATTCTATGCAGTAGCAACTCCCTAGTTAAGCCGTGCCATTCAAAGGGGACCTAGCTACTAGTCTCTTCTCTCAAGAATTGCAAGTTTCACTATCCAAGGCTTCAGTTGGGGTTGCAATTCTGCTCAGCAGGTTGGGGCTGCCTGTTTCAGGGAGTACCCCTAAATTTAAATGGTGTCTGTTAAGCTTTGGCTTTAAAATTGAATTAACTGCCTTTTTTCTCATTCCCTGTATGGACTGGGAGCCACTTCTGCCTTTCTAGGGTGTTTTAATGGTTTCTATTAAAAAAAAAAAAAAAGAAGAAAGGCACCACAGATAGGTACAAATTTACTTATTGGGGGTGTAGGGTCTCTGGGGGGGGTCAATCTACTTTGGCTTCAGTTCCCTTGCCTCCCCAACAAGCTTGAGGTTTTGTGTTTGCCAATAATATAGAACTCATTTGTGAATTTTGTATACTTTGAGGTGTTTTGGTGATTTTTCACCTCAACCTCCATTTTTCTCATTAGCAAGGCCACCATTAGTGCTGGGCGTGCGTGCCATCAGTTGGGCTTCCCGACAGTGTCCACCCATGCACAGCACTAAATGCATTTTCGCAGTGCTATTGCCATTGCAACTCATTGTATAAGTGCGTGCATGCTTTCCACAAGTGTGTGCATCCTCCCTCAAGCGCACTAATGCTCCCGAGCACCAAGTGGGTGCGCACATGCTCAGTTTAGAGTTTTTTCAGTGCTGGTTCAATTTGGCAGTTGGTTTTGGTTGCTTGATAACAAACAATCACTAACATATTTAAACCTGAGGGTTTTTCCTGTGACAATTTTTCTCTTATTGACACCATGGCTTACTGGAGACCATTACTTATGAAACGATGTAAGACCTGCAGAACAGTGATGAGGCCTTCCCCCATGGGTATATATATTGTCCTCATTGTGTTGCTCAGCATTATATTTCTCTCACATTACCCCCCCCCCAGCCAGTCCTCCGAGCTGGGGAGGAGGGCACCTGGTCCGTCTCGTGGCAGTGACAAAGCAGAATTACGAAAATCTCTCTTATTGCTCCTCGGTGAGCTTCTGAGCCCTGATATCCCACAGGACATCCCTGTGAATACACCTGACCCCAGATCAGGCCTCTCAGGTCAGGGGTGGTTCATACTGACACATCCAGGTGCAACACAGCAACAGAAGGCTGCAGAAATAGATGTGTAGGCAGACCCCAACCCTGACTTCTTAGAAGGCCAGGATGAGGATTTCAGGGATCTTGGAGAAACTCCTAAAAAACTACTCTGATGAGGAGGAAGAGGAAGGGGAGTGGACAGAACCCAAGACCAGGATTCCAATTTCACCCCATTTGACAATAAGTCCTCATCCTTTTTGATAGCTAAGTCTTGTAGATCCTTACAGCTTAAGGAGGAGCAGTCCATGGAGATGTTGGATGTTAATCCAATTATGTCAGCATACTCCTCTGCTCCAAAATGTTTCCCAGGCATTACTCATTGTGACCAAATTATTGAGCAAGGATGGGCATGTGTGGATTGGAGAAAAAAATCTTCCTAAGCTGAACACTAGGAATTATTCTTAGGGGAATGGTCTCACATGTGGGAATCTCCCCCTCTGGCCGACAAGGCAGTTTATAATTCTATAAGACACACCACCATTCCAACTGAAGGTGCTTTGGCACTAGTGGATTCACATGACAAACAAGTGGATACCACATGCAGGAGGGTTATTGCCTCCACTGGCACAAACATTCGTACCTCCTATGCTTCATTTATTGTTGTCAGAGCCTTAAACCTCTGGGTCACTACAATGACCAGTTCTGTTCCACTGGATTTGGAAGTTGAGAGCATTTTGCAGTTGGTTGCCATGGCATCCACTTTTCTTGGTGATTCTACAGTTGACAAATTACGCATGTCAGCCCACTCAGCCTACCTCATTGTGTCGGCCGTGAGGGGAGAGTGGCTCAGACATTGGTCTGCTGATCAGACTTCAAAGGCAAAGCTGTTTGGCTTTCCTTTTGAAGGAGGCTTATTGTTTGGTTCTGGTCTGTATTCTGTCTTGCAGGATGTGCAGGATAAGAAGGGCCACCTCCCAGTGTCTAAACAACAGCACAAAGCCACAGCACCCCAGTGGGGTCAAGGTGATGGCCAGTGCAGGCAGTCCTGAGGAGGGTTTCATCCCTTTCAGAACTGTGGTAACCAGAGAAACAGAGATGTCTACTCAGGCAACAGGGGTTACAGCAACAGAGGGGCCTTTCCCAGACTTGCAGAGGAGGACCAGCACAAAAGCCTGGTACCTCACAGTGGTGGTATGTAGGCCTATCACTGTCCCCCTTCCCTCAGTGGAAGACTCCAGGAGTTCCTTGCAAAATGGGCCCAATGACAGATGTCTGGGTTCTGGAAATCCTTCAACTAGGCTATGCCATAAAGTTTTTAAAGGTTCCCTCAAGGGGATGCTTTCTGCCCTGACCTCGTCCCTGGTTTTGAAGCAAGTGACAAAACACCAAGTGGTGTCAGACACCCTGACCCACTTCATTCAAATCAGGGCCGATGTGCTGGTTCCTCCACATGAGCAAGGCCAAGGGTTCTATTCCATCTATTTTATAGTTCCCAAAAAAGTCTGGAGGCTTCAGGCCTATTCTGGATCTGAAGTATCTAAACAAATTTGTTCACCACAAGACGTTCAAGATGGAGTCTCTGAGGTCGATAACCTGTGTTGTTCAGCTGGGGGACTTCTTAGCCTCAACAGATCTGACGGATGCTTACTTTCACATCCCCATCCATCTGTTCCACCAGAACTACCTCAGATTTGTGATACTGGGGCAACATTTCCAGTACAAGGTGCTTCTGTTTGGCCTTGCAACAGCCCCTCTAGTTTTCTCGAAGGTGTTGATAGTTCTGGCGGCTCAACTACGACAGGAGGGACATCATGTCTACCCTTATCTAGACAACCTGCTCATTTGGGCACCGACATTGCCTCTAGCAAGAAGGTTGGTATTCAGGACCCTGGAGATCCTGGAATCACATGGCTGGATAGTGAACAGAGAGAAGAGCTCCCTTGAACTATATCAGTTGTTGGAGCACCTGGAGGCAGTCTTCGACACAAAAGTAGGGAGGGTGTTTTCGTCACCCTCCCGAGAGGAGATTTTGTTGTCTGAGATATGGTGGCACAGGAATCAGTCCTCAACATCTACCCACAACCTGCTGTGGATTCTCAGACTCATGGAGGCAGCAACAGACCTAGTTCCCTAAGCACACTTACACATCTGGCCCCTTCAGACAGGGATGCTGATGGCCTGGGATCTGTCATCGGAGGACTATCAAGCCAGGATTCTCCTCACCTCTCAGCTTCATCACTCCCTGAGTTGGTGGCTAAATGTGCAGAATCTCAACCAGTGGGTTCCATTGGAACTACCACCAGAGGGGATTCTCACAACAGATGCAAGTCTGCATGGGTGGGAGGCAGTCCTTGACCAACTTCTCACCCAGAGGATTTGGTCAGTACAGGAACAGCATTTCCACTTAAATGTCCTGGAGATGCAGGTGGTCTTCCCTCCTTCAGTTTTAGTCCATACTGAAGAACAACACAGTAAAAGTGTGGTCAGACAATGCCGTCACAGTGGCACACATAAACAACCAAGGAGGCACAGAAAGCAGAGAAATGCTTCAGGAGGCCTTTGCACTCCTGAGCTGGGTGGAGGAGAACCTCCTCTCTCTGTTGGCAGTACATCTTGTGAGGGAATTGAACATTCAGACCGACTGGCTAAGTTGTAAAAATTTCACCCCAGAGAGTGGCAGTTGAACCGAGAAGTGTTCAAACTCCTGAGCAATCAGTTTGGGCAACCACAGATAGATCTGTTTGCATCAGGCCAAAATGTTTAGACCCACAGGTTCTTAAGTCGGTACTGATGTGCACAGGCACAGGCAGTGGACGCTCTGACTCAAGCGTGGTCCTCTGCAGAGCATATGCCTTTCCTCCACTGCCTCTTCTTTAGAAGGTCTTAAGAAACATAAGACACTCAAGAGAAAATTTCCTTCTGATAACCCCATAGTGACCATGAAGACCGTGGTTCTCCCATCTAGTGAATCTAGCTCAGCAAGTTCCCTTCCTTCTGCCAGTACAAAGGAACCTTTTGTTGCAAGGCCCCATTCTCCACCCGGACCCAGGCGCAATGCAGCTCTCAGCCTGGCTCCTGAAAGGAGGAGGCTCCTAAAGTTAGGTTTCTTCCTGAAGTAGTTGAAACCTTGATGGAGGCTAGAAAAACCTCTACTTTGGCAGCTTATGCTCAAGTCTAGATGCAGACAAGATGTACCCCCTCATCATCCAAACACTCACATCCAGCCCCAAGCTAGTATCCTCAATCCCCCTCTATCATATACTGACTCAGGGCCTTGCATATAAGACCCTCCAGAACTCAAATACTGTCTTGTGAACCAAAGTGTAGACCCGGGACCTCCTTTACGGTTCCCAGATGATGTGACCTTACTTATACACTGCACCAAATGTTTAATCTTCTACCTATGTTTTTTTTCTTCCACTACCGTGTCATGTATTTTAAGTCTGTACTGTTGCCTAATGTATAATCTGTTTTGATTACCCACTGACAATGTTGGAGCTAACAGAAAAGGAAATTATGGTAAGTATGAAGTTAATTTCTTCTTAGTCAGCCATATCAGCCTTCCATGTGCTCAATAGAGGGCCATATGGTGGCCCAATTGGATGTGGCCCACACTATCCTGAGTGGCATATTGCACTTGAAGCCTCCAGTCCACAATCCTGTTCTGGCCTGGGACCTGAATTTTGTTTTAGAGAAACTTATGTTGGCTCCTTTTGAGCCTGCTGTGAGTTGTGAGCTGCACTTTCTATTGTGGAAAGCATTATTTTTAGTTGCTATTACTTCTGCTCGTAGGATATCCGACTGCAGGTGATCATGTGTGGGCAGCCTTACTTGACTTTCCCCAAAGACAGGGTGTCTTTGCATACTAACCCTAAGTTTTTGAGTTTCTGAGTTTACCGTAAATCAATCAATCCACCGGCCTATTTTTTTTTCCTGGAGCATGCCAGTCCAGAGGAAGCATTGCTCCACACTTTAGATGTGCATGTTCTGTCTTACTATACTAATCATACAAAAGACTCTAGAAAGTCCTTGCAGCTCTTTGTTTCCTTCGCCCTGGGGAAAGAGGGCATGCCAGTCTTGATGTAGTGTTTGTCCAGATGGTTGGCCAGTTGCATCATTTTTTGTTACAGGAAGTATGGTAAGGAACTTCTTGGGGCTGTTAAGGTCCACTCTACCGGGGGCATGGCCGCTTTGGTTGCCTGCTTCAGGGGTGTCTCAACAGTGGAGATTTGTGCTACTGCCACTTGAAGTACTGTCCTCACCTTCACAAAGCACTACAGACTGGACATTGCCTCTAGAAGATGTGCACATTTTTGCCTGGCTGTGTTACAGGGCCTCCTATCCTAGATGTCTGCCTTCCAAATTCCCATGCTGGTCTCCTCTGCAGTACTGCTTGGAACTCATTCCTAATGTGTGACCTGCTGCAAGAGATATTCTCAAACAAGATAAAACAGTTACGTAAGAACTTACTATAACAGTAGATTTTTGCCGTCCTTCCCTCCCTCCTTCCCACTTTCCTTGGAGTTTCTCTTTCCTGTTTTGCCTCTAGGATGCTGATCCTTCAGCTCCTCATGCTCCTTTGGCGGGGCATTTCCTTAGTTCCCTTGGAGGCACGTCCTCTCTGGATGGTCTCCGGTGGGAACTGCCCTGGCTGTATAGGGGGACACTGACACAGTGACATTGCTTTGAGTGGCCCCAGTTAGACTGCTTGCGAAAAAGCTTATGTAAGGTCCTGGTGCCTGATGGCTAAGGTTCCTAAGGTGTGACCTGCTGCAAGAGTTCTCTTGAAGATCTACTGTTGCGATAAGTTCTTACGTTACTGTTCTATCTCACCCCACATAAGGAGCAGGATGAGGGAGACAAGGAAGAAGGGGCTAGGAGCCCCTCCCACTTTACCTCCTTTGTTTCCTCAGGGGGAGATGACTCTTCCAAATATACCCTGAGGTTCTCCCTTGATGATCCCTTCTTCTTCTTAATGATGACGCAGATGCAAACATCTATGGGATTCAATGCTGAGGAGCATATGAACATACAAAACTGCCAGCAGAAACAGGCCTCATGGTCTAATGGAGTCTGCACAATAGTGCAGTGAGCCCCCTCACATTGCAGCTACCCAGCAGAATATTACTAGGAGAAATCTGGCTGAATATTTGGAATTACCAGATTCTTCCCCTCTGATTATTCCTCTTCTGCTGACTGCATTAGAGGATGCCACCATGGGTGCCTCGTACAGGCCAAATATGGTCCCTGCGATGTTCAGGAAGGCCGACAAATAGTACCAGGTTCCCTCAGGGAAGCCTTTTTTCACAGGGCAACTCCAGGCAGATTCAGTGGTGATAAATGCTGTCCATGACAGGTCCAAGAAACCTCAGCTTCCCCCCCCGCCCCCGGACAAGGAGTCCAGAAAGCTGGGTTTTATGAGCAAGAGGGCCTATACCTCTGCCATGCTGGCCCTCAGAATTATTAATCACATTGCCTATATGGTCAAATTCCAGAACACACTCTGGGTAAAAAAAGGCCAGAGCTGCAGCTCAGGCCCTTCCAGAGGGCCCTCAGAAACAGGAGTTGCTTAAAGTCCTCCAGTCTGGGGGAGATGTGGTGTAAGTACATTTTGAGGTCTGCTTATAATGTCTCAGATGCCTTGGCTAGGGCAGCTGCAGTTGGCATCTGCCTCAGGTGGCACCCTTGGCTCAGGGTGTCTGGTTTTGCTCCTGAGGTACAACAGTCTATCCTGAATGCCTCCTTTAAAGACTACAAACTCTTTGGAGTGGATGTACAGGACATCCTTTCTGACTGATAGGTCTCAGGGATGACCCTGCTATTGGTCCACTCGCTTTACCATACCCAGCTAAGGAGTGGGCAGAAGGAGCCTTTTCATCTGGCCTCCCGCAAACCCAAGGCAGGTACCCGACAGTCAAGCAAGAGCAGAGCAGGAACACTCTTGCCTGCTCCTACCTCCACCACTGGGAAGGCAAACCCTAGAGGTGGGGGTGTGGCCCTGGCTGCTGGTTTTGCCTCAGCATGACTCCTTGCTAGACCCCCACCCTCCAGCACTGCAGGGGGCGATGGTAGAGGGTTGCTTAGGTGGAGGGAGATAATCACAGATTCCTGGATCCTGCTGCTCATACAGCAAGGACACACTCTAGAACTGCTGGAGTGGCCTCTCAATCTACCTCCAGTTCCTTCCACCTACCCTCCAGACCACATTCCAGTGTTGCTGGAGGAAATTTGCATGCTGCTGAAGAAAAGGGTCATAAAACCATTTCCCGAAGCTCAGAGGAACAAGGGGCTCTATCCCCACTTCTTTCTAGTTCCCAGATCCATAGAGGATTTGTGGCCCATCCTGGACCTGCAGAACCTGAACTTCTACATCCAGTACAAGAAGTTCTGGATGGTAACCCTATAAGGCCTGCTGCCTCTACTGCACAAGGGAGACTGGATATGCTCCCTAGACATGCAGAATGCATACCTGCATATAAAGTTTTGTGCCCCCTTCAAGAAGTACCTCAGGTTCCTGTTCCAGGGGAGCACTTCTAGTTCAGGCATTGCCCTTTGGCTGATCTTCTGCCCCACAGGTCTTTTCCAAATGCTTGAGGGTGGTGGCAGCAGCCCTCAGGAGGGAGGGGCTGTACATCTTCCCTTACCTGGACTGGTTGCTCAAAGATCAGTCTCACCTGTCTTACACCCTAGTACATACCAGACAACTGTTTCATGCCCTAGGGATTACGGTCAGCCTTCCCAAGTCAGTCTTGACCCCTTGCCAATATCTCTAGTAAATGCTGTAGGAGTGATACTTGACACCACTTGGGGGTCCGCCTTCCTGCCCCAGGACAGAGCAGAGTGCCTGATAGCTCAGGCCCAGTTTCTTTATACCAGCAGGTATGTCACAGCTAGGACATTCCTCAGACTACTGGGCCTGATGGCAGCAGCCATTGTCGAGGTTCCTCTGGCCTGGCTGCACATGCGGATCCTCCAGTTGACATTGCGGATCCAGTGGGATCAGAACACAGACAATCTAGAACAAATGGTTCTGGTCATGTTGCCATTAAAGAAGGTGCTTCAGTGGTGGGTGGACCCTGGCAATTTGCTCAGAGGGGTTCCCTTCCCAATTCTTTCCCCTCATCAGATCCTCACCATGGACACTTTGGAGATGGGCTGGGGGACAAACCTGGGCCCTCAGCAGGCCCAGGGTTCTTGGACTGCAGTGAAGAGTTCCCTCCACATAAATGTCTTAGAGATGAGGGCAAGTTCCGTATGTTCTGCAAGCCTTCCAGAACCTCCTGTCCCGGGACCTGTGCTGGTGCAGATGGACAACATCGATGTGGTACACTGCATAAACAAGGAAGGGGGCCTAGTGGTTGATTTCTTTAATGATCTTTAAAGTACTGCAAGCATTATTTTAGGATTTATCAGAGCTATTTAATAGTAGTATACAGTAACATGTATTGTGGCAATTATTCTCTATCTGATTTGATGATTTTAAGTTGTGTTATATATTTAAGCAGGTATTTTTCAAAATGTTTGTATTTAATATGAAATTATACATGGGAAAAAAGGGGAGATCCATTCCTACCCCCTGTGCAGAGAGGTGGTGAGGGTTTGGTACTGGGCTCTAGAACACAGTCTAGAGCTATCGACTGTCTATGTGACAGGCATCTAAAACATCCTGGTGGACAAGCTAAGCAAGTCGCAGTCCAGGATGCACGAGTGGGAGCTGCTGACCTCGGTCATAGAAGACCTGTGTCACAGGTGGGGTCATCCAGAGTTGGACCCTTTTGTGTCCCCACTCAATGCAAAACTGCTGCTTTTCTGCTTGCTCGCTCACTCCTGGGCCTGGAGTTTTCTGGTGAGACGCGTTTCCCCTCTCTTGGAAAGGGAGGGTCCTCTATGCCTTTCCTCCCTTCCCGCTAATTCAGAGGGTGCTGCTCAGGCTTCAGATGGAAGGAGCAACTATGATCCTCATTGCTCTCTTCTGGTCTTGACAGATCTGGTTTTCCTGCAGCAGTTGGCGGTGGAACTTTCAGTGCCCCTTCCCCTGTGCACATGCTTGCTGTCACAGGAACAGGGCACCCTGGTCCATCCGGACCTCAAGTCATTACACCTCCATGTCTGACCCCTGGAGACATAGCCATGGCTAGATTTGGGATGGCTGATGTTCTGGTGGCTTCTAGGAAGTCTTCCACCAGGGCCACTTATTCCATGAAGTAGAAGTGCTTTGCCCTGTGGGCTGCTTCCCATCTCCTGGATCCTTTTACTTGTCCACTGAATCAGATTCTGGTGTACTCCCTCCCAGACACTGGACTGCAATACTCTTCCATAAAAGTGCACCTGGTTGCTATTTCGGCCTTTTATGTGCCCATTGACGGCAGTACGGGGGCACAACTGGAGATGTCCTGTACATTTTTGAGAGGCATTCTTCATCTGAAACCTCCCATCCGCAAACCAGTCCCACCTTGGAACTTATATTTTGTGATAGAGAAACTTACTTTTGCTCCCTTTGAGTCAGCTGCAACATGTGAGCTACACTTTCTGTTGTGGAAAACATTATTTTTAGTTGCTGTTATTGCTGCTCAAAGTATTTCTGAGCTTCAGGCTCTTATGTGTGAGTCTCCCTATTTGGTTTTCCAGAAAGACAAGGATGTCTTTGCGTAGCAACCCTAAGTTTTTACCAAAGGTGGTGTCTGAGTTTACTCTAAATAAAACCATCCACCTGCCTGTTTATTTCCCAGAGCATGCCAATCCAGGGGAAGCATTGCTCCATACTTTAGATTTACATAGAATACTTAGATATGTTTATCGCAGAAGGGACTGCAGGAAGTCCTAGCTGCTGTTTCTTTCACCCCCGGAAAGAGGTCATATCAATTTCTAAACAGGGCCTGTCCAATTGGCTGATGAACTCTATTGTTTTCTGTTATAGGAAGTGCGGTAAAGGACTTCCAGGGGCTGTGTGCGGCCACTCAACCAGAGGCATGGCCACCTCGGTTGCCTGTTTCAGGAATGTGTCAGCCACTGAAATCTGTGCTTCTGCCTCTTGGAGTTCCATCCACACTTTCACTAAACACTACAGTCTGGACATTTCCACCAGGAAAAGAGCAGGCTTTGGCCTGGATATGCTTCAAGGTCTTCCTCAGAGGCCTGTAGCCTCCAGCCACCCAGACTAGTTCTCTGTCAGAACTGCTTGGGACTCGTTCCATAGGTGTGGCCTGATGAAAGAGATACCTCGATGAAGATAGTATAGTTATGTAAGAACTTACTGTAACAGTAGATCTTTGAGAAAATCTCTTGCATTAGGCCATGCTGTCCCACCCTCCATCCCTCTTGGCATTAGGGCTTCTCTCTCTCTCTCTCTCTCTCTCTCTCTCTTCCTGTCTCTCTCTCTCTCTATCTCCAGGATAGTTTACCCTCTGTTTCACCTTACTTAGTGGCAGGAATCTCTGGCTCTCCCTTGGTTTCCTAGGAGAAGATCCTCTGTATATGGTCTCTGGCATGGGGAACTGAGGACGGCATAGGGTCACCCACATTTACATAGGATGGACATCGTTGACTGATGATGTCATCGTGGGTGGCCCCTAGTGGACTGCTAACAAAAAAGTTTCCATGTGGTCCTAGTGCCTGGCGATTGTAGTTCTATAGATGTGACCTGATGCAAGAGACTCTCTCACAGATCTACTGTTATAGCAAGTTCTTACGTAACTGTACTCTCTGCTATGAAAAAGCTGATAAAAAGCCCCCCACAGGGACTTCTGGTGACGTCATGTGCTGAATGGCAGAAGGTTTCTGATGGGTCTGTTGACCAACTCCTGAAATATAGAGAGAATTCCACAACTTAACCTCTGATCCAAAGATCAAACAAAATCAGAAGGATAGAGGAATGTCTGGCCGAAATAATAAAGGGGGTGCGAGAACCACAGCGAGTAAACTTAAACAGCTTATGATAGATGAAAAAGCAACCACAAGGGCATCCCAGCCTCAGACGTTCTGCTCCCAGTCACCAACATCGATTTTGTCTATAGAACCTGAAGATGAATATGACGAAGACAGGGAAGCACAGACCGCCACGGATGCAACAATACACAAGGTCATCAGTGCTGCTCTAGCTGATCTAAAAATGCATCTCAAGACTCCTGATAAAAAAAATTGGGCCTACACAAAAACAAGACAGCAATCTTTCTGATAATGAAGGGGCCCATGGCAGGGTACACCTCTGCCTACTCTGAAGAGACGAGAAGTACAAAATGAAATGGAAGTATGCTGAAAGCAGAGCCTGCCACAACAACTTTAGAATGCACATATTCTGTGAAGGGGTGGAGGACTCCTTTTCTTCCATGAATGACTTTGTTGAAAATCTACTGATAACAGTCCTTAAATTGCCCCAGCGATTCCTACTACTATTGAGAGCGCGCACAGATCCTTAGGGCCAAAAACCAAAAGAAACGAACATGTGGCCCCGACGCATCATTGTGAGGATGCTGAACTACCGATTGAAGGAGGCTATTTTATCAACGGCATGGAGACAGCAAAGGGTGCTGGGTGTTCAACAGATTTATTTTGACCAAGATTTCTCTCCAGCCCTTCAGGTGAAAAGACAGCGCCAAGCTAGATGGGTGATGAAACAGCTAAGAGAGAAAAAAGAATCTACAGGCTCAAATACTGTACCCAGCAAGATTAAAGGTTTTTACTGACAATGGGCTGCAGTCCTTTGAAAATGTCTTGGCAGCAGCTAAATTGATGGAGTGGGGCATCGACTGTCTGGACACAAAAATGGCCGGATTGGAAGAGGAACTAAGAAAGACCTTGTGACAACAGGCATCAGGTAACAGAAAATGGCAGAGAACAGAGGAAGGCTTCCCACAGCAGCTAGAAAAAGATGTGTATTCTTTAATACAGAGCCATACAGACAAAGCTGCTTTGAAGAAAATTGATGGCAGAAAAAGTCTGGCTGAATGGAACTTGACTGGTTGTGAACTTTTAATGGACATGATGCCTGTCTTTTGCGCAGGAACTCCCAGCTAGAGGTTGTGGTGAGGAGGTTGCGAAACATTCAAATAATACATAAAGTATTCTCTATATATTGGTTGATTATTAAGGAGAAAGGGGGATATAGGAGAGGGGGAGTTATAATAGGGGGAAAAACAGCTAGGCTACGGGTCCGGGGGAAGAGGAGGAACTGAAGGGTGAGTAAAAGAATGGGACAAAGGTAGAATTTAAATGGTGTCTAAGCACTGTTTCGAATTGCGGCAAGAAGCGGGAAATTGACTAGAAAAGATGGGGGAGGAGTCACTGCTGACATCTGTCAATTTGCACTGTGGCACAGACATGAAACTGATCAGCGACAGTTACGGCAGGCGACTCTAAGATTCTACCAATCACCATAGTGGAAGCTGGGGGGAGGGGGGTTGATGTTTAAACAAGAAAAGAGATAGACAAGGGGGCAGAAAGGTTGGATGCTGAAGGGAGTGGGAAGGGGTGGGTTCTACTATGGGAAGAGCCACATGGGGTAAAACAAAAGGAGGAGCCATTTAACATGAACGTAAAGAACGGATGTGAGGGCAACACGGGGGGAAGAGTGAGAGAGGAGGAGGATGGAATTAGGGAAACTCTGTTGAGGGATATTACAAGAGATGATGCTAAACACCAGTGGGGAACTTATTGCAGGGAGTTAGGTGGGGGGAGAACCAAGAAGCAGTGGAATTGGAACAACAGATACGTAGTAAACAAAGTGGAGCACTTTAAGAAGGCACCAAACACAAATACTTTCCAGTTGCTCCCTGGAGTCATAGCAGGAGGAATATTCGAGGAGGGTATTAACTAGCAGGTTTGATCAACAGGAGAACATGAGGATCCCTCACAGCCAAGCACTAACGTATAATTCAGGTAAATACAGTACTAATGAGGGATAATGGGCATTATATTTTTTTCTATATACTTTTTTTTATCTTTCTCCCATTTTTGTGCCCCCGACCCGGGACCCTGGCAGACACGTACCTGCACATGCTTGGAGGCACATGTCGGGCACTGGCTAAGCCTCTTCTGTCCCACTCCTGGCATTTTTGCAACAGCTCCCCCTCAACTACGCTTCCCACTGGACCTCTACCCAGTGGGAGTGGAACTACGGGGGGGGAGCAGACAACCACCCTCAGGAGGGGAGAGCTGCCTACTGCAGCTCAATCCCGCTCTGACCCTCCCTCCCCGTGCTGGCTTCCTTGTGACCCGAAGTCATTCCCCGAACCTGGGTCACCGGCATAGCACAATGCAAGGCGTCCAGTGCCTCAGCCCTCGGTGCCACCGGGCTGGCATAATGGGCATTATATTTGAATCTGGGAAGGGAAATGGGAGAGTGAAGAGGGGAAGGTGAAACATATTCCACCCTTTTCTGATGACTAATGTTTTAAGGAAGGGGGAGGGTGGAGGGAATGTTACAGCTTAGATAAAAATGGTAACCTCCCCCTTTTAAATGTCAGAATTTAGAAGAAGGAGGAGACGTACTGTCTCTGGATTGGCTGCTGTTTTGGGAGGAGCTCTGACTTTCCTCTCAATTGGGGAGTCACACCTCACACAACCAACGTGAGGGATCACCTAGGTTTGGAAGTTCCACCTGGGGAAGCAGAAACCACTACTGAGGGCTCTCAAAGCTGGTGAAAAGCTTAAAGTCACTTTGAAGTACCAGCCGAAGAATATGCTTGGCAGGAGTAGAGGAGGAGAAAGCATGAATCTAAAGAATGTCATTCTTATTGTAAATAGTTTATGTTTTTAAAGTTATTGGTTGTGTTGTGACATAGGAACGGCAAAGTACTTATGACAATACTACTAGAAACAAGGTTCAGAGGTAGGGATGAATGATATAATAATTCACCCAGACAAAAATGGGGAAGATTAATATTACATCTTTTAACATGAAAGGGATTAACTCAGTAGTCAAAAGAGTGAAGGTTCTGACCGAACTTAAAAAAAATATAATAGTGATATAACCTTTCTGCAGGAGACGCATCTCTCCATGGCAGAACATCAAAAACTGAAAAGGAACTGGGTAGGCCAAGTAAGCGTGTCATTACATCCCACAGCTGAGAGAGATGGGACAGCGATTTTAATCAAAAAAGGTTTGGGGTTTGTGGCATAAAATATTAAATCAGATTTGGAAGAACGATGGGTCTTGGTATCAAGGCAGATACAAAGTATAGAACTACACCTCATAAATGTGTATGACCCAAATAAAGCCATGGCATTCCTGAAGAATGTATTTGGGGAGGTGGCTCGACTGCTCATGGGTTGCACCATAGTAGAAGGTAACTTTAACTGTGTGCTTAATCCACAGTATGATAGTTCTTCTCAAAATGAGTATATGAACAGGGGGACTAGCAAAACACTCAGGGATCACTTACAAGAGTTGGGGATGAAAGATATCTGGAGAGGGCAACATAAACAGGAGATAGATTACACCTTTTACTCCCATCTACAATGGGAATACTCCCGTATAGGCATGTTGTTTATGTACGTAATGAAAATGCATAGGATAGTACAGAGCAAGATACACCAGATTGTCACCCCGGATAATGGCCCCCATCACAACTGAAGTACCATTAAATTAAACAAAAAGACAAACACTCTGGAGGTTCAACACAGCTTTATTAAACAACAAAATGTGTAAGGAAAAGATAATAGAACACATTAAAACATATAGACAATTAAATGAGGGATGTGAGGTACGAGACCCAGGTTTATGGGATGTCATGAAGGCTGTTCTGCGAGGCCACATTATCAGCTGGTCTTCAATGTGCAAAGACAAAGCAGATGACAAACCCTGGAAAAGAAATTGCAGGAGTTAGAACAAATCCATAAAAAAACTTAAATAAGAAAACCCTGAAAAAAATAAATATTAGGAAAGAATTACAGTGCCTAAACACGAGAGTAATTGAAGGGAACAGAAGACATACAGCTCACAGATATTATTACGTTGGGGGAAGGCATCAGCACTGTTAGCATTCCGCTTAAAGAAAGCAGCAGCAGACAGAACAGTAGCCAAAATTAAGAAAAGTAGGGATTCGTATGAGATTGAAACAAACCCAGGTAAAATATCTCAAACATTCAAACAACTCTATGCTGATCTGTACAGGGAAGAACACATACACCATAGATCAGAAAAACTCAGACCTTTTTACAAAGGCTTCATCTACCCAAACTTACTAAGAAAGGGCGTGAGGACCTGAATGCCCCGATTACTGATGCAGAAATTAGAAAGATGACAACCTCCCATTGAGTAAATCACCAGACCCTGATGGTTTTAATTCAGACTCTTAAATTATTTAATAAGCAACTTACCCCCCCAATGCGTAAAGTATTCAGGTACAGCCAGAAGGAAGGGGTGATTCCACAAACATGGAGCGAAGCACTTACTACGGTGTTACCTAAACTAGATACAAAACAAGGAACTGTATGAATCCTATCGGCCCTTCTCCCTTCTAAACTAAGATGTTAAAATATTCACAAAAATCCTAGCCACGCAACTGCAAAATTTGTTACAATGATTTATACACCTGGATCAAATGGGCTTCATTACAGGAAGACACTTAAAAGATAATGTAAGAAGGATGTTAAACATCCAAGAGTGAGCTACAACCTGCAGGGAGCCCCACATAGCAGTACTAATACATGCAGAAAAGGCCTTTGATAGGCTAAATTGGACTTTCCTTCAGGGTACTATGCGACATATGAGATTCCCAGAGGAGTTCTTAAAATCTATAACAGTGTTGTATAATACACGCAAAGCCAGACTGACGGTAAATGGGACAATATCCTGAACCTTTCTATTGAGAGGGGTACAAAGCAAGGTTGCCTGTTGCTAGCATTCTTGTTTGCGTTAAGTATAGAGCTCCTCGCAGAAGTAATTAAAACTAGTAATATAATGCAGGGCATACGGGTGGGGGGTTATAGAAAATAGAATATCTCTATACGCAGATGACACAGTCATCTACTTACGAGACCCAAAAAATTATTTTAAACCACTTTCGGGGATAATAAATCAATACGGGGAAATCTGTGGATTTAAAATGAACATAGACAAAATGAAAATAATTCCAATCTGCGGTTGAGTAACTGAAGAAGTGAGGAGGCTATTGCGGGGCAGATAGGGGGCAGAGGTGGCTAGATATTTGGGGTAAACTTATCCAAGAACATAGACCAGTTATACTGAAAGAACTATGGGAGGTTGAAGCAGGAGGTATTTACGGATGTAAAGAGGTGGGCAATAGTACCCCTGTCATTTATTAACAGGGTGGAGGCATATAAAATGAACATACTTCTTAGATTCCCTTTCTTGTTTCAGAATTTACCATTGCAGAGTCCAAAAAAAGAATGGAAAGAAATTACAGATGTGATGAAACAATTTGCTTGGCAGGGGAGAACACCAAGACTAAAATGGCAACTGTTAATGAGAAATAAGATGCAGGGAGGGTATGGTTTGCCCGACTTCAAGGAATATTACATAACGGCACAACTATCCCCATCCTGCCGCTGATGAGTTAACTCATCCTACAATAATTAAGTCCCTGTTGCCGCCGATGGCATAACTAGTCTTTTTCAACATTTTTTTTTTAGAGCTACAGAGCACATAGACAGGTCTGATTTCGTAGAAATCTGCCTAGTGATAGGCAAAGCAGGGACCTTTGACTTTCTGTAATTGGTATCACTCTTAACCAATCACAGCTCACCACGTAACAGTAGCCTCTTTTTTGCACTCGTTTGACCGAGATTTGACGCACTTGCGTTTTCTCCTTGTGGACTGCAAACTGAGCTGGAACCTCTCCCAATTGCCTGAAAAATGTTCTATCGAACAGTTGCCTGAGATCTACTGCTTTGTGAAGTCAGTGTAAGCAGCTCTTTTGTGAGGTCAGTTGGTTGTTCTCTCTAGTTTTGAAAACGTGCACTAGTAACTGTACTTTCATGGCAAACGGACATGTAAGAAGTGAGGGATTTGAAAGGGGATAAGCGTTTTACTACAGTTTGTAAATTGGGAGGCAATGGTGCAGACTATCAGGTACCCACCACAAGAAAACTTGTTCTTCTGTCAGCAATTCATGCAGCCGTGACTACCACACACCATTTTTACATCTGTAATCGTGTCCTTCATTTCCCTACAAATTAGTGAGCGAACCGAGGATGTAGTTTTTCCTAATCTATGGTGCAGAGTTTACCACGATACAGTACATCACTTTTTTTATTATATTTTTACTGGGTAGGATAGAAATATTGTTTCAGCATGGTTTAGGAAAAAAAAGTAGATCTTCAGCGAATTCGCCAATCAGTGCTGGGCATGTATATTATTTTTATTTGTTGATCATTAACCTTTTTTATATTGCAACTGAAGAAAATACAACTGTGTTGTTGATTTATAGCGTTTTTTGGGGTGGTGGTTGTGCGTAATTTGAAGGAGATGGAAGGGGGATTTGAATAAATGTCTCAGTTTGTTTGCTGTGCCTCCCTCTCTCTAGTATGCTATCTGACATGATCAGGGCTCCATATAGTATACTCCAACTTTGTCTACCAATTTGCGATATTTACTTATTTGTGTCCCCCTTTTATACTTTTATTTTTTGTGGTAACCTTCAGTAATGGAACAGTAAGTGTTTGTGGAATGCTCTTGTTAGAATGCTACCCATTTTTGTCAGTCCTTGTGCCTTTTTTTCTGCAGTCCATGTGCACGTTTGTTTTTTTCCCCCTACGTGAACTGGACCAGGCTATGTTCAAGATCAAATGGGAGATAGAAAAGAAGTGCTCTGCTAGAAACCTCTGTGTTGACGGTTTTGAAAGAGGTTAAAAGTACTATTTTTACTTGTTACTGTTTGCAAGTTGTGCCCCCAATCATTTTCACTGAAAAAATAAAATGGCATCTACTAAATTGTTTCTACTAAGCTAGCCAGAGAGAAGAGTGACCATCCGGAGTCCGATGGCGACAAGAGTCCGAGAGAGACTGATTGAGGAGGACTGTCAGTGAGCCATGCAGCCACCTGCCAGTACCCAGTAGTGAGCGAGCGATGCAGCCAGCAGTTTTTTTCCATAAATGGCCAGGCAGGTACAGTAAGTACTACGAGTCCCTGGATAAGTCTCTGCGAGCTCAGCTGAGCGACG
This sequence comes from Neoceratodus forsteri, assembly GCA_016271365.2. Classification (NCBI taxonomy): domain Eukaryota; kingdom Metazoa; phylum Chordata; order Ceratodontiformes; family Ceratodontidae; genus Neoceratodus; species Neoceratodus forsteri. Next base: position 1,674,041,883 of record CM028129.1, read on the forward strand.
GAAGGGGAAACAATCATGAGAGATGTCAGAATAATGGAAGCGCTTGTCCCGGCCTAAAGTGAAGTGAGTGACTAAGGGTCTACTTTTACTTCTGGGGACAGGTGGTGCGCTGCTCAGCTCAGTAAATTCATAATAGAATGCATTGATTACAGCGAACTGAGAGAAAAATGATAGGTAGAAGTGTTGGGATTGGGGAGTAGACGAGTGTGTGTTTTTGTTTCTCTTCTCTCTCTCTCTCTCCCAACCAAGCACCAGTCGGCAGTTGGGAAGGGACTCAGTAGATAGACACCTCTTTGCTTCAATGTGGTGTCACTACCAAGGGTCACTGTGTACCAAGACTCGCCCCTGTTGCAAGCAATATTGCACAGATACAGGACCTACAATGTGTTGATGGTGATGGCTGCAGGGGCGCACACAGTCCCTGGAACAGTTGGGGGGGGTAATGCTGGTATAATTTTTCAGTGCGTGGGCTGAGGGGGTGGGGGAAGGGGTAATGGGATGAGTCTCAGGGGGAATCATGCTTACTTACAACACAGTGGTATTTTCTTCAGTTGCAATTCAGTCTCTCTCTATCAAATGTGCCAATATCTGGATCAAGTTGCCACGGTCTAACAACCCCTCATGGTCAGTTCATTAAAAGGGTAAGGTTTGGTTATCTTCATCTAGCAGCTGTCTAAAGCTAATATGTGGGTTGCAGCCTTGGGGAAATATGGAACCGCTCACTGGAGGATAGCTCTGGTGATTCAGCTACAGAGGATGCACTGTTGCTGGTAATATTAACATCAGCTATCCCTGATAATTCATGGGCTTCGAAGAGCTCAGTGTACACACAGGATCCATGACGCCTGTAACTGTTCATGCACATGAACTGTCCCATCCTGTGCTAGTTTCACCACTGCTGTGTTTTTCCTTCATGAAGACATGCAGAGAAATAGCAGGCAAACACTGGTTGTACTACATGGCATGTTGTAACTTGTGAGCAAGGTCATGTTGTGTGGCATATAATTGCCACTATCACATGGTATCAACAGTGGCCAGTCAGTGACAGTGGAGAGCACAGTGGAGTGTTATGTCATGTCCATTCATTGGAACACCAGGCCTTTACCAATGTGATGTATTCTGGACCATCTACCGACACAAGTCAGTGTTTGTGTGCAGTGCACACATTCCCCCATCCACCCAGATGGACACACATACGTTGCACACCCAAGGCACCTGCAGTAGCTTGCTATACTTGCAGGAATGGCAAGCCCCCCCGAACTGTTCCAGGGACTGCGTGTGCCCCTGCAGCCATCACCATCAACACATTGTAGGCAGGAGTGCAAGCCTTTATGAATCTTTATGGGAGCTCACTGGCAGTAGGTTGTATTTTATCTACGCCCAAGTTCCTTAGTAATACTTTTTTGCAGGCTTCCCTCAAAATATTGAGGGTGCTTAAGTCAACTTTGTGGGTGCTTGAGCACCTCTGCACCCATGGAGTTGGCTCCTATGATTGTAGGTCCTGTATCTGTGCAATATTGCTTGCAACAGGGGCAAGGCTTTGTACACAGTGACCCTTGGTAGTGACACCACATTGAAGCAAGGTCTGGTAATACATCACAAAAGCCAGCCACCCAAGGTCAGTCTCTGAACCCCAGAGTAAATGTCCCCAGTATGACATCACACGATCACAGACAATAGTCATCTGGGATCTGTGTTACAGCAGTAGCCAGACTCAGGTTGTTGCCTAATACGTGTGCCTGTTGGATGTTGACATTGACTGCATGACAGTACAGAGTGATATCAGGACATACAGATGTAGTGTATATCCTTACCATAGCCTGAGGCAGTCCTTCTTGGATGTACTGCTGGCTCACCCTTCTTAGCCTTGGGGAAGAACACCTTCACCTTCTGGTTCCCCTCCTCATCTAAAAGTGGTGATTTACCAGCGTTTTCATTGTAATGAAGTGCTGCAAGGAACAACCTAGAATGTGGGATATAGACAATGTTAACATAGGCCATGCTGTTGTCAATGGTGTGCTACATGTCTGAACTGAGGTGAAACGGAGTAACTGCTCATGAACATATGTCAGCTTCTGGCATCCTGGTGCAATGTCAGTTCACTAGGTACTGACGCACAGTCCACACTGCTGCTGCTGTGACAATCATGGACATCAGCAGCACATGTACAGTCAAAGTCACACCCATCACTGGGTGTGCCATGGGTAGACGGTCCTCCCTTGCAACGTGATACTGGACACAGCATGATGGGTGGACAGTGACTCTGTTCTGTGGGCATAGATACATAGACAGTGTCGGCAGATAAGGGCCTATGGCCCAGCCAGTGTGCCCATTTGAGCTTGTAAGTTCAGTTTGTTTTCCTAGAAGTCTGTTGCCCCTTACCCCTGACCTCCAGAATTCCTTTATGTCTATCCCATCCATTCTTAAATCTCGTGATTGTTTCAGCCCCCACCACTTCCTCTGGCAGGGTGTTACACTTGTCCACCACCCGTTCTGTGAAGAAATTCTTTCTCATGTTTCCTCTGAATCGTCCTCCCTCTAACTTCATCCCATGCCCTCTAGTCCTGGAACATCTTCATCACTTAAAAATAGTGTTTTCCTGCACCCTGTTCCTCCCTGTAAGATACTTGTATGTCTCTATCATATCCCCTCTCTCCTCCTTTCCTCCAGGAGTACATGTTCAGTTCCTTCAACCTGTCTTCATAGGACTTGTGATGCAATCCATGCACCATCTTTGTTGCCCTCCTCTGACTTCTACCCTGTCTGTGTCCTTATGTAGGTATGGTCTCCAGAACTGTACACTGTACTCCGGGTGGGGCCTCACTAGTGTCTTGTATAACGGAATTATGACCTCCCTTTTCCTGCTGGTGATGCCCCTGCCTGTACATCCCAGCATCCTATTTGCTTTACCTGCTGCCTTGTCACACTGTTTCCCTACCTTGAGGTCATCAGAGATGATAACCCCAAGATCCCTTTCCTGCTTGGTGCATGCTATATCCTCACCCCCAACTGATGTATTGTGCCAGGGTTTTGTGCCCCATATGCATTATCTTGCACTTCTTGCATTGAATTTCAACTGCCAAACCCCTGACCATTCTTCAAGTTTCTGCAGGTCCCTTCTCATTCTGTCTACACCCTCTGGTGTGTCTACTCTGTTACAGAGCTTTGTGTCATCAGCGAACAGTGAAATTCTGCCTTCTAGGTCCTGCTAATGTCACTGATGAAGATGTTGAATAGGACCGGTCCCAGCACTGATCCCTGTGGTACCCCACTGGTCACTCTTCCCTCTGTGAAGTGACAGCCATTTACCACCACCCTCTGTGTCCTGCCACCCAGCCAGTTACCTACCCACAACACTACTGTCCTTCCCACACCCATATTCCACAGTTTGTGTAATAGTCTTCTATGTGGCACAGTGTCAAAGGCCTTGCTAAAGTCCAGATAGGCCATGTCCACTGCCCTCCTCTGATCCACCTCCCTAGTCACCCAGTCAAAAAATTCAACGAGGTTGGTCTGACATGACCTCCCCCTGGTGAAACCATGCTGTGGTCCTGTAGTCCATTGACAACCAGATGTTCCACCAATCTCTCCTTCAGTAGTGCTTCCATGATCTTCCCCACTACAGAGGTGGGGCTGACTGGTCTGTAGTTCCCTGCTTCCTCTTTGTTCCCACTTTTGTATAAGGGGACTACATCTGCTGTCCTCCAGTCTTTGGGTACCTCCCCTGTTTCCAGTGATTGGCTAAACAGGATAGCCAGAGGTTCATCCACCACCTCTCTTAGTTATTTAAGGACCCTGGGGTGCACCCCATCTGGCCCCATTGCTTTATCAACTCTTATTACTTCCAGTTCCTTCAGAATCACATATGACTCATGTGTGCAACAGGTGCATGTGTAGTGGACACATTGCACATCATGGGCTTTGTGTGAGTGCACAACCAGTCTGTGTTGACAGTGTCCATTGTGGTGTACATACACCATCATCATCAGTAGTTACCCCTATCCATGAACATACCCAAGAACATTACATCCTCCCCTTTTGTGTGTCTGTTGGGTTGGGAGGGTGGCTACTGTGCTGGCAACGTACCCAGCACTGACCCCTCCTCTGCCCAGTAATGCAGTGACTTACAGACACGATGATGTTGTCAGCTGTCTGTCATGTTGACTGATACAGGTGCATGTCTACGGTACACTACACAGGGCTGCATACACCATGAAGATTTACTGAAGGGATAGAACATGTTTAGCTGCACTTTGACATCAGTGTTGTGTGTGTGTGTGTGTGTGTGTGTGTGTGTGTGCCGCGTGCGTGTGATGTGCATGTGGAAGATTGTGCATGATGTCGGCAACAGTATGTCCAACACCGAGATTAGAGCAGAAACAACAGGCATATCACCATTGGTTATGCTGTGTGTCAACCTCTGTATGCTGTGTACACGGTGATTTCTGCACTGCACACAGATGCACCGGCTCACGTTTCATCAACTGGTCACATCTGCAAGAGAGTGTCACAACATGTATCCTGTTGTGTTGCCTACTTCCTGACTGTGTGCCTCATGGACTTGCTGGTCAGCGTTACAACACATGTCATGGGGACCACTCTAGGGTAACAGTATTGTCTCAGAAATGCTTACCTGTGCCACCAACTGTACTCACCTACACTTCATCCCTGGTATGAGTACACAGTATGTTTTGGTGCAAAGTACATGATGGTTGAATGGAAGACCTCGACAGCTGACATCTGCGCATGTGGGAACAGTCTGCATATATCACAAATGAGCACACGGTTTTCCAGGATGGTCATTAGCTTCCCAGTGACATCGTAATCTGATGTGAGAGAAAAGTAACACAATACGCTGTACTGATTGTGCAGTATGTACCTTGGCATGATTGACACAAACATTGCCATTCATCACTGCGGCATACTCTAAAAATGTGTACTGGTAATGCAATGCTTCACTAATCCTGTCCGGTAACTTGAGAGTATATGGCAACAACATTGCACATTGTCAATTTCATGTTCTGCCATGTATGGGTGGTTCCAACACCTGTGTCTGTCCTTTCCACTTGTATGTCAACAGTGCCAATAATGGACTAGTCCAGACATTGAATAGACAAGCAATGCTGCATGCAAGGATGGTGCTACATGTCCTAATGCTGTCATTGTCTATCCCTCGGTCCAGTTGTGATACATGGTGTGAGCCATTTCTTTTTCCATTGACGTCCTCTCAATCGTCCATGCTGGTACCTGGAGAACAAATCACTGTGTCCATGATCTATGTTCTGGATGTGATTGTGCAGGGCTTTCCACTTGGCCTTTCGCATCTCAGGATCACAATCCGGAGTGGTTGAGGCTACTCAGTATATGTGATTGTTGATTGTTTTTTTCCATGGATTTACTGCTTCACAGCCCTTTAGCTTACCAAATGCATCAGCCTTTTTAGCAGGCCTGCACAATAGTACAAATGTGGACAATGTGAGAGGCTGTCAGTCAGTCAGTGTCCCAGGAGAACAGCATGCAGGACTCCAAGCATTGGTAATGCAATGCACCATACCTTTGGCAACATGCCATACATCATAATAATGACTCCCTCCACACATCAAAGGGTTATTCTGCAGCCAGGTGTTTTTCTGGTTATGTCTGTCAGTGACCAGACACTGCATCCTCAGTTTGGTTTCATTCACGAGGTACTCCAGTATTCATTTCAGTTCCTCGAGCTCCATCCATGATGCATTCTTGACCTTGTTACTCTATGGGTGGGTGGGGATGGAATGGTGTCACTTGTAAAGTAGGCACACCCTGTCAGTTGCATAAACACCAGTGGCACTTACCAACATGTCTGCACTCACCTGGACCAACACCACTGTGATAAACTTGCCAAGTCATTGTTCTGACATGGTATAGGAGCCAAACTTTGCACAGTGGCCATAAATATCAGAATGGCCATCGCCAGCCAACATCAACCCCCCTTTCATGGCAGACAGCTGCTGGATCAGGTTTTGTTCATGTTCCAACCAGCACTGCCATATGGTTGGCAGTAGGATGTCATGCTGCTGGGTGTCAAAGGTAGTCCTGCAAATGCATCTTCAGCAGCTGGAATTTTCGGAATGTTTTGGCGATGGGGCAGCCTGATGTCAGGATAGCTGCTGCCACGAGCACATTGAGTGGGTAATCATCCTATATGTTACTGATTGTGCCAGGTACGACTATGCCCACATTCTTCACATGTTGCAGTGACAACAAGCAGTGTACCTAGCCTGGCAGTGGTGTCGTCAGTGGAGAATTTGACTTGTGTTGGTCCAGGACATAGCTGGCAGATGCTGAACAGCTCACACAGACTGGTTCTCGACACCAAGAAGTTCTCCTCCGTGTCCACATTGTTTGTCACCATTGCTGGTTCACTATAGTGGGGACAGAGACAGACATTGTATCATCCATTGTGGAATAAGTACATGGACTGTAATGCAGGGTGTATTCAAGCTGAGTTGCCCGTCAATGCATTATACATAGAAGGTCTAACAGGCAGTTAATGATACACTGCAGACAGAGTCTCATAGGGATTGTGCTGTTGATATTTGTGTTGGTGGTTGAGTGTGACTGCATATGATTCATGCATTGTGCCCTCTGTGTACTGTACCCTGGGACAGGTACTTCAATGTCATGGCAAGATCCTAGGATGTTTACTATTGTACCGCTGGGCAACATAGTAACACCACTGTGGACTGGATGATCACATAGTAGGTGTGCTTTTGTTGTCCCCCTATATGTGGATCAGGGGTGAGGTGACAATGGTGTAACCAGGATGTTGATATGACAGGTCATGAGGGACACCCCACCATGTTTGTGACTGCCACTGTGGCACACACAGTGTTTTGCATACCGGGGTGGTATTCCCAATTTGCAGATGCATGCACCCTACCCCTGTTCCTGTCACACAGTACCCACCAACGGATGTACACATGATGGAACCTTGTGTAGGTGCATACATTTGTGACATGGGATACATGGTGATGCAGTGTTGTTTACGAACAACTTCTACAATTGGTGACGGTGGACCATCACTGTGGGGGCACAGTGGGTCAACCCCCATGTCCTGTCACAGTGGGGCTGCACTGTGTTTGTGGAGAGGTTTGTTACAGGTGTCAACATTCTACATGCAATGCAACAAACATGACAAGGCTGTGGTGCACGCAACATTGTGCTGAGAAGTGACATGACATTGGTGGAATACGGGTGACACAGTAGCACCTGCCCAGTACCTAGCACATACCAGTGTTGCAGGATGTGAGGGATATACATCACACAGTGGACATGGTAATGTTTACCAGGATCAATATTCAGGCCTGCCTGATTCAAGGTGGAATACCATACCTTCACCCAGACATGTGCACTGTAGATCATGACCAGAAATGCCCCAGACATGTCACAGGGTGTCTGGACATTCCACATGACCCATCAGCCCACATACAGGTGTGACAGTGGCCATGTCTCTCAGTCCTTGTCTGCTATGACATCATATGTGTGCCCATCCATGCACAGTGACATTACCAGTGTGCAGGGCTGTCAGTGTCCTCCTGTAGTTCCATGTCAGCCTCCATGAAGGACTCCTCACAGGGTTGATACTCTGGGTCATCATCGTCCACTGTTCCGGAGCCACATGCTGATAGGACTGGTGTTGAGCAGTGGGGTACAGGCAGTTCGGTTTCACAGGCACAGAACATTGTACACTCCAAAAGAAGGTCACATTGTATGGTGGCTATCTGTGTTTGGGGCTTGGCGTACACACCTATTGCATGGATGAGAAGGAACTGTCCCACAATTGGTGTTCAGCATTGTTCACCCTCAGAAGGGGACTTTATCCATGATCAGCACTGCATATCATATGTAAAGGTGGGCAAGCAATGTGAGAGGGCATCAAGGAGGGCTGGGTGGATACTGGGATGCATAGGGAGAGGCATCACCAGTAGAAAACAGGAAGTTATTATCCTTCTGTACAGACAGCTGGTGAGACTCCATCTGGAGTACTGCGTGCAGTTCTGGAGACCCAATCTCCACAAAGACATAGACAGGATGGAAGCTGTCCAGAGGAGGGCAACTAAAATAGTGCAGGGTCTGCACCAGAAGACATGTGAAGAGAGACTTAAGGAGCTTAATATGTATAGCCTCGAGGAAAGAGGAGGAGAGGAGGGACATGATAGAAACTTTCAAGTACCTCAAGGAATCAAAAGTCCAAGAGGGTAGCATCTTTCAAAAAAGAGGTGTACAAGAACAAGGGGTACAATTTGAAGATGGGGGGGCGGCTCAGAGGTAATTTAAGGAGGTATTTTTTCACAGAGAGGGTTGTAGATGCATGGAACGGCCTTCCGAAGGAGGTTGTGGAGTCAAAAACTGGTGGAATTCAAGCATGCATGGGACAGTCATAAGGCAATTCTAGGGGGTTGGGGTAGGAAGAAGTAGGTGGCTGGTTAACTAGAATCTGCACCTTATCCATTAGGTAGGGGAAATGGGCAGACTGGGTGGGCCAAGCGGTCCTTATCTGCCATCAAATTCTATATTTCTATGTTTCTATATATGTACCTGGGGACATGTTTGGAAACAGTTCTAAACATGGTTTGGCAGACAGGCAGGAATGAGCACTGCATCATGGGGCATGTCAGTGTCACTGTTGGACAGCAGATGTTGGATTGTTCGGTGTATTCCATTCCTTCAGTCAGCATGACAGGACAGCATCACGTTTGATGGTTATGAAATGTATATGGGTGTAGCACACTGAATGCACCTGAGCAACTGTTATGCCCCTAGTGCAGTTACCTCATGGTGGTTTACAGTGGTGGGCCAAGGACACTGGGCAGACTTGACTTTGGTGATGGTCTGGATCTGGTGGAAGTGCAGAATGAGTCTTCTGAAGATGAAGAAGTTACTGATCAAGATTACATGCCAGATGTGGAGCAGGAAGATCAGGAAGAGACCCCCACAACATCAGTAGGTGCGATGCCCAAGAAGACTCATGGTAAAAGGGCTTGGCCATCAGCAGAACAAAGCATTACAAGAGAAGACGAATGGGAAGAGGTGACGACAACAAGTGACAATGGACACCTATTCACTGCAACTTCAGGTCTACAAGTTCCAGTCCCAGAAAGTCCACTTGGATTTGTACAACTGTTTTGCCTGATGGATGAAGATTTGGAGCTTATTGCAAGGGAAACAAATAGATACACCGATGATTTCTTTCTGGCATTTCCAATTATACATTGCGATGGGACTGGTAGTGAAGAGCAGTAAAGATGAATACTGGGGATTGGATGAAGTCACCTCCACACCATTCTGGGGCAGTGTGATGGCAAGGAACAGATTCAACCTGTTTTTTTCTTTTCTCCACATAGCTGATAACTCGAAGCAGAACCCTAGAGGGATGGAGGGATTTGATCAACTTTTTCACATTAGGGAGATACATGAGCGAATCCTGAAGAGATCACGAGAAGCCTATCTTCCCGACCGGGACCTCTCCCTGGATGAAGGTACATGTCTGTGGAAGGGAAATCTGAGTTACAGAACATTTAATCCACAAAAACCAGTGAAGCACGGAATCAAGGTGTACACCTTATGTGAATCAAACTCAGGATACATATGCAACTGGCAATTCTATACAGGCAAAGTCGACGAGGAACAGAGCAAAGGACATACATACAGAGTTTGTTTTGATCTTGTTAGAGAAGAACTGCGAGGGAAAGGCTACAGGATTTACACAGACAGACTGATACGAAAAACTGTATTTTGCATTGTTTTAATTTTATGGGCAGCATTCTGCTACAGTTCTCTGTGTGGAACCTGTGATTTGGAGTTTTTACTACAGTATGTCATGGTTGTGCAAGGAATGACAATTATGAGCTGTTGGCCTATCGGAACTACACTAATAGTTCTGTGCACAAATCATGGCATAGTTAAAACTCCAAATTACTGGTCCCATGAAGATTTAGTAGTTGCCGTATTGGTCCTTGCAAGAATAGATCCAGAAGCAAATGATTTGATACCTTTTAATGGACCAACATAGATGTAACAACAAGAACAAAGTGCTGTAGCTTTCGGACCAACCAGTCCTTCTTCAGAAGCTCATGGCAGTTGTTTAGAAAATACAATACTTATAACAGCTAGATAATGCAGAGAAAAACAGAAAAAAATTCCCATTGGTTTAAAACACTCATTTAAAAAAAAAAAAAAAAAAAAAACATGCCATGAAGAGAATTATAACAGAATGCTGCCCATAAAAACAAAACAATGCAAAATACAGTTTTTCGTATCAGTTTTTATTCGGGTACAGTTAAATGTGGATTATTTAGAGCAATGCATATAATTTCTGAGAATAAGAACTTTATAAACTGCTGCCAATTAGAAATGATTTCCTGTTCTCTTTAATCTGACTGTGGTTCCAGTTTGTACCAAAAGCACTGTACTGTTATTTACTGTGCCTAACCTTGTTTTACAGGGGGTCTTCAGGGTTGAATTGGTGGAACCAGCCCTGGTGGTAAGTGTGAACAGTGTGGGGAAGTGTATGCTTAATAGGGGCCACTGTGAAAGTGTTTGTTGCATATTGTCTAGGCCACTAGAAGGGGAAAAAGGGGGATTACAATGTCCCAGAGAGCTGTACCCAGGTTAGCCTTGTTACTAACAACCCTGTCCTCCAGGTGGAGGCACCCGTGTCAGTACACAGGCCCCTTAACCTGCAACTAGCTTTGCAGGCAGGGGTAGTAGCCCTTGGGATAGTGCCACCTAGGGGATATACAAGTGTGGGATGACATGGGAACGCTGAACAACATGTAATGCTTTATTCATGCTAGGTCATCAAATATGACTACTCCAAAATCCCTTTCCCATTTGGTAACCATCAGTTTCTCAAACCACCAATCATGTAATGTTTTCATGAGATCTTGTGCCGCAAATGTGTAATTTTGCTCTGAGTGCTACTACTAGTAATCACTTTTAAATGTTTTTTATTTCCTGGAAGATACCAGACATGTCTTTTGCCAGCAAATGTCAGGAATTGAGTACTGCTACCTGTCATAGATTGGATACACTCCGATGCTATAATATGTACATTTTCTTAGCTCAGATATGCAGTGTCCAGAGAAGACTGTATGGATCTGCGGACACTCCTTTGTGCATTGGACAGGGATTCGGCAGTGGTCTCAAACCAGGGGACCAGTTTTGACCTTCAATACTCCAGTAAATGTACTTTGGTTAGGTGAGAGGGGTATGCATTGGGATCAACTGGTGCCAATGTTGTGACGGGAGTGCCTGAGGGGATCTGACCCAGATGTCATCGTCATCCACCTGGGAGACAATGATTTAGGATTGAAGACATCAGTGATGCTGCTACAGAGGATGGAGGACATCACCTTGATCAAGCACCGAATGCCGAGGACCATGATCCTTTGGTCCCACATCATCCAGCGTCGGCAGTGGAGGAACGTTTCTGATATGAAGGCAATGGACAGAACAAGGAGAAAGATCAACACAGAGATGGGGGCATTCATGAGAGGATTGTCAGCCGCCGTGGTCAAGCATGATGGCATCATGTCTGTCTTCCCAGAACTGTATCGGCAGGATGGTGTCCACTTAACAGATCAGGGAAGCGCTATGTTCTGCAGTGACATCAAGAGGGCTGTAGCTCCAATCCTATAGAGGTATGCAATTTATAGAGGCAGTGGCAGGAGAACCAGCCTTGGGCGTGTGGTGGTGGCACTTGCAGAGCCATCGCCTATCCAGGGCTGGAGGGGTGTTTCTTGTAGTGAACCCAAGATCCCCCCTGCATGGGCACGTCTGATGCTGGTGCGTGGCAACCCTGCCTACATCAGCCACACTCTTACGAGCAGCCCGGTGGCTTGATGGCACCCCCAGTCTCCACTGGGGGTCACCAGAGCACCGGTCATCCCTAACCCTCCCACCCGGAGAGGAGAGCTGCCCAGAGGGTGCTCACTCTGTCTCCCTCTCCTGCCGACCCCTGACTCCCGAGCTCATTCCCGAACTCGGGTCGTCGGCACGGTGCGAAGTGTGGCGTCCAGCGACTCAACCCTCAATGCCACCGGGCAGGTGATAAAATAAATCTTTGATAATGCCATCCGGATGGGGGGAGAGAGAGACAGACAGAGAAAGATAGACTACTGGGGAATAAAAATACCATTTACAGTAACAGAAATCATGAATAAAATTTTCTGGTGCAGCAGTGCTTGGGTGGGATGGAGGAGGGGAGTGAACTTATTTGCAAGGGGATGATTGTACAGGTAGTCTGGGGAATGATATGCCAGTAGGGAGAACTCCGTTTCTGCTCCTGTCCTCTGCAGTCTGTGTCCTGGTTCAGCTACACTTCAGTGGAACGCAGAAGGGGTGAGAGCTTGTTTTAATTGGTGGTGTCTGACCACAGAGTCAAAGGGGAAAGAAAACAGCAGGGAGGTCTCTGTTTCTGCTCCTTCCCTCAGCAACCCTTTTTCTGATGCAGCTGTGTTTCAGTGGGATGGAGGAGGGGTGAGAGCTTATTTGCTAGAGGATGTCTGCGCAGGAAGTCAAGGGGTAGAGATGTCAGCAGGAAGAGCTCCATTTCTGCTTCTGCCCTCAGCAACCCGTTTTTATATGCAGCAGCACTTAAGATCGATGGAAGAGGGGTGCAAGCATATTTGCTAGGTGATGTCTGACCAGGTAGTCAAGGGTGAGAGATGCCAGTAGGGAAGTCTCCATTTCTGCTCCTGCACTCAGCAACCCATTATCTGGTGCAGCAGTGTTTTTTTTCCCCCCCCAAATTAATAAACTTTATTAGAAGGAAGGTTGATTTTTCTTTCCAAACATACCAAAAAGGTCTTTGAGTACCATATAACAAAGTACCATACAGTATCAAAGTAAGGAAATAACATATCTTACATTTGTGGTTGTCAACATACTTAATCAGACATACAACTGCAACTTAGGAATATATGCAGTAAAGCTAATAATCGTACTTATACTTATCTTCCCTCCTTCCCACCCCTCCCTCCTTCTACCCTTTCCTTCTTTTCTTCCCCCTCCCTCCTCCCTTGTTGTATGCAAGGTCTTTAGTCTGTAGATAGTTATATATCCGCTGTAATTGTTGAGTTGCAATTTCAATAATACAGTTTTTGACTTTTTCCTTTCGAAATATGCTATTTCTTATTTCCATTTATTTGCTGGTTAGCAGTGTGTACAAGGTTGCCCATACCTTTTGGTAGTGGCCTGGTCTTCTAGCCATATGGGCAATAGTGTTCTCTGCTTGAAGAGTGAACAATATCTCTCTAAGCCACTCTGTAAAAGAGGGATGGTGTTTAAGAGGGACAGAGGAGGGGTGTGAGCTTGTTTGCTAAGAGATGTCAATCCAGTGAATCAAGGGGGAGAGATTCCAGCAGGGAGGTCTCCATTTCAGCTCCTCCTCTGTGCAACCCATTTTCTGGTGCAGCAGTGATTAAGTGGGATAGAGGAGGGATGAGTGTTTGTTTGCTAGGTGATGTCTGTCCAGGTATTCAAGGGGTAGTGACACCTGCAGGGAGGTATCCATTTCTGATCCAGCTCTCAGCAACCCATTTGCATGTGCAGCAATGCTTAACTTATTCACACCACAAGAGCTCTTTGAGAGTTCTTCCACTTGTGCCCTGTATACTCTTAGCACCGCATCTTGGGCCTTTCTAACAAAATCAAGCCATAATCAGTATGCCACAAACAAATGTGAATACCTGTTGAACCATAAGTGCTACACACAAAGTACGAGTGGCAAAGTTGTTCGTCACATTACCTTTTCAATAGTGCTATGCAATCAATAGTAATCAATTTGTTTTTTTATTTTATACTAGCTGCTGCTGAAATACCAAACAACTGTGGGTTTTTTTCAGATTTTTTTCAAGGTACTTAGGTATGGCTTGAGAGATGAATGTCAGCCATGCACATCATACCTTAAACAAATGCAAATAACTCCTAAAGTATACATGGCAGACACAAAGTGTCAGCAGCGAAATTGTTCAGCACAAAATTACCTAACGGTGCTATGCAATCAATTGTAATCCATTTCGTCTTTATTTTATACTAGCTGAAATACCAAACAGCTGTGTTTTTTTTTTTTTCAGATTTAGTCAAGGTGTTTAGGTGAGGCTGAGAGACAAATGTCAGCCATGCACACCATACCTTAAACAAATGTGAATAACTCCTAAAGTATACATGATAGACAGAAAGTATCAGCAGCAACATTTTTCCACACAAAATTACCTTTCTAACGGTGCTATACAATCAATTCTAACCAATTAGGTTTGTTTACTATTTAGGTAAAAACTGCTGACTTCCCCAGATGTTTCCAGGCCTGAGTGAAAGTCAGCTGAGTACGTCTACAGGTGTTATTGGCTTGAGTGGCTATGATTTCAGACGCCACCTACAGACGTATCTAGGCCTGAATGAGTTAAGAGGGACAGAGGAAGGGTGTGATCTTGCTTGCTAGGTGATGTCTGTCCAGGTAGTTGAGGGGGAGAAATGCCAGCAGGGAGGTCTCTGTTTCTGCTTCTGTACTCAGCAACCCATTTTCTGGTGCAGCAGCACTTAAGAGGGATAGATGAGGGGTGAGAGCTTGTTTGTTATGTGATGTCTATCCATCCTAGTTGTTAGTGAGTAGAGACACCAGCAGGGAGTTCTCCATTTCTGTTTTGGTGCAGCAAAGCTTAAGAGGGACAGAGGAGGAGTTTGAGCTTCTTTGATAGGTGATGTTTGTCCAGGTAGTCAAGGGGGAGAGATGCCAGCAGGGAGTTCTTTGTTTCTGCTCCTGCCTACAGTGACCCATTTTTCTGGTTAAGCAGTGCTTAAGAGGAACAGAGGATGAGTGTGTGCTTTTTTGATAGGTAATGTCTGTCCAGGTAGTCAAGGGGGAAGAGACACCAGCAGGAATGTGTCTGTTCCTGCTCCTGACCTCAGCAATTAATTTTCTGATGCAGCAGCAATTAAGAGGGACAGATGAGGGTTGAGTTCTTGTTTGCTGTGTGATGTCTGTCCAGGTTGTCAATGGGTAGAGACGCCATCAGGGAATTCTCTGTTTCTGCTCCTACACTCAGCAATTCATTTTCTGGTGCAGCAATGGTTAAGAGGGATGGAGGAGGACAGTGATCTTCTTTGCCAGGTGATATTTGTCCAGGTAGTCAAGGGGGAGAGATGCCAGCAGGGAGGTCTCTGTTTCTGCTCCTGTCCATAGCAACCTGTTTTCCAATACAGCAGCGCTTAAGAGGGATGGAATAGGGGCATGAGGTTATTTGCTAGGTGATGTCTGTCCAGTGAGTCAAGGGGGAGAAAAGCCAGAAGGTTTCTGTTCCTGCACTCAGCAACCTGTTTTCTGGTGCAGAAGTGCTATTGTGGGAGAGAGAGATCTTGATTGCTGAGTTATGTCTGTATAGAGAGTAAAGGGGTATATATGCTAGCAGTGAAGGCTCCATTTCTACTCCTGATGTTAGCGACCTGAGTCCTGGTTCAGCAGGCCTTGGGTGGGAAGGAGGACGTATGAGTGCTTGTTTGATAGTGGATGACTGAGCTCAAGACAAAGCTTACTTGTCACCAGACATGGCAGACCAATAGCAAGTGCATGACCAGCTGGTACTGTATCAGCATCTCACCACATCACAGCAAGAACATTCCTAGGGCTACTAAGGCACGTGGCTGAGGCCATATCTATGGTGCCATTGACTGAGATGGCAATCATGGATGTTTGTTATACCATGACTTTAATGTTCTGGTATATTAATTTATGCTTAGGATACATGATGTGATGAATGACCATGTAATACAGTGGAATGGAATGTACAGTATGTAATCCAATCAACTGTAACTTTCAGATCGTCGTTGGTATAATGCCTTTAAATTTTATTTTTCAGATTGGAGTATATAGGCCAATAGTCTTCAAAAATGAACAACGTATAAGGATATACGTTCCAAATGCCGTCGACTGTCGTCGGGGTCGTCTTCCATATGACAATCACTGTAATCTATATACACAGTGCGTTGTACGAAAGATGTCCCCGGCTTCAGAAATACTCATGCAACAGTCAGAATGGGAAATAAATTGGAAATAAGTGCATAAGGTAGGTTACTACGTGATGTCACTAACGGTAAGTTACAGTTTAGCTTGGGTTTTGATATTTGTGTATTGATGTACAGTATGTGTTCATGTTTTAAAATTAATTCAGGGTTTGAACTCATGAATCTGCTAACAATGTTAGTCCATTGGGAACCTCACCAGTGATTCACACTTGGTCTAGCAAAAGTGGCGGTGTACTTTGTTTTTTTACCTTTATTTTTTTTTCTTTATTTTAACCTTTGTTATACCAGGTGAGAAACACTTTGCTGAAAGCTTGATTACAGGTGCAACCTGGAAGCACAAGGTAGTTAATTGACTTTGTGTTCGGTAGTGGATACATAACTGATTACTACCGTACCTCATCAACACAGCCCCATTCAAAGAACTTTTTAGCAACGGTGGCCATTTTGAGGCACTTTAGAAAAGGCAGCCATCTTGAGGCACTCACCAGAGATTCACACTTGGTGTACAGATATGGCAAAAGTTTTGCAGTAGTGTGTCCGTTAAGTGGTCACATGAATGATTACCACCATACCGCATCAGCCCTGACCCATTCAGAGAGCCTTTTAAACAAAGATAGCTGTTTTGAAGTATTTTAGCAAATGCAGACATTTTGAAGCATTTTAGGAAAGGTGGCCAATCTGAAATCTGAGGTGCTCACGAGTAATTAACACTTGGTGCCTGGATGTGGTAAAAGTGGTGCAGTAGTGTGTCCAGAAGTCATCACATTGATTGACTGCATATTTCTTGTTTCTCAGAGAACGTGTGGTCAACAAATCTATGGAAGTCACAAAATTACGCTTTTTGAACGACACTGAAGATCAAGACACTGCAATTATGCTACATTACACCATTTTATATCTTGACTTCATATGATACTACTCAACTGATACTTTCTGGAATTAAGGTAAGAGACAAACTAGTTTGTCTAACAGGCTGTGGAAACCTTGCAGTGTTAACATAAATCAGCCTTGTAGGCCTACTAGTACGCATTGCACTGCAACAAACTTCGCCTTCACCGTCTCATCACATGGAATGAATTATAATGCATGGACTAGTTTTGAACACTCCAAGTGATGACTTCATGTGAGGGTGAGCTACATTACTTTGGTTAAATTAAATATTACAGACTATGTAAAAAGTTGATGAAATGGTGTAGCATAGGGTAAGATCAGACAGTTTTTTTTTCTACAGGTCACAAGCCTGAAGACGATATATAGAATTTAGAATAGGGAAAGGGTAGGGCTTTTCTCCACAGGGTTTTTGAATAGGGAAAGGATAGGGGTTTTCTCCACAGGTTTTAAAATAGGGAAAGGATAGGGTTTTTCTCCACAGGTTTTTGAATAGGGAAAGGATTGGATTTTTCTCCACAGGTTTTAGACTAGGGAAAGGACAGGGTTTTTCTCCACAGGTTTTAGAATAGGGAAAGGATAGGGTTTTTCTCCCAAGGTTTTAGTACAGGGAAAGGATAGGGTTTTTCTCCACATATTTCTGGCATTACCATGTCTGATGGAATGCTCTTTGTGTATGATGATCCATACACTTGAAAAAGTGTCGCATGGGCAAAATACCAAAGGTGAAATGTGGACCACTGATGGTAAATGCTAATGGTAATAAAAAATAGTAAACTATTTTGGTTTCTTTCCTACTGTATAGTACACTATATAAGATACCGTATGGTGGCCTAAATACACAACGCTTTTGTTAAAACCTTTCTTAATTTGCTGTCCTCACTGTAACCGTGAGAGACTGAAGAAACTAGGTTCATTTTCTATTAATTATATAAGACTCATGGGTGATGTATATCTTGTATTTCATCTGTGAACCTTAGGGTGAACGTGTATCGTAGCTGTGTATTGACAACCACCAATTATTCTATATAATGTACTGGGAAAAAACATCGAAAAACATGGGACTAAGGCATAGTATGATAGGGTAACATAAGAAAAATGTGTTCATTTTCCAGGGACAATACAGTGATCTAAAACATAATAGTATAGGGTAATAGTAGATAGGTATTTCCACTGTTCACTTGCATAAAGGCAGGAGAGAGATATAGGAAAAGACAGATCTTACTTCGAGAGGGTTCCGTCAGTAGGTCATCACATATAGGACTTGTGCCACCTGGCATCGGGCCGCATGGCAGACTTTTCTAGCAATACCTGATGGGGGACCACCCACCCAATGTCACGTGACCAACAGATCCCCTTCCAGTGCCAGGTCAGGTTGCGCCGGTGCCAACGTCGGTGACCCTGACGTGGGCTGTCTCAACGCTGGACCCTCCCCCTATCTACACTACGGTGGGTCCAACGTGGATTCCTCTGATGCTAGGTCTGACATTGGGAGGCTTATAATCAACCCCGAACTGTCCTGCATTACCCTTTTGGGTATCCAAGGGATCCCTACCCGGGGGGTTCCACTCCAGATTGGAGTCATTTGGGGCAGTTCTACCCTGGATTTTGCCCTTACTCCCACTACATGGGGTTTCAAGGGTATTATCCTCCACCGGTTGCCACTCACTCCTCCTCCCCCTCCCCCCCCAGTCTCAACTGGATCCACCTCCCACTCCCCTGGCTACTTCGGATTTCAAGACCCTGATTCAGTCTTGGTGGCAGGGGGCCAGGTCAGAACTGGTTTCAGATCTGGAAACTAGGCTCCTGCAACCGCAGCTTCCTATGTCTCCTTCCCCGATCAGCTGTCTTGCAACTGTCCATGTCTCGGGGAAGACTCGGCAGGACGTTTCCCTACCAGACTTCAGACACCGTCCTGTCAAGGAGAGTGGACTTCATGATGTGTTATATAATAGGGGAAGGATAGGCTTTTTCTCCACAGGTTTTAGAACAGGGAAAGGATAGGGCTTTTCTCCACAGATTTTTTGAATAGGGAAAGGGTAGGGTTTTTCTCCACAGGTTTTAGAATAGGGAAAGGATATGGTTTTGCTCCACAGGTTTTAGTACAGGGAAAGGATAGGGGTTTTCTCCACAGTTTTTAGTACAGGGAAAGAATAGGGTTTTTCTCCACAGGTTTTAGTACAGGGAAAGGATAGGGTTTTTCTCCACAGGTTTTAGAATAGGGAAATTATAGGGGTTTTCTCCACAGGTTTTAGAATAGGGTAAGGATAGGATTTTTCTCCAAAGGTTTTAGAATAGGGAAAGGATAGGGTTTTTCTCCACAGGTTTTATAATAGAAGCAGTTTGATACAGAAAATGATTCAACGGTAGCCTCCATCTTATTTTTGGTCATGTGACCCAGGGGATGTAGATATGGGTACAGTCTGGGCCTTGATTTGCTCATTCACTTCCCTATCATGTAAAACAAGCTGCTTTTTACTTTTCCTTTTTGAATTTATTGTCATGCACCCCATAATGCAATAGGTGGACACCCCATTGACCAGCATGGGCATAACATGGGTAGTTGGGTATGGCACCCCAGCTATCTGCAAGTGTGTCTGTAATGTGAAATTAGGGATCAGAAATTTCATCCAAGCCCCTGCAGATGTAAGACAAGGTGTAATCCATTGACATTTACCACTTTTATAATGTAGTTATCCCTACAAATGTGTAAGAGAAGCAGTTTGATACAGAAAATGATTGAATGGTAGCCGCCATCTTATTTTTGGTCATGTGACCCAGGGGATGTAGATATGGGTACAGTCTGGACCTTGATTTACTCATTCACTTCCCCGTCATGTAAAACAGGCTATATCTTACTTTTCCTTTCTCAGTTTATTGGCATGCACCCCATAATGCAATAGGTGGGCCCCTCATGGGCCAGCATGGCCCTACCTTGGGTGGTTGGGTATGGCACCCCAGCTATATGCTGGTGGGTCTATAATGTGAAATTAGTGATCATAAATTTCATCCAAGCCCTTGCAGATGTAAGAAAAGGTGTAATCCATTGACATTTATCACTTTTATAATGTAGTTATCCCTACAAACATGTGACAGAAGCAGTTTGATACAGAAAATGATGGAACGGTAGCCACCATCTTATTTTTGGTCATGTGACCCAGGGAATGTAGATATGGGTACAGTCTGGGCCTTGATTTACTCATTCACTTCCCTGTCATGTTAAACGGCTACTTTTTACTTTCTCTTTTTGAATTTATTGGCATGCACCCCATAATGCTATAGGTGGACACCCCATTGGCCAGCATGGGCATACCAGGGGTGGTTGGGTATGGCACCCCGGCTATCTGCAAGTGGGTCTGTAATGTGAAATTAGGGATCAGAAATTTCATCCAAGCACCTGCAGATGTAAGAAAAGGTGTAATCCATTGAGATTTACCACTTTTATTATGTAGTTATCCCTGCAAACATGTAACAGAAGCAGTTTGATACAGAAAATGATCAAATGGTAGCCACCATATTGTTTTTGGTCATGTGACCCAGGGGATGTAGATATGGGTAAAGTCTGGGCCTTGATTTACTCATTCACTTCCCCGTCATGTAAAACAGGCTACATCTTACTTCTTCTTTCTCAATTTATTGGGATGTACCCCATAATGCAGTAGGTGGGCCCCTCATGGGCCAGCATGGCCCTACCTTGGGTGGTTGGGTATGGCACCCCAGCTATATGCTGGTGGGTCTATAATGTGAAATTAGTGATCATAAATTTTATCCAAGCCCCTGCAGATGTAAGAAAAGGTGTAATCCATTGAGATTTACCACTTTTATTATGTAGTTATCCCTACAAACATGTAACAGAAGCAGTTTGATACAGAAAATGATCAAATGGTAGCCGCCATCTCATCTTATGTCATGTGACCCAGGGGATGTAGATATGGGTACAGTCTGGGCCTTGATTTACTCATTTACTTCTCTGTCATGTAAAACAGGCTATTTTTTACTTTTCCTTTTTGAATTTATTAGCATGCACCCCATAATGCAATAGGTGGACACCCCATTGGCCAGCATGGGCATACCATGGATGGCTGGGTATGGCACCCCAGCTATCTGCAAGTGGGTCTGTAATGTGAAATTAGGGATCAGAAATTTCATCCAAGCCCCGACAGATGTAAGAAAAGGTGTAATCCATTGACATTTACCACTTTTATAATGTAGTTATCCCTACAAACATGTAACAGAAGCAGTTTGATACAGAAAATGATCAAATTGTAGCCGCCATCTTGTTTTTGGTCATGTGACCCAGGGGATGTAGATATGGGTACAGTCTGGGCCTTGAATTACTCATTCACTTCCCTGTCATGTAAAACGGGCTACTTTTTACTTTTAATTTTTGAATTTTTTGGCATGCACCCCATAATGCAGTAGGTGCACACCCCTTTGGCCAGCATGGGCATACTAGGGGTGGTTGGGTATGGCAACCCGGCTATCTGCAATTGGGTCTTTAATGTGAAATTAGGGATCAGAAATTTCATCCAAGCCCCTGCAGATGTAAGAAAAGGTGTAATCCATTGACATTTACCACTTGTATAATCTATTAATCCCAATAAATGTGTAAGAGAAGCAGTTTGACACAGGGAATGACTGAACGGTGTCAGCCATCTTGTTTTTGGTCATGTGACCCAGGGGATGTATCTATGGGTACAATCTGGGCCTTGATTTTCTCATTCACTTCCCTGCCATGTAAAACAGGCTACTTTTTACTTTTTCTTTTTGAATTTATTGGCATGCACCCCATAATGCAATAGGTGGTCACCCCATTGCCTAGCATGGGCATACCATGGGTGGCTGGGTATGGCACCCCGGCTATCTGCAAGTGGGTCTGTAATGTGAAATTAGGGATCAGAAATTTCATCCAAGCCCCTGCAGATGTAAGAAAAGGTGTAATCCATTGACATTTACCACTTTTATAATGTAGTTATCCCTACAAACGTGTGACAGAAGCAGTTTGATACAGAAAATGATGGAACGGTAGCTGTCGTCTTATTTTTGGTCGTGTGACCCAGGGGATGTAGATATGGGTACAGTCTGGGCCTTGATTTACTCATTTACTTCCCCATCATGTAAAACAGGCTACATCTTACTTTTCCTTTCTCAATTTATTGGGATGTACCCCATAATGCAATAGGTGGGCCCCCCATGGACCAGCATGGCCCTACCTTGGGTGGTAGGGTATTGTACCCCAGCTACATGGTGGTGGGTCTATAATGTGAAATTAGTGATCAGAAATTTCATCCAAGCCCCTGCAGATGTAAGAAAACATGTAATCCATTGACATTTACCACTTTTATAATGTAGTTATCACAATAAATGTGTAACAGAAGCAGGTTGATACAGAAAATGATTGAACGGTAGCTGCCTTCTTGTTTTTGGTCATGTGACCCAGGGATGTAGGTATGGGTACAGTCTGGGCCTTGATTTACTCATTCACTTCCCTGCCATGTAAAACAGGCTACTTTTTACTTTTCCTTTTTGAATTTATTGGCATGCACCCCATAATGCAATAGGTGGTCACCCCATTGCCTAGCATGGGCATACCATGGGTGGCTGGGTATGGCACCCCGGCTATCTGCAGGTGGGTCTATAATGTGAAATTAGGGACCAGAAATTTCATCCAAGCCACTGCTGCCATAAGAAAGGGTGTAATCCATTGACATTTACCACTTTTATAATCTAGTGATCTCAATCCACACACCATTGCAACCTATACAGTTCCACTACCCTGCCGTCCCTCCATGATCGTAGACAAATAAACTGCGACAGGTTCACTGCCAAATTCTGGTCCCACTCTCTCCCCCCATATCTGGCCTCTACACTCTCCCAACAATCCCCTCCGGCATACTGCCTCAGGAATATGGACCCCAGACTGCTGCACGTCCCATTTATGTGAACTACCAAAGGCCAGGCCGCCTTTAGCTACCGAATCCCACAGATTTGAAATGCACTGCCAGCCTCCATAAGACATGCACAGAGCACTTACCAAAACAACCATCTACTTAGAATCCACTTCATTTCCAGCTGCTCCTGTTATGACTAATTTCTCAAATTATTATGCTTGTTGTACTACAAGAGTATAAGTAATGTATATTGACCGTGATGCTCTGTACAATGTTATTGTACCCCTGTCTGTTCTCTAAATCAAATGTTTATATGCAAGTCTTGGCTTTCCTAACTGTTCTGCTATTGTATATATTCCATGTATTGTTATTGGGTCTCGGCCCTCAGGTCACATTAGGCTTCCCTAATTTGTTCTGCTATTGTATATATTCCATGTATTGTTATTGGGTCTCAGCCCCCAGGTTGCATCTGGAATCAAGCTTTTAGCTCAGTATGCTTTCCTGGTAAATCTCATAAATAAATAAATAAATAAATAATAAATGAGTCACAAGCAGTTTGACACAGAAAATGACTGAATGGTGTCAGCCATCTTGTTTTTGGTCATGTGACCCTGGGAATGTAGCTATAGGTGCAATCTGGCCCTTGATTTACTCATTCACATCCCTGTCATGTGAAACAGGCTACTTCTTACTTTTTCTTAATGGATTTAGTGACGTGTACCCCATAATCTAATAGGTACCCCCCATAGGCCAGCATGGCCCTACCATAGATGGTCCGTTCTGGTCACTCTCATAATCTGTAGGTGAGAAACCAATGTGAAATTTGTGTTTATATAAAGAATTTGTAACCTGAAAGTGAAAATTAGTTACATTTTAGACAACAGTTTTTATCAGTGATGCAACCGATTTTAATGTTTTTACAAACTTCAGTATTTTTTGCGAATACAAATTCACAAAAACAATTGAAATTTCACTAAATAAACATATATATCTCCAAATGTCTTGGTTGGAAAAGTTATATTTTCACTTTGAATTATAGTTGTGTTAGTTTCTTACTACCCTGACAAAAAAAGTTTACCAGAGAATTAATAAAAATTATGTAGTAACGTCATAACCAATAAGTGTACAAACCCAGTGAAAAAAACTCTGGCAGCAGGGATATGCAATTTACAGAAAAAGCTTGGCAGTGTAAGGGTTAAGAGATATGCTAGACCTTACAAACAGACACACACGGAAATGGTCTGGAAGGGGATTGAGGCAGGGACAAGTAGAATGGAACATCTAGACTGCTTGCCCTGGAACATAAATCCCTGAAAGACCTATCCCTAATAACAAATCACTGGACTAGACAGACTTACAAATTGTGGATATTAACAAAAAAGAGGCTAAACATCACAGGCACACAACTGCAGGTCCTTCTGTGGAAAAATAATTTACTCCAGCAACCATTTATAGCACCTTCAAAGGGTGGGGTAATAAGGGGTTAGCATACATCACTCAGTTATCTCAGGGACATAGTATGAAATCATTTCAACAGCTACAGGTAGAATTTCAGTTGCCACACTCAGACTTATTCAGATACCTACAGCTGAGGGCTTACATACTAGAACATAAGTTACACTGTCAGGTAGGGGTGAGGCAAAACCCTTCAGTGGAAAGGCTATATGTGATGTCACAACAACGGTCTGCAGAGCATGTGATTTCTAATCTTTATGCTATACTTAATTCGGACACAGGTAGCATGGAGGAGGAGAAGGTCCAAACCCAATGGAAAGATGAACTGCGCCATATATCCCCTAAGGCTTAGATGCAAGTTTGGCAGTCCATACATAAAACCACACTATCAGGCAGCTGTAGAGAATTCAGGTGGAAAATGATAAGTTTTTTTTTTTTCTAACACCAAATAAGACAAAATATTTCACTGCAGGGGTGCCAGACACATGCTGGAGAGTGTGGGAAAAGAAGGACACCAACACACACACATATATTAGATCTGCAAAATACTGGGGAAGTTCTGGCAAGAAATACAGGAATGGATGTGCAAAATCCTGGAACTCCCAAATAACTTAGATGGCTGGCATTTAATAGGGGATTGTATCCTAAGCAATTAAGGAGTGGCACTAAAACATATTGAACATTTTAGTAGCTGGAGCAGCTAAAGCCATTACCCCGAAATGGCTTACAAACATACCCCCACAATAGAAGACTGGATTAAAAATCACAAAAAAATAAAAGAAATGGAATTAATCATGGCCAGACTCCATATAAAAACTGAACATTTCAGCATGAGGTGGCTCCCATTCGCTCACCTGATAGAGGAACTGGAAGAAACTCCAGTATTGGAACAAATGATTTATGACTAAATACAGGGAAGGGAATCAAAGAGTGTGAGCCTTGAATGTGAATTACATAGAGCAAGCACAAACAGTTTTGCCTTAACACATAAAGAAAAGATGCATGGAATAAGAGTCAGAGACTTGGAATAAAGAGGTGGACACTCCAAACTCAGTAGATATAAAATATTGGATGAATGAAGACTTAGTCCATATGATATAGACTTTGTGAAGCTACAAGTGATGTATAAAAAAAGTAACAGGATAAAGTCTATGTACCTTTGGACATTGATGTTTAAGCAGAGCATGAATTGGATGTTATGAAGTCAGTACAATAAAAAGAAGTTTTAAAAAAAAAAAGGCCCCCTACAGGCATATCCCACAAGGGGCATCTCTGCCACCATGGCAGGTACAAGGGGCATCCCCCTCCTAGAAATTTGTAAAGAAGCTACCTGGAAAACTGCACACTTTACAAAGCACTACTGTCTGGACATACAGTGTATAAGGGATGCCAGTTTTGGAATAGCTGTCTCGCAGAACCTTTTTCCTAAATAGGTTCTGGATCCATCGTCCCAAGGTACTGCTGGTGAAACTGCTTGTTGTAAGGCTTCATTGACAGATTCCTGTTTGAATTAAAAATTACTCACTGTATTAATGTTGTTTCTTTTCAGGGATCCATCAATGAGCATTGTAAACCCTGACCCTGCCTCTCCTTCCAGAACTTGAAAAACAGGTTCACATAAGTATCCGTTCTTATCTGAAGGATGCTTGAATTTTACTTATTGGAGTTCCTCAGTAGTTGTTAAAGTCTGATCATTCTTAATCTTACTTGGTGTGTGCTTCAATTTGACAAGACTTTTAAGACAACTTTTTAGTAGCCATTTAGCTAGTTTTAGTGGTCATTGCTCCTCTGGCTATAGAAAAATCTGGTTTTACAGGGGTGGGTCGGGTGGGGTGGGGGTGGGAGTGGGGGGACATGACCACAGTGCAGAGTTTGAGCTTATATTCTAAGTTCTACTAATTAATGTAAAGTTCTATCTCCAGGGTGTCATGCTCAGATGGGATAATGCTTGTAGTAATGCTCATTGATGGATCCCTGAGAAGAAACAACATTATTATTGTGAGTTAATTTTTTTCTTCATTGCTTTTGTGCTGAGGTTCTTTGTCTTTTAGATTACTTTTCTATTGTGAGCTTACCATGACCCAACCCAGTAAGACCAAAATAGGATTGTTTCATCCTTCCTCTGGGCTATTACAGATGAGGCACATTGGGTTCAGTTACCAGTAGGTCACATTATTTCTTTCTCACTATAATTTGTATTTAAATTGCATAGCAGTGGCTAATACTGCACACACACAAAAACAGTCTAATTGCCATCTTGATTATTCCTAGTCACAGGATATGTGATAACAGAGAAAGGAAGTGTGTCTAGGAACCCCAGGATCAACCATGTGAGCCCGTAGTACAGTGGTTAGAGCATCAGAGTGGTATTCTGGGGTCCTGGCTTCAATCCCAGTGGGTCACATTATTTCTTTCTCACTACAGTTTGTGATTTAAATTGCTTAGCAGTGGAAAATACTTCACCAAAAAACATCTAATTGCCATCTTGATGAGTCCTGTTTAAATTTTTCCTTGGTGATTTGCAAATACTTCTCATGATGCTTTGCATTATGGAGATATGTGCAATTTTACATTTCTTTGAAACCTGGCTTTATTGTTCGTGCCCTTTTCTGGGTAAACTTTGCTTCAGTGCTTTTGTGCTGAGGTTTTTTTGTCTTTTAGATTACATTCTTAGTTTAGGCTCCCCGTGACCTAAACCAGTAAGACCAAATTATGGCTGGTTTATCCTTCATCTAGGTTGTTTTAAGAAGCACACTTATGAGTCCTGTGTAGGATGAAATGTGTCTGTGTCTTCTGTTTTCAATCATTGTAGAGTGTGTGTGTGGTGCCATAAGGCATTATACACTCTTGCTGAAAGTAGAACCAGTTACAATTCTTTCATGGTGATTTGCATATAGTTCCCATGATGCTTCACATTATGGGGATATGTATAATTTTACATATTTTTTTTACTTTATTTGTTTAAATATATTTTAATTGGCAACATTATCTACATAAAATAGGTGCTTTAGATAAGTAGGCTTTTCTTGCTTTGCTAATGAGAGCCAGCACCTGACTGTGCATCACTAGCTTTTTAATGCAGTCAGGAGATGTCTCTCAACCAGTGAGGTTACAGGATTTTTCCTTGCCATTTTATATGTAGAATTAATAAATGATATAAGGTGACAAGTTCACTTAGAATCTTGTCACCCAGGGGTGCCTGTTGGCCCAGCAAAAATGCATTCCGTTGCCATACAGAAGACCTGGGTTCAGGAGTGAACCAGGGTCTACAGTTGGGCAGCCATGGCTGAGGAATGCTGATGGCGGCAACCCATCCTTAGCCAGCAGTGGAAGGAGGGATTGTACTGCTTGGCAGCCCTTGCAACAGGGCCATAAATGTCTCAACCTCCAGTTGCAGGGGAGCTGTGTGCCAGCAAGACCTGCAGGAAGGGGTAGGTGCAGTGCCACAGTGGGAGGCAGATAGTGAAAGGAACAGAGAAGAAACTGGGGAAATAAACACCCTGGCCTGTCAAGATATTGATCAGTAATTTTGGGCCCTGCTTCAGTTAGAAATGACCTTAGGGACCCGTGGTTTCAGACTAGGGAGGTCACCAGCCTTGGAGATTGACACAGATTGTGGTCTGGGGGGAGGATTGGAGACCAAGGATGGAAGAATCTCATTTGCCATCTGAGTCATCAAAATTCAGACCTCATTTTCACACGTAAACACTGAAGGAACAACAAAGTGTACTGGGACATGGATAACCTCCTTTATAGACACTGAAGACCCTTGGGTAAAAAGATGATGGGGTATGGGATAGGGTGACCCTTTAACCAGTGCCTGTCTGACCCACCTAGATATCTGTACATTTGTTTATTTCCAAGGGTTTTCCAGTAAAGATGTACTGCGCTGGTAACAGCTTGTTTCTGGATGTCTCCTGGGAGGATGGGGCTGGGGGGGAGAGAGAGCTCTAACAGTATAGTAAGGCACAGTAAGTTAATTGTGCAAAAGGCAAATACTAGGTGTAGAGAAACAATACAATACATATTTAGGTAATAAAATTTGCAAATGAGCAAAACGCAATATTCAGCACAGAGTAAGGTTAACAGCTATAAAAAAAGGGGCTGATGGGTATGGGGACTGCCTGTCCCAAACATAGAGCATAGAGAGAGCAGTAGCTGAAGGCTGGTAGACAGCAGCTCATGACACAGAATAAGGAGCAATTGCAGAAGTGTGTAGTGAAGTCATGGAGATTTGAGGGAGTAGAGGTAAGAGTTGTATCGGATGGATGGGGAACAGAGGACCAGAGTTTAGTGAAGCGGAAGGAGGCGGCAGCTTGACCTGCTGTTGATTTCACCGGAGGAAGGGAAAGGGAACTAGAGTCAGTGTTGCCAAGCGATTATGAGGAGGGTGGGGTTGGGAGGGGTGATGATAGGAGAGATGCAAGGTATGAGGGAAGGGAGCCAAGCCAGAATTTGGAGATTAAGCACAATGTGCAAGGCCCCCTAGCATTGAGGTAGATGAGGGAGAACAGCAGTACTGGGAGCAGTGGTGGGTGTGAGGTGGATAGTCCAGGGAAAAGTGGCATAAAGAGTGAAAGACGGGATCCAATTTGGCAAAGGTGGACTTGGGGGCTGCACTGTATATGCTATTACCATAGTCAAAGATGGAGAGGTTCATCTTCAAGATGATCTCTGCAGGCAGAAAGCAGGATACTCGCTTTATTCCTATAAATCACACCACATTTAGGGTGTAACTTCTGCTGGATGACATCCACATGCAGTGAGAACTGGAGGTGACAGCCCTGCTAAAACCCCAAGCTATTTAAAGGAGGAGACCTCCTTAATCACTGTGCCACCAAGGGTGTGGAAAGATTGGAGAGCCGTGAGCCTGGCAAGCTGCTGCCTGATGTCAAAGGTTATAGAAACCATTTTCTTGGAATTTAGGAGACAGTTGATTTGCCTGGGACCAGGGCTGGATGTTAACAAAGTCCAGTTGGAGTCGGGCAATGAGGTCAGGGGCAGAAGTGTCAGAGGTATAAAGCACTGCATTATCTGCGTATATGTGGATGGATGCATAGGAACAGGCAGCAGGAAGGTCAGTCAAAAATGGAGAAGAGAATTGGGCAAAGGATGGACCCTCCTTGAGGTATGCTTGAGCCAGACGGGGGGTTGGGGGATAGGATGTCTTCAATAAGGACAGCTTGAGACCTGTCCTCAAGGTAGGAATGGAACCAGTTGACTGAAGAGGCATAGAGCCCAGCTGCCTTAAACTTGTCCAGGAGAAGGGGGTGGGCAATAGTGTTGAAGGCTTTGGCCAGATTGACAAAGATAGGAGAGGTGACCTGGCCCATTCTGGATAGGATGGTCATTCACCAGGAAGAATGAGGTGGAGTGGGACTTCCAAAAGCCAAACTAGAAAGGAATGAAAAGGAAGAGGAGTTGAGGAAGGGAAAAATGAGGTGGAGTGGGATTTCTGGAAGCCAGACTGGAAAGAAGGAGTGAAGAAGGAAAAGGAGTCGAGGAAGGGGGAGAAGAGAGAGGATGAGGGGTTCTGAAGCTTTGCCTAGGTGGGGAGAAGGGTTATTAGACAGTAGTTACCAGAAGAGGTGGGATCACCCCCTTTGGGAAGGGGGAATGACTGCTGACAGTTTCCAAGTGTCGGGGACAGTAGCTGCAGGGAAGGAGAAGTGAAGGAAGTAGGCAATAGGGCGATGTCTTGTGCAGAGAGATGTAGTTGCTTGGGGTCAAGACTGTTGAGGTACCCACCCTCATGGGGATTTAGAAATAAGAGGGCCCTAAGGGAGGCAGAAGGAGAAGTGGGAGAAAAGGTGTGTTTTGGGGGGGTGTAGTACAGGGAGGAGGAAGGGAGAGAGTGAACACAAGGGTGAAAAAGGAGTTGAAGGATTAGACAAAAGCAGAAGGGTCAGAGATTTGGGTGCTGTCCACCTCTTGAACTAGGGGAAATATGTTGGAGGGGAGAACAGGGAGTGGATAACCTTCCAGAACTTGGAAGGGTGGTTATAGTTGATCTTCTTTGAGGACATCTCCCTCCATTGAGACACGTCATGGAACTATAATCTGTTATTGCCAGGACCACCCAGAGATTTTTGCTTTCTGGGGCTGCCCATGTCTATGTGCCTTGTCATTTCCTGTATAACATGGATGTCCCCAGCATGCCTCAGTTCTTTCTCCTGCCATTAACCACTCATCATTCCACTGCTGCTGAAGAATGCTGTTGAATTCTGCAAGTATCCGCTAATGGTGCTACTTCTTGAAGTTTATTTTAATATAAAACTTTTATGCTGCTGCTGAAGGATAAGGAACCATTTATCTTTGAGGAATCAGCCTTCACCATTTATTCACACTAATGGGTCTTAGCTGGAGGCACTAGGACCCTGTGGAGCAGTCTTTTGCAGCTTGGAGGGGTGCTGGCACCACTCAGGAGGTCGATGTACTGATGTGCATGTGAGCCAGCCAGTAACCAATGCCGACCCACATCCCTTCCGCACTGTTTTTCCTGCCGTAAAGTGCACACCATGGGAGCAGCTGCAGTCAGACTGTGTCAGTAAGTTTTCCTCAATTCCCCACCACTAGCCTTCTATTTTCAGTACTGAATGTTACTCAACACCGTAATCAGTGGGGGTTCTGTTGTTGGTTTTGTTTTTCTGTAAGTTTGACTCCGAATTCTGTACTTTTCTAATTTTTGTTATATTGTTCCATCAATATACCAAATTCAAAGGGGTAAAAGAAGAAAAGCTGTGTCCCTCCCATGCACCAGTACTCTTAAGCATGCCCTCTCACAGTGTCAGACCAGCATCCAAAATACCACGCCTGCCTTGGCCCTGACCATGACATGGTCTGGTGTGACACCTGCTTTTCCATGGACAAGCGTGTCCTCAAATTCTGTACTTTAAAGTGGGGTTGTTTGCTCCCCCACTTTTGGAGGTAGGCATCGCACTCACAGTACAAAGATTAGATCTCTGAGCCTTTCCCCAAGGCCCCTTCCCAGTATCTCTGGTACTGGGGAAGACCAGGATCCTCCCCGCATTCACCTCGCCAAGACCTCGGATTTCCTGGGTAGGGGTCTCTTGGACAGTCGACTCCTTCTGAGGGGTTGGCTGAGCACCCATCCCAGTCTGTCTGTCCTGGATGGTGGACACCTCCAGTGGTGAGGCTGAAGCTATATGCTCAATCTACACTGGTGGGCACTTTAGTGTTGTGGCCTGGTGCCGCCCTGGCTCCTGGTACCGTCTGCAGTACCAGTGAGCAGGGTAATGCCAGTTGCGAGGCATGGTCCTCTTCTGGCACTGTTCACAGTGCAAGAAGAGGGGTTAGTTCCAGAGCTAACCCCAAACCTGAGTCTGAGGTAGTTGTTTTCTCCTCCCCTGAGCACGTTTGTGGCCTGGGGAGGATGAGGACACTGGCCTTGGGCTTGGGGATGGCAATCATGGCACTGACTTTGGGCCTGGTTTTGAGCACGATGTCAGTGACTTTGTCACCCCTGGTGTTGTCCCTGGGCCTTGTGCTGGGGATGGTGTGAGGACTGGTTCTGATGCTGCCCACAGTATGGGTTCTGGTCCGAGTACCATCTGCAGTGCTGGATCTATGACCCAGTGCCATTCATGGTGCCAGGTCAGTTCTTGCCACTGTTCGTAGTGCCAAGTGCATGGGTGGTTTCAGATGTAGCACTGGATATGGTATCATGCTCGGCTCATGGGGATGATGTAGGGGATGACACCTGTCACTGAGCCTGCTGCTGGTCCTGTGACCAGTGCTGGAGGTAGCTCTGGCCAGTTTCTCTCTAGAACCAGCCAAAATGGTCACTGTTGAGGACCACAGCTGCCCCGATGGACATGTACAGCTCTGCTCTCATCACCTGGGGATGTCCCCTGAAAGGCACATCTGGGTTGCACCACTGAGATTGTTCAGCTCCACTTCAGTGGGTTTACCAGGTCCTCCCCCCAGGAGAGGTCCCCTGAGCACTCCCGACACCCTGGTAGAGAGCCTGGAACTCTAGCTGTGTTTTCCGTCATAGACCTCTGCCACCCCTCCCTGGGTTCCCAGGTATTATGGGTCCTCTTG
The DNA here is from genome assembly GCA_016271365.2 of Neoceratodus forsteri. NCBI lineage: Eukaryota > Metazoa > Chordata > Ceratodontiformes > Ceratodontidae > Neoceratodus > Neoceratodus forsteri. The sequence goes on from CM028129.1 coordinate 1,674,074,243, forward strand.
GACCCATGACCTGGCAGCAGCACAGGAGGACAGCTGGTGCCCTTCACCAATTTCACCTGCAGTCTGACTGGCTCCAGTTCAGCCCCATGGCCCCGGCACCACTACTTCAAGTATCCAGCTCCTTCTCACCTGCTTCCTCCTCTGAGGATGAGGACTTCTCCCTTCACATGTCAGCAGATGCTGACAGCCCTGTATACCAATGGTTCCTCATGGAGATGCTGAAGTAGCTGAACATGGGGTACTTTGTAGGCTGCAGTCCCAATACTTGTAACTGAGATTCCTTGAGGATTTAAGTGATGAGTCTGTGTCATTCCGTCTTGGCCTCTGGCCATTGAGGAGGCATCTAGGACTGTCTGGCTTCATCCTTTTTCTCCTCCTTCAGCCCCAAATGACATCAAGTGCAGGTATTGTGCTCCCACAGGGTCTGCAGGAGCTATACCTCACCCCACTTTAGGGATTTTGGTACTGCAGACCCCAACTGGGCCTAAATGACCTGTGCATGACAGACCTCCCAAGGCTAATTCTACAGAGACAGTTGCCTGGGGAAGGAGGGTTTTCACTGGGGCATGCACCATCATGTGCATTTCTGCACACCAGGCCCATCAGGCAGCTTACAACAAGTGCCTATGGTTGCAGCCAGGGTAGCTCCTAGCTGCAGTGCCTGTCCGTAAGTTAACCCAGCATGCCATTTGCCTTTCTGGCCAGGGCCTGGAACTGGCAAAGCACCAGTCAAGGATGTTTATTTTATTTAGTTTTTGTTGACCAGGTAAGTGCACTAGACAAATTCTGCCTATTTTCAGGCATGACCTGGGGGAAGGGGATACAGATGAATGCCAACTGACTTTGAATCAGATTAAGCTGTTTTGTATGAACACAAATGAGATACATTCCAGGTTGATAGGAACACCAGTCTGCATTCAACAGATGGCATGGCTTTGCCTCTCCTGGTTGGCATCTCTGGCTTGGCATAAGGTGCTCAGTTTCACACTTCCAGGGGACTGCCTTCTTTTCCAGCAGGGTCAGACGTGAGCTGTCAGAACACCCTCCTGCTCCTGGGCCATGGGTCCTCCACCTGTCCCTGACCAGTCTCTGGTCTCACTGGACCTGTATGGAGTCCCGGCCATCAGGTGGTTCTTCTCCTTGCAGAGGGCTGAGGGACATCCTCCCTCAGGGTGAGCCAGCACTCCACTTTTTTGGGAAAGCTTGGTGCTCTGACCCATTAGTGTGAATGAATGGTGAAGACTGATTCCTAGAAGATGCATCTTCCACAATATCTTCATTAATTCACACATCTGCCCATCATCCCCAACTCAGGTAAGAGCCAGGGCCTTTGGGCAGCTCACTTTGTTGTGCCTCAGCACACTGGCATTCTTGCCACTCCCTCTCAGGAGGTGTTTCTTTTTTCTCCTTTTCTTTAAGTTGGAACATTATGTTCTCAAGGCAAAAAGAAAAACTAAAGTGGGTTGAGTGTCTTCTCTCCCTCTTCCCAACCCAAAAAGCAAAATCCTTGGTGGGAGGGGGAGGGAAGGGTATGTTCTCCCTTCTGCCTTTATAGTTCCTCCCTCTCCCCTCTAGGGGTGTTCATACCAACTGTCCCTGATTATGCAGGACTTCCCTCATTTTACCCATCAAAACTGGTCTGTCCCTCATTCATCCCTAATGGAATAGGTGCTGCCCGCACAGAGAATGTGCTGTGAATTCATATTTAAAGCAGAAATTCATAATATTCTAAGATGCGTAATAAAAAATTTGCTAACACAATGGTTTCCACAATGTTTTGAGCTTGTATCTCAATGTTTGAGAATATGTCCCTCATTATGAAGGTTACTGTCCCTCATTTTGAGTGTCCTTGTCCCTCATTTCAGTGACAAAAGGCTGAGAGGTATAGGGTTATCTCCTTGATGTATATCCCTGTTGTTGCTGCACACAACTTGGCTCCACCTTGTCCACAGCTGTCACTTTTGTGCCATGTGGAAAGTGCCTGGCACTGGGGCAAGGTGTAGCTCTCTTTTAGTGTCCTGCATTACAGGAAGAGGCAGGTGCATTAGGTTTTTCTTTGCCATACCCCTCATCTTGTTGAAGTATGTTTTTCTGCGATGTACTCCCAAGATGTTTGGAGTTCACGCTCAAGGTCTGATCTGCTTTCTTTCTTGCTCCTTTGGAGTGGCAAGAAGATAGTATTTGTCCTCCTGGACTTTGTCCAATCGCACCTGTTATGTTTTCTCCTTTTTAGGAGCTTTTGGGTGTTTACTACATTTTGTTGTCCTCTTGGGAGTACAGACACTGTTTTTAGTTAAGTTGGCATTCTGCCATCTTAAATGCACAGAGGTCTTTTTCTAGGCCCCTGTGTACAAGCCAGAGCTGTTGTCCCCTCTCTCTTATCTCTACCCTTCCTATCTAGGTAGCTGATAGTAGGCTCTGGCTCTTATATCTGCTACCCCGTGCCATCCTGTAGACTCAACCTTTAGTTCTACTAAGTTGGTAGTCATGTTTTATTTGATTATTTTTACATCCTATATCCTTTTCGTTTGGAAGCATACTCTCGTTTTAAGTGGAACCAGTCTTGACTCTTTTGTGGAGATTTGCATATACTTCCCACTATACTTTGTATTCTGGGGATATCTGTAATTTTAGATTTTTTTTGGGAACCTGGCTTTATTGCCAATACTATTTCTGGGTAACCCTTGCCTCAGTGCTTTGGTGCTGAGGTTCTTTGACTTTTAGATTATTTATATATGTCCACCTAGAAATATTTTCCCTCCCTTGTCTAAAGGTATATTAATCCTGCTTTCAGAAGAATTACAGCTTTGCCTCAAACTAAGAACTCCTTGACATTTTCAAAAAAAACATACACAAACATATTCAGTTCAGTATCAGTTTGTGCAGTATATATCGAAGGATAGGGTTAACGTCGCCTAAAATGACATAATCAGTCAGGATATGTTAACTTCAATTATCGTTAAATTGTTAATCATATCATTTACTGTAATGTTTCTTCTCTATAGATATTGCTTTGAGAAATTTAACACAATTTAATGTTAGAGACGGATATGTACCAGATAACAAGTAATCCAAGCATTTAGAAGCATGGATTTTGCAAAATATGAACCCTATCACTTTTTCCTTTGCAGATTATTATTACTTTTTTTTTTTATATTCTTTGGTAACTAGGTAAGGCCCACTAGGCACAAATGCCTGTTTTCAGGGGTGACCCGGGAGCACTGGGTTGGTTAGGTGACTTGCTCAGAGTCGCACAGCATGCAAGTGGAGGTTGTGGGAGTCAAATCCAGGTCTGCTGGATGTACCAAACTCATTCACAGCTCATTACTCTGATCTCTAGATTATACTGTCAGCCTCAAATTATAACAAAGATAAAAGAGAATTACATAAAGAGCATCTTCATGGACACTAAATCTACATGCACATAAAGTGCTTTCATAGTTACCCGTGAGCACGGAGTATCTCAACCTTTATAGATTGGCTTAAAATAAATTGAATCTAAATCTTGGGAAAAAAAACTTCCTTAAATCGGGGGTGGGGGAGCTGGGGGCTGGGGCTGGTGCACCCTGTGGATCTGCTAGAAGATACCTCCAGAGTTTTATTAATTTTTTTTTTGTCTGAATCGTCTGGAGAGAATGCACACCAGACTTCTACTGCATGTGTACTTTTAGAAATTATTTTTGCCCTGGCTTCCTTAATTGCAGGAAACACAGAATCCCCCCATATTTCTGATTGAGCCTACATAGTCCCTGCCATGATGAATCTAATTTCCCCTATTGTTTCAAAATGTTCAGACCATGATAATAAAGGAGGTATCTTGCACTTCCATACATATGAGGTAGCAGATCTGTGCCTAAATTGAAGAATGTTTGTTTATATAAATTCACTTTTAATTTTGCTCTGCTGCAGAAGACATTAAAGTGGTCGAGAAGATTTTGTAAACCATATTTAGTGATAACAGGACAATATAATCTACATGAATGAACACAGGTATTGCTACCCCCAGAATTTTTGGAGATCAAACTCTCTAGAGATACCAAACAATCATTTATGTATAAATTAGAGAGGGTTGGGGCTAACAGGCAACCCTGTTTCACCCCTCTATTTGAGTTAAAAGCATCCAGGACACCACCCTCTATTGAAAATCAGATTTTAGTCCAAGCTTTAGTATGTAATTGGATAATTACATGAAGAAGAGAAGAATGAATATTAAGATCCTTTCATTTATGCCAGAGAATATTCCTAGGTAATGAATCAAATGCTGGACCTAGGTCTATGAATGCTGCATCAACTCTGTGCCCCAATATATTTGTGTGATATATGGTTCAGCAAAAAACAATGGTCATTTTTGAGTATCCTGCTCTAAATCCAGCTTATAAATCACACAGGATATTATTAGGATCCATCCAAGATTGTAACCTATCCAAAATAACTCTAACAAAGATTTTAGCTGGAATATCTGTAAGGCTAATGGGGCTGTAAGAGAATAAGCAAGCCTAGTAGCTTTGGTACAGGCATTATGAAGGGTCCAGTATTTAGTCAGATTGGCAGGGGAGCTAGTGGTCCACCAGCCTAGGTCTCTTATGTAGAAGTAGCCCAACAACTCAGTGGACATCCATGGAAAACTCCTGACCCTGGTTTTCTCAAGGTCGGGGGGGGGGCATGGTAATCTCAGACAGCCATGAATTTAGAATGGAAGACAAGGAGGGCAGCATTGATGCTGCATACAGGTTAGCATGGAGGGAGGACAAGTCCAGTGACCTAAAGGACTGAATCTAGATGAATTTGGGGGAAGGGGAACTGTAGGGTGGTAAATTTTGTGCACACAGTTGACCACATGGTGTCACTGAGGATATTAAGGAGGGTACTAGTTCCACAATATGGTGGGGATGGGAGGAGAGGGCTTAGTCCAGGAGGGAATGGTTTAGGTATTCATGATCGAGATGGATGAGGTCATACATCAGTTGTGAGAGTTGTGGGAATTGTACATTTTGGCATAATTCATGAGAGGAGGGGGAGAGCCAATTGATGACATTGCTGAGGATAAGCAGCTCAGCACAGGAGGAGTGGGAAAAGATGGAGGAGAAGAGTTCAGTGACCAGTGCAGAGGGCAGACCAGGACAGCAGTAGACCTCTGCAACAAATATAGGGACAAAAAAGGGCAGGGAGAGTTTGAGGAGGAACAGCACATAGGCAGAAAGCAAGGAGGCAGAGAGCACATGCTTGTATTAAATGCTGGTGGAAAGGTCTAGAGCTGCTGCACCACCCCTCTTAGCTTGATCCTGCCTTGCTAAGGTGTAGCTGGGGATGGCGACTGAGATATTGGGAATCTGGAGGAGAACCAAGACTCCAAGATGATTAGTATATCTGCCTGAAGGTTGACCATGAGGGGTTGTAGCAGGAACATCTGTCCGAACTAGACACATAGTGGATTCCCTGCAGGGGGAGGGCCTCAAACAACTGGTACAGCAACCCACAAGAGACAGGGCTATCCTAGATCTAGTACTGACTAACAAGGAAGGGATCACAGATCTCCAGGTAGAAGGTCACCTGGGGGCCAGTGACCATCACATGATGTGGTTCAATTTGGCTACTACATCTAAATCATCCCATTCCAAGGCAAAAATATGGGACTTCAGAGGGCTGACTTTGATAAGATGGCCAACAGAGTTAAGCTAGCCTGGCAAAAGAAACACAGGTGAGGGTACAGGCAAAGTGGGCAAGCATTAAGGATGCAATACTTGAAGCAACATCCCATTGTGTTAGACAGAAAAGGAAGTGCAAAAGAAGAAGGAAACCACTTTGGTTCTCAAGTACAGTAGCAGAAAAGGTCAGAGCCAAAAGGCTGGCCTTCAGGAAATATAAGGGAACACAGCGGGATGAAGATAGGGAGGCATACCAAACTGCCCTAAGGGAAGCAGGGAAGGCAGTAAGGCAGGCAAAGTCCCAAACTGAGGAAACACTAGCACGAACAGTAAAAGAAGGTGACAAGACTTTCTATAGATACATTAGTGAAAGGAGAATGTCCAGAGGGTATTAAAGCAATGGAGAAAGGAGCATGTGAGGAGGAGGACCCTGTAAAGGCATCTATCCTAAATAGATACTTTTGCTCAGTATTTACTGAAGAGAAGGTAGGGCAGGGCCCACAGCTCAGCATCATGGACACAGGGGGGAGGGAGGTGAGCACTACTCCCTTCACAAAAGAAAGGGTCCTACAAGAACTTGCTAAGTTCAGGGTGGATAAGGCAATGGGACCTGATGGCATACATCCCAGGGTATTTAAGGAGCTAAAGGTGGAACTAGCAGAGCCATTAGCAGAACTGTTTAGTGAGTCTCTGAGCACAGGAGAGGTCCCAGAAGACTGGAGAAGGGCTCATGTGATCCCGCTCCACAAGAGTGGTAGCAGGGAGGAGCAGGGAACTACAGACCAGTCAGTCTTACCTCAGTAGTGGACAAGATTATGGAGGCACTCCTTAAGGAAAGGATAGTGCAACACCTGGAATCCATAGGGCACAGGATCCAAGACAGCATGGGTTTACAAAGGAAGGCCCTGTCAAACTAATTCATAGATTTCTTTGACTGGGTAACCAGAGTGGTGGACCAAGGGGAGCAGTTGATGTTGCCTACCTTGACTTCAGCAAAGCTTTTGACACTGTTCCACATAGAAGATTGATAAATAAGCTGGGTAGGCTCGGGTGGGTCAGACATTGGTCAACTGGGTGGCAAACTGGTTGACGGGCAGAAAACAGAGAGTGGTGGTAAATGGTATACAGTCAGAAGAGATGCAAGTCACAAGTGGGGTACCTCAGGGATCAGTCCTGGGGCCAGTCCTCTTCAACATCTTCATTAGTGACCTTGCAGATGGACTAGAGGTAAGGCTTGCCTGTTTGCAGATGACACCAAGATCTGCAACAGAGTAGATGATCCAGATGGGGTGGGCAGAATGAGAAGAGATCTGGATAAACTAGCAAAATGGCCAGAAGAGTGGCAACTGGGATTTAATGCAAAGAGTGCAAAATCATGCACATAGGAAGAGAAACCCTGAAGCCACCTATAGGCTGGGAGGAGTTGCTAGCGGTCACAAGAAGAAAGAGACTTGGGCATCATCATCACTGATGACCTGAAATCATCAAGCAGACCTCTAAAGCAGTAGGTAAGGCTAGGGGTTGTTAGAGTAGTATTAGTAGGGTATCACAAGTCGTAAGAGGGAGGTAATAATCCCTCTTTACAAGACACTGGTTAGCCCCATCTGGAGTACTGCATGCAGTATTGGAGGCCACACCTTCACAAGAACATTAACCAAATTGAGGCAGTCCAGAGAAGGGCAACAAAATAGTGCAGGGACTGCATCAGAAGACATATGAGGACAGATTAACAGAGCTCAATATGTATACCCTAGAGCAAGGGAGGAGGGTGATATGATCAAGGCATTCAAACACCTTAAGGGCATTAACAAGGTGAAAGAGTCTAACATGTTTCAATATAAGAAAAATAGCAGGACAAGAGGACACAGCATGAGATTAGAGGGCCGATTAAGGGGGAATGTGAGGAAATTCTTTTTCACAGAAAGGGGTGATGGATGCATGGAATGGCTTACCACAAGAAGTGGTGGCTATGAATACAGTGCAGGGCTTCAAACAGGCATGGGATAGGCATAAGGGAGCAATACAAATGACTATGAATAGATAGGCCACTGACAGAGCAAAGGCCGATGGCACATTTATAAGGTAGAAAAAGAAAAGGGCAGACTGGATGGGCCTTGCGGTCCTTATCTGCCGTCAACTTCTATGTTTCTATGGATAGGAGATGATATTGAGATGAGACACACAGCCCTTAAGGGAGCTGAGAGGGAGAAACTAGGACAGGAAAAAGACTGAGCTAAATGTCACCTGCTACTATCAACATCTAGGTGCTTGAGAGAGCCTGTGAGCTATTTGGAGAGACAGGAGGGGGAAGAGAGTAGGATGGGGGAGATATGGGGGCAGGAAGTGCAAGAGGACTTCAAGATGGAGCCAGTGGGATGTCAACAGACTGCACCCAGGATGCCTGGGGGAATGGGATAGTGTAGGGAGGAAGGGGAATAGAAACATAGAAGTTATCAGCAGATACGGACCTATTGGCCCACCTAGTTTGCCCAGTTTTCCCCGCCTACTGTGCCACCGCAGACCCTACTCGATCTCCGGTCATCATCTCCTCTTGCCTTACTACCAAAGTCCCTTTGTATCTGTCTCATGCATGCTTGAGTCCCGTCACCATTTTGGCACCCACCACCTCCATTGGAAGGCTGTTCCAGGCACCCACCACCCTCTCCATGAAGAAATATTTCCTCACATTTCCTCTGAGATCCCCCCCTCCAACTTCATTGCATGACCCTCTGTCCTCAAGCTTCTTTTTCTATGGAAAATGCTACCTTCCTGTACCTTATTAATACCTGTTAGGTAATTGAATGTTTCTATCAAATCCCCACTCCCTCTTCTCCAGAGAGTGCATATTCAGTTCCTTGAGTCTTTTTTCATAGGGCTTTTGATGGAGGCCCTGCACCATTTTGGTAGCCCTCCTTTGTACCGCCACCACCTTCTTAATGTCCTTCTGGAGGTGGGGTCTCCGAAACTGGATGCAGTACTCAAAGTGGGGTTTTACCAGTGATCTGTACAGGGGTAATATTACCCCCTTCCTCCTACTGGTGATACCCCTCCCTATGCACCTGAGCATCCTGCTAGCTTTCCCCACTGCCTTATCACACTGCTTGGCTACCTTCTGGTCATCAGAAATGATTGCCCCGGTCCCTTTCCTGTTTGTGGTTGCCAGTACTTCCTCTTCCAGTTGGTACATAGTCCCCAGGTTTCTATACCCCAGGTGCATGATTTATTATCCTTCACCCCCTTCCCACCCTGGTGTGTCTACTCTGTTGCCGATTTTTGTGTCATCCATGAATAGGCATACTTTCCCTTCCAGTCCTTCCGCAATGTCACTAATAAAGACATTGAAGAGGACCGGGCCTAGTACTGACCCCTGAGGCACCCTGCTGGACACCTTGCCTTCTCCAGATTGGTCACCATTTACCACCACTCTCTGACTTCTGTTGATTAACCAAATTCTTATCCAGTTTACCACCTTGTGACCCACTCCCAGGCTGCCCAGCTTGTTCACCAGTCTTCTAAGTGGAACGGTGTTGAAGGCCTTACTGAAATCCCAGTAGGCCACATCTACCACACTACCCTGGTCACCCAGTCGAAGAACTCACTCAGGTATGTCTGGCAAGACCTCCCCCCCACCCCATGAAACCATGTTGCCTTGGATCCTGTAATCCACATGTTACAGGTATTCCACTATCCTTTCCTTTAGTAATGTTTGCCTACTACCGAAGTCAGGCTGACAGGTCTGTAATTTCCTGCCTCCTCTCTGTTCCCACTTTTGTGAAGTGGGACCACATCTGCCCTCCTCCAATCTCTTGGAAACTCCCCTGTTTCTAATGATAAGTAGAAGAGAGTTGTCAGAGATGCAGTCAGCACCTCTTTGAGCTCCCTCAGTATCCTGGGGTGCACCCCATCAGGTCCCATTGTCTTGTCTGCTTTTAATTCTGCTAGCACCTTTACCATTTATGCCCTTGTCTCTTATCTTTGGCCCATCACCTAACCCTTCTTCTGTAAATTCTGAACAAAATGATTTGATCAATATGTCTGCCTTCTTTCGGTCTTCCTACTTGCAAACCCCTTCTTCCTCTTTATCCTTACTATTTACCCTTTGGTCTTCCTCTTCTTGCTTATATATCTAAAAAAAGTTTTACCCCTTTTTACTTGACTGGGCAATATTCTCCTCTGTTTGTGCCACTGCATGTCTAACTGTCTTCCCTGCCTCCCTTTGCTTCTCCTGGTAGTTTTCCCTATCCTTCTCCTTCTGTGCCTTTTTGTACTCTCTAAATGCTAGGATTTTTTTGCTCTTACTTTTTCTGCTACATCTTTAGAGAACCAGAGCAGTCTCTTTTTTTCTCTTGCCCTTGTTAACCTGCCTGACACAGAGATTTGTTGCTTTTTCAATGCCCCCCCCCCTTTATTTTTCCCCATAGTTCCTCAGTTCTCCCCACATCTTCTATTACTGCAAGGGTATGCCTGAGGTATTCTCCCATCTTCCTGAAATCAGCCCTCCTGAAGTCCAGGACCCTCATCTTAGTGCAGCTCGGATAGGGTAGGCAAGGGGCAGTGGCAGGAGGAAGAAGAAAAGGAGAGGGGGGATTGTTGAGAATAGCATAGTGGAAGAGATAGCAATATCTGTATAAGAGGGAGATAACAGATGGAGCAGTAGGTGCATACAACAGTTAGGAGGATGTAGGTCTCACCTAAATGGGGGCAACCGAGAGATTGCAATACAAGGATGCAGGCCTCACCCAAAAGGGAAGAAGCTAAGGTACACAAAGGGGGTGAAGTCTATTTCCAGTTGGTTCTCTGCAGACAGGCCCTTTCCTACCTTGCAAGTGCTGGGCATCATTTCATGGGACTTTTGTGAGCCTCTGTAAGTTCATACAAACGGCAAACTGAGCCAGTGTACCAAATATGTGAGTGTCAACACAAAGACCCATTTACCTTACCCCCCACCTTTAACAAACATGAGGATTTCTGTCCTCATTTAACAGACATTAGCATTCTTCATCCTAGCAGTTTTGTACAGAGCATTTGTCTTCTGATGTCACAGTAATTGACCAGTCCATTTCTTATACTTAGATCTAGCCTGTGTTCTGGGGAAGGATGTGTGGAGATTAGTTTACTGCCTCAGCACCTGCATATGAGCAAACCTTGTTAGAAGTAAATAAGAGGCTGGCAGTAAGAGTGCAAGATGACTGCACACCACTGGAATATATTAGGTCAGATGCAGCACCCACAGCATTTTTACAGTTGCGTGAGTGGAGCTCCGCAGATGTTATGCCAACTTAGTAGGTTTAGAAGAGCACTGTGGAAGCATGTGACTGTACCGCTATCTGGTGTGCTTCCACAGTTCTCTGGCACATATCCACTGGTGCTGTTTATGTGGATCTTATCCCCCATGGCTTGCGTAAACACCCCCCCTTTATGGGGCTCTACTTTTTCTTCCAGAACTGTGGAATTAACACCCGCCATGCCCAAGATGGCATTGCAGACTCAAACTGCACATGCGCAGCTCTGTCAGCGCCGCCATCTTGCGAATGGCAGACTCTGGATGCAGCGAGAGCTCTGAGTATTCCTTTACTCACTCTCGTCGCTCTGAGCAGTTGTATCGGTTCTGACCAGGGTTTGTTGAACTTGCAGTTGTTTACTTGGATTGGACACCAAAAATGAAAGAAAACTTCAGTGATGTGACTTAACATTTTGTTTATTTAGAGTTATATAAGATAAGGCCCACTAAGCTGAGAATAGCTTGTTTCAAGAGTCGTCCTGAGGTGAATACAAAGGAGAAAGCAGTACAAACAGTGCAATTGAATAATACAGAAAAAGACAAACTGTACAGCATAGCGCAAGAGACAATAAATTCAAGCAGTACAACATGGCAAGAAGCAAATCTAGAACACATGGACATGGATAAAAACTGGCAGGGGGGAGAGTCAGAAGGAACTTGGGTTGCCACCTGTCAGGTTTTTTACCTGGTGATCAGGTTTTCAGGGTCCCTATCAGATAATCCAGTTTTGCTCTGTGTTGGTCAGGTTTTTGAGCCATTTTGAGTGCTCACATACTTTTGAAACATATTTTGTCATCTAATTCTTTGTTTCAGCTGCATGTCCAGGTTACAGACAAGTTCTGTTGTCAATATAGCCCTTTGTTTGTGAAAGCTGTCAACCTGGGAGGTGTAAAGTATGGCCATTAACACCATTAGCACTTACTTAACCTAATCTTTTCCACTACTGCTGCTCCACCTTTTGTAACAGTAACAGAGCCAGTTGTCTTCCAGTTTCATTTGCTGGTAAACACTTTCATTTCAAACAGAATTTAGGCATCTTTAAATGTTTTTGATAATTTTTTTAATCAAGAAAAAAGGATGGTTACTTCATTGACTTTAAAATAGTGATGTGGACATGAAAAGGAAATGGAGACAAAAACAATGTAAAGTACACTATAGGAAACAATTCCTATATACCATGTATACTATTGTATGTTATTTACAGTATTCCCTTGTCTCCCCACAGACCATATCTGTAAATGAGATTTATTTTATCTTTGTATGTTTATCAGGTAAACCAATGACACTAAATAAACACATAAGTAAATAACTAGGAAGAACCTGGGAAAGCAACTTCAACAGGTTAAGTACAGTATCTTAACACTGTGTTGAACTGCTGCTTTAAGTGTTGTCTTTTACTGTTATAATAAATGGCTTTGGAGGAGGGGCAATGTATGATGAGTTATGAAAAGGGGTGGGGCTTAGGATCCGGTTTTTGCTTCATTCAAAGGTGGCAACCCTAGGAACGTAAGGAAGTTTTACTTTATGGTGAGAGTGGCAGAGCCATGGAACAGCCTGCTGGCTGAGGCGGTGGACACCAAAAGCATCAACTGCTTCAAACATGGCACAATTAAGTGCTCAATGGTGACTGGGGGGGGTTAGCATGAGCAAAACCCCTATATAGACACTAGGGGCAGGATTCACAAAGAAAGCCAAAAATCCCGCAACTGCGGGAAAAAGGTCTGCAGCACTGCGGAAAAGCAGTTGCATGATATTCATAAAGAAATTTTGAGCAGGTGCGGAATTTCGTAAAATCCCCACAGCTGCGGAAATTGAGCACATGCAGAAAATCCGCAACTGCGGATCTGCAGCTGCAGAAATAGCTTAGGAGGCACAGCAACAGTGAACTTAATTAGCTGGGACAGCAGACTTTAACAGGGCTGCCATAGAATGAAGCTGAAAGCACCCACAAAGAGACCAGCAACCAGGCCCTCAACTGGGACCACTGCAGCACCACAGGTACCAGCAATACCATGGCACCACAGTGGCCAACTGTCACTGCTGGTCCTCCCTCCCTGAGGTGTTTCTGTTGGCTGCAGGGGTAGCACTCACTGCAGGCTGGCCAGGCTCTACTGTTTGTGGGGCTCCGTCATGGGCTGCACTGTCTGGTGGTTGTTGCCTGTTGTCATATCATGGCAATGTGTGCTTTCGTTGCTGTTACAGCAGCCACCATTATACTATCTGGGATGCTATTACCTGTGCCTCACCTCCACCTCAATTGATTCCAATTGATGGGGCACTACTGCAGTTTGCTGAGGGAGAGTTACACCTCATTCCACTGTGTGTAACATTGTTTCCACAGCTGCGGAAAAAAACTGGTTGTGAATAGCTTTTCAGGGGCTGTGCCTTACTTATCTTGCACCTTTTTTTCCTCAGGGACTTCCGCAGCTGCACTTTTTTCCACAGTCCTTAGTGTTGTTTTCCGCAGCTGCAGAGGGTTTTCTGAATAGTACTCAGTGCAAATTCCCCTTTGTTTACATAACTACAGCAGTTTTGGGGACTTAGGGAAGGTTTTGCACCTTCAGAAAGCTTTGTGAATCCAGCCCTAGGTCTCTGGATAGGTTAGGATTTACAGGCAGACTAGATGGACCAAGGGTCTTTTTCTGCCATAATTTTTTATGTTTAAAGCAGTGTGTTACAGGGTGCCCTGTAGAGACAGCCAAGGAGCATGTGGAAACAAACCTATATCACAAGGATAACCATGGCAATTATGCTTACATATGGCAAATGCTTCATTCCAATACAGTAAGGTTCCCCCAGTGGTAAAACACCTATTTGTTGTTGAGGAGTTACAACAAGCAAGAGAAAATGTATTGGCTGGGCAGTCCATACACGGTATAATGTTAAAAAAGGTCAATAATCAACTTAAGAGGATACTGTGCAGCACCCAACTCTCTGGTTTGGGCCTTTGTGTGGTCTGATGTGAGATGGGGGTGAAAGTATCTTAAAACACAAAATTCATCTCTGTGTTTTAAGACCTGTGAAAGAGATCAAACATAAAAAAAAAACAAAAAAAAAACAAATGGGGTATTCAGTACACTCAGAGGCAGCATACTGAAGAGGCAGACTGCAAGATGTGCAGTGTGTAGGACCCATAAAAGATACAGTGACAGGAGAGATTTCTAGTCAGGTTTCTGTGCCACAGCAAGCCATAGGTGTACACAGACTCATTGTTGTAAAGGATTATGGATGTGCAAATCCTTGTGCAGGGCAGAATGATAAGGCTTCACCAGAACAGAAATCGCCTTTTAGACAGGCTTTTACAGCCGAGCCAGTATTAACTGACAACAAACTACAGGGATGCGTTTCGTCCCATTCGGATTCCTTAGCGCAGTGCAAATGTCTCAACTAAGTACTAGGCTGGCCCCAAAGGAATTAAGCATTTAGTATGCAGCTTTTTCCTGGCAAATAAGTGCCCTAGCTGGAATTTGAACCAAAGCCTCTTTGGAATACCGTTCCAATGCACTATCAAGTAGAGTACTTATTTCATTCTCACTTTAACGTAGGCTATGAGAACTGACTGGCAGAATTTGGGCTGTCTCTGTGGGAATGAGAAGGCAGGGGGAGACATAATTGCAGTATTAAAGTATCTAAAAGGGATAACACCATCAGTGCAGCTATTTAAGGGTCACAGAGATGAAAGGCAAGGAAAAGGAGATACATTGTCATTGACAGGAATAAGATTCAAGGGAAACATTAGGGAGAACTACTTCACCGAATCAGTGGTGGACACTTGGAGTAGACTTCCAGAGCAGGTGGTATCAGTTGGTAGTGTAACAGTCTTCAAGCTCAGAACTAACGAGTACTTTAAAGTAAAAGGGGTGATAGGGTACTTCCACTGAGCTGGTGGGAGGCAGGAACTTGAGAAACCAGTGGTGGACTTTTCTCTCCGGAGCTGTATGCATGATCACATCTTTCGTGATCCACAACAGGGCACGACTTCCATTATCTAGTTCTTATGACTATTTCCGAAATGCAGTGTAGTGTGAGTCCTATCCCAGCATAAGGCTTGCATAGCAGGAGGCCAGTCAGCTGGAGTACACTGCTGGTCACTCTGGAACTTTTTTCTTATCATTCTCTTAGATTTCAACTGTTCTCTCCCCAACCCCATCCCAGTCCCATTGTGTTTACCTGCCTCCTAGGAAGGAGATACTGCCATGTCCTCACAGACAGTCCATCCAGCTCATGAAGTTCATGCAGTCTTGCCACAATGAGGGCCCACTCCCTGATCGATCATGATGGCCCTGCAACATTAAGCAGGCATGCTGTTCCATCCTCTTAATGGCCATTGCCATGGTGCTTATTGAATGGTGCTGATCCAGATGAAGAATGGACAGTTTCTCTCTGGTTTAATCCAAGAGGCAGTGTCTGTTACTGTGGTGCCCCGCCCCCCCATGGACTGCCATAACTTGTGTTGACATTGGGGGTGGGGCCCCATGTCAGCACTTCTGCACCCTTTCACCAATAGGCACCCTGTCTGAACTCCAAGGTCAGAATGGGGCAGAACGTAGCACAGTTCCATGTGGAACAGCATCTGATCCTCTGGGCCACCAGGGGACAGTTGTTATGTGGGGAGCTCGATGTTCTGACAGGTCCTCCTACACCTGTAACTCCAAATTGAACCACAGGCTCAAGACTGAAGCTGTGCCCCCGGTAGGTGAGTACCCTTAACTGCTAGGTCATTGGGATGGCCTCCCTCTGCAGCATTTACCTTGTTGCAGGGCTTAGAAGTACTGGTCGCTGCTATCCATGCTGCCGTGATTCCTCTGACCATTAAGCTATATGGCTCTCTAACCTGGTGTAACTTCTGTTTGACTGCAGTCCATTTAAATTTGCCTTCTATTATGATCAGTAATTGCATGCTTCTTGTTATTTTGCCTTAACTGCATTATTTACTGCAGCTGATGCAACTTAGTTTACTTCACTGTAATTGCGACGCAATATTTCCTTACTCCTAATTGCTAGACAGTGTTTTACTACTAATTGCTACACAGTGTTTTTTTACTCCTAATTGCTAGACAGTTTCTTTACTCCTAATTGCTATGTAGCATTTCTTTACTCCTAATTGCCACACAGCATTTCTTTACTTCTAATTGCTAGACAGTGTTTCTTTACTCCTAATTGTTAGACAGTTTTTCTTTACTCTTAATTGCTAGGAAGTGTTTCTTTACTCCTAATTGCTAGACAATGTTTCTGTACTCCTAATTGCTAGACAGTGTTTCTTTACTTCTAATTGTTACACAGTGCTTCTTTATTCCTAATTGGTATTATTCAAGGAGATTTTATTTGTCTACCATCCAATCGGAAAGGCTCAGGATGCATCACATCAAATACAACTGTTAAAAACAAACAATTACATAGATTCCATATACAATACTATACATTAAAATTCAGTCAGGTACAAATAGAACAACAGCTCAGGGATCCATGTCATGTGCAAGATCGAACAGGTGACATTTTAGGCCAGTTTTATATGCCTCTACTGAAGGGGAACTCCTCAGCTGGAAAGGCAAGGAGTTCCATATTGCAGAGAAAGCTCTAGCACTAGATTGTTTGAGATGTGATCTCAGGGTGGTCAGTAATAATTCCTCAGTGGAGCAGATATAGTGGCCTGGAGTAAACTAGGTCAAGAGCCAACGTCTAAACAGGGCCTGGACTGTGTATGTTAAAGCAATCTTGAAGGTGGTGCACCACTTAATGTGATCAGAAGCCAGTGCAGCTGCTGCAGCACAGATGTAGCTATATGACACATTAGCCACCAGTCTGGCCACGGTATTCTGCTCTGACTGCAGACAGCACACCAAGCCTTCAGATAGCCCTAGGTATAGAGCATTGCAGTAGTCAAGGCTTGGTTATGAAAGCATGTTCCAGGGTCTCTAGATCCTCTTTCTCCAGATAGAGTCTGATCTGGAATATGGTCCTTAACTGGAATTATCCATTGTGGACTATGGTTGATACCTGATGCTGTAATGTCAACCTTGAGTCCATAGTAACTCCAATACTTTTTTACTCTGACAGCTGTCAGCAGAGTGCCATTCAAAGATTGTAACCTAAAGGCCTTGTGTCTTCCAGCTAACCCTCAAGGAAGCAATACAGCACAGTGGTTAAGGGCACTGAGCTGCAAACCTGGAGACCTGTGTTTGAATCCCATATGCCCCCACTCTGCATACTGTGTGACCCTGAGCAAGTCACTTAACTTTCTTGTGCTCCCATGTTGCACCTGGAAACAAGCTCTGGCTTGGTGTGCCTTTCCTGGTTAAACAATTTCCCCTTTCCCTTCCTTGAAAACCAGGTTCCACTGGCAATAACTCCGTGTTGGTCAGGTTGAGGGTCCACAAGCTGAAGACCATCCAGTCTGCAATTTCCTTGAGGCATTATTCCAGCACAGAGACTGCCTCCTGCTCATCTGATGTAAAGGACAGGTATAGCTGACTTCATCTGTATAGCAGTGAAAGCTATGCCATACCGTCTGATGACCCACCCCAGTGGCAACAAGTATACCACGAAAAGCAAGGTGGACAGAACTGACTACAGCCAAATAACTATGCATAACCCTCAAAGCTAATAATTCATATCAGATCAGGAGCTGCAGTGCAGTGCAGTGTGAACATAAAATTTATTGGGCTAATGCCAAAATGGTCACATATAAATCTCCTCAAAGTCCAAATGTGCAAGAAAAAACAACACAGGATATAGTACCAATCCTAGACCCTCCTTACAGTCACCCCACTGCTTTGGCTCCTTCACTGAGCCTTCATCAGTGGGGGGAGACTGTCTACATTATCTTGCTCTTTATAATCTAAGCTAATGCATATTCATGATATACAAATACTTTCATTCCTACTTGGATTTAAAGACTTGGGCTGATCAGCAAAAAGGAATCATAGTGGAAAGGAAGGGGGAGGGAGGAAAAGCTGTAGATCGGGCATGGTCTGATGTAATAGTGTAGGTAGGGAGAAATGGGCAGGTTGGATGGGCCAAACGGTCCTTATCTGCCATAAAATTCTATATTTTTATGAGGGTAATTACACTATAGTTACAGTACATGATCGTTGCATGCAGCTAAATTGTAATGACAGTGCAGTTATACTGTATTTACACTGTAACTACAGTGTAGTTAACACACAGTGTAACTCATCTGTTTCAAAATAGGTCATGTGTATAGTATTACAAAATATATTAATGCAAATCTGAAAAAAATGTAACCCCTATAACCCGTTTAAGAACATTTACAGCCAATCCTGCAGATATTCCTAATGCAGCTTTAAATCTGGCAACTAGTCCAGTCCATGTTATTTTTATTTATTCCAAAAAAACATTTTAGTATGGTGTCAGGAAAAGACAGAAAGATGGATGGATAAGTAAAGAATAATGATAATGATGAGACTATCTCTCTTAAAATTTCTGGGTCCCAAGCGATCACCAAATCCTGTGTTACTGTGCCCATCCAGTGACTATGAAGTACAAGTGGCATCAGCTCATTTCTCATTGCTGGTCCCAAGTAAGGCAGCATAAAAGATAAAGGATGAGGTGACATTAGCTACAAGAAGGGACAAACAAAAAATATAAGGTCATTAATAACAGGAGTTAACAGGGCATAATAGTTTAAACTGTGTAATAGTTTTCACATCCTATTATATCAGAAATGGTTTCAAATCCCAACCGTCATTGTGTCCCCTTGGTTTTGGACTCTGTAGTAAAACGATTTATTGACTGTCCTTCCTTCCTCAGTAATTTGTTGACTCTGTCCACCACATGTTTTGGTTGTTGTATCCATTCAGTGCCAACAAACAGGCTCCCAGTGGGGTTGCTGTTGTGACATTCTGTCATGCAAGCCCAGCGGAGAGTTAGGCTGTGCATTCCTGATGTTCCTTAAGCGTTCTTGGATCCTTTTCCTCAGTTCTAATCATTCTTCCTATGTAGAGTTTCTTATAGCAGTGGTTAATTATCATATAGACTATAAAACTGTTGTGCATCTTATAAATTCACATATCCAATTTAAGTGCTGTTTCTGGATGCACAACGGTTTTTGTCTGTAATGCAAATTTGCAGACACAACATTTCCCTCAGCAGAAAAATCCCTTTGGTGGTTTTCGTAACCAGTTTAGATGTCTCACTGGTTGTTTTGTATAATGATCATGGACCAAAAAAAAATATACTAAAATTGTAGTAATGTTTCTTCTCAGGGATCCATCAATGAGCCTTACAAAAAGTATTAGTCCACAGGAGTTGGCTGCCCTGGAGGTCGATCTTTATGCTAACTGTGAAATTTAGAATACAAGTACAAACTCTTTGGTAACATTCTCCCTGTTGTTCTAATGTCAGACTTGGTTGTATAGCTAAGGGAGCAGTGACCACTAAAGCCATCTAAATGGCTACTAAATATTTCTACATATTGTTTCTTTAAACTTTTTGAAAAATTCAATCAAATTGAAGCAGACAAACATGGAACATTTAAAAGAACACAGTTTAACAATTATTGAGAAGCTGCAATAAGTAATGCTCAAACAACCTTAAGATAAGAACTGATTCTTGTGTGAACCTATTTTCAGGTTCTAGAAGGGGAGACAGGATTAGGGTTTTGAAAGGCTCATTGATGGATCCCTGAGAAGAAAAAACATTACTACAGTAATTTGTTCTTCAAACAGGAATACCTAAATGAGATGCCTTACAAATTATGTACTCACTAGCAGTAACTTGGGAGAATGGGTCTAGAATTATTTTAGGAAAAAGGTTCTGCAAGACAGCATTTCCAAAACTGGCACTCCTCATGGATTGTATGTCCAAACAGTAGTGTTTTGTGAAGGTGTGTACTGTTTTACAAGTAGCTGATTTACAAATTTATTGAAGGGGATGCCCCTTGTGGCTGCCCCAGAGGCAGAGGTTCCTCTTGTGGAATGTGCCGGTAGGCCTCTGGTTAGGTACCTTGCCAGCTTTTTCATAACAGACCTGTATGCAGGAAACTATCCAAAGAGAGAGAGTTTTCCTAACTGCTGACTTACCATTTCCAACCTCTCCATAGGTCACACAAAAACTGTGTACTCTGTGACCTGACATCCCTTGTCCAGTCTTCAGGATAGAGTACAGGAAGGGTTCCTGACTTAGTGCAAGTAGGATTCCAACACTGCTTCACCCTTAGGTAGGAACTTCCTGTTCATTCTAAGGACTACCTTATCAGTGTGAAGGATTATGTAGTTTATATCAGTCCAGAAGGCCTGCAGTTTGCTTACCCTCCTGGCAAATGTCATGGCTATCAGGAAAACTCTTTTCCATGTAACATTTTAATTCAGCTGTGCCATAGGCTCAAGAAGAGCCTCCATCAGCTGGGCAAGACAGATGTTTAGGTCCCATAGAGGAACTGGGTTCCTTACAGGGGATACAGATGATTGAGGCCCTTAAAAAATGGTTACAAACAGGTTGCAAGGACAAGAACTTGTCTTTGCCTGCTGATGTGTAGGTTGACACAGTTGCCAGGTGTACCTTCAGGTTTGAGGATCTCACACCTAAGGACTGTATATAGCCCCACCTGCATTGGGATTATCTTTCTAGGGGTACCCCAATATGAGAATCTCTTTCATTTAGAGGAGTATTATTTCCATGTTACTGGTTTGCTAAAAACCTTCCAACACTCTTAGCACTTCCTGGCAGATTCAAACTAGCGAATTAACATAGGAACATAGAATCTGATGGCAGATAAGCATATCTCTCAACCTCTCAGCATTAAAAATCATAGCACTGGCCTTCAAAAATCATAGCAAATGGTCAGAATGTGTAGCACTTTCTTATTTTAAACAATAATATTTCTACAAATAGTGGGCCCCATATAGTTAGTGATAAGGAATGTTGCTATTAATTTAATGATTTAATAGTTTATCTGCTCAGAAATAGCTTTAACATTATTAAGAACATCAGTAAACCTATCAAGGGTAAATTTGAGAGTGAAATTCACAGCAGCTGAGAGGTATGCAGATAAGGACTGCTTGGCCCACCCAGTCTGCCTGTTCTTTCCCTTCCTACAGTGTCACTGCAGACACTACTTTATCTCCAGATCTGTCTTCCCTCCACCCATACTTTCCACACAGATTCCTTTATGCCTATCCTATGCATTCTTTTTTTTTTTTGTTATTTTCTTATTTATTCCTCCTTTCTCCACCTCGGCTCTGGTCTCCTCGGGAGCACTAAGGAGTCATCCTCATGCGGTCCGCTCCTACCTGGTCAGTTCTCCTTCACCCATGTAGCCTCAGTTTACCTCCTGGGTGGGGACGAGGTGGGGCCCGGGCCCCGACACTGCAGTAACGCTGGCTGGTCATGAGGGCTGGCCGCAAAATCGGGTAAGCCTGATGCTCCGTCCCTGCCGGAGCCGAGATGCATTTTCCCCTTTTTCTGGGAAGTGGCCAGCGCACTGACATCAAGGTGCCAATTCTGACATCTGCCACTCCCTCTATTCCTACGTCTGCTCCTTTGGCACTTGCTGTGTCTCCGGCTTCCGCCAGAGAGCAGCCGAGCGCCGTATAGGGAACCCTGTCCCTCCCGGGAGATGAGAGCTGTCCTCCAGACACTCAGTCATCTCCCTCCCCTGCTGAACCCCAGCAACCTGGGCTTAATCTCGAACCCAGGTCACTGGCGTGGTGTCCAGCACCTCAACCCTCAGCGCAGCCAGACCGGCACTATCCTATGCTTTCTTGAACCCCACCACTGCTTTTGTCCCCACCACTTCTGCTGGAAGAATATTCAGGCATCCACTACTCTTTTTGTGAAGTACTTTCTCATATCTCTTCTGAATTAATCCCCCTCCAGCTTCATTGCATGTCCCTTGCTCTTAAGCATCTTTTTTTTTTTAAATATGCCCCTCCTGTAGCTTATTTACTCCAGTGAGGTATTTAAAGATCTCTATCATATCCACACTCTTCTTCCTCTCTTCCAGGGTGTACATATTGAGTTCCTTTAGTTTCTCCTCACTGGTCTTCTTATGCAGAACTTGCACCATTTTAGTTCCCTTCCAGCCCATCTGCAATGTCACTTATAAAGGCATTAAAGAGGTCTGATCCCATCCTGATCCCTGAGACACTCAGCTGGTCACCCTCCCTTCTCCGTAGTGAACTCTGTTTACCATCACCCCCTGTTGCCTATCCCTTAACCAATTTCTTACCCAATTTAGTACCTTTGTACCCATCCCTAAGCTTCCCAGCCTCCTTACAAGTCTCCTATGGGGAACAGTGTCGAAACCCTTACTGAAATCTAGGTAGGCCAAATTCACCAGTCCTCTGGAACCACTCCTGTTTCTATTGAGCTACCAAATAGGACTGTCAGAGGTGCAGCTAGTACTTCCCTGAGCTCCCTCAATACCTTTGGATGCACCTTGTCTGGCCACATCACTTTCAGATTTGTGAGTTCTTTCAGGACTCTCTCCTCTGTAGAAAGACTAGTGTCTGCTCCCTTCAATGCTCCTGTTTTTTATTTTTTAATTTTAACGATTCAAAGGAACATACAAAAAAAAAAAACATTCAATATTCATCCCATTATAAAGGAGCTATGCATAATATACTAATTGGGGTGCACATAAATATCACCCCTATTACATACAATTCAACGTTTGCAGAGCAGATTATACAGTAATAAGGCAAGCAATAAGAGTTTCAGCCTTCAAGAAAACCAAGAGATAGATATAACATCAAAAGAAGGCCTATGATATTGTGTTTTGCAAAACTTCCAATTTTAACTTCTTACAATATTCTGAAGAAGCTTCTTAAAAGATTTCCAGATAGCCTTGAATTGATCAACCTGATCATTGTAATAGTAATGAATTCTTTCTAATTTATACAGATGTAGCATCACATTGTACTGTGTCCTTATTGAAGAGGGGTTACTATCCTTCCAAGCCTGTAAGATAAATTTTTTGCCATTAAAATCCTAAGAGAAAGGAGTTTTCTTTGTTCTTCTGAACAACGCTAATTCTTGAGATTCCAGCCTAGAAGGACTGAAGAAGGGCCAGGTGACAGTCTGATTAATGTAACTTTTCCTAAGATCTCAAAAATGGAGGCCCTGAATTTAGTCAGTTTCTTACAGTTGGGAACATATGTATAAGACTGCCTCGATTATTGAGACATCTGTGGCAGTTTTCTTTCAGGCTAGGGTTAAATTTGTGCAGTCTAAATGGAGTAAGGTAAACCCTATGCATTATATTGCATTGAATTTGTTGCAATTTAGAAGCGTGGAATTCATGAAAGTGGTGAGCCAAAATTCCTGCCCAATTTTTGTCACCTAATTGAATTATCAAGTATTTTTCCCATCTGGCTTTAGATGCTCAAGATTGTATGGATTCTGTTTTTGTAATAAGGAGTAGAGGGCAGAGAGTGGTTTAACATTAGGGCCTTCTGCCATAAATATATCAACAATTGGGGAGGAGGCCAAAGAAATGTTAAAAGTATTAATATAGTCTCTGCTCTGTAAATATCTGAAAAAATGAGAATTTGAAACATTAAATTTAGTACGTGTTTGTTCAAATGATATCAGAGGTTGACTGGAGAATAAGTCAGAAAGCCTCCAGATGCCTAAACGTTCCCAAGCCCTGATCAACCACCAAGGGAAATCAAAAGTATAGTGTTACCCCTAGGTGGCGCTATCCCCAGGGCTACTACCCCTGCCTGCTTGGTTAATAGCAGGTTAAGGGGCCTGAGTTCTGAAACCGGTGCCTCCACCCAGAGGTCAGGGTTGGTAGTGGTCAAGCTAACCAGGGCACAGCCCTCCAGGACACTGTAACCCCCCCTTCCGTTTCCCTGCTAGTGGCCAGTACAACACATGATAGTCACTTTCGCAATACCCCTGACACACCTCACAAGTACCCCCACAGTTTGCACTTACCACCAGGGCTGGTTTCTCTGGCTCGACCCTGGGGACCCCCTGTAAAACAAGGTTAGACACAGCAAATAGCATCAGCACAGTACTCTTGGTAGAAACTGGAACCACAGTCAGGTTAAATGCAGAAAATATTTGATCTGATTTATTCAGGGGACTTGAACAAGGGAGGGGTGTAATCAGGTTGATTTGCTTAAATGCTCTATCAAATAAACAGTTATGCATGCACTTCAGAGTCCCTAAACAGTCACAACCTCTGGGTACTCAGGTGGAGAAAAGATGGGCTAGCCAGGACTGTTGCTCGGGGTAGGCTGGCATCGCAGCTGATTGGTGCCCTGTGATGGAAAAACAACATGTACAATATACACTATTTGTAATCTGGAGCCAGATGGAGCCAGATGGCTCAGTTCATGAAGAAAGAAAAACACCACCATAATCAGATGACACACTTATATTAATTTGTTATGACAGGGAGCTACCCTGGTAATTACTCACGATACCCAAGACTGGACACAGGCTGGACGAAAATAGAGACAGCAGGATGAATGTGGAGTGCCAGGAGAAGCAGTGCCCGCATGGTTTGCCAAGGCATCATTCCTGTTCAGCTGTGGAGCAGGGGGCTGATCCTCAGGCAGGTTTCTCGTCGATGGCTTTCTCTGTGCAGTGGGGTAGTCTGGCAGGGTCCACGTGGCAAGCCCGGTCGCATGGAGATAACCGTGGATTCAGTCTGACTGGGCTGGATACAGCTTCCAGCAAACAGAACACAGTTCATGCAGTTGGGAACCAAATCATGACCCACTACAAATACACAGCACATTTATATGTAAGAGATTCTACAGTGCCAGCTAGTCCCTCTCCGGTCACGGTCGCACACTCTCTGCACAAACCAGGAGTTCAGAGGTGGCTAGAACTCCTGACTGGCTGATCGCTTACAGCAAAATCTTTGGTCTTCCTCAGGTACTGAAACTGGTACAGGTCAGTGGCTCACAACTTGGATTTTAGTCCGAAAAAACACCACTCTGTTCCCTCTCAGGGCAGCAGGCATACTAGCAGGCCAAACTTAGGCCTCTCCACAGTTCTCCTGCGCGAACTATCAACGGTCGCTCGAGCTGTTGCATCTTCAGCTTCCAACTTTGATCTCCCCTCAGACAACAGACAGCTTGGGGATGTCCCGACAATCGAGAGGTTCGGTTGGCTGACTCAGCTGTCAGTCACAACAAGGCTCCCCCTCCAGGTGCAAAAGGCACCAGCAGTCCAAAACTACAATCCCCACAGACTTTGACTCCACGCAGCCCCTGATAGCAGGCTCCATTTTAGAGTCCCGACATACTGATTGGTCCAATTCAGCAGTTCGGGACCAAGATGGTAGAGATAGGCAAAACAATCCTCGCTGCAAAGAAGGCAGGGTAGAACAAACTACAATATTATTATTCATCTAATGGATAACCAGTAAACCAGCATCTTCAAACAGAGCTCCCTCTGCGCAATTAACGATGGCAGAAATGGAGCGATTACCCAGCAGCCTGGGTGGGACTCAAGCATGGAAACACTCAGCCCCCCTCCCATTTCAATTATAACTGGCATATAATCAGGCAGCTCTTAAAGAGACAGTACATAGAGGCTTTACATGCACTCTAGGGCATTACCATTTAAACGGCCAGGGCGCCGGACACCAACATGGCAGTGAGCTTTTAGGCAAGCTCTAGAAAGACTTTACAGGAACCCCCATTTATAGAGAGGTTACACCAGTATGTTGGCATGTCTCCTGATAGCCAGTTTTGCCAGCCAATTAACTTGCGTACCAGTTTCCAACATCTGCAAGTTGTGAATGTAGCTATGAGCTGTGGATGATTCCTTCTCTTACCCTGCTAATATATGAAGTTCAAAATAAGCTTTGGGTCTGGGTAATTATAGAAATCTTGTTCAGTTTTCCTACTAGAAGATGGTTCTCCAGAAAACCAGTCTTGAATTTGGGAAATTTGGGCCGACATGTAATAGTATTTAAAATTGGGTAAAGCTAGCCTGCCCATGCTTCTGTTGCTTTTATGTGGCCCCTCCCCACCTCCTGCCTCTGTGAACACAGAACAAAAGTATTTGTTCAGGTTATTTGCCTTTTTCTGGTCCTCCTCTGCATGGTCTCCTCCCCCCCCCAAAACCTACAATCCCTCCCCTGGTCTTCCGCTTTTCACTTCTATACCTAAAAAAATGTCTTGTCCCCTTTCATTACCTCCTGGGCTATTCTCTCCTCAGTATGCGCCTTCATGCTCCTTACTGCTTCCCCTGCCTCCCTGTTTCTCTTAATACACCTCCCTTTCCTCCTCCTCAGTATCTTCTTATACCTTCTGAATGCTATCTTTTTGGCATTTACTTTTTCAACCACTTCTTTTGAGAACCATAGTGGCCTCTTTTTCCTCTTGCCTTTTTTCACGTGCTTTGTGCAGAGGTTTGTTGCCTTCACTAGGCCCTCTTTTAGCTTTGCCCACTTTTTCTTCCACCCCATCCAGGTCATCCCCCCTTGCTAGGTCATCCCTGAGGCATTCGCCCATCTTTATAAAATCTGCCCTCCTAAAGTCCAGGACCCTTGCCCTTGTGTATCTCAATTCTGCTGCCATCCTTATGTTAAACCACAATGTACAGTGATCACTGGTCCCCAGATGGCATCCCAGCTTGACATCTGCAACACTGTCCCTGTTCGTGAGCCCCATGTCTAGTCTTGCCCCATCACCACTGGGCTTTCTGACTAGTTGCCTGAGGAATGCCCCCTGCAGGGAGTCCAGGATGTCTCTGCAGCACCTCCCCCTTTTCTGTTATTTTGCTAATGGCTTCCACCAGTACCTTATCTAAATCCTCACCCTGTATTGGAGGTCTGTAGATAACACCAGTGGAAATCATGGCTCCATTTCCCATCTCCAGGGTGACCCACAGTACCTTCACTTCCTCCTGGATTCCCTACATTTCTGTTGCTTTTATGCCTTCCCTTATCTATAGCACCACTCCCTCCCTTTCTTCCCGTTCTTTCTTTCCTGAACTGAGTATAACCTGGTATGGCTATGTCCCAGTCATGGTTTCCAGTTCACCGCGACTCAGTAAAGGCAATAATATCCAGGTCTACCTCTGCTGTGATGGCCTCTAGATCCAGAATTTTATTCCCTTAACTTCTTGCGCACACATGACCTTCCATATTTTGTTACTACTCTGCCTGCAACCTCCCTTATTTTCTTTGCACCCTTCCTTCTTTTATTGCTTATGTTCCCATTCCCTTTCATTTCTGCCAGTCTACTTCTTTTATTATTTTGCACCCTAGGGGATCTGTCTCCCCTCAAGTCCTCCCTTCTGTTTACTAATTTCTGTGAGGGGGGTAGTTTATTCCTCCCTGATCAATCCACCACCCCCATTAGCTAGTTTAAATGTTTGTCAATGTAATATTTAAACTGTCCACTGAGGACTGCAGTTCCCCTCCCAGACAGATGCAAGCCATCACCCCTGTATAGGCCCTTATCCGTCCAGGTTGGTCTCCAGTCTCTAATGAAGCCAATCCCCTCCTCTCTGTACAATTCCTTCAACCATGAGTTGAAGCTCCTGGTGTGGAGAACTCTATCTTCCCTCCTTTTTGCAGACAGGGAGCACCTCAATGAAAGACATTGAGCGTGCTACTGTACCTAAGACCTCTTCCCAGCTCCCTAATCTCCCTCGTACTATCCCAGCCCATCCCTAGCCAGATCATTAGTCCCCAGGTGGACAATGACATACAGCTCTCCCTCCTACCCTGCCATCCCAGCGATCCTTAGGATATGCTTTCCATGCTTCTGGGTCATGTCACCACATAGGCACCTTACCTCCCTTTCTCCCTCCCTATTCCCAAATCTACCTCCCCCTCACAGTCAAGTCCCCCACCATTTACAGCTCTTCAAGAACCATGCCCTCAGATGTAGTTTTCTGAGGTTTGGGAATGTTATTGTGCACTGAGATAGCCAACAGTTTGTATCTCAGTGGCAGGTATCCTGTTAGATAGGGTCAAAAGTACTGAGTATCAGGCCTATTTGGACCAGTCTGGGACTATCAGGATCATTGTTGCTGGCTCTCTTAAGAGTGTTATGAGCACTGTCTGTATGAGTGGAATGATGGGAAGGCGTACAGGAACGTGTCTGTCCAATTCAGGAATAGGGTGTCCTTTGGGACTGTGCCCCTGGTCAGTGTCCTGCAACAAAACTTTGGGAGCTGATTGTTCTTCCAAGAGTTGAACAAATCTATTTCTGGAGTACCCCATCTTCTGAAGACTGATGCCAACACTTGCAGCTTCAGTGTCCACTTTTGGTTACCCTGGCTGATTCTGTTTAGGGAGTCTACCAGCACTTTGTTCTTTCCAGGGAGATGTACTGCAGAGAGCTTTCTGTCCAGGGAATAAGCCTGATCCCCATGGCCTCTGTGTCCAATTTTGAGGATCTTCATAGGTTCATAGATTCATAGGTGTATACGAGCTCGAGGGACAAGCCCATAATGAACTCGCCATCCTATCCTGGATGAAAATCATATTTGCTGTTACCCAGATCTTGTTCCTCACTGCTTGTTTAGGTAGTACATTGTCATGGTGTTGTCTGTCTGATTTGGATAGACTGAGCTTGTAGTCGGGAGGGAAAGGATTGTATTGCCAGCAACACTGTGCTGAGCTTGAGGAGATTAATATGTGTTCCTGAGCCTTTTAAGGGCTCCAGATGCCACTTGCTGTGAGAGCTTTGAAGTGGGCACCCCACACTAAGAGTGAAACATGTGTTGTGAGAACTCTCTTGAGGATTGCTAGAGGCAGGAAATGCACTCCCTGAGGTTACTTTCCTCCCTCCACCCCTCCGGTGCCTGTACAAAGGCTTTTTCTGACAGGTTTTAGCTTGGGCAGAGAGTCTGACCTTTGGAACCAGTGACCTCTTAGGTGGTACCAAATGTCCCTCATTTGAAATCTGGCCCATGGGATCACAGCTGTGGATGAGGCCATGTGGCCCAGTAGCTGCAGAAAATCCCTTCTTGCAGGCCTTGGGTGGCACAGTATTCAGGTAAGGGAGAGGTTGGCAGGGTGGGTGGTGGGCGCAGTGGTGGGGGGACACTAGATGCCAGGGATTATTACATTGACAAAGGTGGAACCAGCAATCGGAGGGTGGGGGCAGGGGACCAGGACACATCAGTCTATAGTTTTTTTTTTTTTTTTTTTTCACCATGTACCTTACATTATAGTAACAGCATACATACAGGACTGGATGCTGTTTGTGTTACAGGGCAGGGGATCAGTGACCAGGGGGACCACTGGATGCCAGGGAATATGTTTACTTAATGGGGCCAGGGATTGGGGAATGGGAGGGACCACTGAATGGCAGGAACATCTCTTACTCTTCATGGGCCCAGGACCAGAGGGGGAGTTGGGACACTGGGCATGAGGGGTACTATGTTTGTATAGCTGACCGGCAGTCGAGGGAGGGCCCACTAGGCACCGGGGGACTTTTTTTGCATGTCAGGCTGATGAATGGGGAGGAACCACTGGGTACAAGGAAAACTTTCTTCATTTACCGGGCTGGTAATTGGAGGGAGGGGGGGAAACTGGGCACCAGGGATTCATTATTTACATGCTGGGCCAGCCATCAGAGGGTGAGGAGGACCACTAGGTACCAGGGAACTCCATATATCTATGGGACTGGGTGATTATGGTGGGGGTGGTGCCACACTAACCTGCTGCAATTCCCATGCAAATGGACCCTTAATGGACATGGGTTCATTTGCATGGGTCACTTTCAGTATTGCACCTTGTGCTTCAGTGCTATTGGGTCTGGTGGCATGGATCAATTTTGAGGCAGTGCTGCTTGACTTGCTGCGTGACTGCACCAGCATGCCCCTATATGGTATACTGTTAGGACAGCAAAACATTTACCGCAATGACCATTACAGCGACAAATCTGACAGTACGCTGTAATGGTCGTGCGGGACTCCGGCACGGTCTTTTCAGGTCTTGCGCCTCCTCCCTGAAAGAACTCTGACATGGAGTTGATTATATTTAATTACAGGGGGTGCGGGGGCAGAGCACAATGCTGACCGCGATAGCGGTTGACATAGTACCATTGCTGTAAAGGCTTTTGACAGAATTTCTGTCAAAGTGGCTTGGTGGAACCTCCTATATTCAGTGCCAGAGCACTATCTGACTGAATATAACATTCTAAGATTCCTGGGCAAGGGCAAAGTGCGGTGCAAAACTTTGCGGTCCACTTTGACCATTTTTGAATATCGGGCCCCAGGTGTCTTACTGAATTCCTGTGTGTTCGGAGGAATTGGCTTCAGGGGGATTGCTTTTTTAAGTTGGTTGGGTGCGAACTGTCTGCTCTTAGGATGGCATTTGTAGCAGTTTCCTTTCTAAAAACCTTGTGTGACCAATGTTTTATTCTTTTTACTGCATGGGACAGTCATAAGGCAATTCTAGGGGATGGGGGTAGGAAAAAGTAGGCTGCTGATTAACTAGGATCTGCAGCTTATCCAGTAGCCAGGGAAATGGGCAGACTGGGTGGGCCAAGCGGTCCTTATCTGCCGTCAAATTCTATGTTTCTATGTTTCTATGTTACTCGGAAAGTAAAATCCAGGAAGTCAGTCTGTTTTTGTCAATCATGTGGTTACATTTTAAATTCAAAATATTAAGCCAGTTAGCGAATTGTATCACCTCTTCCCTGGTGCCTCCCCACATGCAAATTACATCATTGATCTATTGGTGCCATCAGATGATGCAATTTACGTATTGATTGGCATCCTGGTTTAGCATCAGCTGTTCTTCCCACATACCCAGGAAGAGATTTGCAAAGAACAGTGCCATGCTAGAGTCTATGGCTGTACCACATTGTAGAATGAATTCTCCAGTAAACATGAAGAAATTGTGCTGTGAAATGAATTCTAGCCCTTCCAATATGAAGTCCACTGGTATTTTTTCCACGTCATTGTTTTTTTTTCTATAAAGTATTTGCATTCCTGTACCCCATCAGTGTGTCTAATCAACATATATAAAGGCTCTGTGTAGATTCCAAGCCAAAAATAATGTTCTTGCCACATAAAACTTGCAGACTGTTTTAGAGTATCCATCGTGTCCCTGAGATGGGATCCCAATAGATTACTTGATGCTGTAAGAAGAAATCAATAAATTCTGACAATTTCTTGATGAGGAACTCCACCCCAGAAACAGTCAGTCTACCTGGTGGATACAACATATTTTTGTGGACTTCAGGAGGCAATAGAAAGTTGCTGTGACTGGAATTCTGTCCAAAAAATTTATTCTCTTTCTGATATGTCTCCTTTTATTTTTGCTTTCTCTAACCACTTTTTTTTATGGAAAATTAGTGTATCATCAGTTCTAGGTTTCCTATAGTTTATTTCATTACTCGGGAGTTTGAGTACCATCCCTTGGTACTAAGTCACAGTTGTGACAGGATTGAATAAGACCATGTCCCATTTGTTATGCAGAAAGAGTTAAAAGAAAGGCTGTGTTCTGTTCTCTCCTTTTCTGTCTCTTGTCTGTTTGATTGTGTAATTAAATTTTCTTGCGAGACCTAAGAACTGATCACTCTGACAGTCTCACAATTCTCTTCCTCCTGATATCTCTCTGCCTTCCCTTGCTGTTTCTATCTTTTCTTCCTATTGCTTATCTGTGGCTATAAAAATGTATGTGGATCTTTCTGTGAAACTGGGTTCTCTGGTTTGAAAATATATATAGTTATATTGTTGAAATGATTGCAAAAAGCTATTTGGAACTCAGGGGGTTAGCCCTGAGATGCAGTTTCACCTCCTCAGGCTTGTTTACAAAACTGTCAGCAGGAGTCCAGCTTGGGACACAGCATTCTATTTGCTAGCTTGCAAAGGAAAGAAACTGACAAGAACTCTGATACATTTTGTGAGAAACAGGAGGTATCCTAATGAGCTCAGGATGAAGAAATTAATTGCCAGGCAAAGACTTCTTATAAATAAAGAGCAATCTTTTGTTGGGGAAGGGAGAGGGAGAGGGAGAAAGGGAAGGGGGAGGGAGGGAGAGAGAGAGAGACTGAGGTTTGAAAGAAAAACCCTCAGATGAAGAACTTTGTTTTGTTTGAACTGGCTGGATATGTGCTATCCTACACAATTTTATTTTTTTATTTTATCGTTACTGATGATAATAAAATGCTACTTGTGAATTGTATAACTGCTTCTGGTTTTCCTATGCTTCCTGACCTTTGCCTCGATGACAACAGTTAAGATTACCAAATTGCTTCCTTTATCATTTTGCTTTATAATCAAGTTTTATTTCCTTGCATATATTTTTTCGGATCTTACCTTTCTTCTATGGTCAAGTTATCTTTTTTTTGTCGTCTTCTGATTTTTTTTCAAATAAGGTGTCTATTTCCCTTTTTACTACATTGTGGCAGACATTCATTGCTGGGCACAATACATAAGGCATGAATTGTAATTTTTGTTTGCCCACATAACTTTCATGCGGATCTAGGATCGTCAGTGGTGATATTGCCTTCATTTGGCTACACCTTTGGAACTGTAAGTCATCGGCATCAGGACCACTTGAAAATTTTTGATAGCCGGGGGCATTCCACAATGAGATACAATATCAGCACCTACTTAACTGTGAGTGGGCCCATTGGTCCACAGTTTTTCTCCTACCGTCAACTGCTTGTTGCACCTGCAGAGAAACAACACCATAGTTTACAAGACTTTTCTAAACTTTGTTTAATTTATCCAAAGTCAATTTATCCACATGTGTCCTTTCATGCTGCCATTGAAAGAACCTTTATTTAGGTTTTGAAACTGTGGTTATGAGATCTACATGGAAGATACTCACATGGTTTGTGTTTGCTGTTTGGGCCTGTCCCATGATGTCAGGGCCTGTAAGATCGGCCTGGGATTTAACCAGGCTACAAGGAGACACTGAAGAAAGGCTCTAGAAACCTTTATCACCATTAAGGCTATGGAAGCTCAAGCCAAGGCCGCAAGCTGGCTTCTTCCTCTTGTTTGACTGCTGCCAGGAAGGGAACTCCCAGGTGTTCAGTGATGTTGTCACTGCCAACGTTCCTCAAAGATGAAAAACAAAAACAAGGATAAGTCTTTGTTGAAGTCCTCCTCTTCCAGCCAATACCACATGCATAATGATAAAGCTCATGATTTGCTGGTGAGGTCGAGGTCTCCATTGAAGGAGGGTAAGTTCTCATCATCATCTGCTCTGGTTGTGGTGACTACAGGCCCCCGATTGTTGATGAGACACCAAGGGTGGAGTCAGGGTCTGAATCTGGTGCTGACATACCTGCTATGGACAGTATGCAGCCCATGTTGTTGGGTTCTACCCCTTCAATGTTGGTTGTCCCAGGCCCTTTACAGGGTGCTGTTGTCTCCTAGGTTGTGCTGGCATTGTTCTCTGAACTATTTTGATGCCTGTTACCATCACTTCTGCCAGTGGTAACAGCTATCCCATCAACTGGGTCTCCCCCATCAACACCATCTTCATCAGTGGAATCCAGAAACACACCTTTCATTCCTCTGTCACAGCCACCATCTCCATCACTGACTCTGGCACTTGCTCCTATCATCATCCCAGACAATGAGGTAGAATACAGTCCTGCTCCTTCTTAATATTGAAGAGGATTTGGAGGATGATGAAAGGGACAATAGTCACTATGAGGGAGTTATTCTAGTGGTACCCTCTCCTCATGCAGCGATGACGCTGTGGTGTATACTCCCAGATGTACTCCTGAGAATCCCTCTTTTTAGGCTTTGCTCAGACAAACCCATGGTACCATGGGATTTGAAACGGAGGAGGAAGACTTCACTAAGAAGCAATGCCGAGTGTTTGCTTGCATGTTTTGTCAAGTAGGGTTTGGTCGTGTTGTAGAGAATAATAAAGGGAGAGTAGTGTTGTAGTAAGAGAGAATTTGTAAAGGAGTCCGTGAGTAGTAATGTTTGTCTTATGTATTTTCATATCTGAAGCAAGATACAGGATTTTGAAGCTTTTAAAAGTTCTTGAGGGGGAAACAAAAAAATGCAAGTGGGGTTTGGAGAGAGAAGGAGTACACCTTCAGAGTAGAAGGGGAGGGAGCCCAATATGACACCAGTATGTGTTACTAGCATGCCAGTCCAGGTGCTGGAAAAATAGCACATAGGTTGGCATGCTGGGCACTTTCAGCAGCATGCCACTCTAGGTGCCAGGTTTCCAGCACTTGAACTGGCATGCCATTGAGACATGCCTGTCTGTAAAGTCCATTTTTAATAATTTAAAGCTAAACTGAGTAATAAAAGTTGAAGAACAGTCAGCCTGAGCAGTATGCCACCCCATAAATGATGTTACACT
The DNA here is from genome assembly GCA_016271365.2 of Neoceratodus forsteri. Classification (NCBI taxonomy): domain Eukaryota; kingdom Metazoa; phylum Chordata; order Ceratodontiformes; family Ceratodontidae; genus Neoceratodus; species Neoceratodus forsteri. The sequence continues at coordinate 1,674,108,402 of CM028129.1, forward strand.
TTGGATCAGCTGAGATTGACTGTTTATTTATTGAAAATTCTGGAGAATACCTTTGAGTGCAAGTGCTCTTTTTCAAAGGTTCCACATCAGTAACAGAAATTACAAGGCAGCATAACTAATACACTCAGTGAGTTTCAGTGGAGTTTATTTATTTAGCTTTTGTTGACCAGGTAAGTACACTAGACAAGTTATATGCCAATTTTCAGGTACGACTCAGGAGAGTACAATGAGATACAGATACAGTGAGATACAGGTTCATACAGAGGACAACATGACATAAGTTAGGCAGTATACAGGGTCAGAATAGAACTATGTGAACATAACTAGTAGACAGTAAGCACAGTTAAGATGTGTACAGGAATGTGTATATATATATATATATATATATATATATATATATATATATACACACATATAAAGACACCAAGGCTAAGAACAGTACAATTTTACAAGGCATAATGGCTCCGAGTCACAAACAGAGCCACAGTCTGAGTATCTCCTGAAACAGAGAAGAAACACATTATATGCACCTCAGAGTCCAGCTAGACAGGCTGCGTGAGCAGGAGCTGCAAAAGGGGTGCCAGGAAGGACATGTGAGTCCGGTGCATGGGACCAGAACTAGCTATGGAGGTCTAGGACACCCACATACTGAGGAGAGCTTCAAGTGATACCACAGGGAGCTCCAGAGGCATGAGTGGGAGGGGAAGGAGTGGACTTGAGCGGGAAAGGAGTTCCATAGCTAAGAGGCACATGAAGCAAAACCCCTGTCCCCCATTTGCATGTGGGTGATAGTGACTTTAAGAACGCCGGGGCCCGGAGACCTGAGGAAGTAGGTAGAAGAGACAGCCAGTTTGAGAAGCTCAGCCAGCCCTGGTGGAGTGCCAGTACTGAGCACCTTGCCCATAAAGCAGCCCAGGACAGAGTTCATGTGGTTGGGTGGGGAGAGCCACCCGAGTTTGTCATATAGGTCACAGTGGTGGGTGAGGCAAGGGGCAGCAAGTGCAAAGCGGCAAATGTTATTGTAGGTTGTGTTCCATATAGTGAGGTGAACTTTGGAGGTGTGTGAAACAGAAGAAATCCATAGCAAAGAGAGAGAAGCAACACTCCTCTGGCCAACGCAAGGTGAGCAACAGATGTAAGATTTTTCTTTGCTCTGAAGGCCAGACCCAGTTTGCAGTTGACAGCTCTGCATACATTTTGGATATGGCACCCAAAGTCAAGTTGGAGGTCCAGTGTCACCCCAAAGTATTTGATGGAGTCAGTGGTTAGAAGAGGAGTACCACTGATACCAGTTACACACAGAGGGGCAAGGGAGGCCTTAATCTTGGCCAGGGACCCAAAAAGCATGGCCTGAGTTTTTTTAGGTTGAGGACCAACTTGTGAGTCATTGCCCAGGACTGGATATTTCTAAAATCCTCAATCAGTTGATGGTTGATGACCCCAATGTCCCGGGAATGGGCGAGAATGACCAGGTCATCCGCGTATAGGTTAGTACTACAATTGGTGGTAGTAGTTGGTAGATTGTTGACAAATATAGAGAAGAGAAGGGGCCCCAAGACAGGGAGGACTGCTGATGAGACACCACAGACAAACTGAGGTGACTGTTGTAGTAAATCAAGATACCACCCCCTCACTTTTTCCCCGGGCGATCCTATCTGATGAGATCAAAGCCAGGAAGCGCACAGGCTGAGTCAGGGGTGGAAAATTTCAGCCAAGTCTTGGTGATACCCAGGATATCAAGCTTGTAGTGCATAGCCCAGGCAGAGAGTTTATCCAGATTGGGAAAGAGACTATGGATGTTGAAGTGAGCTATTTTCATCCCCTTGCTTGACAGCCAGCCCACAGGAAGTGCAAAGGCCTGATAGGCAGGACCAGGGTTTTGCTCAATGTCCCCAGCCAGGACTAGGATCACCAGAAAGAGACAGATGAGATGCCTTATGGGGGGGGGGCACCACCTGCCAAAGGCCTGCAAGCAGGATGCCTGACCACTATGGCTGGATACAGAAGGCACCTGAGGTCAAGGCAGCAGATAGGCCAAAGGGGCTGTCTGTCATGGGCTAATAGATTGGAGAAGGTGAAATCAAACACCTCATGCTGGACATAAGTATCCCAACGGCCCCCTGAGGAAGGAGAGTGGCCAGCAAACACAAGAGAGAGGCATAAGGCAGTGAAAAGGCCAATAATGAGAGCAGTGCTAAGTGGGAAGGGCTGAGCACCCTCCCTTGGGAGTTTAGGAGCCTCCATGACAGAATGAACAAAAATCAAACCCTCCTTATATAGTGACCCCCCACCAACTGTTGGGATGGTCACAAGGTTCAGTTGAAGTAAGCCTCAACTGAAGGCGAGTCAAGTCAGGATAGCTAGTGAGTTCAGTATACTTACAAGCTAGCAAAGTCATGCCCTAACTAAGATTGATTAAACATTCTATCTAGGCAGGCAGAAATATCTTGAGATTACAAACAACTCCCACTCTGTAAATTACAGTCAGCTAGGAATAGTAGTGTTAAAATATCAACTCAGCCTGGTCCACTCAGGGTAAAAAATAGACTCTGAGCAGGCTGGAGCTAATTCAGGACACAGATTATACAGTACAGAAATCATCAACAAATATTAGCAGCAAAGAACACCTATCCTACTGGAGATATGGTGAGCAAGTAGATTAACAAAGGGGGTTGGGAGACAGAAAGCTTTAAGCTCAGAACACTAGTACTGGGAGCCAATGGGGCAGGATGGGGTAGGAGAGGGAGGGGCTTAAGTGTATTTAAGGGAGGCCTGGGCGAAAAATTTGGCAGCAGTAGCAGCAGCAGCCGGGGCTGTGTATAGGCCCTACCTGATGCTTGATTCCGGGGGGCTGGTGGCAGCAGGCTTCTTGGTGCTGAGAGAGGTGCAGAGTGGTGTCCAGATGTGCAGGATGTGAACTGCGGGTGTGGTAGGTAGCCCAGTGGGCTACAAGGGCACCTGTTGGTAAAGGGACAGAACAGGGGTTGGGAATGAAACTAAGATTAGCACAGAGACAAAAGAGCTGCAATTTACTAAAAGAGAGACACATAATGGGTGAGGAAGCAGACAGTTAGGCACCAGCTCTGTAACTGAGATTTGTAAAATGGGGGGGGGGGTGCGCAACTAAGGGAGAAATTAAAATGGTACCTGCACTGTATTAAAATACAACAATTCAGTATGCTATGCAGACTTTCAGCAAAGAAATCATAAACTCTGACATTAAACAAGTACAATGTAGTTGAACAAGTACAAATGAACAGGCTAGGTCGCTTGCATACAATTTTACAATAAGGCAGGTAAATAGAAACAGTATAAAACAAGCATAGTAATGGTGCATTGCTGCAGAACCAGAGTCTGACACAGTTCAAAGTGTGGAGGGATTTAGGATGATTAGCAGTTACAGCTGCATTGAACTGTTAGGGTTGTCCCTTGTGCTGTCTTAAACTGGTCAAACTTAGGTAGACTGAGTAAAGGATCAGTCAGCTCATTTAACCAGCCAGCTGCCCTAACAGCGAATGAACTTTTGCCCAGCTGAGTACTGTGAAAAAGCAGTTCAGGGGCATTCCAAGCAATGCTCCTAGTGTTGTAGAGATTAGTGACAGGACAGAAGCGGTGAGTTAGATCCAGGTGTAGGTTAGGCCCAGGCTAGCAGATATGTCTGGAACCTAATTCTGATAGGTAAGGGCAACCGATTTGGTTGGGTGTTGAGGGTGCAGATGCGGATGCTCTTGTCAGTCCCAAGCACAAAGCGACGATCCTTATTACAGGTCAGATTATTCTGCCGAAAACTGAGTTGCAGGCAGTTGCATAGATAGGGAGGCCATAGTCAGCTAGTAACATCATTGAGCTTGCCACTATGAAGTGTGTAGCATCAGCAGTGAGGATGGTTCAGTTGCAGTACAAGGCTGCCATTCTTTTGATTACTGTGGACAGAAGGTGGTCAATGTGGCAAGCAAAAGGTAAGGTATTGTCCAAGATCATTCCAAGGTATTTAAAGGTTTCTACCTGCTGAAGTATATGTCCTAGGTCATTGCGGATGACGAGGAGGGTACCTTTTTCTTCAGTTGTGTGCATGTGAAAAGCATTGTCGTAGTTTTTTATGTATTTCAGAACCAGCTTGTTTTGGGAGAACCGTTTTTCAAGGGCCTCAAAATTACCTCGGAGGATGGAGGTAAAGCTGCCAAGGTTAGGGTTCTTGAAATAGATAACAGTATCATCTGCACAAAAAAAGTACATTTGTAGGCTGACAGGCACTAGGCAGGTGGTTTATGAATAAACCAATTAGTAGGAGCCCCAGGGAATGCCGATGGATACATTCCTAACGTCTGACAAGGAGCCATCTATCGTAATGTGTTGCATGAGAACAGTGAGCTAACTCTGGAACCAGGTGGCTGTGTCTAGTGACAGGCTTAGACCACAGAGTTTGTAGAGAAGGAGCTTATGATTGACCAAGTCAAAGGCTTTTGTTGATATTGATGGTGCCAACCTTGTCTCCACTGTCAAGTGCCTCAAGGACAAAACTAGAATACTCACTCAGTGCTGTGGTGGTGCTATGTTTTCCCCGAAATCCATGCTATTGGGGACACTGCATTTCATATAGTTCAAGATATGAAACAAGTTGATTGGACACTATTCTCTCAAGGGCTTTGGACAGGGGAGGAAGTATGGAAATTGGCCTGTAACCGGAAAGGTTAGAATGGTCGCTGCTTTTAAAAACTAGTGTAACCAGTGCGGATTTCCATTTTTTTAAGGAACTGTGACCATTACATTTTGTCAGATCAGAAGCTTCAGGGAGATGTCCTGAACAACTCCCCCCCCCCCCCACCAAATAAAGCCAGAAGGGCACCTATTTTTCTTTAGGAATTTTCTTTTTTTTTTATACTTCTTTATGGAATTTGATGATAATGTCAAAAGCATACACACTAGTTACAGCTGTCATTGGGAAACATCAATACATTCAGCAATGAATACAATAAAAACAATGAAAATAAATAATCTATAACCTAACTTTGCCTAGTAATAAATAACCTGCCTAGGCACAGAAAATATAAAGGAACTCATTCAACAAGTAGCGCTCAAATCCGTTATTCAAGAAAACAAAATATAACATACGTTATTAAAAGTTTTACTGCCTTATAACAAGTGTCCCAAATTTCTGATGCAATAAAGGATGGGGGGGGGTGGGGGCTAGAAAAAACTATGATGTGGAACCATCAATCCTCTCTGGCTGGGGAGTACTCTGGGGCCTCTGGTGAAAATAAATCCCACTGCATCCAGCAGTTTATGTAGGTGGGGTTCTGGGTTATATCGTAAAAGTGAGTCTTTCCATGTCTTGAATTTGTGAAATAACTGCCACCCACTCTTTGTAGGTTGGTGGATCCAACTGTAACCACCTGATAGTGATAGTCTTAGAGGCATGCACCACCATGATATTCCAAAGGGAGACTCCTTCCTGTCCCTTAAGCCCAGGAAGTTGTTTTAATTAATTTTTTAAAAATTATCCAATCTTTATTTATTTTCAATAATAGATACAATCTTAGGTAATAAAAAATATACAAATTATGAAAAAAAGAAAAAATCAGACAAAATATAAGAAATGAAAATATTGTACAATGAAAAAAAAAAAAACTAACCCCACCCAAAAAAAAATTCGGGAAGGCCAAGTTAGGTAAAAAATTACAGAATCAGATTAAACCTTACAAAAGGGTGAAGTATTACAATAGTAAAATATTGTTGCACTAAAATGTATCCAAAAGCATTGGTAAGATAGACTTCAAATAAATGAAGACTCTATGGTAAAAACCAAAAACTTAAGTTGATACTCATATACACAAGGGCCCGGATATTCAAAAGGGTTGCACATGGTGCAGCAGTATTGCGCCATGCGCAACCCACTGATGCGCCCTGGCGCGATATTCAAGCAGGGATTGTGCCTGGCACAAATCCCGATGCGCGGGCGCATCAGTAATGTATGGCGTTAGGGTGGGGGTGTGCCCATGCACACTGCACATCCAATATTCAGCCCGGGATGTGCTGAGTCCATGCATGCGCAACCCTACTTGCGCTGCACACAGGAGAGCCAAAAAAAAAAGGAACACGTATCAGCCACCACAGGTGAGCTGCCGCATTGCAGGCGCACAACACGGGCAGTTGCCACCTGTGGGTGGCCACCCGAGCTCAGGCTGCACCTCTGTGGCGGCACCCCCCCATGCCCGATCGCGGGCATCTGTGTAAATAAATCACGTCCTATATCCCTGGTGGTCCAGTGGACTGCTCACAGCCCGATCGCGGGCTTAAGTAAAAATAAATCACGTCCTATATCCCTGGTGGTTCAGTGGACCACTCGCAGCCCAATCATGGGCTTAAATAAAAAAAAATTCCATCCTATATCCCTGGTGGTCCAGTGGACCGCTGTCAGCCTGATCACGGGCATAAGTCTAAATAAATGAATTCCAATATCCCTGGTGGCCCAGTGGACCACTTGCAGCCCGATCATGGGCATAAGTTTAAATAAATGGATTCCAATAACCCTGGTGGTTCAGCAGTACCCCCTCCCCACCTACCCACTGAGCCCCACCACCCCGCTTCCCCAGTCAGCGGTGGGTGGCAGCACCCCACCTGCCTGCTGCCCTGCTGCCCACTGACTGACACCGTGCGGAAGGGCTGTACGCCCATTGGTCCTGGCATGAGCCAATAGGCGTGCGGCAACACCGTACTCACAATCCAGATATGTGAATGGATCTTCACATATCTGGATTGTGTAGTATAATACAGAGCTGCACACCCATTAGCTCACACTGTGGACCAATGGGCGTGCAGCCCTTCCATATGGTGTCAGTCGGCGGGTGGCAGGCGGGTGGGGTGCTGCCGCCTGCCACTGACTGGGGGGGGGAGCGAGGCATTGGGGCTCAGTGGGCAGGTGGGGAAGGGGGTATCACTGGACCACCAGGGTTATTGGAATCCATTTATTTAAGCTTATGCCCGCGATCGGGCTGCAAGCAGTCCACTGGATCACCAGGGATATAGGACATGATTTGTTTTTACTTAAACCTGTGATCGGGCTGACAGCGGTCCACTGGACCACCAGGGATATAGGACGTGATTTATTTTTACTTAAGCCCACGATCGAGCTGACAGCGGTCCACCAGACCACCAGGGATATTGGAATCCATTTATTGAAACTTATGCCCACGAGTGGGCTGCGAGTGGTCCACTGGACCACCAGTGATATTGAAATTCCTATATTAATACTTATGCCCACGATCGGGCTGTGGGGCACATTGCTGCGCTGTGCAGGGGGCGTCAGTCCCCGACAGCTGCTGCCTGGCAGGGCACCAGGCTCAAGTTGCTGGGGATCGGCACACCTGCATGCAAATGGGGCCATAATGACATGCAAATGGCCCCATTTGTGCCTTGCATACATTATGGCCCCATTTGCAAGTGCACTTTTGAATATCACGGTTGTTGTGCATAGCACAACGGAACTTGCACTAGCGCACCCCCCTGCTCCACTCTGGCCACTTGTGCTGGTGCAGTGCCACTGTGCCATGCATACTGCGGGTGAACAGGGTGCGATATTCAACTATGCTGTGCCATGGCGCAGCTCCGTTGAATATCGCCCAGTCAACGCCCCTGTGCAGCAAAGTTGCACTGCGCCCAGGCTTGCGCCACAGTCTGGCGCAGTCTGAATATCTGGGCCAAGGTAGATAAATAGACAAGTTACTTCATAAGAAATGAAATATCTAGAGATAACAAAGGATAATGATATAAGGACTCTCTCTCTCTCTCTCTCTCAAGGTCTATGTTAGGAGTAAACTATAACGTTTCCCCAAAAACTTTGGAAAATATGAAGGTTGCTATTAATGTTTGCAATTAGTTTAACAAGTTAGAGGTTATGTAGAATATTTGAAGACCATTCTTTAAAGGTAGGGATGCCCCTATCTAGCCAGTGCCTCAAAATGAATTATTTAGTAGAGATCGATATTAAAGCCATCATGGCTTTATCAGATTTATTAGTTAAGACATCAACATTTCCAATAATACATCCTTCAAGATGGAATGCACAATGCAAATTTAATTTATCTAAAACCCTTTTTTTATATCATCCCACACAGGGTGAACCAAGGGACAATCCCATAAGGTATGACTCAGGGTTTTAGTGACCAAGTTACAATGAAAACATTTGTTTGAAGTCAGTAAACCACTTCTGAACAATTTATAAGGAGTCATATATGCATTATGCAAAATTTTAAATTGCATTAGTCTCAAGTTATTCAAGGGGATATATTTATAAATGTTGTTCCAAATTTTTGACCAGTCTTGAGTATTATTTTCCAGCTTCTGGATCCAATATGTTGGTTGAATTGGTGTATCAGAGGATTTTAAGGAAAGCAACATTTTGTATATATTAACAATGGGATGTGGGTTGCTGCCAGCTTTTGTAAGCCTATGTAAAACTTCGTGATAGCCCTTGGTTCAGGGAAATGGTCCAAAATGTGAGACAAGAGAGATTTTCATTGCAAAAAGATTTGTAACAAATTTGTTTACTGATTTTCTAATTTTGTAAAATTTCACTACAGGGTAAAAAAAAGAGCCATCCTTTAATAAGGAGACCACAGTTAAGGTTTGGCTTCAGGAAACCAAGAACTTGTTAAAACTCTCCCACCGAGTTTGAAATTGTAGTTGTTAATAAGAGTTTGATTTACTTCGTTAAAAAAATGTAAGTGTAAGAATTTACTCATTTGGTTGTGTACTCCAGAAGCGATACCAATGACCGAATTTTTAAGTACCGTGGGTAAGTTAGATGTTTTCATATATAGCATAGCCTGAGGAGATATTTTACATTTTGTAAGTAAAAATAGCTCCATGCCAAGCCAAACTGGATTGTAACTATATGGACCTATATCAGAAGAGAACCATTTAAGATATTTATTGATATGAAAAGACGCGTAGTAAAGAAAACAAATTGGTATTTTGATGCTGCCCTGTGATTTAGGTAGTATTAGTTGATTGAAAGCAATTCTAGCCATTTGTTCCCCCATAAATACTCATTTATTAAACATTGCAAAGAGACAAACCATTTTAGTGGAAGAAATAAGCGTAACATGTTTAGGGGGTGAAAAGGTCTGGGGAAAAATATTCATTTTTATAATGCTTACCTTCCCCCAAAGTGAAAGAGGGAACAATTGCCATCTATCAATGTCTTGTTTTATTCTATTAATTAAATTGTTAAGATTGAGGTTAATAATTTGGGAATTGTCTTGTGTGAGGTAGATTCCCAAGTATTTAATATGGTTTGGCGCCCAAGGAAGGCCCGGATTTGTAATATCTTCTTTGAATAAACCGCCATTTAATGGCATGACCATTGTTTTATCTTTGTTTGACTTATAGTTAGTTATCATGCTGAACTCATGAATTGTTTCCAAAATAGCCAGTACTGAAGCTTAGAATTCGAGACGTAAAATACATTGTCGGCATATGCTGAGCCCAGGCAGTTTAAATCCTAGTAATACATTTTCTCCCATTAAAGGAAAACTCCACCCTCACATCTTCTAAATGTTATTTGTTTCCATGTCAATAGACAACTCTTTTCATGTAGCTGTTAAGGATGTATGCAAATGTTTTAGTCTGTTTTTACAGTTTATACTGTGACTGCACTGGGAGTCTCCATTTCATGGTTTTTGTAATCTCATTGTCCCCGAGAGCTGCATTAGCATATGAGAATATGATGCGTAATCACCCTTTAAACTCCCCAGTATGCCTGCCTGCTTAATTAGTCTTAAAAGAAACAAGCTGCAAAAAGGTGTGGAATACCACATTTACCTTCAGTGAGCTTTGCAAACTGCCTGAGTTATAATACAGATTTTTTTCCCTTTAAACTTTCCTCAGTTTATGAGTTTCCAGAGAGTTTTTCGGGGGAGTATTTGTTCTTTCAGCATAAAGATACATGGCATAAATGGGTAATCTGACATCTTGTTCTCATATGCTAATGCAGCTCTCAGGGACAATACGATTTCAACAACCATGAAATTGAGACACCCAGGGCAGTCACAGGGCCTAGGGAGTGTAAAGTGAGAATTTGTTGAATACTTTGCTTAATGGTTTCCCAGAAATGGGAAAGTTTAGGGCACTACCAAAAATATTGACGTGGGTGGCCACGGTCTCTCCAAACTTCCTCCAACATGAAGACGAGACGGAAGGAATTCCATTTTGCTTGGACCTGTGAACCAAAAAGTAACAGGTGCGGACCCGTCAAACAAACTCTCTCCATTTTGGAGAGGAAGAGGTGGACCACATCCCTTCCCAAAATTCCCCCACTGTGAATCAGATAGGGAAGTATTTAAGTCCTGTTCCCATTTCTGCTTTAAGTATGCTATAGTATGAGTTAATTCCTGAAGATATAATGAATATAATAGAGATATAGCTCCCCTACCCGTTTCAGATACCCAAACTGATTCCAGGACGACAGTACTATGGGAGTGATTTCCTAATTATCTGCCTTAGCTGTCCAAATGTGCTTAGTAATATAATCTCACAGTTGAAAGTAACAAAATCTATCCATGGCCCTCCATCTGTACAGTGGAGAGCAGTCCTGGAAAGAGTGGATTACCTCCCCTTGAAGTAACTACCTCACTTTGAAAAGCCCAGTTTATACTTGTCTATGAAACCAGAGATCTATTCTAGCCAGGGCAAAGGAAGAATCCCAGGCCAACCATTTATAGTACCATAAAGCTTTCTTCCTAATTAGAATAGCCACTCCCTGCCTCCAGCCCTCTAAGACTATATTGATACTCTGTAGGACATTCAGCTGGGTGTTTTGCATTAGTGTCAGATCAAATAACAGGGCTTGATGTGGAGTCTCCTGCTCTTCATAAAGTTCAATACCATTCCAGTGTGTGTCTTATAGTTTTAATTACCCCATAACAAGGCCAGTTTCATTTGTGCTGCAATCAAATAACCAGCTAGCAAAGAGAGCGTCCAGCTCCCTCCCGTCTTTGGTAATGTAAGTGTAGTCTGTTGCAGTCTTGGTCTGTTTCCCTGCCAAATAAAATGCCATTTTTTTTTTGCCAAAACATTAGTACCACCCGAGGAACAATACAGGAGACACACTGAAATAAAGAAATCAGGGTAAAACATTCATATTAAGGGACTGGACCCTAGAATAAAAGGGAGTGGCAACAATTCTTTGGGAATTTTCATCAGGAGTGGTGTTATTGAGTGTTTCCAAGTTCCAGAAGTACAGCATCTACAGCAGCACATCATGCAGTTACAGTGGCATGCCTGTCTAGGTGCCAGAAAAACACCACTTACAGTGGTTTGTCACGCAGTTACAGTAGCATGCTGGTTCAGGGGCTGATAATCTGGCACCTAGAGTGGCATGCCGCACTTTCACTGGCATACTGATCCAGGTACCAGAAACCCATCACCTACACCAGCATGCCAGGCACTTTCACTGGCATGCCAGTCCAGGTGCTGGAAACCAAGCACTTACAGTGGCATGTCGCTCTGCATGCTGGTTTTCCAGCATTTGAACTGACGTGCCACTGAGACGTTTCTGTAATGCATTTAATGTTAAATTGAGTAGTGATAGTTCAAGGACAGTCAACGTGAGCAGTATGCAGCCTCACAAATGAGGTTACACTTTGGACCAGCTGTGATCTGTTGTGGCCATCACATTGTGTCAGATTATGAATAATCTTCAAGGGGAGGTTCAGCATGCCCCCCCCACCCACCAAATAAAGCAACACAATCAAGTGTTTTTCCTTTTTTCCTTGACTGTTTTCATAAGAAGTATTGTTCTTGTGTGTTTCCACTATGCAGAAATACAGCACTTAAACTGGCATGTCATGCATTCACAGTGGCATGCTGGTCCAGGTTATGGAAACCTGGAACCTTCAACAGCATGCCGGACACTTTCAGTGGCATGCCGGCCCTGAACTAGCATACCAGTAACACATACTGGGTCTGTAAACTCTTTCTGCAGTATGGTTAAAGCTAAATTGAGCAGTGATAGTTCAAGGACAGTCAGCGTGATCAGGATGCAACCCTCACAGATGAAGTTACACTTTGGATCAGCTGAGGTCGACTGTGACCATCTTACTGTGTTGTATCATCAACAGTCTTCAAGGGGTGTCCCAGTATGCCCCCCCGGAATAAAGCAATTAGAACATCTATTTTTATGTTGCTTGCATGCATGTGCAAGAAACATAGTGCCATCATCTGAGTTTTCGGAGGTGTGGCACCCTCTCTTCCAATTCAGTCAGTGTGTTTGCAAAGCGCGGTTGCAGTTCGCCAATCACTGCTGCAGCTGTCTATGACAAGCTGAAAATGCAGTGGCATACAGTTGAAAGGGAGAGCTCCACTTCAGTGAGCAGAGCTCCCCCCCACACACGCAACCCACGCGACTGCGTGCTTGATGCCCTCCTCTCCCACCCCCCACGCACACACAGGCGGGCCGACGGGGTGCCTAATCCTCTTGGCTCCACGCCCCCACAAAAGCTGTTCAGGTGCCATGCTGGGAGCCCACCCCAGCATGGAAAAAACTGTCATAGCCGACGGGGTGCCCAATCCTCCATCGGCCCATGGCTGCTCATCCCCAAAGCTTCCAGGCTTGCAGGCTGACGGGGTGCCCAATCCCCCATCGGCTCCACGCCCAAAGCATCCAGGTGCTACGCTGAGCCCACCCCAGCATGGCAAATGTGTTATAGTCGACGGGGTGCCCAATCCCACCGGCTCCAGCCCCCCAAACAGCCTTTTAGCTGCCGCAAAACATCCTCATCATCTTAGTAAAAAAAAAAAATAAACCTGCAAATAAAACTGTTCCTCGGGCTTCTCCTGCCCTCCACAACCCGCACTCCACCCACTGTGCACCCTGCCTCCCCACAGCCCTCCTCACCCCATACTTACCTCCAGACCTCGGCGATGATCTTCGGTGGACCGGGAACACGTCTGCACTCTTCAAAGCCGACCGTGAACTGAGGAAATGCCGGTAAGCTGTATAATGGGATAGATAGGGTTTTTTCAACTTTGCTGCATATCTCAGGCATTTTTTGGAATTTTGGCACCAAATTTTCAACAAGGGGTTTTTGGGACCCCTCCTCATGAATTCTGTCACTGTCATGGCGTTAATCAGGCCAGAAGGGTGATTTCGCGGTCACTGTGCAAAATCATCTTTCAGGACCGATTAACGAAACGACAGTGCCAGTGTTCATAAGGTGGCATCTTAAAAAGCAAATTTGGTGAAAAAATTCCAAAAAATGACTGTTTTATGAGCGTGCATTGCGCAGTTCCTACGCACGCTCGTAAGTTTGCAAATCTTTTATATTTGCACTCTGGATTTTCAACATTGCCATTTTACCACACCTCCTTATGAGCAATATAGCTGTCATTTTTCACATCATGCCCAAAATGTGTTTCCGCCCATGTAGCGCACAATGGCGCAGTCGGTGTGCGAAATCAATGTATGGGATGCATTAAGAAAATCACAGTGACACTGTTCATGAGCAGAGGTCTTAAAATGGCTATGTTGAAAATTTGGTGAAAAAATTCCCAAACATTACTGTTTTACGAGCATTTGTTGCGCTGATCCTACGCACGCTTATAAGTTCGCAGATTTTCAATATTTTCACTCCAGATTTTCAACATTGCCATTTTACCACACCTCCTTATGAGCAGTATAGATGTCATTTTTCACATCTCGCCGAAAACATGTTTCCACCCATGTAGCGCACAATGGCGCAGTCGGTATGCGAAATCAATGTATGGGACATGTAAGCAATAAGACATGACAGGATGTGCATAGAACAGATTTTACCACATGGCCAGGGTGTAATAAGGCACGAGGCCTTGGCCGAGTGCCTTTAGCCCATGGCGTGAGGTAAAATCTGTTCCATGCACAGCTCTGGAGTGTCTTATTGCGCTTATAAAATGGGCTGCTTTTAAAAAAAAACTTTTTGCAGTTAAAAAAATAATTTTTATGTGATAAACAGCATTTAGTTATGCTGATTTAACATAAAATAGTCCTTCCGCCTACCACATAATTACATCATTATGATGTCATGTCTGTACTGGACAAAGTTAGTAATTAAGAGAACATGTAGAGAAACAAAAAATGGGGGGAAGGGACACTCCATTTAATTCACTGTAAATTCGTACTATAGTGCAGTGCCGGCGGAGCGAATGTTATTGTTTACATGCAGAGGTCATCCAGTACTCAGCTGGGTATCTCCACTCATTTTCTTATGATGTTAAGCACAAGAATATCTTCCCAAGAAACATGGAGGGAAGGAGGACACAAAGTCAAATTCATTTTTTTAAAGCGCGAAAACGGCTACCACAGGAAGAAATTCTACTCTAGCTCAGCCAGGGGAACAACCTAACTCAGAGTGAGGGTGACGCTTTCACGGACATCCGTCGGTACCCAATAGCAGTTTAGAAGGTAAATCATGCTGTACAGTGGAGGGGAAACTGTGGATATTTCTTCACGTTGATTAGTAAAAAGGGCAGTGATGGGAAACAACCATTTACACCTGCAAATACTACCAAAGGTAAATCAATTTATCGCGGTCGCCGATCTCTCTCTTTTTTGCCCCCGCACTTGAGTGGGTACTCTCGCGTGCTGTCTCTCTCAGCATTGCTGTTCATAAAAGCAACTTGTGTGTTTTTTGATTGTTTTTTTTTGCCCCGCACCAGAGTGAGTAAAGAAAAGATGACTGCCAGTAAAAATGCCAACATTCTATGGCACAAGAATCTTGGCCTTTTTACTGCCAGCTCTTTTTTTTACCCATGCATGGAACAGATTTCAAGCACGCTGAGGAATGTTTCTGATTGGCTGGAACAGCCTACCCATTTTATAAATTAAGAAAATCACAGTTACACTGTTTATGAGCAGAGGTCTTAAAATGGCTATTTTGAAAATTTGGTGAAAAAATTCCTTAAAATAACTGTTTTACGAGCGTGCATTGAGCAGTTCCTACGCATGCTCGTAAGTTCGCAAATTTTTCATATTTGCACTCCAGATTTTCAACATTGCCATTTTACCACACCTCCTTATGAGCAGTACAGCTGTCATTTTTCACATGTCGCTCAAAATGTGTTTCCGTGCATGTAGCGCACAATGGCACATTCGGTGTGCGCAATCAATGTTTGGGACAGATTAAGAAAATCACAGTGACACTGTTCATGAGCAGAGGTCTTAAAATGGCTATGTTGAAAATTTGGTGAAAAAATTTCCTTCAGACGTTCTGCAATGTTACTAATAAAGACATTGAACAGGACTGGCCCCAGGACCGATCCCTGTAGCACCCACTGGTCACCCCTCTCCCTAGACTGCACCCATTTACCACCACTCTCTGCTTCCTGTCTGTTAGCGGTTTCTAACCAGTTTACCACCCTTTCCCCATGCCCAGCCTACCTAGCTAGTTTATCAGCCTCCTATATGGGATGGTGTCAAAGGCTTTGCTGAAATCACAGGTAAGCGTTGTCCACTGCCCCACCCTGTTTCACTTCCTTTGTCAACCAGTCAAAGAAATCAACCAGATTTGTCTGACATGATGTCCCCACTGTGAATCCATGTTGTCTGTGGTCCTGGGCTCTGATGGCTTCTAGATGCCCCACTATCTTTTCTTTAAGCAATGTCTCTATGATCTTCCCCACTACTGAGGTGAGGCTGAACGGCCTATTGTTCCCTGCCTCCTCCCTGCTGCCGGACTTGTGTAGAGAAATCACATGTGCCCTCCTCCAATTCACTCATGTTGAATGACTCCGTGAACATGGCTGCCACAGGTACTGCTATCTCTCTTCGCAGTTCTCTTAATATCCTTGGGCGTATGCCATCTGGTTCCATCGCTTTGTCCACCTTCAATTTAGTGAGCTCCTGCAGGACTCTTTTGCCTTTGAATGGACTATTGTCCACCTCTTCACCCCCTTGGTAACTGCTGTACTGCTGTGGCCCTTGCCCCTTCCACTCTTCTGTGAATACTGAATGGAAAGACACCGTGGATGTCTTGGGAGGAAGGCATGGAACTATCACTTCCAAATACCTAAACAGCACATAAAAGCAAGCAACATTCGGCATTGACAAATGCTTGTTCTTTACTGATTTTCATCAGGAGTTTCAGTTCTTATGTTTTTCCAGGTGCCAGAGATACAGCACCTACAGCGGTATGTCATGCATTTACAGTGACATGCTTGTTCAGGTGTTGGAAACCCAACACCTACAGTGGTGTGTCATGCACTTACAATGGCATGCCAGTTCAGGTGTCAGAAACCCAGCACCTGGACCAGCATGCCGCTGTTGGAGCTGGAAACCTGCCACCTGGACTGTCATGTCAATGAGACATATTGGGACTGGATAATCTTTTTTTAATGCATTTCAGTTATTTCTTTTTGGCTGTTATTTTATACGATGATATATGAAATGCACAGTGTGATGAAACTGTAAATCTAATTAAAAAAAAAGATTCCCCCCCCACACACACACACACACTATGCTCATTATGTGTGGTTCCCCCTGCCTCTTTCCTTATTAACATTAATTAGATTTAAAGCAATGGATTTGAGACTCTGAACACAGTTGAAATATGCTGTTGATATTTTATGTCACAAATCACTTTGAAATGCTTTTTAATTGCACTGTACTCAAAATGTTCTGTTAGTATGCATTTAAATTGGGATTCTATATTGTATCATTATAGCATTACCATTTTAAAATAAAAAGATGTTTTCCCAAGAAGCCATGCCCCCTAATGAAGCTTCACTCGGAAGTGAAGCCCTGGTGCTGTTTGGTGTCCTGTCCTGTCCACAAATTATCAAATAAATTACTTTGCAATGTTTTTGGGAAGGTATTTTTCTTTATTATTTTCAATAGGAGTGCTGTTCTTGTGTGTTTGCAGGTGCCAGAAATATGGTACTTAGAGCGACATGCCAGACACTTACAGTGGCATGCCAGTCCTGGTGCCCGAAATCTGGCACCAGGACTGACATGCCATTGTAGGTGCTGTTACTTTAGCACCTGGACTGGCATTCCACTATAGGTGTTGGGTTTCCAGAGCATGGACTGACAAGTCACTGTAGGTGTCCCTCACGCTGCTGTTGGCATTGTGTTTCCCACATATGGACCGATATGCCACTGTAGGTGCTGGGTTTCCCTACATATGGACTGGCCATTTACATCTCATCATAACCTCATTACATTGTAAGAAGCAATCATTTGCCCCTTGGATTACAGCAAGCTATGTGCTCCACACTGCAGCCTGTGATCAGCTGGGATGCTGTCAGACCCATGTGCCATCCAGCATTGCCCCCTCCCACACCATCTCCCAGTCTTGGACTGCTGAGCTAATTGAAGTTTCTCTGGCATCAAGTGTCCCCCCCATCCCCCCACCTGCTCCCTGACTGCTAAACTAATTGTAGTATCTCTGGTGTCTAGTAACCCCCCCCCACCTGATCCACAGATATTTTCTCTGATGTCCAGTGGTCCCTCCCCCTGCATCAGCAGCCCTCTGGTCACCACCAAAGACAGCCTGCAGTTACCATCTGCTCACCCTCCTCGGTTGAACCCCATCTGTCCTGTATACATCTAGTATCACTATGCAGTGCTGTATAGCAATACAGGATGTAGTGTGACAGTAGCCAAGTCTGCATACAGTGTGTGTAGGCACACGGATTGAGACATATTTTAGCAATGGAGTTCATATTGGATCAGTAACTCTTCCATGGTACACTCTATTGTCTCCAAACTTGGGTGATATCTTCTGGACCACCCCTCAAAACCACGTTAGCAATGCCTGTACTACCTCATGCTCTAAATGGGTGTTTGAACACTCACTCTGCATGACTTCATTATGCACCCCACTAATCCAGATGTTAGTGGCCGCATACAGGCGGTGCAACCACTAACATGCTTGATTATGACAGCAGCAGGGATGGGAGTATGGCATGGCATCAGCTGCATGGTGGCATGGCATGATCCATGCAACAGGCACTTGGTGCTGCTGCCATAGTCATCAACATAACCCCCCAAAGACCCATACCATTGTGCATGCTTCCTTTAACTTCAGTTCTGAGTGTTAATGTTTCTCTGGGGTCTTCTCTGGTGGTCCACTTGTCCTGTATCCATTGGTGACATTTGTTATTTTCCTGGTATGCAGTGGATACGCCCTTCATAGCCCCATTCCCAAGCATTTGAATGTTTGGTGGTGCTGTGCAGCACATAACTGCTCCTCTTGTTAGAATGTATGTTCTGGCTCGCAAGGCAGTGAACACTTATAAAAATGCTTATAGTACTTCCTGTGGTCATAGGGTTTTGCATCTTGTGTACTGGGTGGTGAGGGTACAATGGAGACACTGTATGTAGCACATTATGGTTTTGCAGTTTTGCAGCATACTGGCACCATGATTAACATTGTCTTCCGTTTTGCTTCAGCTATTACCCTGACCTGTGTATAAGCTCAAGTAAAGAGCTGATACCCCTTCGTGTTTAGACAAAAGGGTGTAATGCATTGTTTATGTAAAAAAACAATGACTTCCATCAATGTGGACACCTTTGACATGTTTGCCATCATCCAGCACTGATTCCTGGCAAATCTAATGTTCCTCAATGACAAGAAAATGGTCTCCATGACCTTTGACACCAAGGCAGAGGCTTGCCAGGCTAAGCCCTCTCCCATCCTTCCTTACCCTTAATGGCCAGTGATTAAGGATGTCTCCTTCTTTTAATACTTTAGGGTTTAGTTGGACCGTCCCCCCGATTTCTCAATGCATCTGGATGCCATCGACCATAAGCTTCACCCTAAGCACTGTGTGCTTTACATGAATAAAGCACGTGTCCTACTTCCTGCCTACGGAGTGCATCTTGATGGTACTCCCCATCTTCAATTATAGTGACACTGTATACAGTGCTGCTCCCAAATCCACACTCATCAGACTGGACCCCTTTTTCTGCAGTATTGCCTTGGATTGTCCTCCTCATTCTCTCTTCCCCCTCCTCTCCCGATGCCAGGAATCCCGCCCACTGTGCTTTCTTTATCTCCAGCTTCAAGCTTGGTTCCCTTCTCTCATACCTTGCCGCTCTCCTCTCACCTCCTTCCCCCACCACACCATACTCCTATCCCAACACTGACTCTCCTACGCTATCCCTTCTTCAAATGAAATCCACTGCAGAGCAAGCTGCCTTATCCTTTCACTTCCCTAAACTCTGTTCCTCTCTTCTCCTGATCATCTGCTCTGCCTCTTGCCTCTGCTCCCTTAAATCTCTCCACCATGACTCAACACACTCCTGTGATTGCTCCTGACCCTGTGACATGAGCTGCTGTCCACCACCCTCCAGCCACTGCTCTTCATGAGCTTTGCATTTGCATTGGTGCATTCCTCCCATACCCACCCTCCCCTATTTACAGCTATTGTTCTTACTTTACAGTTCATATTGTCTTCTGCACATTTGTAATTTTGTTAACCCTAATGTGCCTTGTTGTATTGAGTTCTATGCCCTCATCATTTACCTTCTGCACAGTTGTTAATTTATTATACTTATTGCAACTTGTTACTTAGATACTGATCTTCTGTACCGCCCCACCCCCCAGGACACATCTGGAAATTAGCTGTTACCTGTTACCAGCTCACTTTGGTATTTCCTGGTAAAACGTTTGAACTAAATAAATAAAACAAATTGGTGTATATTAATAACACATAAACACTTAATTGCACTGTATTTTGATGATTTGTGGTCTGGAGCACCCCCCTGCATTCATGTGCACTGGCAGCAATAAGAAAAAAAAAAAAAAAAAGTAAAATTCCTGAGCTCTCAGCTGGCCTGTCAGAACAGTGATAGCACTGCCTGCTGCTTGTTCTGCTGGTGACCCTTTGTTCGCCAGTGAACCCAAGTCATTGGGGGCCAGCTGGTGGGAGGATTGAGCAATCTAGAGGCTGCTCTCCTCCTCCTCCTCCTCCTCCAGGGAGGGCAGTCTGCTCAGCTGTACTGCTGCCACCTGGGTGACTGCAGGTGGCAGTGCACTCAGGAGCAGGTTAGTGGATGGGAGAGACGCTGATGGGTGACTAGTTTGCATGTTTACATCACATCCCCTGGTCAGCATCTGAGGGGAGGGAGAAAAGCAAGATGAAAATGACAGGTCTGGGGCAGAATGATGGACCGACTTCCTACAGGCCCCACACTGGTGACACAGCAGCCCTCCCAGAGAACTGGGTCTGTGTTGTATGAGTTGGGGCCCTGCTGCCCCCGCCACAGTGAGGGTGGTGGTTAAGCCATGGAGCAGACATGGGAGGAGAGGTGAGCCAGCAAGATGCTGGGTGATGGGGATGGGGTTGGTCTTGATGGGGGCACAGCCTGCCAAGGGAGGAGAGAAAAAAAAATCTGCACTTTCTTAACAATGCTATCCTATTTTTCACCTTTTGGGTGTGCTGAAGATGCTGACATGCAAAACTGTAATTAAACCCTGTCCATCCCCTCTCTGGCATGCCAACATCTTAACAGAGCTGCATGCCAGACCACAAGTGAACACTCCCCCCATTTTCTGACATGCCTGCATCTGAGCAAAGTGGTGTGGCACCATGGGCTCCAACAACCACAAGGGGTTGGGGGAGTATTCAGTGTGCCCTGGCAGATTGGCACACTGTTCTGCTAAGATGCTGGTGTGTTGGAAAAGGGTGTTGATGGTACAGTTATTTTTATCTTCTAACACTTTCCTCCACAGCAGAGCAGGCCCCACGATCTCCTGCCGCCACCCCCACACCTGGTCTGGCACGTGACATGCATCATTGTACAGGGCTGGCCACACCTCGACAAAGGCACCTCTCATGTCCAGGGGCGCAGGGAACGGCTATTAGCCACCAAGGTAGCCCAGCTGTTTTCTGCTTTTTCGAACCCCTGGGAGCCAGACGTGCAATGGCGTCCAAGCACATCCATGCTGATGCCTGCTGCGCTCCCCCCCTTGCTTGCATGCCACTGTAGTGTGGGTGGCCTCCACCAGTCACCACTGCAGCAGCACGATGCATCGTTCCCACCCTCCCAAGAGGAAGGCGAGCAGTTGTGGGACACTCAATCCTTCCTCTCCCCAGCCAGCCTCTGGCGGCCTGGGTCCATTCCCAAACCCGGGTCACTGGTGTGGTGCGAGGTGTGGTGTCCAGCACCTCAACCCTCAGTGCCACTGGGCCGGCTGATGGTACAGTTACATTCTGGCAAATCAACATCTTCGGCATGCCAAAAATGTAGGGAATTGGACGGTATTAATTAAAAAAAAATAAGGACTTTGACTTGTTTTATTTTTTCAGTCGGTGTGCATGTGCTCTGGATCACTGCTGTTGTGGGGGCGCCCTGGATCATGTTGCTTGGGCAGTACTGATTTAAAAAATAATAATTTAACTTTGTGTAACTTCCAGTCAGTGTGTATAAAGGGGGGGTGTACTTGTGCTCTGGATCTCAGTTGCTTGAGGGCTGTGGATCCCTGTTGGCATGCATGAAAAGGGAGAATGTACTCTGGAATAATGTCCTGCTCTGCAGACCAGCAGCATTCTGCTTCATAATGTTAGTGCAGGTGTGCCTATTCGATGGACATCACACGCTTTACACTCAGGCTGCTGCAGGTGAGACACATGGTACCTTGTGATTAAATATTTTCAGCAACACTGTTGAATGCTGGTGGTCTGTAGAGCAGGATGTCAGTCCAGAGCACCCTCCCCTCCTGTCTGTATACACCAACAGTGATTCTGAGCCCCTGTCAGCAACAGTGATCCAGAGCACGTGCACCTCACCCCTTCTCACGCGCACGCACACACACACACACACACACACACACACACACACACACACACACACACACACTGACTGGAATTGACACAAAGTAAAATTCTGTTTTTTTTTTATCAATAAAATCCAAGCAATCCCCCCGCAACAGCACTGCAGAGTGCAAATTTCACCCTTTCATGCATTGTGACTCAAAATAAAAACAATGAAATTATTCTTTTTGTTACTACATGCAGTCCAATTTCCTATATCAAGAACACCACCCCACACCATGCACAATGACTGGAAATAAAAACAACAGTGAAATTCTTCTTTTCTAATAAGTACAATCCACCCAGAGGGGTAAGCCTGGGCATGGTGGGACAGTGTGTGCGGCAGAGGCTGCACTCCCGTTGGGGGGGGATTTGGGGGCCGGGCCAAAAAAATACAGTCCACTCACTTTTGCAGTATACCAGCATCTGACTATATTACAAAAAAAAAATGAATAGTTGTATTTTGACTCAGTGTACCTGAATGTGGTTGGGAGACACATAATGTAGATGTAGTGAATCAGACTGTATTAATTAATAAAAAAAAAAGTGACTTTTTTTTTTAGTCAGTTTGCATGCAAAGGGGAGTTCAGCAGCTTGCTGATTCATGACTCAAAATGAAAATAACAATTGCATTCTTTTTTTTATTAAAAGTAAATACAGATTCCGATATACTATATGCACAGCACACACACCCCTCCTCATTCAGGCACACTGACTCAATATGCAGATAACAGTCACATTATTTTTTATGTTGGTTTGCGCACACGCACAAGCAACACAGTGCGACCATATGACTTTTAGAGGTGTGCCACCTGCTCTGCCAATGCCGTGCTGCATTTTGCAGGTGGAACCACACCGCATCAATGAATGGCCGAGCTATCTATGATAGCACTTCAGATGCAGTGGCGTGCAGTTCAAAGGAAACCACCACTGCAATCAGTGGTGGTAACAAGTACTCATTTACATATTCCCAGCATCAGCAAGCAGTTGCTGTCATCAGCAATTTACATATTGCCGACGTCAGCCACCTCTCCGTCACCATGAAAGCAGACGAAGGTGTCCGATCCCTCTATCGGCATGCCCCCTCCCCAGTTCATTTGCTGATGGGGTAGTCCAATCCCCATTGGCATGATGCACCCCCCACAATGTGTTGTATGCCGAGGGGGTGCCCAATCCCCCTCGGCTCATGTGCCCCCAGCACACTGTATGGCCGACAGGGTGCCCAATCCCCATTGGCTCCACTCCCCCCCAAGAAACATCCAGGTGGCATACTGGGAGCCCACCCCAGTGTGCCAAAAGTCCTACGTCTCTTTTTTTTTTTTAAACCCTTTAAAAAAAGAAAACAGTCCCGCGTTGACTCTCTTGCCCCTGTGCCCACCCTCTGCGCACCGCATCTCCCTCACCCCATACTTACCTCCGAAGCCCAGTGCGATGATCTTCGGTGGACTGGGAACATGTCTGCACTCTTCAAAGCCGACTGCAAATGGAAGAAATGCCGGTAAGCTGTAAAATGGCATAAATGGGTTCTTTTCAACTTTGGTGCATACCTTGGCCATTTTGGGGAATTTTGGCACCACATTTTCAACATGGGGTTCTTGGGACCCCACCTCATGAATTCAGTCACTGTTATCTCATTATTCGGTCCTGAAACGTGATTTCGTGGTCACTGCGTGGAATCATCTTTTGGGACCGATTAACAAAACAACAGTGTCACTGTTCATGAGATGGGCTCCCAAAAAGACACTGTTGCAAATTTGGTGAAACAATTCCCAAAAATGACTGTGTTACAAGTGTGCATTGCGCAGTTTCCACGCACACTTGTAACTTCGCAAATTTGGTTTATTTTCACTCCAGATTTTCAACATTGCATTTTTTTCCCACTTATGATCAGTACAGCTGCCATTTTTCACATCCTGGCCAAAATGTGATTTCGCACTTCTGGCGCAAAATAGCGCAGTTGCTGTGGGAAATCACTGTTCAGGACAGATTAAGAAAATCACAGTACCACTGTTCATGAGAAGAGGTTAAAAAATACCCATGTTGAAAATTAGGTGGAAAAAATCCAACAAATTATTGCGTTACAGGCGTGCGTCGCACAGTTTCTATGCACATTCGTAACTTTGCCAATTTTTCATATTTTCACTCCAGATTTTCAACATTGCCATTTTTTCACACCAACTCACGAACAGTACAGCTGTCATTTTTCACATCCTGCCAGAAATGTGTTTTTACACCTGTGGCACCAAATGGCGCAGTCACTGTGCAAAATCACCTTTCTGGATTGAGTAATGAAATGATAGTACCACTGTTCATGATGTGGGGTCACAAAAATCCCATTTTGCAACTTTGGAGTGAAAATACCAACAAACGCCTGGGGCATTAGGGTTTCCAACCATAATGCTCTACTCCGTACAGACTGACAGGCATTAGGGGTGTGACTTGGGATCGTTGCCCGTAATACACATGCCATTCCACCCCTACCCTGCAGTCACTGACAGGCATTGAGGTGTGCCTTGGGGTCTTGGGCTCCAGCATTCACCCCATTCTCCTATACTGCAGCCATTTCAGCATATTTCCTTATGGAACAGGATGAGTGTAAGGGCTGAAGACCCCAAAGCACACTGCAACACCTGGTTTTCTGCCACAGCGTTCACCCTATTCTCCTGTACCGCACCCATTTCAGGAAATTTCCTTATGAAATGGGATGAGTGTAAGGCCCAAAGACCCCAAAGCACATGGCAACACCTGTCGGTGTCTGCAGGGTAGTGTGAGATGAAATGGCGTGAGTGTTATACCCAATGAGCCAAAGGCACATACCCAATGCTTGTCACTGTCTGCAGGGTGGGGTTGGGGTTGGCGTTAGTTCAATACTTCACTGCCATTCCTATTATGAATCTCTCTAACTCCTGCACTACCAGTGCCAATGCCAGCAAGCCAACATTCGGCATTGACAAATGCTTGTTTAATAAATACAGCCAGATTTCCTACTTTTTCAGCATTCCAGGGATATGGATATGTTGACATGCCAACCTAAGACTGCACAGTCTACAACCCTTTTCTTGCACATGGGCATCTTAGCAGAGTGGCATGCAAGATCAAAACTGAACACTGGATTTCTGGCATGCCAGTGCCTGAGAAGAGTGGCATGCTGGAATAGGCTTCAACCTCTACTTCGGTGAAATTAAGTTAGAAGATTTTCAAAGACATATTGCATTATTACAATTAAGCTAAACACTGAAACATGAATGAAACATAGATTCCTGAAAATATATATTCACAATGTACCTGTGCCTCTTGTCTCTCTCTTATCTGCAACAGCCACAGGGCCCGATCCTTAAGTTTCGCAGCTACTCATCCATGCGGAGGGCTGGAAAAAGCTGCAGAGTGCCACTTAAGTGCATGGTGTACACCATCAGGACACCCCACAGTATCCACAACAGGGAATGTGTATCCCCTCCACACCCGATCCCACCAGATCGCTTTGCTATGCGGTCAGTCAAGTGGGGTAGACATGTGCCCCATCCACAGAAAGATGTACTCTACCGGTCAAAAGTTTTAGAACACCCCCATTTTTCCAGTTTTTATTGAAATTTACGCAGGTTAATGTCTCAGTGTACTCTGAAATTAAAGCATAGAACAAATAAACAATTGGAGATAAAAAAGAAATCATAGAATCATTTTGTTTAACAAAATTTAATCTAAATTTTTGACTCATCAAAGTAGCCACCTTTTGCAGATATACTGTAACCGCTGAACACACTCGTGGCATTCTTCCTACAATGGACATCAAATATTGTTCGGGAAGTTCTTCCCAACACTGTTGCAGAAGTTCCCACAAATGTGTTGCACTTGTAGGTTGCTTGCTTTCACCCTTCTGTCCAGTTCATCCCAAACCAGCTCGATGGGGTTTAAGTCTGGAGACTGTGCTGGCCATTCCATGATTTGAAGCCTACCGTCTTGTTCTTTTCCTCGAAGGTAGTTCTGACATAGCCTGGAGGTATGTTTTGGGTCATTATCTTGCTGTAGGATGAACCCCTGACCAACTGGGCGTAGACCAGAGGGTATTGCATGGCGCTGCAAAATGCTGTGGTAGCCCTTTTGGTTCAGGGTGCCAGTCACTCTGTGCTGTTGTCCTGTGAGCCGCCTATCACGCAAGCTGTTGACTCTCAGAAACTTGTCTTCTGATTGTGTTGTGGCTTTGAGTCTGCCAGACCTCTTCCTGTCAGTTTCCTCCAGTTTCCAAGTGCCTTTTGATGGTGTAGGAAACTGTACTCACTGACACCTTGGCTTTCTTTGCAATTTCTCTACAGCAGTTTTTGCTAACCAAAACTTTTTTTTTAACCTCTAGCAGTTTACCGCTTACCTTTGTACCATTTCAGGTTATTCACTGGACTTGAATTGCTTAAATTTCAATAAAAACTGGAAAAATGGGGTGTTCTAAAACTTTTGACCTGTAGTGTATGTCATTCGGATGGCTGGTGGTGGGGATAAAGTCTAGAATACCCTACGGATTGCTGTAGCACTTGTGTGCCCTCTTCAATCAATCTCCAGATCTCCCATGAGCCTGATCAGTGGACAGAAGCACCTGCACTCTCCTCACTACTAGTGAGGGCTGAGGGGCCTACCAACAACAGCTCGTTTAACCTTTTGAAAGAAACATTTGGTCAACGGGATATGGGAGTCCTAGAGGACTTCTGTACCCCATCACTTTCTCCACCCTGCACAGACAGGGATTCGCTAGCAGAGCAGCATGGGCATCCATTGGATGCTGGTGTTAGAGGCATAGTCCGCCTACCTCTACTGACCCCTGCCCAAATGGTGGGGGGTAGGGGTTGTGGATCCTGACAGGTGAGGTGCCTCCTGCAGCTGTGGGCCAATGCACCATAGATACATGGGAGTTGAACATCTCCGAGGATCAGGCCCAGCGTGTGAAGGCATGCTTGCACTAATGGGATGGGCACAGATCTGGAACATGGGCATCCAGTTGGATATCTGTGCTGGTCTACTAGGGGATCCCATTCTGCATATGGTGCACAAAGTGACTGGATGTGGCAGTCCTCCAGGACGTCCATATCCAGTTTACCACATCCTTTCAGGCAGTGAAATGAAGATAGTATTTTTTTGTAAGCACAGTTTCTTTAAACACTGTCAGAATTTGAAATCCTTACTGCTTAAGAGCAGGACCTGGATCCCCACAGCCTCACATGAAAATGACCAATATTTTTGTTTTGTTTAATTAAATTCTTTATAAGCCCCCCTTCAGCTACACTGAATAATAACTAACAGCATTTTTTATTTTTGTAATGCTGACATCAGAATCAGTAAAATGGAACACAGCAGCCACAGTAGCAAAATCATATTGAAATACGTTTTCTGTTGAGTGATCCTCTTAGCTGCCAGAAAATGAGGGCCTCTTTCAGTCCACCCTCCCTGCTCTAGGACCCCGTGGGATATGGAACCCAGTCAGCCCTCCCAGATCCTCTCAGATACCAGAAAGTGAGGGGCTCTTTCAGTCTGCCCTCCCTGCTCCAGGACCCCCACGGGATATGGAACCCTACCAGCCTTCCCAGATCCTCTCAGCTGCCAGAAAGTGAGGGCCTCTTTCAGTCCACCCTCCCTGCTCCAGGACCCCTATGGGATACGGAACATCAGCCGCAACTCAGGAGCTCCACAGCACACACATAAGGCACCACTTTCTGTGGGCCGAATGAACTGATTGCTTTTTTTATTCCTTGCTGCTCTTTTATTCTTTGCTGTTTGCCCTGGTGTTCTATGATATTGAGTGTGTTTACAGCTTGTTTTAGGAATTGATTGTTGTGCTCCTTTGGGATAAGTTTTACTGTTCCCTGACTCATACTCCTCGACTGCTATTTCTCCCTTTGTTCACTAACTCCGTAACCCCCTCCCACCTGTACCTACCTCCCCCTGCTGCTCTCTTTAGATTCACTGGTCTCCTTTGTCTGTCCCCAGATCCTCTCAGCTGTCAGAAAGTGAGGGCCCCTTTCAGTCTGCCCTCCCCACTCCAGGACCCCTGCAGGATATGTAACCTTGCCAGCCCTCCCAGGTATGGAACATCAGCCGCAACTCAGGAGCTCCACAGCACACAAAGGGAGCCGGCATACGGAGCTGCGCTTTGCATGGCACCACAATGTTCTAGCCTCCCTCCCTCCCCAGTCACCCTCCCACCCAGAGATGTGTCTACTTTTATGCCCAGAAAACAATCAGCCAATTTCCGTCCCCTTCCACCTCCAAACTGTTGGACTAGCCTCCCCTCCCTCCCTTGTCAGTTTGGTTCTGCCTTCCTCCCCCTATCTCTATCATGGGCTTCAACCCTGGGAAGACTGAGCTGCTGGTGGTAGAGCCAGTTGGAGGGTTGGGCTTTGGAGCCTCTGGTGATAGATTGGGCCTTCTTATAGGTCCGACAGAACTGGCAGTTTCATCAATCTGGGCGTTGTATTTGACAACAAACTGACATTTAATGTTCAGGTGTCAGCAGTTGTCCAGACCAGATTTTACCATCTCAGGAACATCACCTGGATCAAGCCCTTTGTCCCACCTGAGGACCTGGCCATGCTGGTACATGCTTTCGTGACCTCTAGACTCGACTACTGTAATGCCCTCTACCTCTGGGTCAGAGGCGGTGCACTGCAGCGCCTGCAGCTGCTGCAGAATGCAGCAGCACTGGTGTTGACTGGTCATTCTAGATTCAGTCACATCACCCCAGTGCTGCATGAGCTGCACTGGCTGCTGGTGCACTGGTGCATCACCTTCAAGGTAGGTCTTTTGACCTACAAGGCCCTACATGGATTAGTTCTGGGCTACCTGAAGGATCGCCTGCATCCCTACGTCCAGTCTCGCCCACTCAGATCAGCTGCAGGTGCTCTCCTGGAGATCCCCAGAGCAAGGCTGAAGAGCTCTGGGAACCGGGCATTCGAGGTAGCTGCCCCAGCGTGGGTCTCCATATTTAGCTCCTGCTCTATCTCCATACCTGCTGTGTGTTCTCAATCCTGTCCGACTGCTATTTCTGAGCTATAATAATCTGTATCTTGCAGGCTAGCTGCTGTCCCTGTGCTTCTCTCAGAGTTCCCTTCCCTCCTCACCTCAAAACTTCACCTCGCTACATTAACCACCCCCCCCACCACTCACTCTCTTAATTCACCATGCATCCTGCTCCATATCTTATTATCAGTCTGACTTCGGTTTGTGAATTCCAATCTTCTGCATCCATTATCTCCTTGATAGTCCCCACCTCCTACTCTACTGGCACAAATCAGGGGGATGTTTCCTTTTCTAACTTGCTTGCCAGGTTTGACCCATCCTCCACCCTTACCTGGTACCTCAGCCCTAAGCCCCTCTACATGCTAGTTAGGTACCTTCTTAAGAAAAGGATCATCTCTCTCTCTCTCCCAAACACCCTACTCCATCACACTTGCTTCTATCTGGATTATTGCTATCTCCATATCTTTATCAGGTGATATCGAGTCTAACCATGGCTACTCTAAAGCTACCTACCCTAGCTCGCACCCATACTTGGACTCAGACACAAGGCCTAAAAATCGCTCACTTACAGTAAATATCAGAAGCCTAATGGCCAACTACCGAGGTGGAAGCCTGTGTCAAAACATATGATCCTGACATTTTGGGCATTTCCAAGTCTTGGTTGAAACTCTCTATCCCAGATGCTTCCTGCTCCTTCACTGGCTATAGAATGCCATGTAAGAACCGTCTCTAATCTAAAAGAGGTGGTGGCCTGGTCCTATTTTTTTTAAGGCCCACCTAAACCTCACCCTTGTGCCCTCCTCTCCACTCAAATCTTGTGAATTACTACACTCAATACTAACTCTAGGTGAAATTAAAAAGCTCCATGTCGCATGCATCTACATACCTTCCAGAAATAGTAAGCAAGGGCTAGAAGAATTTATTGACTACCTACCATCAGCCACATGCAAAAATGAAATAATCTGGGGAATTTCAACCTTGACTGGTATGGGACAAACTCAGTGCATCTAGATTCGATAACCAGTAAGGCTCACCAGTCACAGTTAATAACTGATCCCACCAGGTGTTCCAGAAACGGATCCTGCAGCACTCATAGACTGGATCCTTACTGATAGGAAGGATAGGATCTTTACTGCTGGGACTTTTGCTGACTCAATCAGTGACAATTCCCCTACCTTCTGTGTCTGGGATGCCAATCCACCCTCCTGCCCCCCAGAAAGTCACTACATTCTCTGATTTCTCTGCCTTTAAACCTGATGTGTTTCTCCAGGACCTTAGCCTCATCAATTGGTCCCCCCTCTTCTTCACTAATGATATCAACCATGCCGCTGAGTATTTCACCCATGCCATTGTCTCCCTCCAAAAGAAATATATCCTCACTACTAGATGTCGGGTAAGAGGGTCTCCTACCAAATGGTTGAATCATCTCCTTCTCAGATTACTTAAAAAGCACAACCAATTATGGTGCAAGTTCAAATCCTCCTGTCTGCACTCTGACCTTATCGTCTATCGGACCTTGTGCAACACCTGTAAGAGGGAAATCAGAGTAGCAAAAAGTTTGTACTATAGGAACCTTCTCACTGCCACATCTATGGATCCTAAAAACTTTTGATCTCAAACAAATAGCATCATGGGTAAGAACAAGGGTCAATCCCCTCAGGATATTGACATCAACAATACCAATTGTGACAGCTCCTTCACCATTACAAATGCTTTTAATTCAGTCTTCTCAAACCCTCCCAACTTTGAGTCTCTCATGTCTAGTCCTGTCTCTCCTTCACCTGCTACCTCTCCCTCAGCCTATCCTCCTCTGGCCCTTGCCTCAGTCTCACACCATCGGGTTTTGCAACTTCTCGTTGCCATTTCCACCTGTGGCAGTGTGGGCCCAGATGAATTAGAACCTAAAATACTTAAGCTGGCTACCCCTCTCCTCGCCACACCAGTCATGCAGCTGTTCAATGTATCCATAAGTACCTCTACTGTGCCCTAACTATGGAAAAGTGCTAGAATCGTACCGGAGTATAAGAAAAGGGATCCTAAATCAATCTCTAACTACTGCTTCATCGCTTTACCACCCATACTCAGTAAACTTCTCAAAAAACTTGTCCAATGCTAGATCTCTGACTTTCTAACCAAACATAATCTTCAATCCCCAACGCAACACAGATTCAGGACCGCGCACAGCACCACCTCTACTCTTGCACTATTCACGAGTGAAGTCAAAACTAACATGGATCAAGGTGTGCTTACTGAGCAGTCTTCTTTGACCTAACAAAAGCATTTGACTTGGTCAATCATCTCCTACTCCTATACAAGCTGGAAACCCTTGGTGTGTCTTAATCAACCCTATCCTGGTTCTCAAGCTACCTCCTTAACCATTCTCTGTCGGTCTCTTTTAATAAGGTCCTCTCCTCCCCTGCCTCAATATCCCTTGAAGTTCCCCAAGGCTCCATACTTGGACCCCTACTGTTCTCTATCTATAAACAGCTTACTTACCTCTCCCTCACACTGCTGGACCCTCCTGCATGCCGATGACCTCATACTCTACACTGCCTCCAAGTCCATGGATGCTATAACTCACCTCTGACCTCCACAGTGTCCAAACTTGGCTCACCTCAAATTGCCTGATCTTTAATGTTGGTAAAACCCAAGCTATGCTCTTTGGATCTCTCAAAAAATCTCGCACCTCATCCCAAGCATTAGACATCAAATGCCTCAGTGGTTCTCTGGTCTCTGTCACTTGTTCCTTCAGGTACCTTGCAGTCACACTAGACCCAGCCCTGGACTTCTCCCTTCACATAAACAACATATGCAAATCCGTTAACTCCAAAATCGGGATGGCTTATCATATTCATCATGCCCTTATCCCAGCTGCCAGGGTCACAATTGCCCAAGGTGTATTATTACCAGGACTATGTTATGCTCTCCCAGTCTATTCTCAGGCTAATGCTAGTTTCTTTCCTAAATGGACGTCGTGTACAATAGCATCTGTAGGTTTGCCCTGTCTGCCCCTCACCTCATCCATCACTGTGAACTGTACTCCACCCTTCAATGGCTATCTCCCACTTCCTGGCAACTTTACATCTGTGGATGTCTAATTGACAATAGTGTTAGGTCCTTACAACCTGCCTCTCTGTCCTCTGTGCTAATCCCAGTTAAGTACTCATTAATTATGGTCCTCTACCCAGGCCTTCCTTGCTGTTCTTCATAATTCAACGAAAATGGGGTTGCAAGCATTTGCCCACTTTTCCCCTCAAAACTTGGAACTCCCTACCTCATCACCTTAAAGCCTCTAAATCCCACAAAGTTTTCAAAAAAGACTTATTCTTGTATTTAAATACCCTAGACACTTGCTCTTGCTTCTGAACACTACTCAGTACCTTTCCAGTCCTGTCCTGCTCCCTCCTGCTGCTACCTACTGCTTCTCCACATTTTTTCTTCTATTAACTCAACATTCTGTCTTCCATGGCATACACTTCCATCCTCTCCCTCCATAGCCTATCTCACTTCTCGTTGATTTTCCTTTCTCTCTCTTCTCCATATGACCAAAGTCTCATCCGGTTACTCTTATACTTCAATCTGCCGCATCTATTTTCATTCTCCAGCCCTGTGATGGGTCTGCTAACCTAAAGAACTTAAACTCTCTACCCTTTCTTGCCTCCACTGCTCTGATAAAGTAATAATTATCTTCATCGCTCCATAATCTTAAGTTTTGCCATCCCTTCCTATCTGCTGAATCGATTTTATACTACTGTCTTAAAGAGGACAGGAAATTATTTCTAACTGACAACTGTTTATAAGGTTCTTATTTTCAGAAATGATATGCATTCCCCTAAATTATTCATATTTAACTGTACCTGAACAAAAAGTGATATGAAAAAACATGTTTTCCAGTATTTTGTTTTTCATGGACAGCATTCTGTTATAGTTCTCTTCATGAAACCAGTGATACAGAGTTTTAACTATGTCACAGTTTGTGCACGGAACTCTAAGCATAGTTCTGATAGGTCAACAGCTCATAATTAACATTCTGTACACAAACTGTGACATAGCAAAAACTCCAAATTACTGACTCCATAAAGAGAACTGTAACAGGATGTTGCCCATAAAACAAAACAATGTAAAA
Source organism: Neoceratodus forsteri (assembly GCA_016271365.2). Taxonomy (NCBI): domain Eukaryota; kingdom Metazoa; phylum Chordata; order Ceratodontiformes; family Ceratodontidae; genus Neoceratodus; species Neoceratodus forsteri. The sequence continues at coordinate 1,674,141,316 of CM028129.1, forward strand.
CACAGTTTTTCATATGCAAGCAATAAGACACAACGAGGTGTGGGTTATCTCCTGATAAGAGCACACCCAGGTGCGTTGTTAGGCATGAGGCACTTTGCGGGCCGCCGTAGCGAGGAGCTTGCATTTTTCAGCATTGTGGGAAATGGCAAAATAACTTTTGATTAGATGGTTTACGATGAATGTTTGACTTGTAATCAAGTAGACAAGAGGTGATGGTGAAGCGTTTTTTTTTTTCTGGGTATCATTTGAAATAGCGTCATGGCGGCACGTGCTCAGCGCTCACCGGATGACAGGAGACTTTAAGAGAACGAGAAAAAAGGTGATACTTTTCATATTTTAAATGAGTGGCAAGTGATGGTAACAGTATGATGGTAATGAGTTTTAAAAGGTGGCAACAGCGAGAGATATTTCTTGCGGAGGGGGCTGCAGATGGCACAGAGACCAGAGCTGGGTCACAGCGATGGGATGTCGCACTGTGAGCTGTGCCAGGCTTTGTTTCTGCTTTCAGCTGGCATGGCTCACTGATTCTGTGCTATTGTTGGGCTGGGGAATGAAGGGTAGTGCCGGTTGGCACATACATGCTGATAAGGGCACGGCTGAAACTAGGTTTCAGCCAATCAGCATTGTGGATTTTTTAAGCCCATTTTATAATATAGGATATACAATAGGCTGACTCAAAATATGCAAATTTATTTTCAAGTGTTAGGGGGCAGGACCGTAACTCACCAGTGGCAGAGTCACGAGTGATTTATGAAAGTCCTGCCCACTCACAAGTGATGATAAATTGCCTATTTTGAGTCAAACTATTGTATGTGCAAGCTTCAGTCACGGCACTAACCCCGAAGGCAATAAAATATTCCAAATGGACACTTAACTTACTGTTTGCATAAAATCCATTTATTTTCACTTGCTTTGCAGACGGACAAACGATGGACCAACTGGCCCCGGCTGTCCTCGTTTGTCCGTCTGCAAAGCAAGTGAAAAATATATGGATTTTTTGCAAACAGTAAGTTAAGTGTCCATTTGGAATATATCATTGCCTTAGGGGTTAGTGCTGTGACTGATGCTTGCACATTTCTGATTAAGGTCACTGAGCACACCTGCTCTTTCAGTGCAGCTCTATAATTGCTACTCAGACTATTGTATATTTGATGTATACAACAGTAATTTACAAGTTATAACTTTTAAATCTGGAGTTTATTTAAAAATGTTGCTGCTTTTCTTTGATTGTAACCACTTGCTTTAGTGCTGCACTAGGCATTGTGATGTGAACAGCACTGTAGAAGCTGCTCTCTGATTGGTTCAGTATTCCACTGTGATGACAGTAACTTAAAAAATATCCATTGTGACAACAGTAACAATATTTTTTGATATCTTGCTGTTACTGATGTCACTAAGATATCTTTTTTATCTTGTCATTTTCACCCCCACTCCTGTTGTATATCACTTTTTATTCAGGCATAGTTAAATATGAATATTTTTTTTTTATGTATTTAAGTTTCGGAATTACGAACCTTTGAGTCAAGGACTCATTTACAAAGGATCCGTGTCAAGCAAGACACATCAAACACATGAGATACAAATTGTGCAAACAGTACAGTTAATACAAAACAGAAATTTGGGGGAATGCAATAATTTCTGAAAATAAGAAGTTTATAAACAGCTGCCAATTAACACATATTTCCTGTCCCCTTTAACCTCAGCTTCTACTGATAGTATTATGACCTTATTTTACCAAAACTGTATGTACTGAACAGAAATTTTTACCTGCAGCATTATAATTCCTTACCTCTGTAACCTCTAATATTTTGTACTCTATTCTGTTTATGGTGAATTTTTCTCATGTTTACTGCAACTGTCTTTTACTCTCTGTAATTGTACTCTCCCGGGTCATGCCTGAAAATAGGTAGCTTTTTGTCTAGTACACTTGCCTGGTTAACAAAAGCAAATAAATAAATAAATAAAAGTCTGCTTTTTAAAGATGATGAAACAATTTGATATGCTAAATAATGTGGTGTGTGATTTCCTAGATCTGTCTATGTGAAGTCTTCATTTTCAACATGTTGATGATTTGGACATGCTGACTGACTTCAGCTACTGTTTTCTGGCATGCTGGCATCTTGGTAGCAGGAGAGCATGGACAGGGCTGATAGCCCACCTGACCAGCCCAGGACAGAAGAGGCTTTACTGGGGAGTAAAGTTTAACTCTGTCCTCCTGCTTTATCCTTTCCAACATGGGCTGGAGCCTTGCTTTGTTTCCCCCCACCCAATCTGGGCTGTAATCATGTTTTGCACCACTCCCTCCCCCAGTCCGGACTAGAGCCATCAGGTGTGAGGATGTCATACTGGGGGGCAGGTATTGAAGATGAAATGTGCATTTTAGTCTAGTGCAGAAAATTCACTCTGTCCACCACTACGTACACACATATACACATATACACACACTTGCTTTCTGGTCTGAAACACCCAATTTACCTGCTTTTGTACACATTGTACACATTTTGTTTTCAATACCCTCCTACATAAAATTCCAAGAAACAAAAACTTCAACCTTGCTACTGTGATCCCATTTGGAATTATAATCTTTTTCTGCACTTTACTGGGTTTCTTTTCTCTGTTCTCTGTCCACTGTGGATAGTGTTAACAGTGTTCTAGCAGCTTCAGTAAGAGTTGGGTGGCTTTAGGAAGGTCAGCAGCTTCTGGGGGTCCAACAGCTTCAGCAAGGGTTAGGTAGCCTCTGAGGGGGTGTGGTGGCTTGAGGTAGGCCAGAGGCTTCAAGAAGGGTCTAGTAACTTCAGAAAGAGTCTGGTGTCTTCAACAGGTGGTCTGGCAGCTAAAGCAGGAAGTCAGTGGCTTGGAGGGGGTCTGGCAGCTTCAGGGGTCTTCAGTGGGTGGTCCAGCGGCTTCAGTGGGGGTCACAGGAAAATAAGCACAAAATTTCTGGCAGGCAGTCTGGTTTGGCATTCAAGGAGGAAGAATGGCATGAGGTACCTCTTTTTGTCGCCAGAAGAGATTTAAAATTAGCAGCATGTGATTAGCAGACTAGTCACTGGAGAGCATCCTGTGATTGGGCAGTTACTGCCCTCTTTCTTCTTGGTCTGGAGATGAGTGATGATGAAGTGGGGAGGTAGCCTGCTGTAGTAGAGGGGAGGGAGGTAACCTGCTGCAGTCCACATTGTGCTGTAGTTCCCAGGCAGAAAATGATTGTGGGTCATTAGACCTTCACTTTCAAAACCTTGCATTTGTGAAACCTCTTGCGCCTCCTCACAGAGAGTTTGATGCCTCCTCAGGGAGGCATGCCTCATCATTTGAGAATTTCTGATTATGTGTGATTCAGTCCTGATTTAATGTAGACTACAAAGCAGGCTGATAAGGGTGCCACTCAGCCACTTAATGGGCTGTGTCATGCAGATGAAAGGATTGAGCCACTCTGTGATAGGAGTGGCTGTCTCCTTTCAACTACATGAAGTTTCCACCCTGCAAGCAGATAATGCAGTCATGATCAGCGTCACTGATCATTGACCTGTCACTGTGTGGTCCCCTGTAGCCTGAGCTGCATTGGATCCAACAATGACACATCTCTGAAAACTGTTTTTGTAACAATATGTTTGCTTCACACATGCGCAAAAGCAAACATAACAATAGGCTGCATCAAACACACACCATCAGACTACAGAGCTACACTTAGAGATTGTGAGGCAATGCCATTTTACCAGTACTCCCAGCATGATCTGGCATTTTTCTTGTAACTTCAGGGTACTGTTTCCATGTTTTCCTGTTGATTACATTATTTCCTATGGAAGCCAGATTGCTCTATTTTCCTGTATAACCAATGAAAGCATATGGGAACAATTTCCATGTGAATGGCTCCATTTTCCTTTAAAATACAGAAATATACCATAGAAACAAAGAATTTGATGGCAGATAAGGATTGATAGGCCCATCCACTCTGCCCATTTTCCTGACCTACTGAAAATGCCAGAGATCCTACATTATCTCTGGTTTTACCACCTCTTTTGAATCGCTAAGGTCCCCCTATGTCTATCCCATGCAGTTTTGAATTCCCTCAATGATTTTGCTCCTACCACCTCTGCTGGGAGGCTGTTCCATGCCTTCACCACCCTTTCTGTGAAGAAGTACTTTCTCACTTTGCCCCTTAGTCTACCCACCTCCAGTCTCATGTCATGCTCTCTTATTCTAGAGCATCTTATTTCCTGAAAGATGCCACCCTCCTGTACCTTATTTATTCTCTTTAGGTACTTGAAGATCTCTATCATGTCTCCCCTCTCCCTGCTCTTCTCCAGGGGTTACATATTGAGCTCCTCCATCTTTCCTCACATTACTTCTGGTGCAGCCCCTGCACCATTTTCATTGCCCTTCTCTGAACTGCTTTTTCTCTGTCTATGTCCTTTTGGATATGCGGCCTCCAGAACTGGACACAGTACTCCAGATGAGGCCTCACCAATGGTTTGTACAGTGGCATCACCACCTCTTTTCTTCTGCTGGTGATACCTCTCCCTGTGCACCCCAACATCCCACTGGCTCTCCCTACTGCCTTGGCACATTGTTTGGCCACTTTTAGGTCATTAGATATGATCAACCCCAGATCTCTTTCCTGTTTGGTGGCCATTAATAACTCTCCACCCATCATGTAATCCTCCCCTGGGTTCCTGTGCCCCATTTGCATGATTTTGCACTTCTTTGCATTGACTCTTAGCTGCCACACTCTGGACCATTCCTCCAGTTTAGCTAGATCATTCTTCATTATTTTCACCCCTCCTGGAGTATCTACCTTATTGCAACTCTTAGTGTCCTCTGCAAAGAGGAATACCTTTCCCTCTAGCTACTCTGAATCCCTGAAGATCTGGGAGCTCCATTTTACAGGCAACGGGCCCCAACAAGTAAGCAAAACATTGTTTCCCATTAAAAGTATCTCAGGTGACAACTTATAGGGTGAAATCCAAGGTTCCATCTAGTGGCCTTATAAGAAACAGTTAAAAAATGGACTATGTTTTCTTTTTTACAGTTTTCATTATAAAATTGTTTAGTTACTAGTTTTATAAGTGTAAACTCCAGGGTGGCCCTGAACCACAGTTTAAGGTGATTGAAGACATTATGCCTTGCAGGTAACACTTTCCCTTCCTAGAGAGTTAAGCAACCTGATTAGCTAAAATAAATTTGTTAAAGGGGGAGACTGGCCAATATTTCCTGCATCAATAAATTCAGAATTTGGATCAGCATATCCCCTATCATCCTCATGCCAAAAATGAGATCTGTAAGTTACTTTGTTTAAAAGTTACAAGTCATTTTGTAACCCTAAATTCACTGCCTGTTCAAAAAAGCCAGTTTCAGAGAAGTTACTGATGACATCATAACCAGAACCCACAGCCTAGTTCTTCCTGCAAGTTACATTATAGGATTTATTTAGATGTTACATAAAACTACAGTTGTAGTAAACATCTGAAAGTGGAAAACTGATACAGGGTGGGTCAGTGCATGCATTTCCGTTATGTGGGGATGCAAGGTACAGTACTTCAGAATGTGTGTGTGTGTGTGTGGGGGGGTGGAACACAGCAGCAAACATGGCTTTAGAATAACAAAGTTATGTACAGTTTTTAGAATACTGCAGGCATGAGATTTTGAAGTATCACCAGGGTACAATTGGGGAATGCAGCAATGACGCAAACTCAGAAAGTAGCTGGGACACATCATTTTGGAATGTGACAGGGATGCTAAAATTCATAATGTGGTAGTGTCATATTTTTAGAATGTGGCAGAGACAAGCAGTTTTGAAATACAGGGGACACATAGTTGCACAAGATGGTAGAGATATGTTATTTCGTAATGTGTCACGGATGCATAAATTTGGCATGTGGTTGTGACTCACAATTCCAAAATGTGGTTGTGATGCTTGATTTCAGATTGTTGTGGCAACATGCAATTTCATAAAGTGGCGTTAGACATGGAATCTTGAAATGTGGTGGTGATGCAGTTTCAGAATGTGGTAGTCACATGCAATTTCAGAATGAGACAAGGATGTGTAATTTTAGAATGTGACTTGGACATGCAATATCAGAATGTGACAGTGACACTCATTTTCAGAATGTGGAGAGGACGTACAATTTTGGAATATGATGGGATTGCACATTTTTTAGAATGTGACAATGACAGGCAATTTTGGAATATGGAAGTTTACGCACAATTTCAAAATGTGGCAGGAATGTATAGTCTTAGAATGAGGCGTTGATGCATAATTTCAGAATGTGGTGGTGTTGCACAGTTTCAAAATGTGGGGGTGATGCACAGTTTCAGAATGTGGTGGTGATGCACCGTTTCGGAATGTGGAGGTGACGCACAGTTTTAGCATGTGGAGGTGATGCACAGTTTTGGAATTTGGCAGTGATGCACAGTTTTGGAGTGTGGCAGTGACAGTTTTGGAATGTGGTGGTGAGGCACAATTTTGGAATGTGGCAGCTACACACAGTTTTAGAATTTGGCAGTGATGCACAATTTTGGAATGTGGCAGTAACGCATAATTTTGGAATGTAGTGGTGGTGCACAATTTTGGAATGCGGTGGTGACAGTTTCAGAATGTAGTACTGAAACACAACTTTGGAATGTGGCAGAGATGTGCAATTTTGGAATTTGGCAGGGATGAGTAATTTTAGAATTTGGCTGGGACTTACAATGTTGGAATGTGGTGGGGATGTGATGCACAATTTTGAAATGTAGGCGCGTATAATTCTGGAATGTGGCAGAGACAAGCAATTTCAGAATAAATGGTGTGTCCTGTCACATTCCGACAGTGTGCATCCCCACTATATTCCAAAATTGCCAGTCCCTGCCAGATTCCTCAATGTGTGTTCCTGTTGCATTCTGAGATTGAGTGTCCCACCACATTTTGAGATGGCACATCCCTGCCACATACCAAGGTTGCATGTCCCTTTCCTAACATTTTAAAATTGTGCACCACTTTGACATTCTTTATTTTGTTTGTTTACAATTCTTTTCCATATAGCTCTTTTTCTTTCAGAGCTCCGGGCAGTGCTGCATTCCAAAACCACCTACTGATGCATTCTAAAGTACAGTATCATGCATCTGAACATTCTGGAAATGCAAGCACTGCAGCCAACCCTATGTCAGGGTTTTTATTTGTAAATATTACTACAGCTGCAGTTTCTTAAACTTTGGAGAAACCGGTCCTGTAGGTTGCTGAGAGGGAGGACTAGACTGTGAGTTCAGGTTATGACATCATCAGTGACTTCACTAAAACTGGCTTTTTTGAACAGGTATTGAAAGCAGGGTTACAAAATAGCTTGTAACATTAAAATTAAGTAACGTAGAAATCTAGTTCTTGGTATGAGATTTATTGGGGTATGCTGAAATTAATTCTGCAGTGTAGCACTTTTTGCCTGTCTCTTGCTGTAGTTTTTTTCCCCCTCTATAGTTCTCCATGTTGCTTTAACAAGAATCCTCCCACCCATGACAAATGTAAATGTGAAAAGAAGGAAGTAATAAGACTAGGTGTCAAACAAGAATGACTTTATAACTGAGAGACAGCTGGTGATCCTTGTACTTCTGCATTCTAGTGTTTTAGGTTCGTTGAATTTGTAAATGGGCTAGTGCATTCAAGTGAGGGTGCTCAAAATGTGAGACTACATTTTGTAACAAATTATAACAGGCCAAACGTTTTTTTTTTTTTTTAAATGCAAAAAAAAGGAAATCTTACAGGAAAAGAAACGTGTATTACGTAAAGACGAATATCAGAAAAATGAATCGAAACTTGACCTTGCCCCTCTTATTATTTTGTTTTTGACACTTTACTGAGAAATACAAAGCAGGGGGTGGAATGCCTTCACTGTTAAGTTTGACACTGTTATAGAGGATATGCTGCGTAGTGTATTATGAACCCCTCAGATATTAATTTGGGAATGAAACATATACTGTACTATCAAAGGAATGTCAACAGCATAATCTTTTGACCAGGATTTGGATACATTCTATTGCTACATTGTAAGGTACACTGTAATAAAAGGTAAACCCTCTTTATAAAGATTTTTTTTTCATATTCAACAAAGGCTGTTTTTTTCTTTTATAAATGCATCTGTCTGAAATAAAACATACAGCAAGCACATAAAACATCTGGAGCTAACCCTGGAAAAGAAGGGTGAGGTTCTGTAGCATGGGTACCAGAAGGTTGGAAATGGCAGGGGTGCTCAAAGTCAGAAGGGTGTGTTTAGTGTTAAAAGGGCACATAAGCAACCCTGCCCTGCACTCCTGACTTCTCTTTCCTCAGTCTGACTCCCAGTACTGGCAGTGTTTTAATTATACAGACACATGCGAGAAGCTTGACTAGACAACCACAAACTTAAAACACAGCAGCAGCAGCAGGCCATGAAATGACTTCTGAAATCAAGAAGTTCCAAGTAATCTGATTCATGCTACTGGCCCAGTGGCATGGAGGGCTGAGACATCACTGCCTTGCTGGTGGCCTGTGTTTGCAGTGCGAGTGGGTTGCCAGGGGTTGGCCGGGGAGGGAGAGGATTGAGCATCCAGAGGACAACTCTCCTCTCCTGGGGAGGGGTGAGACTGGAGACCGGTGCATGCCTGGCCCCTAGTGGTGGCTGGAGGCTGGCACACCTGCTCCATCAACAGGGGGTAGAGACAGAGCAGATATCTGGCATGTCGCACGTGGAAGCATGCGTTGCTCAGCCATTGGTGTCATTGTATGCACCGCTCCACACTCTGGGTTGGGGAGAAAACAAAGGCCAAAAACCCCCAACAACCAGTGAGATGATGCCATCCCCTCACAGGTGCTGCACCCAGCCAGCTGGCACCTCCAACACCAAGAGGTAAGTTCCAGTGGACGCCGGGGTGACAGGACTGGAGGGGCAGTGGAAGGGGGCTGTCGGTGGAAGGAGAGAAAGAAACCAACTAAAAAATAAAAATCTGATTCAAGCCCATCAGTAGCAGGTGTGGTGCACAGGCTAGTACTCTTAGTTTTCAGAAAACCATAAAACTGGACTTAATCCTTAATGAGCTCTGGGATTTCCAAACCGTAATCACGGCAAAACTGGACACTATGAGCACGGAGCTCACTGCCCTGCAAAAACATATGGAGGACACAGAAGCCAAACTCATGGCCATGGACCACCCTGTGGACTATTTAGATGCTGCTGTCCTACAACTTGTGGAGCAGCAATGTGCTCTTATAGATTGCCAGGATGGATTCAGGGGCAGCTGGGAAAGACTACAGTACTGGCTGGGCAATACATCACAGGGAGGAGAGGACCCGGATGACCAGGTGTGGAACCGTATACTGCTAAGCTATGGAGAGATAGCAGGGGCTACTAAAAAGTTTATTTTTTACTTTTGAAAGGTATGCCACCATTGAATTGATTTTAGTAGCCCTTACCAGTCCAACTTGTGTTCTGCCTTGATCGGCGTTCTCCCTCAGGTGTTCTTTGCTCTTTTTGCAGAGGGAAAGCCGAAGGTGGAGGCTGGATTGCAGAGGAGTGGGGGAGCCCTTCAGAGAGGCTCTGGCCTGAGAGGAAATTGAATGCCGAGAAGTGACTTTGGTCCCCTTGTGATTGTCTGTGATCTGTGAGACTGAGGAACCATCATAACTGACTTGGACACTGTGTACATTATAAACGCTGAAAGCATTGTGGATGCTGTGGTTTGAGTTATAAGGAGCTATAAAGAGCATGTTAGATTTATATTTTGTTCATTTTTTAACATTTATGGTATAAAATTGATCTCTTGGCTTTATATTTCTGTTACTGAAATTTTTTATTTTGTAAGCGGCTTGGTACAGAAACTGATGCAGAAACTGCACTGTTCATGCTGAAACTGTGTTCAAAGATATTGTAAAATACCAAGCATACGAGGGGTTTATATATTTAGCACTTAAAAATAGGAGATAAGTGGTCAAATTTAAGTTCTAGTGACAATTAAGTAGCAGAGCCAGCTGACATTTAGCGACTCAGTTTGATATTCAACTAAGCAAATTGGTTCTTCACCTTATTGCTTAGGTACTGGTACTGGTCTATTAGTCTGTTTGTTAGGCTAATTAGGAACAGGCTCAGTATTTAAGTTTTTAATTAAGTGATCAGGAGCTGCACGAGCTGCATGAGAATCCCTTTTATATAAATCTGTATGCCGAATCTGTTTCGATCTGGAAGTTGGTCATCTGAGCATTGCAGAGTTACGAGAGAAGGCGTAGCAGTGGAACAGTAGCATGGGCTTTGTTTATACCGATAGCACTCTCTGTTTAGTTAAAGAGCTGTTGATAAAAACCTGAAGATGTATTTTGGGGTCGCGCTTGTTCTATCTGTTTTATTCGCCTTACTCGCTTTACTTGCTGTACCTATAGCAAAGGGAAGTTGTTCCTGAGAAGCCCAGAATTTGGGAAAATCAGGGAAAAATTTAACTACTGGCAAGTAAGTTGAGATACATCCAAGTAATACAAACAAAAAATTAGAATTTTGAGTATTTTGCTGTTGTAGTTTGATCAGTCGGTGTTGGTGGTTGTTGTGACATTGAAGCGCTATGAACTAGACTACAAATTTGGCCCCACTGAGAGAAATTTGGGTTCTATATATATGAAAATCAAAATTCAAATAGAAAACCCCTCATATTTTTAAGTTTATAATTTTATTATTTTTATTGCGGTGGCCTGCATTATTTGGCAAGAAAGCCTACAGAGAGCTTAACTAGCTGATGTTTTACTGACAAGTACAGAATTAGAAGAAACTAAGAAACTCAGTGGGACTACTTGAAGCGGTCTCTCTGCTGTTTTTTCTTTTCAGTTTGCAGAGTCCAACTCTCGGAATTAGTACTGTTTGTGATTTTTGAGGGCTGGGAGGGCTGAGTCACTTTTTGACTTGAATTTGGAGATTGGAGTGGTGGGGGAAGACATTGGGTTGCTGCAGACAGCACGGAGCAGAGCTTAAAATGGACTTCCAATAAGGGCAGCATTACAGAAGTAGATCAAAAGACTGAATCCTTTAAGTCTGTCTAGATTTATATGCAGTTGTGGATATTTAAAGTACTGTCTTTTGTATTATTATGTGTACTGCCTTGGCACTTTAGCATCTTGTATTTAGCCTATTTCTTATATTTTCACAGCTTTTTAGGTATTTATTAATGCTGGTGTTGGCCTGAGAGACTAATTTCAGGATGGCTCTTAATAACGTTTATGCTTTGATGTGTTAAACAAATTTAAAGGGGCAATTTAAAGAATGTTGTAAACTTATAGAACCTATACAGAATTTTTCTGAGGGTAAATTAGAAGATTGCTTATGCAGGCTATGCTATTGGGTATATACTGGGCATATAGATATACATAGTATATAGTATAATCTTTCCATGTATATTGCTACTTAATATTCAGTATTTTCTGGTTTGGATCTTTTAATATTTTTTCAACGCTTATGATAAAATTAACCTACTGTATTATTCCAAAGGATTATTCCAAAGGACTAATCCAAGGGATTAAAGTGTATTTGGGGTAGTGTTGAGTCTGTATTACCTGATATACTGTTGGATATACTGAATAAGTTTGGTTGATGCCCCCTGCTCAATTAACTTAGCTATAAGAGTTCAACATTCAGTAGCACTTTCTGTTGTCTCATGTTAGAAACTAGAGAATTTAAAAACATTTGGGCAGATTGGGTAAATTGTTAACATAACTCCTTAAAGTAATTTTTCCTTACCTTATTTGAGCTTTTAGAACAAAGCCAAATATAGTGGAGAAGGTTGCATTACTGAGATATTTTTGCATTGTTTTGCTCATTGTCTACCTTTTTAAACAAATTGTAATTTTAAATGGTTATAACAAGAAGTGGTAAAACCTGTCTAATAATGGATAAAGATTATAAAGGAGATTTGATCAAAAGAGGAAAAGAAGGTGCAAAGGTGGCCAAATATAATGGATTGGCTAAAGATCAGGCTAAAGAGAGAGGAGAAAAGGTTAATGATAAATATATGGAAGATCCCTTACAAATTAAGATCACAGAAATGTGGCCAGGTGTAATGGGTGATATTAACAAATGGAGAGATTTAAATTTGGATCAACCAAATTGGATGGAGGAGTTAAATAAGGAAATGAATAAAATACAAAACACTGGAGTTAAAAATATTTTGAGGGAAATACAAAGAAAATCATTTAAAGGGGTAAATACTCAACACCCATAGGACAATGTGAAGGGATTTCAGTGGACAAATATGAATGGAATACCTTCGCACCACTTACCTCTCCTTCTTTAGAAACAAACTTTGATCAAGAGACCCCTATCATGTATAGTATAGTATGGAGTCTTATGAGTCATATAACAGTGACGGTAGAGATGATTATTTTGGTGGAAGTTTTTCCCCACTGAGTTTACCAAAAGAGTCTGGGCATGGTATTGTTAGTCCTAAGCATAAAATGAATGAAAATGAAGTGTCTCTGAAAGAAATAGGGCCCCATAATAAAGGTAATAGATATGGGCACAAGGTTGAAATACAAAATATTAAAGAAAATCTAAGTGTTATCATTGATGGTCTAAAACATCTGGATAAAACCAAAGGTGAATTACATTTTATTTTATTTATTTAGTTTTTGTTGACCGGGTAAGTGCACTAGACAAATCCTGCCAATTTTCAGGCATGACCCGGGGGAGGGGGCTACAGATGAATGCCAACTGACCTTGAACCAGATTAAGCTGTTGGTGGTATTTTTAGTGAATGAGGGAAATTTGGCCAGGAAACCGGGGAAATTCCCCTACTCTTTTCGAGAAGTGCCATGGGATCTTTAACATCCACCTGAACTACCACCAATCCAGACATGATAAAATTATGACCCCACAACATTTGAGAGATTTGTTAGGAAAGGAGGGGGTCAGTAGATAGTGTTACAAAGGAGCTTCTTGACAGAAGGGAAAGTTTAGTAATTTGTAGCACAAATTGTAAGCAGACTCAAGGGCTAACAGAGAACTCATTGCTCATAGTTATACTAGAGCATCTGGTAATAATCCAGAAGGGAATTATTAGACTTAGGATGGAGATACAATAAGACCAGAAAATTGGGACCCCAGATAAAATACAAGAGGGAAAGCAAAGCCAAGGGAGGATTGGAGAAACAGAAAATAAGGCTGTGCAGGTTAATTTACCCCACCCTTCGATAAGAATCAACCTTGTACTTGCCACTTTGAATCCATTATACAGGAAATAATAAAGAAAGATAAGGACCAAAAAATAAGAATTAAGCATTTAGAACCTAAAAAAGGGAAAACTACTGTACAAAGGAATAAAAATATTTTGGAGGATTATATGCAACATGTGTTAAACATAGAAGGAGAGGGAAAAGGAGAGGATAAAGGAAAATTCCTAATACAAGTAGACAAAGCCGAATTAAGACAGGATTTGAATAAAGAACTGCCTAGTAAAGGGAAGATTGTGAATGATAAAAATATCATTAGGAGAATGGGGAGAATAATGAATAAAGGGGAGGAGGCCGAGGTTGCCATGATGTCACCTAGGATAAAAGAAAAGAACAACTGTAAAAAATAAATTTGCAGATTTAGAGGGAACATATATGGAATATCTATTGGAGATGTATGGAGTTGCTAGGCTTGACAATGAGAATGAAAGACAATTGAAGGAATGGATTATCCTTGGTGAGACCACCCAATACTCAGTATTAAGACTGTGTAATATTTTATACCAAGAAAGGATATTTGATTGAAGATATTTGGAAACAAGATAAGACCCTAAAGTGTTTGGGACTGTATATTATGCCAACACAAATTGTACCACATGAGGAGCCCAAAGAAAATATAGAAATAAGAAGAGGAATAGGGGAATTTGAGGAAATAACAGTGGAAGAAAATAGGGAAATAAAACAGAATAAAGAAACACATAGAGGAAAGCATGCTGAAGTTCTTAAGAAAATTAAAGAATTTGAGCATAAACAAGAGAAACAATGGGAAAATAGGACCCTGACGATGTTTGGATGGAAAATAACTCAAAGGGATACTATAGGACAAATTAAGCGAGATATGGCATCTTTTTTTTTCAAGAATTACTAAACTAGACATATCTAAAAATATTATAGATTATATTATGATACATAAAGGAAGAAAATTAACATCTCAGATAGATGTTACATTTAAAAAGACAGAGGTAGATCAACATCTGTTGAAGAAAGGTTACCTGCTTGAAAAAAATAGGAATTTATTTCATTTCAAGTAATGATTGGATTAAAGCAGAAAGTATAGATGAGATTGGAAAAGATAAAACAGAGAGAAAAGGCCCTAGAGAGGTGGAAGATAGCTGGAATCAATATATGGGCTATAATAGATATGTGGTTTTGGGAAAAGTAAAAGAAAAAGAAGATTGACAGGAAACAAAAGGGACTAGCTATGGGAAGGAACAGAATAATAATATAAAAACAGAAATAAAAATTATGTCATGGAACACAGAAGGTACATATTTAAAAATAGCAGACCCTGAGGTTGAATGGTTTATTATAAGTTTTGACCTAATATGTCTTCAAGAGACTTGGTGTAAAGCAGACATGGCAACTAAAATATCAGGTTATGTGAATATTTCAAAATCTGCAACTAAGGGGAAAAATTATGGATGACAGAAGGGTGGAGTTGCAATATATTTAACAACTAAAAATAGTTATTAAATTACTAGCCAGTATTCCACTCCAGAAGAATGTTGATGGTGAAAATAGGAGATGAAGATGGGAAAAACATTGGCAAAATTAAAATTATAATTGTGAATATATATTTAACTCCAGCGGTAAAAAATAGGGATATAATATTAACTAGGGTTAAAGTAATATTTGATCAATTAGTGGATGAGGAGTTGAATACCCCAATTTATATTTTAATTTATTTATTTATTGATGGTCTAGGAATTACAACCCTTTGAGTCGGAGACTCATTTGCAAAGGCTCCACGTCATTCATAAATGAGGACAGGTACATAGTATAACACAATACAGAATACAGACTACTGCTCATATCATAGGAGACTTCAATGCTAGGACTGGAAGTGACTCAGAAAGCCCTGGATACTTGGATATACTAAGTGAATTGAATCCAAGGATAGTATGAAATAGAATTTCAAAAGATAGTAGGAATACTGTGAGAGGGACAGTGATAAATTCATACTTTATAGGTAAGAACATGCTTTTAATAAACAGGAGAACACCAGGGGATAAAGAGGGAGAATTCACATATACCGGATCTAGAGGGTCTTCCATTATTGACCATGTTTGGAGTAATATGGAGGGAGTTAAAATAATAAAAGACTTGAAAGTTATGGATAGAATGGAATCTACACATAATGCAATAGGGTTGACTATTGAGATTAAATATACTATAAATAAAGAGATAAAAATAAATAAGAAATTATAGAAGGGTTGGAAATAGTTCATCAAAGGAGGATCAAATGGAATTGAAACTATATAAGACAATTTGACAATTTATTTAAAGGACCAATAAATGATATAAGAACAGAGATTGTTGAGAATACAAATTATAATACAGCCTCAAAACATTGGTCCAATCTGAATAGTTTGGTCAGACCTTACTGTTTAAGCAATAAGATAAGAAGTCAGTTAAAGAACAGGCATGGCAAGGCATGGTTTAATGGGATATGTAGGAGAGCAAAAAAAGATCTGAGCAAAATTACCAGAAAATATAAAAAGAATAAACAAATAAAAAATAATAAAGATAACATAGATATAAATAAGAAAAGGGTAACATATAAATAAATATTAGAGGCAGAAAAATATAAATATTCTAAAATTCTTTGGGAAAAATTGAGGAAGACGGGGAAAGAAAAATACGGTAGAAAATTTTGGTTAATGGTTAGTCAAGATTACAATAAGTACACTAGAACAATAGATGCATTTATTTATCCAGATACATGGGTTCTGTTTTTTACAGATCTTTATTATTCTCAACAAGATGAATTATTACTAAGAGAATTAGAAAGCTTAATAGATCAAAATATAATATATCCAGTCAATATGATAATAACTATAGAGGAAGTAAATACAGCAATTAAGCGGTTAAGATCCAATAAACCTCCAGGACTGGATAAAATATTAGGAGATGTGTATAAATATTATGCAGATTGGTGGGCTCCAGTGTTAGAGAAATTATACAACATTTTGTTGCAAGGACAAGACTATCCTATTAGTTGGAAGGGGAGTATCATATATCCAATCTATAAGAAGGGTGATCCTAATGATCCAAAAATGTATTGCCCAATAAGTTTCATAGATATTTCAAAAACATTTTTTTACCAGAATTATATTAGAGAGATTAGAGGAATGGTGAAATGGTAAAATTCTAATAGTATAGTTCATTAAACTCAAAATGGGTTCCGGAAAAACAGATCTGCATCTCAACATTGTTATACACTTAAACATTTGATCTGGAAATATATAAAAAAATAAAAAGGCCAAGCTCTTTTGTTGTTTTGTGGATTTTACATCTGCATTTGATAGCATTAGCACAGTAATACTATGAAACAAATTAAAGGAGTTTGGGTTATACCCGACATTACTTAATACTCTAATAAGATTGCATTCAGATACATGGGGAGCAGTACAATATGATCAATATATTTTGCACCCATTTCAAATGGGCTGCCTATTGGCTCCTTTTCTGTTTAATATATATATATATATATATACCAATGATATTTTGAAGGAATTAGAGAACCCTATTTATCATGCACCAAAAATAGGAGATACCAGAGTAGATTGTCTAGCATCTGCCAACTACTTAGTATTAATCTCAACATCAGCCCTGGGATTACAAAGAAAACTTGAATATTTTTCTAAATTATGTGATACTCATAAATTAAAAATAAATATGTCTAAAACTAAGATATTGATCTTTGGGAATACAAAAAATGTATTATAAATCATTGTGGATAAACACAGAGAAAGTTGAAAGTGTAAAATATTATGATTACGTAGGAGTCAGGTTTAGCCAGACCCTAAAGTGGAAAGAGCATATAGGGCAGATTGCAGAGAAAGTTAGGAAAGCATTTAATACATTTAAAATATTTAGTGCTAAGATGGTCCGAACATCGGTTAAAGGAGTGCTAAGGATTTTTGAGGCTAAAGTAATCTTGAGTATACTTTATGCTGCAGAAATTTGAGGTATAGCAGATTTAAATATTCTAGAAATACCATGTAACAAAATGAAAAGGTATATTTTGATGTTACCACAATCAATACCAATAAGTATAGTAAATTTGGAATTGGGTCAGTATTCAATTTCAACACTAGTGAAAGAGAGAATGATTTTATCATCATTAAAATTATTCAATTTAGAAGAAAATAGGTTACCTAAGCAATGCCTAGAGGAAGAAATTAAATATTCCTCAATGGGGATGATTTTCCCAACCCTGACAATTTTTAGGTGTCTTCTTTTTCCAAATGGGCTAGGAGATGTCCTATGGAGTATGTTTATATATCATTAGCAAATAATAGCTGAAAAAGTAAAAGCAGATTAAGGGCCCAGGAAGAAACTGAGATACAGACAAGACTAAAACAACTTAAGCTTAATAGATGGTATAAACAGATTAAAATAACATATGGTTTGGAGCCCTATTTGGCTAAACTAATTAACCCTAAAGAGAGGAGAACAATAACCAAATTCAGGCTTGAAATTTATAATGCTAATTATGTGTTTTATAAGCAGAAAAAGGGAAAATATTCTGACTCCATTTTGCAAATGTGATAAGTTCTCTGAAGATGATTTAAAGCACATATTACTTTTATGCCCATTATATAAAGGGCTTCATTTAAAATGGCTAGGTGACATCATGGCAAAACTCGACCTCCCCGCTGATAAAATGGTAGAGTACCTGATGAATAATAAAAATGTATTTGTACTTCAGAAAGTAGCTGTTTTTTTTACAATCAACTTACTTATAGATATTCTGTATATTGTTAGTAGTGATTGCCTAAAAATGTTTTAAGAAAGTGTAATAAGATGAACTGTAATATTACTTGAAATGTATTCATGAAGCAACCTTCTATGTGAATGTTTTAATTTTTATGATCTTGAAAATTTGTAATGACTTTGTCGAACTAATAAATCCTGAAGCTTGATTACCAGGATGATGCTGAAAGCAGGGGTCACCTGTAAAAACATCAGAATATATGGAGTACCTTAAAATACTGAAGGACAGGACATGGAGGGCTTCCTCCAAGAAACTTTGCAGCTGGATCCTGATCTGCCTTTGGAATTTGAGCAGGCACACCATGCCGTGGGCCCCAAACCCACTGACAGTAAAGCCCAGCACCGCTCGATTGTCATCCGATTCCACAGATACAAGACCAAAGAGACTGTTCTGCTACTAAGGTTCAAACTAATGTGTGAGGAGCTGAGGAAGGTGGTTGCCCATTGATTCTCCTTTCCAATTAACCGTAATAAGACAGCTTGTTACCTTGTAGTATATGAGAGTCTAATCTATTTTTGAATTGATTTATATCTCTGCTGATGATAATCTCCTGTAGCAGTTTATTTCATGGATTAATTATCCTTCGTGTATAGAAGGTTTTCCTTCTGTTTGTTTGGAAATTTTTGGTCTTAACTGAGAGGCTCATGTGGATGGGTTGCCTCCCCCCAACAGGGAGGGTCTTTTTGCTTTCATGTGATGTCACAGCTGCTCCGCTACTTTCGTACTCATGCTGCTTCTTTTGATTTGTCTGCAGCAGGAACTGGGACATGTTTGAGACAGTGTACTAGACTTCCTGAGCCCTGTCTATTACAGTGTACAATGTTGCATTGGGCAATTTGTTTTTTCTGTTAACAGAGACCTGATTTTACCTTTTATTCTTAAATGGCATTTCCCAAGTTGGTTTTTCTATGTGACGGATATTATAGTTTCCTATATTTCATTCAGGATTGCTGAATGATGACTCCCCTCACCCTTTGCATGGAGTCCCTTCTTTTACCTATTCATTACCTATGAATTTTGAGGAGGGGTGGTGATATACAAGGAACTGTATATGCGGTTTTGCTGTCAGGTATATTTACAATATGCAATGAGCTGGGCATATGATTCCTCTAATTGTGCACCAGGCATACTATTGCAATTGCTTGTAATTTAACCATAGGCTCTACTGACACCTCTCCCCCTGTACTGATTATATAATACTTGGAATGGGGGGGAACCTCTCTCCAACTCCAGACAGTTTTTGACTGGTGTTTATACTTTAATTGGACTTAGATGTCATATTTCCCTGTTACTCTCCCTCATCCCTTTCCTTTACCCCTGTCTGGCTGTTCCTTTCCCCTCCCACTATCGCTAGGAGCTGTGGCTCCTTGGAGGCTGAAGCTTTGCTTCTTTACCTCCCTGCTGCTGAGGGTGTAGTTATCCACCTCCCTTCTGCAGCATGAAGTTCTGTTTGGATTAGAACTCCTACCTTAGAAACCCAGAGCTTTAATAGTCCTCTGCATACAGTTCTAGTTGTTGTTTGGCTATCACTGGTTTTATATGGTTTGTGCATGCTTGGGGCATATGGGCATTTTATAGATGCTGTGGTGTGCGGGCTGAAAGGAGGGAGGTCAACGGGGTCATCAATTTTAAGTGCCCTCTCGCAATGGTTTAATACTAGCAGATGGAACCTATGTTTTTTGTCTTGGGATGCGTAACCCTAAATTGAAACTGTACTCCATTAATGTAAATGTACTTAATAATCCAGTAAAGAGAGCCAAAATCTTTTCAATCATTAAGAAAAATAAACCAGTGATCGTATGTCTGCAGAATATCCATCTAAACCAAACAGAAAGCACTAGGCTCCTGACGTTTGGGTACTCTATGGTGTGCTCCTCTACATATGGTAAAGTCAAGAGAAGAGGAGTACCTATACTTATTGCCAAATGTATTGCTTTCTAGGAACTTAAAGTAATAAAAGACAAAGCAGGCTGCTGCATTATTGTACGGGGGAGCTGGAAGGTTCCTTAGTTACTCTGGTGTCCTGGTACCTGCCTCCTGGTTCTGATACTCATTCTCTTAAACGTATTGTTAATCTAGTGCTTGATAACTGGATAGGTTTTTTTACTCATTGCAGGTGATTGTAATTTACTGCGTAATCCGAATAAGGACACTACTGCCCCACACCCTACCCAGTCTTCAGCTGCCCATAAACATTAACCATTCAGAGCAGGAAATGATGGTGGAGTCCTTCCAATTTTTTAATACCAGTTTTTCAACTGTGTGGGAGATAAGGGTCATGGTGTATCTTCTTTCGTTTACTAGGATCTGGGAGAAGTCTGCCAGTATACAAATTTCAGGCTTGAATAGGTCTTCAACTTTTGTAAACTGCTGGATACTCTGGGCTGGGTGGACTTCTGGAGAGTACTCTCTACACACTTACAGGCTTATTCAAATTACTTCTACCCACATCAAACCTATTGCTGAACTGACTTTGTTTTTACCTCCCAGGAAGATCTCCTTAAGATCTCAGCCTGTCAGCTAGGCCCTATCTCATACTCCAGTCATGCCCCAATTATTACTAAATTTGATGTGGGCCTCTTTTGAAAAACCGCTGTATGGTGCTTTGACACTTTTTACCTTAAAAGACTCCCAGTTTGTTCAGCAGCTTGAGGACCTGATTACTGAAATCATAGCTCGTAATGATTCCACTATGGTATCTTCTATGATGGTATGAGATATGCAGAAAATGGTATTTATGTGGCCACCTTTTCAGTTATGTAGCCCACAAAATTAAGGAACATCAGGCCCACAGGGATGACCTCCTTAGAACTTTACAATTTCTTCAAATGCAGTACCAGCAGGCCACTCTAGCAGATCCTACTCTCATTAGAAAGGTCCAAAAGCATTTGAATGGTGTTGCATTATCTATGACAAAAATACTATGATGTGGGTTCCCGAGCAGCTAGACTATTGGTGCATAGACTTAGGGGTTAGTGACAGAAAGCCACCATTACTAAATTTAAAGATACACATACAAATCTTTTACATCAGGATCTTCGGGGTATCTCTATAACTTTTTCTACCTATTATGTGACACTTTATATCACAGATCCAGACCCTGAAGCCATAACACAATTCTTTTCCAACCTACAGCTCCCAAGTCTATTGGACGAGGTGCTAAAAGGCCTGATGGCTTCTATCTAAGGGAAATTAAAACCAGAGAAGTGTCTGGGACCGGATGGCTACCCAGCAGAGTTTCTCTGCAAGTTTGTGTAAAAGCTTTCTCTGTTATTTCTGCATGCCACCAATTACCTTCTCACTGGTGACTCTTCCCCAACCCCATTGTAGAATTACGTCATCATCTCGGATCTACCAAAACTGGATAAACCTCCAGAATGTTGTGAGTCGTATAGACCTATATCAGTTCTGAATACTGATTATAAACTTTATATTAGGGATGGGAGAACCACAAAAGGTTCTGAGGTTCTGAAAGGTTCTGATAAGCAAAAAAAAAAGGTTAGGATCCTTATCCGAATCTTATTCGGACCTTTTATGACCTTTATTGTTTTATGGTAACCATATATTCAAAAATCATTTAAAACTGCTTTTAATCAACATATCTGTAGAAAAAATAAATTAAGCTACTGTTTAGTAGCAGAGAGTGTTCTCTAATCACTCTTCTGTTTCTGACATTTAAGAAAGTAATACTAGTACAGTGTATAAGTTATATTATTAACAGTGATGAAGAAGAAGCCAGGAACACAAAAACAGTACCAGGACAGAGCAGAGGGAAGCCAGTCAGAGAGAGAGAGAGAGGGAGAGAGAGACAGTGAGCCAGCTACTACTTCAAGACTGCAGTCTGCTACTACCCCCACATACTACTATCGGGAAACCAGAAGTAGTCTACCAACACTGAAATCAATATGGTTAAGGCACATTTACCAAAAATGACTGCCTAGAAAAGAATGAGAAAGTGACTATGACGAGAAGGAAGTCCCAGACCAGATCTGTAGTGTGTAAATAAATTATCTCCTCCTAAGTCTGATTTTTATGTTTGCTTGCGTGCATGCGCAAGAAACATTATGTGACAGCTTAGGAGAGAAGTGGGGTTTTGGAGATGTGGCACTGTGGTGGCCAATGCCCCCACTGCATTTAGAGGCTTGGCTCCCTTTTCTCAATGCAGTGGCATGCTGCTGCTGACACTAGTTCAGCAAGCGTGCCACCAACTTGAAACAAAATTGACACTGCAATGAGGGAGCGACCCGTCATTGCAGGGTAGTACCTTGCCTGATGTAACATTTCCAGTAACATGGCGGCGGCTGTCGCCATCTGCCTCAGATTCCCCATGAAAGTTGATGGGGTGCCCAATCCCCCTGTCAGCATGCCCCTTCCTCAGTTCATTTGCCCGAAGGGGGAGCCCACTCCCCATTGGCATAATGTTCCCGTAGATCTTGTTTGCAGGAGGGGCCCAATCCCCTTGGCATCATGTCCCCCCAACACAGATCCTTTTCTTTTTTGCCAATGGGGAGCTCAATACCCATTGGCTCCAGTCCCCTCCAAAAAGAAACATGCAGGTGGCACTCTGGGAGCCCACCCCAGTGTACCAAATCTACCTGCAAAAAAAGAAAACCTTCCCGCAATGTTAGGTTTTTACCTGAAAAGTAGAAAATGGTCCCTCTTTGTAAGCGGTGCCCCCTCCCCCAACTCACACCCAACCTCTGTGCAACCACATGCCCGCACCCACCTCACCCCATACTTACCTCCAGAGCCTGGCGCAATGTTCTTGGGTGGACCGGGAACATGTCTGCACTCTTCTAAGCCGACTGCGAACTGAAGAAATGCAGGTAAGCTGTACAATGGTATAAATGTTTTTTTTTTTTTCAACTTGGATGGATATCTCAGCCATTTCTGTGAATTTTGGCACCAACTTTTCAACATGGGTTTATTGGGACCCCACCTCATGAATTCAGTTACTGCCATGTCGATATTCGGTCCCGAAAGATGATTTCGTGGTCACTATGTGGAATCACTTTTCCAGACTGAGTAACAAAATGACAATGCTACTGTTCATAAGGTGGGCTCCCAAAAGGCCTATGTTGCAAATTTGGTGAAAAAATTTCCCAAAATGACTGTGATATGAGCGTGCATTGAGTAGTTTCATACATCAGAATTCGAGAATTTTAATATTTACCCAGATTTTCAGCATTGCCATTTTTGCACACCTCTTTATGAACAGTACAGTTTTCATTTTTCACATCCTGCCTGAAATGTGGTTTTGCACATATGGCGCACAATAGCGTGGTCACTGTGGGAAATCAGCATTTGGGACAGATTAACAAAATCATAGTGACACTGTTCATGAGCAGAGGTACAAAATGCTTTCATGAGGTGTGGGTCACAAAAAGCCTATGTTTTAAATTTGTAGTGCAAATACCAACAAACGCCCGGGGTGTTACAGTTCCTAACCATAGCATCCCACCCTGTATAGACTGACAGGTATCAGGGGTGTGCCTTTGGATTGCTGGCTATAATGCATCGAGGTGCACATTGGACTCTTCGGCCTCAGACTTTACCCCGTTCTCCTGTACTGCACCCATTTCAGCATATGTCCTTATGGAATGGGGTGACTGTGAAGCCAAACGCCACAAGGCACACCTCAACACTTGTTGGTGTCTGCAGGATAGGGTGAGGTGAAATGGCATGAGCATTATGTGTGACTACCCAAAGGCATACCCCAATGCCTGTCCATCTCTGCAGGGTGGAGATGAGGTTCGCGTGAAGTTCAATACTTCACTGCCATTCCTGTTCTGCATCTGTCTAACTCCTGCACTTCCAATGCTAATACCAGCAAGCAAACATTCAGCATTGACAAATGCTTGTTTAGAAGGGGATAATAGTGTGTTTAAATAATTGTGCTTTGTAGTAGTGCTACCACTACTACCAGGTAAAAAAAAAACAAACAACGGAGCTAGCAGCATGTATCAATGTGGTTATTTAATTATGCGCATTTAGGTAAATGATCTCCTTAGAATGACAAAGTGACTGTGTGCGTGTGTGTGTGTGTGTGTGTGGTGTGTGAACAGGAACTTGTTTGCCACAGTGGTACCAGTACAGTGATGACGTGATATACTGACTGCACCTCCCACCCACCCCAAGGATGTTGATGATGCGGTCCAAAAAAAGCAGGCAAGTCTCAGATCTCTATTTTTGTTTTTATCCAGTCTCCTGAGTCTGAATTTTTGTAGAAGGGGTCATTGTATTTTTTTATATGTCACTAATTATTTTAGCATAGCAATGAGTCTCGGTATGGAATGCAATGCAAAGCAATGTGAAAGAAGAGCACCAGGCAATCCAAAGTGACCACTTCACCACTGCTAGTACTACCACTACTATCAGGGAAAAACAGAGCTATGGTTATATAAGAAATAATTATTTTTAGGTGCATAGATAATAAAATAAATGATCTCATCAGAATGAGAAAGCGACTGTGTGTGAGATCAGGAACTTGTCTGCCACAGTTGCTACCAGTACATGATGATGTAATGTAGTAGCTGCTCCCCCTTCCCCAGGATGACGATGATGTGGTTGAAAGGCAGGCAAGTCCCAGATCTCTAATTTTTTCAAACCAGTTTCCTGAGTTTGACTTTTTGTAGAAGGGATCAGGGTGTTTTTTGTATATCACCAATTATTTTAGCATAGCAATGGGTGTTACGAGTTTTGATATGGAATGCAACACGAAGCAATGTGAAAGAACACAAGCACCAGGCAGTCCAAAGTGACCACTTCACCACTGCTACTAGTACCTTTACTATTGGTGGGGGGAAGGAACAGAGCTATGGTTATATAAGAAATAATTATTCTTAGGTGCATTAGGTAATAAAATAAATGAATCCAAAGTACAAACAAAGGCACCACAGGGCACTGTGATGAAAAATGCTTTATTTAAAAATGTGCAAACATAGCAATTTACAGCCACCCAACAGCTCAGGTTCACCTTCAACCGGTTTCGCACTAATGTGCGTCTTCAGGAGGATGTTGCACCTAGTGTCCACTCTCAATAAAAGGGCATTTGTTAAAGTGATAGTGCAAATTAAAAAAAACGCTCAAATGTCAGAGACATGACTGACATTTTGGGCGTGATGTGAGATCCAACTTGAGTCGGAATATCTATCGGTCTCGATGGAAATCAATTCCCTTTACACCAATATCCCCCATGAGGAGGGGGTTATGGTTCCTAACATACTGACTTGAGAAAGATAAGACACTGAGCACAAATAGGAAACAGTTAATTTTAGATTGTGCTGAAATGTTTTTTTAAAAAAAATGCCTTTCCTTTTCAGTGGGAGTATTTTCTCCAAGTAAAAGGAATTGCTATGGGTGCTACTTTTGCACCCAATTATGCAAATCTCTTTTTGTGCCTTTGGGAGACATCAGTGGTCTATGACACATAGGGCAATCTTTTTTACCAAAGGATTGATCTGTGGCATCATTTTGTAGAAGATATATTCATGATCTGGAAGGGCACACGGGATGAACTGGGAGAATTCGTCTGTTATTTGGAAAACAGCAACCCTAATTTGAGGTTCAGTGTACAGTGTGACCCTAATAGGGTCACCTTTTTGGATTTAGAAATTGGAAGGGATGCTAATAATGAGTTACAAACATCCATTTTTAGGAAGGAAATGTACAGAAATTCCCTTTTGAGCGCCGCCAGTTGCCATCCCAGACATTTGGTCAATAATATTCCCAAGGCACAATTATTGAGGGCACAGAGAAACTGTAGTACAGAAATGGACTTTCTGATACATCATATTGAAATGTGTGCCAGATTTGCAGAGAGGGGATATTCTGGGAGACTGGTAGAGGAAGCAATGACAAAGGTTGCAGGGAGAAACAGGGATGTGATCATGACCCCTAGGAACAGGGAAGTAGAGCCTGCATGTATGCATTTTGTCAGTGCATTTAACAGACAATCAAGTGCAGTTGAAAAAGTGATTAGGAAACAAGCATATATTTGGTTTGGATTCACGCATGAAGGAGGTCACTGCCCACCCCCCATGGATGATGTACCGGAGGGGCATGTATATTAAAGATAGCATGACACATAGTTATCAGAAACTTCCAATGCCTATATCAATGACAGGCAACTGGCTGCCACCAAAAGACACACATTCATGAGGTGATTGAAAATTTTGTAACTCAATTCTCAAAAGTAACACCGTTACTACAGTGAATGCACACAAGCATTATGAATCTAGATCATTCTTTAGTTGTGTAACTGAGAACTTGGTATATTTGGCCACATGTGAGTGTGGTGCCTTTTAGATAGGTAAGACCCACACGCCGCCTTAAGGTATGCATGGGAGAACCTATTAGGAGTCTAGCCAATGGAGATGAGAAAAATGCCTTGGCTGTACATTGTAGCAAACAAGGGAGCAATAGCAGGCAACCCATCTTTCAATGATGTGGGGTGGAATTGGTAAGGATGGGCCCTAAGGGTGGCAATATCAATGATAAGCTCTTGGAGAATGAGGCTTTCTGGATATACACCTTTGTTGGGTTAAATCATCCAGGGCTGAATGGCAAGATAGATGTGATGCCACTGATAATAAGGAAGAAATGAAATGATGCACATTTAATATTGTAGATATTCAGTTTAGTATGATATAAATACAATATGCTCATTAGAGCTTATATCCTCGTATTTCTTTTTAGGTCAAGTTGGAAGTGTAGATGAAAGAAATGGAGTTATGAAGTCTTTGGAATGGACTTTCTGTAACTCTTACTTGGGCATTTTGGTGTAGAAACATGAATAGAATTAATCGGCATCTACCCTGGTTCCTAAGTCATACTATTATGATTTTTTAATAATTATTTTATTATTTTATTAATTAGTTTTTGTTGACCGGGTAAGTGCACTAGACAAATCCTGCCTATTTTCAGGCACGACCCCGGGGGAGGGGGATACAGATGAATGCAAACTGACCTTGAACCAGATTAAGCTGTTGGTGGTATTTTTTTTAGTGAATGAGGGAAATTTGGCCAGGACACCGGGGAAATTCTCCTGCGCTTTTCGATAAGTGCCATGGGATCTTTAACATCCACCTGAACTACCACCAATCCAGGCAGAAGGGACCTCGGTTTAACGTCTCATCTGAAAGACAGCACCTCAGAAGTGCAGCACCCCTTTCGTGCTGCACTACAGTGTCAGTATTGGGATATTAACCCAAGTGCCAGATGTGGGAACTGAACCCACAGCCCTCTGATCTCCCGGCCTCAGAGGTGAGTGTGCTACCTACTGAGCCACTGACACTGTGATAATATGGGTATTGCAAAACCTTGAGATTAAAACAATAAATGATTATTTCTAACTTTAGTATGCTGAAGGAACATGCAGTTTAATATTTAAAATTAGCAACACTAAGTTGAGAACTGATGAACCCAATATTTATTTTGGGTGAAATTACATATGTATATTTATACATCTGGCTAATATGGAATAACTTATTAGGAAATACTGACATAAACAAATCGTCATGCTGATTTTAACTTTTTTAAAGGCTTTTTTGTGAATATGTGTCAATATGTTTTTTTTTTATTTGCACTATCACTTTAACAAATACTCTTATATTGAAACTGGACACTAGGGGCAACATCCTCCTGAAGATGCACGTTGGTGTGAAACCGATTGAGGGTGAACCTTAGCTGTCAGGAGGCTGCTATGTTTGCACATTTTTGAATAAAGTATTTTTCATCACAGTGCCCTGTGGTGCCTTTGTTTGCCCTTTGGATTCGTAATTTCTACTTGAGGCACACAGAGCAGATGTGGAGCCGGAATTGACTGTTGGAATAAAATAAATGATCTCGTCAGAATGAGATATCAACTGTGTGTGAGATCAGGGACTTGTCTGCCACAGTTGCTACCAGTACGTGATGACGTGATGTACTGGCTGCTCCTCCCACCCACCTCCAGGATGACAATGATTCTGTCAAAAGGCAAGCAACTCCCATATCTCTACTTTTATGCAGTCCAGTCTCAAAACTGAAAGCTGATGTGTCACTCCACAGCTGCAGCACAGGTACTGCTGTCAGTGTTATCTTCTTCAAGATCAGCATCACATATGTAACCAACGTTTGGCAAGTTAACCTTCAAGAACTTTAGTTTCTCCACATTGTCTGGTGTTAATCTTGTTCATTTAACAGTCACAACATCCCCAGCAGAGCTAAATAAACACTTAGAACAAACACTGGAGGGCCAGCATCCAATATACTTACAAGCCAGGGTTGTCCGCTTTGGCCAGCATGATTTTTTCTCTTGCCAGTACGCCAATGGGTCATCCTTAATACTAATGCTGGGCTCAGACAGATATCTTCCATGCTTACTACTGAGCATGCATTTTCTCCTTGTGGAATTTCAATGTCCTGCAGCTGACTCCAAATGTCATCCTCCACATTGTCTGCTTCTCTACTGGTTTTTGGAGCAGTCTTTTGAATTTGAGGTGGTGTCATTGTAGTACTGCTTGCCAGTCCTCCTAATGGAACCTCATCTACTGCATCAATCAAAAGTTGCCTGTAGTTCAATTCCTCCATATCGACAGAAACTACACCAGGAAGGTGTCTGTTCTGGAAACGTGGATCTAGCAATGTTGCTAAGAGATACTCCTTGCTCTGTGTTATGGCTGATAATTTCTCATCATTGCTAAGTCTGGTAAACATATCATTGACTACAGACTGGTTCATATCTAAGTTGCTCCTCATTTTCTCCAACCTTTTTTTGAGAAATAGAATGAGTGGAATAACTTGGCATAGGGATACCTTTTCTGCACTGACCTCTTTTGAAGCACTCATGAATGGTTTCAAAATGTGACACAACTGTTTCAGCATAGACCATTGAGTAGAATGGAGTACAATGCCCTCCCAATGTCATTGTACATGATATACTCAATGATAGATACCTTTTGTTCAAGGATGTGTTCAATCATAAAGTATGTTGAATTCCACCTTGTTGCTACATCCTGAACAAGCTGGAGACGTGGAAGACCTTTTTTATTTCCGGATATCAGCAAGGATGTCACAGACTTTTACTGAATGGATGAAGTGGCCACACACTTTGTGCACTGTACCCACAGTGGTTGTTACTTGCCAGTCATTATCCAGGAGGCTTTGAATGATTGGGTTAAGACAATGGGCAAAACAGCATATACATACATAGTTGCCATCATGAAGTGCTTTTTTAATATTTGAATCATTGTTGAAAACAAAAAAACAACAACTTTCAAACCCTGTGAAGTGACCCAAGCAGTAAGCAGTTTTTCCAGTTCTTGCTGAATGTGCAGTGCTGTGTGTCTCTCTTGAAAGTGACATACGTGAATAATTGCCATTTTCTGCCATTTTCTGAAATAGATTTGGCAGAAGACACCAGGAGGAAGGACTGCTGTGTGACTGGACTTCTGTACTGGGACTAAAGTAGAAGAACTTTTGTATTTGGACCTTTAATTTAGGGTAAAAAAAACTAACATACAAAACAAAAAAAAAAGTGTGTGTTTGGGTTAACTGAACTGAATGGGTAACTGAAAAGTCATCTAGGTGTAAATCTCAGGTGACTGAAAGGACTTAACTGCTGTGAGGTTTAAATTACTTGTAGAAAGATCTGGTAAGTAGGGAGTGTCTTAGCTAGAAGGAAGCTGCATTTAAAGACTGCCTTAGAAAGATTCTGCTAATAGCTAGCAGAAGACACCAGGAGGAAGGACTGCTGTGTGACTGGACTTCTGTACTGGGACTATATTGCCCTCCTTCCCTCCCCTCCACCCAAAGCTAGTTCTATTTTATAGGCACAGGATTTGACTGACAACAGAAACTTCCTGTTTAGGGGCAGGAAGTGAGTGATCACAGAACCACCAAGGACCCACCATTATAGAAGGGCAAGAGTAGCTCTCCGGCCCCCTCTAGCTGCTGGAGGTCTGTCTCTGAACAAGTAAGTGGTCTACTGAGAAATATAGGATATTCTTGTCTCAGAACAGGACAATCAGGAGCTTAAAGGGCACACAGGCAGAAAGTAAGGAGAGAAAGAAAAAAAACAGAGGAAAGAGTAAGGATTGCAAACAGTTAAGGGGCCAGAAATAAGACATGATTGGAGTGGTGCAGTGCAGTGGCTGTGGAGCAGCAGTCTTCGGAGATGTTCTGGAGGATGTGGTGTTGTCCCATCTGCAGGCACCTCTCTGGGCTGAGGAGAAAGGTTGCTCATCTCCAGGCTGAGTTGGACAGGATTTGTGGGACCTCCTCTTCCATCCAGGGACCACCAGTGCCACTGCCGTTGCCTCAGAGGTTGCCAAGAAAGAGGAGCGGTTGGACCACAGTGGGCTCAGGGAGGGTGAGGGTGGTGGAACAGAGGCACATCCCTCCAGTTGTACCTCTCCACAATTCCTATGCCATTCTGGCAAAGTGTGGTTCCTCTATGGAGGCACCCACAATGGAGACCAAGGAGGATGCTGGGAACCTCCACAAAGGAGACCCACAGGAGGGTGGCAGGGGACCCTGCAGGGGAAGGAAACAAGTCCTGGTGGGGGACTCCATTGTTAGGAAGGTAGAACTGGGGAAGCAAGGGGAGAGGGAGGTAAGGTGCCTGCCTGGCGGCATGGCTTGGAGGGACAGGGAGCGAATCATCAGGATTGCCAGAGCAGCTGCACAGGGGAGGGAGCTGGATGTCATTGTCCACCTAGGGACAAATGACCTGGCTAAGAAAGGGATTAGAGAAGTGCAGGAAGAGTTTGTGGAATTGGGGAGGGGCCTTAGTCAAGTAGCACGCATGGTAACCTTCTCGGAGGTGCTACCCATCTATGGCATAGGAGAGGCTAGGTGTTCTGTACCATGGGATTCAATCAGTGGTTGAAAAACTGTTGTGGAGCTCGGGATTTGGCTTCATTGGGGACTGGGTTCCACCCAGAGTGATGCAAGCCTATACTGGCATGATGGGCTGCATCTGTCTGGGAGGGAACCAGGATCCTAGGTGATAGGTTTAAATGCTTCATTGGCAAGCTTTTAAACTAGCCAAGGGGAGGCACTGGAAAGGAGCAGGAAAATCCTAGCCCCCAAACAATCACGGTAGTAAGTGTGGCAAACACCAACATAGAGGTGTCAATAGGGAAGGGCAGGGGTAAATGGAGAAAGTGAAAAAGGCAAGAAGGACAGGATGGGGCAAAGGGAGTAAGGCCATCAGGAAATGGAGGTAATGAGTACCAATGCCCAGTAGTCTGGGCAACAAGCTCCCTGAGCTGGTGGCCTTAATGGAAAAAGGATGCCTGGATATCGTAGCAGTCACAGAAACATGGTACACAGAGAACCATGACTGGGATGTTAACATACCAAGGTACATAACCTACAGGAGAGACAGGCAGGGAGAAGAGGGGAGGAGTAGCTCTCTAGTAAAGGAAGGGATAAAAGCAACTGAACAAAAGAGTAAACAGGGAGGAGAGGAGGCACTGTGGGTCCCTGGAGACTGGAAAGGGCACCACAATCCGCACAGGGGTTGTGTACAGACCCCCATGTCAGGGGAAGGAATGGACAAGGATATGATGGAAGGCATTCTTAGAATGGCAGAGAAAGGGAGATACTGTTGATGGGAGACCTGATATGCCAGATGTTAACTGGAGCACATTTGCTGCACCACATCCAAGAACAGGGCCATTCTGAGTGCCCCTACAGGTGGTAGGCATTAGACAGCTAGTTTCGAACCCACTCGTGAGGAGCAATCTTAGACCTCGTACTCTCAAACGGGGCAGTGAGAGGATCTCAGATCTAGAAGTGGGTTGCCATCTGGGGACAAGTGACCATCAAACAGTGTGGTTCATGTTAAACTCAGCTACAGAGTCAAGCCATGCAAAAGTGAGGGTACTGGACTTTAGGAGGCTGACTTTGGCAAGATGGGAGAGTGCCTCAGAAAAGCACTAGCAAACAGGCTAGAAGGAGGTGTGGAGCAACAATGGGGAATTATCAAAACTGCCATCACAGAGGCAACAAGCCTTTGTGTGAAGCAAATAAACAAATCAAAATGAAAGAAAGCCACTATGGTTCTCAAGAGAGGTGGCTGTGAAAGTCAGGAAGAAAAGACAGCATTCCGGAAGTATAAGGAAACACAGAAGGAGCAGGACAGAGGCTGTACCAGTTAAGGCAGAAAGAAGCAGGAGGGAAGTCAGAATAGCAAAGGCCCAAACTAAGGAAAAGATAAGCCTTCGGTTAAGAAGGGATAAAACCTTTTATAGGTACATCAGCGCGTAGAAAAGACAAAGGAGGGATAGTGAGGCTGAATAGAATGAACGTTGGGTGGGCAGAGGACAGTGAAAAAGCAGGAATACTGAACGAATATTTCTGCTCAGTATTCACAAAAGAGGAGGAAGTGTCTAATCCAATTAACAGAAGCATTCTTGATAGGGGGTCTATCCCAGTCCTTTCACAGAAGAAAGGGTTCTGCAAGAACTCCTAAAACTGAAGGTGGACAAAGCAATGGGTCCTGATGGAATTCACCCAGAATTCTAAAAGAATTAAGGAAAGAACTAGTGAAACCACTGGCTACTCTTTTTAACAAATCATGGGAGGATGGTGTGGTACCCGAGGACTGGAGGAAGGCGGATGTGATTCCCTTCACAAAGTGGGACCAAGACAGAGGCAGGAAACTACAGACCTGTCAGTCTGACCTCTGTGGTAGAGGAGACGTGATGGAGTCACTTCTGAAGGAAAGAATAGTTGAGTACCTAGAGGTCAGTGGGGCACAGGACCCAAGGCAGCATGGTTCACAGCGGGAAGGTCATGTCAGACGAATCTAATAGATTTCTTTGACTGGGTGACCAAAGTAGTAGACCAGGGAGGGGCTGTGGACATGGCCTACCTAGACTTTAGCAAGGCATTTGACACAGTCCCACACAAATGATTAATAGTCAAATTAACCAGCCTGGGAGTGGGTCCCAGGGTGGTAGCCTGGGTAAAACATTCGCTGGACAACAGGACACAGAATGTAATTGTAAATGGAGTCCACTCTGAAGAAAGGGCGGTTACTAGTGGGGTACCGCAGGGTTCAGTATTGGGTCCAGTCCTTTTTAATGTCTTCATCAGTGACATTGCAGAGGGACTGGAAGGAAAAATATGCCTTTTGCAGATGACAAAGATCTGCAACAGGGTTGATACACAAGGAGGTGTGGAAAGGATGAAAAGGGACTTGGCAAGGTTGGAGGAATGGTCAAGTGTGGCAGCTAGGTTTCAATGCAAAAGTGCAAAATAGTGCACCTGGGAAACAAGAACCCAGGGAAGAATACACAATGGGTGGGAGGTAGTAACAACAACAAAAATGGAAAGGGACCTGGGGTAATCATATCAGATGACCTTAAGGTTAGCAAGCAATGTGAGAAGGCAGTAGGGAGGCGGGGTATACTGGGATGTATAGGAGAGGCATCAGCAGCAGAAAACAGGAAGTTGTTATCCTCTGTACAGACAGTTGGTGAG
Organism: Neoceratodus forsteri; assembly: GCA_016271365.2. Lineage (NCBI taxonomy): Eukaryota > Metazoa > Chordata > Ceratodontiformes > Ceratodontidae > Neoceratodus > Neoceratodus forsteri. The sequence continues at coordinate 1,674,174,774 of CM028129.1, forward strand.
ACCCCATCTGGAATACTGTGTCCAGTTCTGGAGACCCCATCTCCGCAAGGACATAGACAGGATAGAGGCAGTCCAGAGGAGGGCAACTAAAATGGTGCAGGGTCTGCAAGAGAAGCCGTGTGAGGAGAGACTAAAGGAGCTTATATGTATTCCCTTGAGGAAAGAAGGGAAGGGGACGATAGAAACATTCAAGTACCTCAAGAGAATCAACAAAGTCCAAGAGGGTAGCATCTTTCCGAAAAAGACTTGCAAGAACAAGGGACACAATTTAAAGATAGAAGGAGGGTGGTTCAGGGGCAATGTGAGGAAGTATTATTTCACAGAGAGGTAGTGGATGCATGGACCAGCCTTCCTGAGGAGTTGTGGGGTCTAAAACTGTGGGAGAATTCAAGAATGCATGGGACAGACATAAGGCAATTCTTGTGGGGGGCAGGAAGATATAGGCTGTTGGTTAACTAGGATCTGCGGCCTATCCTGTAGGTAGGGAAATGGGCAGACTAGATGGGCCTAGCGGTCCTTATCTGCCGTCAAAGTCTATGTCTATGTTTCTATGTTTCTAGATAGTAGTGTACAGTAAGAGAACGATAGGCAATAGTTTGGCTGCTGGTCCACATATCAGTAGTGAAGTGAACTAACTTGTCCTCAGCCTTTCAGAGAGCATGCCTTACTTGAACTACAAAGCTGTCATACATTCTGGGAACAGCAGTTACTAAGAAGTATTTTGTACTTGGCATTAAATATTGTGGCTCTAAGTATTCCATAAGCCTCCTGAAACCCACATCTTCCACAATAGAGAATGGCTGCAAATCAAGTACAATCATTTCTGCTATTTTATGATTTATTGCCAGTGCTACGGGATGGTTTCTGGTTTCTTGAATATTTAGACTTTCTTTCAAAAACTTATTTTAACTTCAATTACCTCTTATCGGGTGTGTGGGGGGGTAAAGTTACATTTGGCTGGAGGTGTTGTATGACTACATGTCATGCCTGGTAAAACAGAGGACCTTACAGAATTATCGTGACCATGAGGCGAATGTGGACTTTTGGATCTTGCCTGGTGCTAGTCTCCCACTGTTTCAGTGGAATGTTTCTGTTCACTGAGAGCCCTGCTAGAGTTCCAGCCACCAATGTTAGACTGTTTTTTTTAACTATATACAATGATAGGGTGAATTCACGAAAGATGTTGCATCATTGGTGTGGTTTCAAGATGTCCTTTATTTTTTGCCCAAACACGTGTGTTACAATGTACACATATAGCTTGGCAAGCATCCTTGGGGTTTACGTAAAAATTATTCCAAACAGTAGAGGTGGACTGTCTATGTCTAGTAATGACCTCAGTAGGACTAGGAGTCAAGTGGCTGGGTTTGCATGGGGAAGACATATCAGTGGAGGATTCAGGTTCATCAGGTGAGACAGTCATATAATCCTCTGCAGTACCATTGCCATCATCCTCGCTACTGTCAGACTTTGTTTCACTTTGTGTGACTTGAGCCTTTGACTTTTTCCTTTTCCCTTTTCACACTCTGCTGCTGTCATTGTTTTTATCCACACTGTCACTGTCAGAACCAGAATGAGACACAGCTAAAGGTAAAGTCACGAGCTCATCATCATCATCAGTCTCACCATGGCCATGGCGGTCACCATCATCATCATCAGACTCAATAGTGCTAACATTTGCAGTCACAGCTTGAGTTATTCGATATGCATGTGTTGCAAATTGAGCAACTCCACTGCGAGTTGTACCTGTGAGTGCTTTAACTTTATGTACAATTGGAATACTCTTTATTTTTGCACTTTTTTCCTCAGATGACTTGCTATTGCCACTGTCTTTTGACACTTTGTTGGATATACTACTGAGCCCTTTTGACTTAGACAGTCCACCAACCCTTGCAGGATTTTCAGTATTTTGAGATTTAGCCGCACATGGATAGTAGTACCATATAGTTCAGCCCCTTCAACAGACTGTGATGCTTGCTGTTGTTGTACTTTACTTTTTGGGCCACTTCTTTCTGGACTCTTGAATAAACTTTTTCTTTGTTTATTACTTCCTTTGCCCCTGGCTTTTGCTTTTCTATTTTCTGGAATACTCATAATGCCAGTCTGTTGCTTGTTCAGGGTCAAAAAGAGTTTTTTTTTTAATTTATTTATTCCACATGATGTGACAGAATGCCCTGCCCACTGAGCCAAAGCTTATACCCCACTGAGCAAGTACAGGGAGGAAGATGACAGATGACTGAATTCTTGGGGGGAAGGAGTCACATAGTATGTAAGAATTGGCACTGGCACACAGACTGGCTGGCAGATTTTATTACACACACACTTTATTTCACACACCACCTACGTTTAGGGCAATGCTGCAGGCACTGCTACTACCCATACAGATTCAGAGACTCTGCCTGGCCTAACCCTCTCTGATACAGTACTTTTTCCCTTCAAGGATTTTTTTTTATTCCACATGATGTAATGGAATGCCCTGCCCACTGAGCCAAAGCTTTATATTCCATTGAGCAAGCACAGGGAGGAAGATGACAGATGACTGACTTCTTGGGGGGGTCACACAGTATGCAAGAAGTGACACTGGTGTACTGATGACTGTCTGGCAGATTGTATTTTACACAGACAGAATTTATTTCACATGCCACCTATGCTAAGGGCGATGCTGCAGGCACTGCTGCTACCCACACAGATTCAGAGACCCTGCCTGGCCTAACCCTCTCTGACACAGTACTTGTTCCCTTCAAGGATTTATTTATTTATTTATTTATTTATTTATACCACATGATGTGACAGAATGCCCTGCCCACTAAGCCAAAGCGTATACCCCACTGAGCAAGTACAGGGAGGAAGATGACAGATGACTGACTTCTTGGGGGGAGAGGGTCACACAGTATGCAAGAAGTGGCACTGGTGCACTGACGACTGGCTGGCACACACACACATACACACACACACACACACAGATTGTATACTATAAAAAATATAAAAATAGAAATCCCCACTGAAATGACTGAACACAGGCAGGAGAACTGAGAGAGTTGACTTGTTGGGGGGCAATTCAGCAAACAGCAAGATGGCTAACTGGGAGGGGTGTGGTATTGGGTGGCACACTGACACAGTTCAACAGACTTCATCCCCTCTGCAACTAGACTGCTACCCCCCCCCAAAAAATGTGGCAGGCCTGGTGGCACAGAGGACTGAGGCATATCTGCCTCACCTCGCACCTCGCCAGTGACCCAGGTTCAGGAAAGACTTCATGTCATTGGGGAGCCAGCATGTGGGGGGAGGGTGGGAGCAGGATTGAGCTGCCTTGCAATGGCTCTTATCTCCTGGGGAGGGGGGTCACCCTTCCGCAGTCCCGCCATCACCCGGTGGAGGTCTGGTGGTGGCACAGACAGGCGTGGGTGACCAGTAGGGCCGGGCATCCCGCAGTTCACGGCATGTGTGTGCCTCCACACGTGCATGCTCGTGCCGAGGATGGGGGGGGAGGTGAAAAACAGAGAAAAAAATGATAAATAATAGAAAAAGTAATGGGCAATCTGGCTCTGATACTTAATAGTGAAGTCTCTCTTCAATCTCTTGTTCTCTTCTTTCTTGTCTGCAGCACTCTGTCTTCAAGTTCTTTTTTACAACAAGTTGCCCCCAGCCCCCTTCAAGTTCCTCCTCCCCAAATCTCCTCTTCCAGCAATAACTACTCCCCCTTCCCACCCCACTCCCTGACTCTCACACCCAGACCTTGGCTCAATCCCCTCCCGAGTCCCTGACTCCCAGTCCCCACCCCCAACTTTCCCTCACTTGTTTTGTTTTTGTTTAGCACTGTATATAGACCTAGGAAAGAAAATACAGCAAAATAAGTGTTGTGCTACCATCTCTGCTACTTTACCAATACCAAGAGCTTCACAAAAAAAAAATAATACTATAGCCAGAATTAACGCTAGGCTTAGAAACTGGTGTATTCAAGAGGACATCTTGTTTATTGACCAGTGGAAAACTTTCTCACAAAACAGATCTTTGTTTGCCGGGGAAGGATTACATCTAAATAAAAGAGGCACAGACCAACAAACTTCATTTTTTCTTTTGTCTCTTAACTTCATGGATTTAAACTAATAAAAGGGGGAAGGTCAAAAGTACCATCTTGCCACTATTGATCATACACTCATTAGGAAAGTTGACAACACTATCAAAACTAAGTCTCTGATAAATAAAACATCCTTAAGAACATATTTAATCAATGCCCAAAGTCTGAATAATACAATGGATGAACTAAAAGCACTCTGTAATCTGCATAACCCAGATATTGTTGCTATCACTGAAACCTGGTGGCCTAATAAATAAATGTATGGGACAGTAATCTCTGATTATGATTTGTTTTTTAACAGTAGAGAAAACAGGAGAGGAGGAGGAATTGCATTTTATATAAAATCTGAACTAAAACTTATAAATATTAGAAACAAAATAAAAACATCTAATCACACTGAAACCTCATGGATAAAACTATTGAATAAAAATATTGAAACTCTTTTAATAGGCTTATGCTACCGTCCACTAGATACCACCCCCCCCATATCGAAATAAATTGTGAATGAATTGGAAAAACCTGTAGACCAAGTGGAGACAGTGTTTTTGGGAGATTTAAATATGGGTGACATCGAGTAGATCAAAGGTACTGCCCAATCAAGTATGTTAGTGAACTATCCTTAACACAATCAGTTACAACTTCAGCAAGGGGTTCAAACATATTAGACATTGTGATAAATTCAGAAAATATATTAAAAAACTGTACGGTACAAGCACTACTTGTATATTTTATTTATTTATTTAAGAGTTTCACGAAGAAGGCATACTGAGCAGAGAACTGCTCCATTCCAGATGCGTCCTGGGGGAGGGGAAAAAGGACGTATACAGCATTGAAAGATACACAATAATTACAGTACATTACAGCAACAACACAGGTGTTATAGAGATACAAGTAGCAACACGAGAACTATAACTTAGAATGCCGAGGCACCCAGTTGGTACACAAAGTGCAGTAGATTAGGTTAACTAGCTAGCAAGTTCAGTGGTTCAGCAACTCATCTAATCTGAAAAGTGCCTATGTAAACTTGAAGGTCACACCCTATTTCTACAAAAGGATACTATGGCAGTGGAGTGAGTGCAGGCATGCGTATTCCAGGGAGGACACTGGGGGTCTGGGACAGACACAGAGGTCTCAGGTGTGGCCAGTGGGGTATTTGGTATCGTGTACGGACTGACCGCAGGAGTAGGTGAGGGAAGAATGACTTAAGGAGCAGGTTACGCTGCTGGGTGTTATCTGTATGCCTAATGACCACCAGTAAGGAGTTCCATAGTTTAGGCATACAGTAATTGAATGCGTCCTGACCTTTGGCTGTGGACATGTGAGGGATATGTAGAAGCTGGGAGTCAGTGTTCCTGAGAGAGTACGCCAAGGGGGGGGGTTGAGCTAGGAGGGCGGACTCGAGGTAAGGGGAGGGACTGAGCCCAGTATTTCGCAGTTAGCCTCGCACCATGGAGCTGTCTCCGATCCTGGAGCAACGGCATGCCTAGAAACTTGTAGAAATTGCAGTGGTGCATTAAGTTGGGGCAGTCTAGGGCAAACTGGCAGAAGGAATGGAAGAGTAGGTTGAGTCTTGCTAGGGTAGATTTGGGGACGGAGCGGTAGATTACGACTCCATAATCAAGTATCAGGAGGATCATTTTCTGAAGTATAGCCTTGCAGGTTTCCTGAGGGATGCAGCCCCTGTTTCAGTGCAAGGCACCCAGCTTGGGGTGCAATTTCTTGTGGATTGAGTTGAGGTGCTGGTCGAGCCAGACCCCAAGGTACCAGAAGGAGGCGCAGTCCCATCTATGGTGTGGAAAGTGGGGGTGGCGAGAAGACGGGAGAGTCTCTGCCTACTACCGAAGGTTAGGGAGATATTTTTTGGGGGGGATTTAGTGAGAGCTGGTTTGAGCAAAACCAATGCTGGAGAGCAGTGAAGTCATCCTGAAGTCTAGTGGCCACTTCAGCAGGGAGGGACCTGACACATATAGTGCCATGTCATCAGTGTACATGTGTCTGGATGTGTGTACACATACCGAGGAAAGGTTGTTCAAGAAAAGGGAGAAAAGGATCGGGCCGAGGACTGAGCCTTGTGGGACACTAGTATTTACAGGGGGGGGCAGAAGTATGATGACCAATTCGGACAGATTGAGATCTACCAGCTAAGTAGGATTGGAACCAATTGGTGCTGGTTGCAGAGAGACCTGCATGTGCAAGTTTAGTTAGTAGATGATTGTGGGAGACCATGTTGAATGCCTTGGCAAGGTCAACAAAGATAGCTAAGGTGATGTGCCCATGGTTCATACCCGTGAGGACGGTAATGGTGGAGTGCAACTTCCTAAAACCAGATTGAATGCGGTGCAAGAAAGGAGATAGAGAAAGGGGGAGGTTGGGCGAGCACAAGGCACTCCTTAATTTTGGCTAGGATGGGGAGTAAGGAAATAGGGCGGTAGTTACCAGGTAAGGAAGGATCGCCTCCTTTCAGGAGAAGAATGACTGTGGCCTGTTTCCACTCAGATGAGTCTAAATTTAACGAGAATGACAGATTGTAGAGCTCAACCAGAGGGGTGGTTATGGCTGGGGCAGACAAGTAAAGCATTTTGGAGTCCAGATCAGAGGGGCATTTGCCTTTAGTGGGGTTTAGTGTCCACAGCACTTTTAGCACCTCGGTTAGGGTGACCAAACAAAAGGCGAATGACAGGGAGGTGGGTGGTTTAGGAGTGGATGGCCACGGGTGAGATTTGGGGAGCCCCCTCTCATTCTGGCTGGTGTGCCTGTGCTGCCCCTGATCTCCATCGAGGGTCACTAGGATGCCGAGCAGCTCCAGAGCCCTCCCCAGAGAGAGAAGAGTAATCCTCTGGATGCTCAATTCTCCCCCTCCCCTGCCGACCCCCAGTGGCCCAGGCTTGTTCCCGAACCCAGGTCGACGGCGTGGCATGATGTGTGGCATCCAGCACCTCAACCCTTAGCACCACTGGGCCAGCCCTGTACTGAGTTTTTTAATAAGAAGTTTGGTAAGGAGCATCCTGGTGTTGTGCATGGCCACATTTGTTGCTTGCTTTCAGAATGTTTTAGCAGCCGACATAAGTGCTGCTGCCAAATGGAGCATTGTGCATACTTTCACTAAGCACTAGACTCTAGATGTCATCTGTCATAGACCTGCTGGCTTTGGTCTTGCGACGTTGCAAGGGTTCTGTCCTGTTTGCATATCAGACTTTACCATCCTTCCTGGGTACCTCGTGTACTGCTTGGGAATCATTCCAAAGGTGTGGCCCAATGGAGACAATATCCCCATTGAAGATAGAACACTTACTCACAGTACCAGTAGATCTTTGACAGAATCTTTTCCACTGGGCCACAGCACACACACCCTCCTTCCCCCTTCCTGAGACATAAGCTGGCAGGTTTGTCCCCTGCCTGGTTTGAAGCTGTCCCTAAATGCCTCATGTTTACTGCATTTCCAGTCCCATGCCTCTCCTAGTGTGCCTCATATTGGTTTGTTTCCTTGGTTCTATATGGTTAGAGGCCTTCTGAGCTTAGCTCTGGTGGGGAACTGAAGAGCAATGGTGCTGCCCATGCTTATGCAGGCGCCAATGTTGCACGTCATCATGGGTGGCCCCCAGCTAACAAAAGTTTCAGAGTGGTTCTGCTGTCGAGGGCTTACAGTTCCAAAAGTGCATCCCAATGAAGGAGATTCTCTCTCTCTCTCTCTCTCTCTCTCTCTATCTGCTGTCATGTTGAATAACTGTTCTTCTATAAGATTCAGCAAGCTGCAGATTCCTCTTTACGGACCTCAATCCTGCAGGTTTCCATACAGATAAAGTGGTACTTAGGCCAAATATGAAATTTCTACCAAAAGTGGTTTCTGCTTTTCACTTGAACCAATCTGTGCCTGAGCTTCTCCCAAAACCTCACTCCAGTGTAGGTGAAGAGAAACTGTACAGCCTGGATGTGAAACGGACCTTACATTTCTACATGCAACCCCCCTCCAAAAAAAAAAAAAAACACACTTGCTCGAAAGCAACCTACAGAATGGTTTCCTGGATGTCGAACACTGGCTCTCCAAACAGAAACTAGTGCTAAACTACAAGAAGACAAGAGTTCTGTTGTTCTCCTCTTCCTGCAGTAGATACAACAGGCATGCTCTCACTATGAGAAACAGCCAAGATGACCCCCTTGAACAAATACAGCACTTCAGGTGCATTGAGGTCACCCTAGAAAGCCACCTCACCTATACACCCCACATCAAAAATGTAGCCAGAGCCGTCAGTGCTAGGATTGATCTTCTCTATTGACTCAGAAAGTGTCTAACACCTGAAGCCCTCAATCTGGCGATTCACAGTTCGGTGCTCTCTATTATCGACTATGGCCATATCATTTACAGAGCTGCTACCGATGCTGCTCTCAAAAGTCTCACTGTTGCGCTAAACAAGGCTTGCAGACTCCAAATCGGGGCATCCCACCTCACCCACACCTGCAATCTCTATAAACAGACTGGATGGCTCAATCTATCTGGCAGAATTAAATACCATACTTGACTTCTCACTAAAAAGATTCTACTTGGGTTGCTGCCAAAGGGTCTGTGTTGTCTGCATCATAAATCTTTAAAGACCCAACATATGGGCACCTCATCCACTGAACTCCTACTAGTCCCATGGTGCCGGACCACGCAACGCCAATGCACCTTTGGTAGCAGAGCACCTTCCTGGTTCAATGGACTCCCCAATAGTCTAGCAACCCTTCCTAAACTTGGAGAGTTCAAACATAAGCTCCAAACTCATCTCCTAACTGAAAATTCCTGTGATTGCTCCACCTAATTTCCAGGTCCCTTTCAGGACCTCCACTAGTCCATCCCCCTCTTCTTGGACCTCCCCTCACTGACACCTCTATCACCCCCATCTTACCACACTCCTCCTTGCCTTTCCCTCTCTTCCCTGCTCCCTGTCATAGTTGCAACTTTACAAGGCTGCCTGGCTGCTCCTCTTCCTCCTGTTTCTTCCTCCCTTCCCCTCTACTTTTCTGCCCTCTGCCTCTGATCAGGTTTTGCTTAATGTGTATATAACTAAAGCTTAATTGTCCTATACCATAATGTAAACACGTGCACACCTGTTTCCCTACTGATGTGGAACCTTTGTAAATGAGCTGCCTGGCGCTCAAAGGTATTTGTAATCCTAGGATGAATTAAATGAAAAATTAAAAATGTCCAGACCTGTTTTTGTCATTTTCATTGAGGCAGACATACCTTTAAGCATCTTGGCATCAAAACATGTAGATATGGGCTTTCAAATGAGGAACAAATGTCCAAAATTTGTAGCACATATTTATTTTAAAGAATAATACATTTAAGCTGCAGTATTTGTAAGTCACCATGTTATTTTTTCAGCAATAATAATTTTCTGGCAAAAACAGCACTATACCAGTATATCCATTTTATTTTTACTTTCTTCCATTTCTGTGCAAAGATATGGGATTTTGAAGTTTTGACAAATTCCTGCTCCTGGGACATGCTTACTATGAAAAAATTAAATATCTTGGTACAATGATGCTTTTTTTACCATACAAAAAATACTTCACTAAAATAGCATCAACAGATTAATCTGGTTCTGTATGTTAGTCTGCATCCATATCTTTCCCCCTCTCCCCCAGGACGAGGCTGAAAATAAGCAGAATTGCCTGGTCCTCCTTTCCTGGTCAACAAAAACTAAATAAAATAAACAAAAAATGTGTTAAAACCACCTAAAATATTCTCAGTAAGAATCCAGTACGCATATTTAATGGGTAACCTCAATGGAAGAGAGTATAAACTGTGAGTGACAGCCATCTTTAATGATGCAATACAAAATTAGCTATAAATGAGGCTTGAAAAATACATGAGACAATTAATAAGACACTAAGGATTAATCTTAAGTTGTTAGAAATACATTTTGGCTAAAAAACTACACGAGGAGAATTTTTGCTAACAAATACTGCTGCTTTAAGAATAGTGGGCACCAAATATTTAGTGTAAAGGATTGCTTTTATCAGGTTGCTTTAAATATTTGTTTGTTTGCATGTCCAGAAACAGCTTTAATATTATTAGACAAGGCAAGGCAAATTTTATCTGTCACCCAATCCCTGAGGCTCTGGGCACCTTACATTAAAAAGGTAGGGTCAATACAAACACAGCACACAATAAAATATTTAAAACAATAAATAAATAAATTTCAGCATAAATACATTTCTTCTTAAAATTAATACAGGTCAGTCACCGTCGTAGGGGAAGACCAAACAGAAAAGGAGGGCCTTTAGCCCCGTTTTAAACAGCATTAAGTCTTCATGTAACAAGTGCTAATATGGGCATAACATTCATAATGCTATGCAAAATTCATAGCAGCTGAGATCTAAGGAGATAAATGTAAACCAGTAGCCAAGACTGTTTCTCACCAGATAGTTCTTGGTGTAACCCCTATACAAATGGGGGTTCCTAAAAAGCCTCCTAGGAGCTTGCTTAAGTGTTTCCCTTGCCTGCTGGTGTTCGGTGTTTAAGCTGTTATAAGGGCACTGTGAGTGCTGGTAGAGCCACCACTTACTGTCTCATTAAGAGCTGCCTGCTTGCAGAAATAACTGATGCTTTTCCAGGGGTGCTGGTGTTTCTCTGCTTGAATCCTGCCTGAACTGTGGGGTAATTGCTTCATTTTGTGGTCGCTTAAAGCGCAAAGGTAGCCCCTCTGACAGATACATCTGTTTCCCTGTAAACATGTAAGGCATTAGTAATATTGTAGTTTGCCTAACCTACTTTTGTTACAGCTGGTACTCTGTGTGTGTTGCCCCTCCATTTTAGACCTAAACTGCTGTGCTGGGCCAATGGAGTAAGGGAGCTATAAAATGGAGACTGTTTGAACCAACCAGAATTCGGACTCTTCTGGGAGCTGGCTTACAATGGGAAAGTATAGCTAGTAATTCTGGGATGTGAAGTTTTGGACCCTGGCACCTTTTTGCACCAACTGAAACAGCTTTGGAGTGATTGACAGCTGAGTCCACCAACTGGACCAGGTGGTGCCCATAGAGAAGGCTGTGTCCTGCAACTGGGAGGTCAGATCAGTTGTGACCATGAGGAAAGAAGGAGGTCTGTGCTTCTGCACTGGTAGTTTTGCATGGGAAGTGTGCAATAGGCCTGTAGTTGGTCTGTTGCTGTTGCAAGCTTGAATTGGACTGAATCCGAGGTGACTGAAAGGAAGGGAGGCTGAAAAGTGGAAACCAGGCACACCCTGTAGAAGACTGGAGAAATTGCTGAATTGCGCTCAGTCTGTCTGGAACTTAAGCTGCAGTGTGAACTCCCATGTATTTGTAGTAAGTGCGATCAGGACCTAGGAGCAGCTGCCTGGTATAATAATTTCCTTTACATGCAAATGTATTGAATGCTTGTGAAAAATAACTATTCCGGTTCTCTTATCACTGTGCAGTGTAAGCTGAAAGCTGAACTGAATGTAATCAGACTAAATCCATCTGCTAGTCGAGCAGTTGGGCCTAGCCAGTAGAATCTAATCTCCCTGCCTTGTTTGTCTGACGATCCTGAACTGCTACCTGCTTGAGGTTCTCAGTGTGGGGTAGTGTGAGTACAAATCAGGGCCTCCCCTTTGACCTGTTAATCACGTGTTTCATCTGATTTGCTTTACTTCATTTCCTCAAAGAGTAAGCCTTTTGGCTCCAGATTACAATTGGGTGTTGTGCATACCTTTCTTTTTCCTACAGGGCCCTATTCATCTACACCTGCCAGCCAACCCCAGTCAATGGACTTAGCTAGCCCCCTTCAACCTGGGTACCCAGAGTGTGACTTCTAAGACCTGTATGAGTGCACGGTACTGTGATTTAATTCTGCCAGTCAGCTTGATCTCCCCCTTCTGTGTTCCACTCCCCTTAAATAAACTAGATTTGATGTTAATGACTTTAAACTGTCTGAAGTGTCAGTACCTGTATAGCACCCATTGCATTGGTTTGTGTATGTTGATCAACGTTATTTTTACAGGGGGTCCTCTGAGACGAACTTCAGAATCGATCTTGAGGGTAAGTGGTGCCTTATGATTGAAACGTGTGTACATGTGGCATATTGGTACTGTAATTCCTGTGTATTGTGTGGATCCTTAGAGGGATTAGAAGGGGGTCTCAGTGTTGCAGACGGCTGTGACCAAACTCGACCAACCATTACAAACTCTAACCTCTGGGGGGAGGCACCCGCCATAGAACCTAGGCCATCAACCTGTTGGCAGTCCAGCAGGCAGGGGTAGTAGCCCTTGGGATAGTGCCACCTGGGGGTTACATTTGCATAACGTTTTGCAAGGTAAAGGTTGGCAAAGGGCCACCTAAAGGCCTAATGGCACACTACACCAGAAGTACATCTGCCACTGTGTCAGCATTAAGGGGTATACCCCTCATGGAGGTGTATAAGGCAGCTCCCTTGCCCACACTTCATACCTTTACTTCTCATTATTGTCTCGACATCCAAACTAGAAGGGATGCCAGATTTGACACTGAAGAACCTTTTTCCTAAGTAGGTTCTTGACCCCATTTCTCAAGGTACTGAACGTAGTCTGCAGTTTTGTATGATGGCGCCAATACACTCTTGTTGTTAGAAGGAAAAGTTACCATAGTAATAATGTTTCTTCTAGAGAGGGTACTAAAGAGTTACAAGCCCTCCCTTTAGAACCTTAGCATAACATGGGTCTTCTGAATAACTGAACAGTTTGCTTTAGTGCTTGAACATTTCACAGTTTCAAACTTCGCACTTTTACAGTTTCCATGTGTTTTTTCTTCTTTATTGTATTTACATTTTGTCAGAATACTTAGCAGAGATTAATTAGGTGGGCACAGCTCTCTTCTGGTCTTCAGCCATAAATCTGTCTATGGAAGTGCTGCATGACCACACTGCAAAGTTTGAACGTTAATATTCTGAAGTTCCATCTATGGGTGACAACTCGGCTGAGATGATGCAGTTTTGTTTGACTCTCTAATACATCCCCTTCACCATCTCTTCCTTTTCTAATCCTTCATGTCCCCGCTCTTCACATCTTTTTCCCTCCCCATCACATCCTACTGCTCTCTGTGTTCCCTCCATTCTGTGAACCCCAACTGACCCTTCTTACATTTCCCTATTACAATCACTGTGCTGCTCATTCCTCTTCTCTCCTCCCACCCCCACCAGGCCCCTTGTCCTCCCCCCCCCCCTCACTATCTTCTTCCCTTTCCACTACCCTCATCCCTTGGCCCATTTGTATCTGCCTTCCTTCTGCCTCCTGGCTCCAGTTTGAAACCCTCCAGAGACTTCTCCCCTGCTGTTGTCCCCCCCACTTCTTTATCCTCTTTATCCTCTTTCTCCTGCCACAAGAAGCAACAAAGCTCACTCAGGCTCATTATTTTATTTATTTATTTTAGTCTTTGGTAACTGGGTAAGGCCCACTAGGCACAAGTGCCTATTTTCAGGGGTGACCTGGGAGCACTGGGCGGTTAAGTAACTTGCTCAGAGTCACACAGTATGCAAGTGGAGGTTGTGAGAATCAAACTCATGTCTGGTCTGGTGGATGTGCCAAGCTCATTCACACCTCTTCCTCTAACCTCTAGGCTATACTGCCAGCCCATTACCCTTTTATTACCGTACTGTTCCTACTGTTGGGTGATAGTAAAGGAATAATGCACTCCATTATGTGTGTCATGCTGGGATAACATCAAGCCTTGGGTGGTTGGGCACGAGGCCACAAGCCAAGTGCATCTAACACCTGAGAAGTGATGTTATTCCAGCACGACACACCCTGGGGTGCATTATTCCCATTATACAATGACTCATTGTTAAAAAAAGAAAAAAATACGAAAAAGTTTATTAAAAGTAGTTTTTTTTTTGTTATACTTAAAAAAATACTCAATGAAAAAGTAGTGCTGATTATTTGTTTTGGCCAGTAGGTGGAGCTACTGTGGTGTTAATGTGACTTTATGGCTCTGCTTTCCTAATGTTGTTTCCATTGTGAACACTTGTTGTTTTCAGCTGTAGCCTCTGTGCCCCCTACCCGTAAAGCTGCCCCCCCAGTCTGCTTCGTATTAAGATTGTGGTTTCAGTTTGGCTCTTTCTTTCTTTCTTTCTTTCTCTCTCTCTCTCTTCATTTTTGTGATGCTGGAAAGCCCCCCAAGTTTAGGTATTAAGATTGGGGATTCAGTCTGCCTGTTCCTCTGATTTTCCCAGTACAGTGGGAGTGACATTTGTACCAGCAGAAGGAAAAAGGAATAAACAAAGTATGAGTATTTAAAGTGTAGTGTGCTTTTGAACACATGTGCTTACTAACCACTGAGTCTGTTCGGGGTGGGTGGGAAGAACTGCTGGTAATGGCAGTGGGTAGTGGGGAAGCTGATCACAGTAATGGCTTCATTACAAGCTCCCAAGTTTATGAGCGTGGTTTTCCGCTTCCACCCTGGTGTTCCTCGTGAGTTTGCTTCTCCTGGTACAGTGCTGCTGTGTTTGTAGTGGTACCAGGAGAAGAAGAAACTCAGATAATTGAACTGCATACTGTAAATTAATGGAAGTGTTGTGTCACACACTCACTGTTTTCGGGCTGGGAGATGAGTGGGGGCTGATGAAGGTGATCGTGGTAATGGGATCTTGTTTTCTAACACTGACAGGAACACATTAAGATCATTCAGGGTGTGTTGGCCATTTTTTTGTGACTGTGGGAGGCAGGGAGGCATTTACTTTAAAAAAACAACAAAAAAAAGAACAAGCACTGGCAAAATCTGCAGCAGCTGATCTTGCTGACTGCTTCACTTTCACTCAGTGATCCCTTTCACATTTAATGCAGTCTTTTGTGTGCTGGGACTAGGTCCATGATGTTATGCTGGGATAACATCATGGTTCCAGTCCCAGACTGACCAATTAGAGGCCAGCATTCTTTCTTGCTCTTACATAATGATCCTTATTCCAACTACTACACCACCGCTACTAACAATCCCTGACCCGAGGGGTTAAGGAATGCACACCCATAGACATCAACCTGGTAGCACAGTAGTACTGCTGTTGTATGCTATCCCAGTGACCTGGGTTTGGGAACAGACTGAGACTGTTCAGGGTCTGTGGAGGGAGGGAGGGAGGACTGAGCATCCCAAAGACTGCTCTCTCCCTTGGGAGAGTGGACGCTGTGTCCCTCTTCTTCAGTGCCACCTGGTGGAGGCCAGGTTGCAGCACAGCCTGGGCTTATTAAAGGGGAAGAGAGGCAGATGACATGCAATTGCACATACACACGTGGATCATTGCATGCCACCAGCCTCCAAAGAACACTGGAGGAGAAAATCTCTGGTCTGCTGGGATGACACTCGCACCTCCACAGGCCCACAACTAACAGGGCAGGCCATCCACTACATTCATGGTCCTGGTAAGTGGTGAATAACCTGTAAGTCCCTGAGAAGGTTGGTTACCGGGTGGGAGGTACATGTAGGAGGGGGCAACCTGTGGGCTGGAGAAAAAGATCTACGAAAAAGGAAAAAGGATGCACACTCATCGTCAACTGCATCTATTCCCGATTCACCATTGGCCTGCCGCTCCCTTGTCAAAGAAAAAGGAAAAATTCTCTAAGGCAATGTAAAAACATTGCCACTCTGAGAGGGAGAAGAGGTGTAAAGAAAAGGCAGCTTCCTCAGACCATTCTTGTTCACCTCTAAGAACTAAGTCAGCCATCAGACAAAGATGGGTGCTAGGCTATGGCCATGGGTCCTGCCACCCCTGTAACAATCTCTCAGACTCCAAGGTCACAGTTTGGCACTGACTCTGCTCCCCCGCTCGGGGATTTACAGCCTGTACCGCCATGAGGCACAGTCCAGTCAATGGTTCCACTGTCAGTGACCCCTTGGGGCAGTCAATGCACAACTCTTTTACCAAACAATGTCAGAGCTTTTTCAGTGCCTGATGCTGCTGCCACCATCATCAGTACCTACATTGTGCCTTCTGCTGTGCAATCGTCAACTCTACTGTTGACACTTCTGTTCTCGTTCCTTGACATAGTGCCAGGCCCTGCATGACCTCTGTCGATTGGACATTGCTAGACAGCTCCTACTCCATTATCACCTCATCCCCTCGACTCTCTACCAATTACTGTTGATGATGAACTGGAATATAATCCAGAATATATGGAAGAGGAGGAGGCCATGGATGAAGAAGAAGTAATTGCTGTAGTTGTCTCAAGTGCAACTGTTTCTTCTTACTCAGAAGAGAATGTGAAAACACTCTTAGGTCTCCACCTGAGGATGTCCCCTTTTAGGCCTTCCTGAAACAGGTACAGTTTAAACTGGGGGTTTAAGCTGAGGAAGAAGATTCCCTCAAGAAAAATCTTTGAGTTCTTGAAGGTCTCTGCTGGGGGTCGTTCCTTTTGTGCATTCAGCTTTGGAGGATTTTACCTTGGCTGCTTGGCAGAGGCCATTTCAGTTGCCAGCTGTCCCAAGAAAGACTGACATACAACATCCCACCCCCACAGCAAAGGCCTAATAATCTCAGCCTAAAACAGTCTAAGTGTTGATCATGGCTGCTCATGATAGATCAAAGGCAAACAAGTACAGTACATGTTCCTTCTGATAAGGAGTAAAGGAAATTGGATGTAATGGGGAAGACACTATTTGCTTCTGCTTCCCTTGGCCTAAGGATTGCTAATTATTGGGCATCCATTATAAAATATCCGAAGTGCCTATGAAAGACTATGGCCTCTCTGGCTGGTAAAATGCGAGAAGGCCAGAACAAAATATTGGCCCAGCAGACTATCGGTAATGGGCAGAAAGCTGGAAAGCAGCTGCTCAGGTCTGATCATAATGCCTCAGATGCTGCAGCCAGGGCTGCTGCCTCTGGGATTTGCCACCACTGACATTCTTGACTGCGGGTGGCAGAGGTTTTCTCTGATGTACAACAGTCTGTACTGGATGCTCTTTTCAGAGGGAAGCAATTGTTTAGCACAGACATGGAAAATGCCTTGTGGGATCTATAGTCCTCAAAAAATGTACAGTCCCTACACACTTTGAATCCAAAGCCCTGTGGAAGGGGTAGGTGTCTCTTGTAAGTCCTATGCCCATCCAGGCCATGGATATTCTAGGTGTCAGGGATATGGTTCCCTGAGACCTTAGCCTTCACTTCCCAGGTAACAAACTTGCCTTCCAGAGCCGATGCCAGTCTTACAAACAGCAGACTATTACTGGCAGACCCACTACCCTTAGTGCTTTCTGATTCCCCTTCCCTTCCTCCAGCCTCACTGCCTCAGAAAGTTTTGGTGGAGGCTGAATCTCCCTCTTTGTACAAAAGTGGGGGAAGATAACTGATGCTCAGGTCCTGGAGGTTGTTCAGCATGGACATACCCTAGAGCTCCTTTTTGTTCCTACAGTGACCCCACCACTGCCAAACAGATATCCTCCAGGAGATCTTACTCTCCTGATGGAGGAGGTTCAAACCCTCCTCAACAAGAGGGCTGCAGAACTTGTCCCAGTTTCAGAACAGAACCAGGACTATTATTCCCGGTACTTTCTGGTCTCAAAATGGACCAGAGATCTAAAGCCTGTATTAGACCTTAGGGGACTAAATCTATATGAATACAAAAAGTGTTGAATGCTTTCTCTACAGTCATTCCTCCCCCATTACTAAAAGCAGATTGAATGGTTACTCTAGACACAAAGGACACATACCTTAATGTCAAGTGCCCGTTCATTGTACTTAGTTTTGTTGATGTGTTACTTTATTATTTGTCAAGATCAGCAAGTCACACGGAAATACCTGCATTTCATGCTCCTAGATTCACATTTCTAGTTTTGTACCTTGCCCTGTGGTTTATGCTCTGCATTGCATGTATTTACCAAAGTTTTTGCCACAGTGGTAGCTGCCCTCTGCAAGGGCCTCTGTGTCTTCCCTTACATAGACAATTGACTACTGAAAGACCCATCTTGGGAGGCCATAGTATACACACTATTTTGTAGCTGACAGTTGTTCAACCAGTTGGGTATCCTGGTCAAGAAACTGAAGTCAGTCCTTACTCCCTGCCTGTACCTCCAACACACAGGGGCTGTCCTGGACAGAGAACTGGGTGGGGCATTTCTGCCTTCTGATCATGTTATAGCACTGGTTACCCAGGCACAGCTGGTCCTCTTCAGTGACTTTGTATTGGGCAAATTAATTGGCCTGTTGGCAGCTGCCATACTGACTGTCCCACTGGCGTGTCTCTACATGTGGATCCCTCAATGATTCCTCAGGACACCGTGGGCACAGCATTCCTACAAGCTGGAGTGTCTCATATAGGTGGCTCCCCTTCTCTGTTGCTCCCTGATCTGGTGGTTGGAATGCACCAACCTAGAGACAGGGTCCCTGTTCCTCCAGCCATTGCCCCTTCTGTTGATGACCACAGATGCCTTAGGCTCTGATTGGGGTACCCATCTGGGCCCCTTCAGAATTTAAGGCCAAAGGACCCCTCTGGAAATGGTTCTGCACAGCAACACTCTGGAGATGAGAGCTGTTCGATGTGGACTACAGGTCTTTGCTGCCCTCCTTTCATGGAACCATCTGCCAATCCATACAGACAATATTTTGGTGATGGACATAGTACACATGTATCTTTTCTGCTGATAGGTGATGAGAGTTTGTACTGGGCAGGGTAACACGACATACTTCTTAGTGTCAGTGGCTCAGCAGATTGCACACTCTCCTCTGATGCCAGAAGATCAGAAGGCTGTGGGTTCTAGCCCCACTCCAGGCACTTGGGTTAAATCCTCATACTGACACTGTAGTGCAGCATGAGGGGGTTGCTGCACTCCTGAAGTGCTATCTTTTGGATGAGACATTAAACCAAGGTTCCATCTGCCTGTTCTGGTGTTAGTTCATGTAGAAGTTAAAGATCTCATGGCACTTCTCGAAAAGAGTAGGGGAATTTCCCATGCGCTTGGCCAAATTTAACCCCCTTCACTAAAAATACCACCAACAGCTTAAAATCTAATTCAATTTCATTTGGCATCCATCTGTATCCCCAAGGCTAAAAAAAGGGAAAAATTGTCTAATCCTCCTTCCCAGTCAACAAAAACTAAATAAATAAATAAAATAAATAAGTGTTCCTGCCTGATACATTGAACACCCTAGCAGATTGCCTCAGTCGATACTGTGTGCTCTGCCACTAATGTTTGCTCTGCTATTAGTGGGAACTCTCAGACTCCATCATGGATGACCATTTCAAAAAATGGGGCTGACCAGACATAGCAGGGTTTTAAATAATTGATTAGCAGTTTTTTCTTGGGACAATACTAACTGTACAGAAAGCATTTATATAGGTTTTCTAGAACTGTCATGTTTGTTAAGCACAGTGAGGCAAGTGATCTTCATTTTCACAATGTTTTAGAACTTTTATGAGCAAAACGCTAATCAATTTTTAGAGTTATTTAAAACCCCGCATCGGTCTTTTGTGTCTCCATATAATGCAAAACTGCCATGTTTCCGCTCACTCGCTCCATGGCCTGGAGTTTTCTGGCAAGGCACATTGTTCCTCCCCTTGGAGAGGATGTTTCTGTATGCTTCCCCCCATTTCCTCTCATACAGAGGGTTCTGGTCAAGCTGTGGGCCGAACCAGCTTCCTTGATTCTGATTGCCCCTTATTGGTCCAGACAAATTTGGTTCCCTTTGCTCCAGCAATTGGCAGTGGAACCCCCTGTCCTGATCCCCCTGTGAGTGGGACTTCTGACACAGGAGCAGGATACTGTGGTGCACCCGGATCCATGGAACCTGCACCTTCATGCCTAGCTCCTGAAGACATACAACTCTCCCACTTCAGGTCTCCCCAATGGTTGCTAATGTTCTTTTGGCAGCTAGCAAGCTGTCTATGAGATACACCTTCTCTCAAAAATTAAACTGTTTCACTGTTTGGTGTACTGCACGTGCCCTGGATCCCTTTATGTGTCTAGTTCCTAATGTTCTGGACTACCTCTTGTTCTTTAACCCTTACAGGGCTGCAGACTGATATATCAGTCCAGAACTCCAGTATGTTCTAATTCTGTTGGTAGTCTAATGGTTAAGGACTCAGGACCTAGGTATTCCTCTATTAAGGTCCACCTGGCTGCAGTGTCATCTTTTCATGCCCTCACAGAAGGAAAGCTGGTAGCCCAGATGTAGGCTTCCCACAGAGTCCTAAGAGGGTCATCTGCTGTTGCACCCACAGTCCCCAATCTCATTCTGGTGTGGGACTTTAATATAGTCATAGAGACCCTGACTGTGCCTCCCTTCAAACCTACTGCTACTTGTGTACCCACCCAGTCCCCTGGGGTTACTAGAATCCCATCAGTATTAGACCAGGTAGGTCTCTGGGTAGCAACAGAGGGTTTTAAACTTTCTACAACACATTATATCATTGTTTACCTGGTTGATCTGGGCAGAGAATGAAGTGATGTCATTTGGAACTCTCACAGCAGCATACGTTCTTTTGGCTCAGTTACAGTGAAGTAGTCAGAACTCTAGGAGTTCTGAGTTGGAGTCTGAAGGAGAAAGAGCTCTCTGTGACTGCAGAGCACAAGAGGTGCCTGCCAGCCTCCCTTGGGTGGGTGAAGGAGCTCTGTTCATTATTTTCTCACCCTAGTCTGGTGAACATCAAGTGCTTGCCTACAAGTCACAGAGACCTGTGTGCTGCGCTGCTCTAGTGGTGCTCTAGAGATGATGAAGAGAGTGCGCTCTACTCTAAGGTGGTGAAAAGAGATGAGCGAGGCACCAGAGGTCCGAATTATTTTTCGGATAGGATAACTGCTATCCGGACAAGGAGAGGCAGGAGTCGACTTAGTAATTTTCGATGCCCGAAGGGCGGGCATTTTATTTGGAACCAAGGGGGTAGACAGACACAGTCACAAGAAGGAGTAGGTATGCCCAATACACAATAGGGCAAATTATAACAAGGATAACTGAAACACTTTCGATCTACCACTTTTATGGTTACTTCTACAAATATAAACTGCAGGCCTACTGCCACTCTTATTCTAGTACTAGTTTATACTGTACTCTATACTCTAAACAAGAATCCAGTCTTAGGATAATCAGCATCATACATCTACAATAGAGTCCAGAATTTTACAAAAGTCCAGAGATCCGGCGTCTTCGTGTACACCGTCGTTCTTCGTTGGTAGCTACAAGGGAAATAAATCAGAACTATGGAACCCTAATCTCAATTCCCAGCAAGGACCTAGATAAGGCCACTGGGGTGGTGAGAGGTTTGGTAAACAGACCATGTGTCTTCGGCAAAAGCCCACTCTCTCCGAGGCTGCTGGAATGTAGAACCAGAGCAACTGGTTCCTGAAATAACGCACTAGAGCAAGAGGTTCCTCAGCCAAAACCCACTTCTAGGGTTGCCAAGGATGAAGAGAGACCAAGATCTGTATGGCGATGAATCCAATGGAGGACTACCATGATCCGACTGATGCTGCAGCACTCCAAGGGCCAGCTGGACTCGGAAGAAACTCTGACAGTACCAGGAACCATAAGAATCTGAAGAGATGATGGTTGAATCTACAATCCTCAGGTCAGGAACTAACACAAAACAAAGAAACGGCGGACGCATCCCGGACTGGGCTTCGACGGACTCGACTTTCGGCGAACGACCAGGTGGGGGGGGCGCAGAACAGGTTCTCCAAGATGAGCTCTCTCTTCTTCTGTAGAGGGCGACCAGCTTCGAGACATCTGGAACAGGAACCATATGGAACAACACTGGCAAAGCTGTCATAATGCGTTTCGACGGACGTACTTTTGAGCTGTAAAAACAAGAGAACGACGGGTACGACTGGTACAACTGACGACGGACTTCGACTTCAGCGGATGACACAAACGGACGGAATGAGTTGATGGATGATCTTCCTGGAGTGAAGAATGCTGGAAGGATGTCTTCTTCTGAGCAGAGACTGATTCTGAGCACGTGGTGTTACAGACCACACTATAAGGCTGCAGTGTGGTAGAAGATTGAGACTGTCTTCGTACAGTAGTAAACATATAACTGAAGAATGCCCAAAGAACTGTAGAATAGTACAATAATTTGCCAGGGAGTGCAAATGATAACTTCAGGGGGTAATTGTTACTGTTCAGGGCCAGTGTCCAGGTGCTTAAAGCAATAGTTCAGGTACTTCGGACAATAGTTTAGGTTCTTAGGGCAATAGTTCAGGTATTTAGGACAACAGTTCAGGTACCTAGGGCAATAGTTCAGGTACTTAGGGCAATAGTTCAGGTACCTTGGACAACAATTCAGATACTTCGGACGATAGTTCAGCATAAGCAGTACAGTAATCACAGTAGTTTCACAGTATAGGCAATTAGAACACTCTCAAATGAACCCCTGTTTCTATAGGTAGGGTATTCTGGGATAGGATCCTTTACTGTACATTGTGGCTGGGGCCTCCCTTTAGACCAGGCTTTACCTCGGGCCTAATGCCCTACCATTACCTTGGGCCTGAAGCCCTACATTAGCTTGAGTCTGCCTTATTCCACTAGGCTGGGGCCTCCCTGTAGTACCACTTGGCTGGCTTGCCCTATTCCGCTAGGCCGGGGCCTCCCTTTAGTACCACTAGGCTGGCTTGCCCTATTCCGCTAGGCCGGGGCCTCCCTTTAGTACCACTAGGCTGGCTTGCCCTATTCCGCTAGGCCAGGGCCTCCCTTTAGTACCACTAGGCTGGCTTGCCCTATTCCGCTAGGCCGGGGCCTCCCTTTAGTACCACTAGGCTGGCTTGCCCTATTCCGCTAGGCGGGGCCTCCCTTTAGTACCACTAGGCTGGCTTGCCCTATTCCACTAGGCCGGGCTCTCCCTTTAGTACCACTAGGCTGGCTTGCCCTATTCCGCTAGGCCGGGGCCTCTCTTTAGTACCACTAGGCTGGCCTGCCCTATTCCGATAGGCCGGGGATTCCCTTTAGACCAGGCTTTACCTCGGGCCTAATGCCCTACCATTACCTCGGGCCTGAAGCCCTATGTTAGCTTGGGCCTGGTGCCCCACTTAATACTGGGCCTGTCCTCTCGTTACCTTGGGCCTGGTGCCCCACTTTATATTGGGCCTGGTGCCCCAATCTACAATGGGCCTGATCCCCCTCAACACTTTGGGCCAAATGCCCCACTTCCCAATGGGCCTGGTGCCCTACTTTAAACTTTGGGCCAGAATTGCCCTTTTAAATGGCATTGCCCCTTTAAATTCTGCAGGCTCCCAATGCCTGCTGTCAATCCTTATACTGGTTGCCGCCTTTAATCCCGCCCCTTATGAATATTTATAGGCCATGAAGGCCTTTCTTTCTGGCCCCTCCTATGGGCGTTTCTCACCCTGCCTCCTAATGAATATTAAAATTCACGGGTCCTAATGACCCGATGGCCCCCGCGGCGCTCAGCCGCCTACTTTAAGCGCCTAATGCGCTTTCAAAACAAATACCGTACCCCTAATGAATACGGGCGGTCAGCACAACATGTGCTGCCGCCGACTTACCGCTCTGCGGTCTCCTGGGGCTTGCTGGGCTGAAGGGAGGTGGGAGGGATGCTGGCAGAGGGAAGGAAAACGAACCGGCAGCTGGGGGGATGACCAGGGGGCCTCCGACGGCCTAAACGGGACTCGGCGATGTGGCGCTTCTCTGCCGCTGGCGTGGGACCATGAATTTACTTGGGAGAAACTTCGGGGGGCTAGAAATAATAAACAGAGGGCTAAAAGCCCATAAAATGTGTCGGGACTGCGTTCTTTTCTTCGTGGTGCCCCGATGGCACCACCGACAACCGCAACACTGCAGCATCGGACTCTTCAGTGGACTGGAGGAGGGGAATCACCAAGGAGTCAACAGGATTGGCTTCACAACCACCAGGTAAGCCACAAGTCCCTGTTGCACTCCTGTGATCCTCTCTACTCCACAGTCCACCAGCAACTGACTAACTGTGGAATGGGATTTGAAAGTTAAAACTGTCTGGATTCTAGAATGGCTGGATTGGAATGCTGTGCATGAGCCACTCAGCACAGTGTTCTATCCAGCCATTATGACATGGAATGCTTGCAAGATCTATCTTTTGACCACCTGTAAGTGCACAGGTGCACTTTTCCTATTATTTACAGTGTTTTGTGTGTGCAGGGAGGTTGACTTTTATGTCTAGGGGCCCCTTTTGTACAGTACCCTGCTGCCTACCCCTGCAGCAGGTACTGTAAGCACCTGTGTATTCTGTGTTCATTTAATTTAATTTTATTTTTCTGTAATGACCACCTTTGGAGCATTACACCTGTGTCAATAGAGCCCCAGTAGTTCAAGTTTTCACTCACAAGTAGAAAGGGACTGAGAAATCACTGGTTCTTAGGGGCAACCCCTTAATGGCCTGAAATATTGTCACAGCTGCTCAGAGAAAAGAGACAATGGAAGTGTCCTCTAAAGCTATGGACTTTGTGAAAGGAATGTTTCTTCAAGCATGTTGTCAAATGCCTGTAACAAAGGAAAACCAAACCATGAGTACAAGGGTCATTTGCAAAATACTTTTGGGACATCTGGTGTTGTATGTGCCCTTTACCGGCTAGATTACAGTCACTCAGAACCTTGTTCACCACAAAAAAATGTGCTGTTTAAATATGCTGATGTAAGGATGTCTCTAGCAGCCCAGTGGGGTTGAAGAATCCAATTTTGGTTTCCTAAAGTAATGGCAGAGTCTGACTTTTGGCCAAGATTTGCAGAACCTCACTCATGGACTAAGTGTAGATATAACTGATTACCAGAGAGGAACCATGTTTTCTGAAGATGTTAACAATCCTCCCATCTCGTCTGGGTTGTCCCCATATAAATGTGTGGAAATTTCCACTATTTTACACTCATCAGAAATCCAGAGATTTCTCAGCACAGGGGTTCATGTGGAAAGTTACAGTACTGCCTCTGTGTAAGTGTGTATGAAATGTTTCTGTTTACTGCAAGTTATTTCCATCTGTAGGAACAGTTACAACCTTGGAAAACCATCCTATTTTGCTTTACCATCTTGTCAGAAATAAAGCCATTCAATACAATCCCAATTTTATGGTTGTGGACAATCCATCTGACAGTCACTGAGTGAAATGTTTTGGGGTCCCTCATATAGGAGACACAGCATACCCCAGCACTCCTCTCCCAGACTTGGGTTAAATATAAATGTGATTTTGTGCTGTAACCCCCCCCCCCATCCTCTTAGATGCCCTAGCCAAGTGTTTACCCTTACGCCAGGGATGATACTTCTTTTCTGCCAACTTGTGGATTGTTGTTTTGTCTGTGTAACAAGTAGGGGGATCCTGGTTGCAAGATGTTGTTCTTGGCTGGGGTAAGGGTTGCACTTGTGAGCTGCACTTTCTCTCTCAGAAGACACTGTTCCTAGTGGCTATGTCATATGCAAGATGCATTTTGGAGTTGCAGGCTCCGGTTGCAGACCCACCCTTTTTTATTTTTCACAAGAATAGGTTTACATTACATACTAATTCTCATTTCCTTCTGAAAGTAGTAACTGAGAGAACAATAAATCAGACTATTGACCTTCCTGTTTATTTTCTATCCTCTGCAGATGGTGGGGAATGTTGTTTACATACGCCGGATGTCCGCAGGATGCTGCGCTGGCACTTGGAACATACCAAAGATTGCAGAAAATCCTCACAATTATTTGTAGCTTTTGTTCCTTGGATGGTGGGCTCCCCACTTTCTAAAGAAGGTGTCCAAATGGTTGGCCAGGTGTATAATTTTATGTTAGCAGAAGCATGGTAAGAAGCTTCCTGGTTGCATTCATACTCATTCCACACATGAATGGGAGCTGGGGGTTACTTCAGGGGCTTATTTCCTAAACCCTGCCCACTGATGATTTAGAAACATAGAACAATAGACAATAATGGCAGAAAAAGATCAATGGTCCCTTCAGTCTACCTGAGTTCCCTATTTACCCCTGGCACCTGTCGTGAGCTAGCCATCTGCCAATCATTATTCACAAGCTATATTCCTGTTATATATTGTTTTATGTGATTTCTGTGTATGTTTGAATGCTAATGTAACAGGGAATGGGTTTTTTTTTTCAAATGGTTAATATTCATGTAACCTGGGATTCCCAGGGAACCTAGAAGTTGAATTTCCTGCCTAGCTAACACAGGGGTCTTAAACCAGCTTGTATAATCATAAAATCTTACAAAGTGCTTTTTGATCTCAGGAACTATGATAGCATATCACATTTTATGAGGCCCATGAATATTTTTGCCAGGAAATACCTTCCTAACAGGCCTGTGTGAGGTACAATAACAAACATTTGTCAATGCAGAATCTTTGCTTGCTGGCATTGGCACTGGTAATGTAGAAGTTACAGAGCTGGATAATAGGAATGGCAGTGAAGTATTGAACTGAAGTCAACCCCACCACCACTCTGCAGAGAGGGACAGGCATTGGGTTGTGCCTTTGGGTTGTCAGGCATAACGGCCATGCCATTTCACCACACCCTACCCTGCAGACACTGACAAGTGTCAAGGTGTGCCTTGGGGTCTTTGGCCCTTATGCACACCCCATTTCATCAGAAAATATGGTGAGATGGGTGCGATATAGGAGAATGGGGTGAACTTTGGGGCCAAAGAGTCCAAGGCATACCTCGATGCCTCTCACTGGCTGCAGGGTGTGGAATGGTATGAGCATTACAGGCAAGAATTCCAAGTCACACCCCTGATGCCTGTCATTCTCTACAGGATGGGGCCTTATAGTTGGAAACCCTAACACCTCAGGCATTCGTTGGTGTTTTCACCCCAAATTTTCAACATGGTTTTTTTGTGACCCCCACCTCATGAACAGTGGCAATATCAGTTTGTTAGCCAAAAGCTGCTTATTCACAGCGACTACGGCATTTAGCACCATAGGTGCAAAAACACATTTCGAACAGGATGTGAAAAATGACTGCTGTACTGTTCATGGGGAGGTGTAAAAAATGGCAATGTTGCAAATCTGCAGTAAAAATATTAAAAAAAATGGTGAAGTCATGTGCATGCATAAAAACTGTGCAACGCACACCCATAGTGTAATTAGTTTGGTGATTTTTTTTTACAGCAGACTGTCAACACAGGCATTTTGGGACCTCTGATTGTGAACAGTGTCACTGTGATTTTCTTTATCTGTCCCAAACAATGATTTCCCACAGCGACCATGCATCTCTGTGCTGAAAGTGTGAAAACACATTTCGGCCATGTTGCAAAAAATGACAGCTGTACTGTTCATAAGGAAGTGTGGAAAAATACCACTGGTGAAAATCTGGACTGAAAATATTACAAAGTCATGAACTTAAGAGGGTGCGTGGAAACTGTGCAATACTCACTCGTAACACAGTCATTTTATGGACTGCAGTCTAGGGAGAGGGGGTGACCAGTAGGGTGCTACAGGGATCGGTCCTGGTGCCAGTCCTGTTCAATGTCTTTATTAGTAACATTGCAGAACGTCTGAAGGGAATTTTTTCACCAAATTTTCAATATAGCCATTTTAAGACCTCTGCTCATGAACAGTGTAACTGTGATTTACTTAATCTGTCCCAAATGTTGCTTCCGCACACTGACTGCACCATTGTGCGCTACATGGGCGGAAGCGCATTTTGGGTGACGTGAAAAATGGCAGCTGTACTCTTCATAAGAAAGTGTAATAAAATGGCAATGTTGAAAATCTGGAGTGAAAATATTGAAAATTCGCAAACATACGAGTGTGTGTAGGAACTGCGCAACGTACGCTTGTAAAACAGTCATTTTTAGGAATTTTTTCACCAAATTTTCAACATAGCCATTTTAAGACCTCTGCTCATTAACAGTTTCACTGTGATTTTCTTAATGTGTCCCATACATTGATTTCATACACCAAATGTGCCATTGTGCGCTACATAGGAGGAAACACGTTTTGAGCAAGATGTGAAAAATGACAACTATACTGCTCATAAGGAGGAGTGGTTAAATGGCAATGTTGAAAATCTGGAGTGAAAATATTGAAAATTCGCTAACTTACGAGCGTGTGTAGGAACTGCACAAAGCACTCTCATAAAACAGTAATTTTTAGGAATTTTTTCACCAAATTTTCAACATAGGCTTTTTGGGAGCCCACCTTATGAACAGTGGCAGTGTCATTTTGTTACTTGGTCCCGAAAGGTGATTTTGCACAGTGACTGCAAAATCACCCTTCGGGCCAGATTAATGCCATGACAGTGAGAGCATTCATGAAAAGGGGTCCCAAAAAAAACCATGTTGAAAATTTGGTGAAAAATTCTAAAAAATGCCTGAAATATGCAGCAAAGTTGAAAAAACCCTAGCTATCCCATTATACAGCTTACCAGCATTTCCTCAGTTTCCGGTAGGCTTTGAAGAGTGCAGATGTGTTCCTGGTCCACCGAAGATCATCACGCTGGAGTCCACGGGTAAGTATGGGGTGAGGGGGTGTGGGGAGGCAGGGTGCACAGTGGGTGGGCACAGATGGGGCGGAGACAGTGAAGGACCACTTTTCTGTTTCAGGGTTTGTTTTTTTAAAAAACAAAGGCTGATATGATGTGGGACGTTTGCCATGCTGGGGTGGGCTCCCAGCATGGCACAAGGACGGCTGTTTGGGGGGGCATGGAGCTGACAGGGGGGTTGGGCACCCTCGTTGGGATAGCATCTGTTGCCACGCTGGGTTAGGCTCTCAGCATGGCACCCTGTACTCTCTGGGGGGGTGACAGTGGAGCCGATGACAGATGGCCACCCTTGTTGGCTATACATGTGTAGCCACGCTGGGGTGGGCACCCAGTGTGGCATGTAGAACTCGGTTTTGGGGGTGCAGCACAGCCAACAGGGATTGGCACCCCCATCAGCTATACAGAGTGGGGGGGCGAACACACAGTATGTGTGCATGTGTGTGTGTGTAAGGGGAACGCGCATGAACAGGCGATATCTTGTCGCTGCTCACTGAAGTGGAGCTCCCCCTTTCAAATGTATGCAAATGCATTTTGGACTGCTGTTATAGACAGCTCCAGCAGGCATTGGAGAACTGCGGCCACACCTACAAACACACTGACTGAATTGAAAGAGGGCTGCCACGCCTCCAAAAACTCTGATCATGGCACTATGTTTCTTGCACATGCGTGCAAGAAAACATAAAAAGGGAATGCGTCCTTCTTACAGTATTGTGTGAAATTTCCTTCCAGTATGTTACTGTAAGAACTTCAGACTTCAAAGAAGTTAATTCTGAACCATCATAAATCATGCTGTGGGTCAGTGGTGAGAAAGTAAACTGGTTGTCTTATGACTGGAAATCTGATGACACTGCAAATTTCAGAAATGTAGTTAAGCTCTCCAATACAGAGCAAGTTTGCCATTCTGGTTTGGGACATTCTCCTGAGCAAAACAGAACTACCCCCAAGCTGCTACACAGAAAAAAGGACTTTGAACATTTTCATCTTTAAGGTAAAGAAGTAGTTAAAACAGTTTTAAGGCATTTAAACTGCATACTTTCCAAAATGTGTTTCCATACTCTAACCTAATTAATATATGTTCTTGTCAAGAGTGTCAACTTTTTTGAACCTTTGAGGGTGCTCACTGCCAGTAGGTAATATTCTTCCTGTGACCAGGTTCCCTAGTAATCTTTTTTTGCAGGCTGCCCTTTAAAAAATTGAGGGTGCTTAAGTTAATTTTGTGGGTGCTTAAGCACCCAAGCACCCATGGAGTCAGTTTCTATGGTTCTCATTTAGTTGTATGCATTTATCTAAATACTTTTAGTAAATCTTTTGTTTCCTAAAGAAATTCTGCCTGCATGAGATTCCTTATATTGAATGTGTTACTGTGGAAGTTTTATTACAAATCTCTGATGACTGTTTATGTTTAGAAGGGTCACCAAATAGCAACCAAATTGAAAAGGGTCAGTAGGGGGATCTGGCAGGATTAGGTAGAGTACCGGAGTCTTATACAAGTCAGCTGGGATTGTGAACTGGGCTATTGCATGTCCTGTAGGGCAAAGGCCAAATCAGGTTTTTGCACTGCTACCCCAAAAAGGGTGTGCTTACTTGGGCCTTCCTCCTGTGTGTAACAGCCATGAGAAAGGGTTCATATTTGGCCACAAAAATTGAGACTAATATTGTGCCCTTATCCAAAGTATAGAGGGACGCTCTGAGACCTTGGGGCAAGTGTTCTGTTGTAAACCTAGCAGACACAAGGAGGGTATCCCTGTTTTCCCCCCTTCTCTGTCACAGATTGCACATGGAGTGGACACTGTGAGCTCAGTGATGTGACCCTCATAAGTGGGTTCATGATAGCACCTACTGTCCCTCCAGGGTCTTAGCTCTCCCTATACTTCCCCCAATTCCCCTCCCAGCTTCTGCTGCCCCAAGCAACCACTATATCTTTCATTCTATCCCAGCCATTCTTGACCCCACCAATAATTGCAGACTGTTCCACAGCTCCACCACCCTTTCTGTAAAATAATACATCCTCATATCCTTTCTGAGCCTCCCTCCTGTCCGTTTCCATTCATGTCCATGTGACCATGAACTAGTTTTCAAGCTAGATAATTTCCAGGAATTCACCTTATTCATTTCTTTTAGGAACTTGAAGGTCTCTTTTATATCTCCTCTCTCCCTTCTGGTCTCCTGCGAGTACATGCTCAGTGCTTTGCGGCCCTCCTCATAGGATCTGCCCTGTTGGCCCTGAATCATTTCTGTTACCCTGAGCTACACTGCCTCCAACCTATCTCTATCCTTCCTGAGGTGAAGACTCAAGAACTGGGTGCAGTACTCTGTGAGTGGCCTCACCAATGATCTCTATAGGAGAAGTATTATCTCTTCCCTTCTGCTATCAATACCCCTCCCGATACATCCCAGCATCCTACTTGCTTTGCTATATGCCTTGTTGCACTGACTTAATTGTTTGAGGGAGTCACTGATGATAACTTCAAGGTCCCGTTCCTCAGCCATTGTGCTAAGTCTCACCCCACCTATCCAATACTCTTTCTTGGGGTTTTTGTTCCCTTGCACTTTTAGGCATTAAAGTTTAGCTGCTAAACCTTAGACCACCCTTCTAGACTTCATTCATCATTCTGCATTTCCCATCACTATCCACCCTCCCACAGAGCTTAGTGTTATCTGTGAAGAGATACAGCCTGCTCTGGATACCTTCACCAATGTTGCTAATGTATATATTGAAGAGGATAGGTCCCAGAATAGATTCCTGTGGTAGACCACTCATAATCTTCCTCTCTGCTGACTTGACCCTGTTGACTACAACCCTCTGCTGCTTTCCCTTTAGCCAGTTACCTACCCAGTTTACTATGACCTTTAGCTACACCCAGATCCTCCATCTTCTTCAGCAAACATCTATGAGCATCAAGTCAAAGGCCTTGCTGAAGTTTAAGTAGAGCAAATCCACAGAATGGCCCCTATCCAATTACCTCATCACCCAGTCAAATAAAACTATTGGATTAGTCTGTCAAGACCTCTATGCCATGAATTTGTGCTGTTTACTATCCTGGAACCCATTGCTGTCCAAGTAGTCCATGAGGTCCTCTTTGACCAGTGACTCCATCAGCTTTCCTTCAATAGAGGTAAGATTAACAGGTTTGTAGTTCCCCGAATGCTCCTTGTCCCCACCCCCATGGAGCAGAACATACGTTCGCCACCTTCCAATCCTTCATAAAGTAAACATACTTTCTGGAGCAGAGATGAAATGGGGGGACATGATAGAGATATTCAAATAGATAAAAGGAATCAACATGATCTAGACAGGAAACCTATTCCAGGAGAACAAAACAATGCATGCTAGGGGTCTGAATCTCTGCCAAGTGGGAAGCAGATTTAGAACCAATGTAAGGAAATACTTTTTCACAGAGAGGGTGATAGAACCATGGACCAGCCTGACCCTAGAAGTGGTAGCATCGAGGACAGTACTGGAATTTAAACTACCATGGAACAGACAATGTGGGCACCAAAGGGGTAATAAAAACAAGTAGGGGGTAGAAATGTCTTGGCAGACTAGATGAATCACACGGTCCCCATCTGCCATCTACTTATTATGTTCTTTGGAACTACCCTGTCCTTAGAAAGCTGTTGAATAGATCTACCAGAAGTTAAGCCAGTTCTGCTGCAAGCTCCTGGAGTAACCTCGAATGCTATCCATCTGATCCCAGGGCCTTATCTATTTTTAGTGCTACCAGCCCTTTCTGGATCCTTTTGCTTGTAAATATTGACTGCCTCATCTCTGGGACCCCCTTGGTGGCCACTTTGATGCCACTCTCTGGCAAGGACCCATTGTTCTCCTTAGTGAAAATTGAGTTAAGTAATCATTAAGCATGGCGCCCTTTTGCCCATCCTCCTCTATTGCTCCACCTCCCTCTACTAACCTTACAATTCCACCTCCTTTTTTATCTTAGTGTATCGGAAGAACTGTTTTTCTCTGCTCTTGACCCCCTCTGCAATATGTAGCTTTGTGTCAGCTTTTGCATCCCTAACCACCCTCTTTGTCTCCCTGTTTTTCAGTATTTATTCTCCTAATTCTTCCTCTCCCTGCTTTTATTTATACTTGTAGAAGGCCTTTTTTTTTGCTTTCATCGCTTTCTGGACTCCTACTGAGAACCATAACAGTCTCTTAAGCATGTTCTTTTTAGTTACTGTTCTCATGCATAACTTAGATGACTCAAGAATGGCTCCCTTAATTCCCCATCTCCCTTTTATCCCCCTATGTTGTTCACCCAAACTAACTTTTCCCTGACCAGCTCTCTCAGTCTACTGAAGTCCGTTCATCTGAAATCCAGCACTTCAGTTCTTGATTAGGGTTTTCCGAACTCAAGGGCAAGTTCAAACCAAATGGAATTATGATTGTTGTTCCCCAGTGGCTCCCCTGTTCTCACAGCTCCAATCACCTTTGAGCTTGTGAGCACCACGTTGAGAATTACATATGTGCTGCTGCCACTTGGAGTACCGGTCATACATTTAGTATTATTCTTACTAGGTAAGTGTCTACACCATGCTCTAGCATTTGTGTCCATAAAATGCTTCTAGAAATTGTATCAAAACCATCCAAACAGTCTATAAAGACAGCAAATAACTTCTGTTTTCTTAAATATACATATTTCTCTAGTAAGTGTCTGAGGGTGAAGCAGTTGTCGATTGTAGAATAGCCAGGTCTGACTCCTGCCCATAATTCACTTATACCACCTGTGTTGTTCATTTGGTTTAGAAAATTCTCTAGTATAACTTTATAGAAAATCTTTAGACTTATGTCTGATAAGCTTATGGACCTATACACGACCATGTCCAAAACACAGTCTTTTGTGTGGACTGGAATAGTTACTGAACTCTTCTAAGAGGGGGGAACAAAGTTGTTTTCCATACATTTGTTATAAAATGATGCCAGAGGGTAGCATCAGTCAGAGGTGTTATATAGGTAGGCTTCTGCTGGAATTATATCTGGGCCATGGGCTTTTTTTATTTCAAAGATTTGATAGCAAAAGATACATCTTTAATTGATATCTGTAGAGTGCTAGCAGGCCCATTTAGGTAACCTTCAGCTAGTGCTGTGCTTTTAATTGAGGGAGCGAAGAAAACTCCCTTAAAATATTGAACCCATTGTGATTCTGAAATTCGAGCCAATTCTATCTTTATAATTATTTGTTCCCCTGGCAATTAATTGCCAGACCCCCTTATCATCTTTCTCCAGTATGACCTTCAACATTCTATTCCACTGCTCATGTTGGAACTCTAGTTTTTTCCCCTTTAGGAAGATCTTATAGCGCTTCCTTTCCTGGTTCCATAAAAAGGCTCCTAACTCCAACTTTTTTAGCTGCTTTAGTCAATTATCTTAACTTGAACTTATAGGCTTTGCACTCAGAAACCAATCATGGACTTTTTTGCAATCATTTTTTTACACTTACCTGCTTATACAGGCTCTCTCTCAAATATTCAGATATTGTTGAAATCTGTAACCATATCTCATTAGTATTTGAGGACTGAAAACTGTCACTATTGATTGCTGCTGTCAAATTACTGATTAATTTCCTTGTATGATCTTCTAACAAGCAATTCCACATTAATTCTTTATTCATTCTGCATGCTATGACTGGGAATATCGGGCCGCTTTTTTGAGCATGGCTGGCAGTCATGCCTCTCAATAAAATTGGTAGATGATCACTCTCTGCTCGTGTTACAATATATAAATTACTCCATACGTCTACTCTTCCTGACCTTAATGCAAGATCTAGCAGGGAGGTACCAAAAGCTTTATAATAAGTGCAATGGCCCTCCAAATCCCCCCTTTAATCTACTGTTTAGGAGGACGAGGTTCAAATCTTTGAGAATCTCTCTAAGAATTAAGCCTGCTTTGTTAACAGTATTTCATTTCCAGTAACAATTATTTGAATCAGTTCCAAATGCTATGAGAACAAAACTTGGAGCGTTAAGGTGGCACATAGCTGTTTATCAAAATAACATTGTTACCTCGACTCTTGAATGAAGTCACAATAACATTATTTGACAAGTGTAAAACCTGTATATTGCAAAGGAGACCATTTTAAAATAGGCTGCTAAACCTCCATAGCATCTTCCTTATATGGCATTCCTTAATTTTGGCTTGTGGAAAAGCTGGCAACCATTCATTAAGATATTACTGTTAACTGTTATGCCAAATTTCTTGAAAGCATAAAACATTACTTCTAGAGACAAAAGAGATCCAGTCATTATCTAGAAATTTCCGTTTCCACTCAACAATATTTCAGGATAGAAATGTTAAACCCCCTTTAGCCATTACCAAATCACTTTTAGCACTGTCCTCTGATGTGGTTACATTGGCGTAATCCTGGTTAATAAGTTGGGAGCCATTCTCTATAACCCACCAATCCTGTGTATTTATTAGACACAGGAATAGAGAACAAATTGTCAATATTACGTACTGGCAGTTGGACATTCTGATTTTGTGGAGCAGCATGGTGAACAGTCTCAGTGTACAGTAGTCTATTAAGTAATAACCAAGAGATTCCATTATGCCACATTTTCTATGATTCTGTCAGCTACCATATTATTTTAACCAAAATATATACTGCATGTGGCTGCCTTGTTTACTGCATACTGCCTTTAGAATTCCATTCCTTTGTAATGAGATTTGCAAAAAGTTGCAAAAAAAGTTACATATTGAACTTGTAAATTTGTTATTAATTTTGTGAGCCATTTTAGACATGCCAAACAGACTTATCCAAACTGGCTTTCTTGTCTCCTTAAGTGTGGTTTTACTGTATCCGTTAAACAAATGTCTATTAGGAAATAGAATATGAATCCCACTGTGCAACAGAGAGGACTCATTGTATCATATGTCATTTGCTATTTTGGGGACAGAAAACTATGCATCTATTGCATTTATTGAGTCATCATTTGCAACTATAACTTCTTCTATGTCCTCCATATGAATCAAGATATCCACTGATCCTTATTAAGAAAATAATTTGTGATTCCAAGTCAGGGTTTCTCATGTCAATCCGTTTGGGTGGATTATGAAACCTCAAGTTTGGCCTCTCTGACCTGTAATCCTTATTTGGTATAAGTAAGTATCCTAGGGTCATTAGCAGGGGCTTTTGTGAGACTGATGGCAAGATACTGTTTTCCCTATTTTTTGATAAGGTTTCCTCAGTTTTGTACAACAATAGATCCACTCTTTATGCAGATGATGCCGTGATTTATTTCCAGGGAACTACAATTGGTAAAATAAATGAGGAGTTAACAAATGAAATGGCTAGGTTATAACAGTGGCTAGCAACTAATAAAATGGCGTTGAACAAAATAAAAATGAAAACTATAATCTTTGGGACTGTATTTAGATCGAGGGAATGGGGTCAATCTCCATATTTTTGCCCATGTTGGTATTCCGTATGAAAAGATAAAACATTTTCAGTATTTGGAAGTCACTTTGGATCCAACTTTGAGTTACGATTCTCATTTGGCCAGAATGACAACTAAAGTTCACACTAAAATTGCATTATTATACAGATTGAAACCTTTCTTGACTAGAGAAACAAGAGTGGTTTTTGTAAAATCTTGTTTATATCCAATTGATAATTGTGCTGCTTTACTCACAGATAATGTCTCATCTAATTTTTTATCTAAGAAATCAACTCTATTACAGCTGATTGGAAAATTTGCACTGTCTGCCCCTAGGTTGACACATCATTGTGTAATATTGAGTGAGATGGGCTGGTTGCCTATTCAGTTAAACTACAGATATTTGCTTTCAAAATTTATATTTAGATTAATCCGTTTTGGTGCTCTTAAAAATGTGTTGAAATATCTTCAGCCATATCAATCTCATTATTTTTCTAGATCTAGGATTAATGAGGTATTTAAACTTCCTCTATGAGGACTTCTTGTGGACAGTGAGCCTTTGCATATGTAGCCCCAAATAACTGGAATGGACTGCCACTGGAAATTAGGAATGTAAGGTTCAATTAGCATTTTTCTAGCACTTTGTATCAATATCGTATGCATTTTTATTGAAAGTTTTATATTTAATGAGTAATTATTGTAGAATCTATGTATTTTATGTCATGTACGATGTATTGTATTCTAAAGGTTTTGCATGAATTTGTGGGTTGCACCTGAAAAAAGAATTGATTTTCCAGCGTGCTTACCCATTATGCAAATAAAATAAAAAACAAAATACCCTGCTGAGGGCTATTACTTGATGGCTTGTCCTCTACTTCCTTGCTGTCCCCCTTGTAAAAAGATAACACCCCATAATGGTGTCCTAGTAGATCTTTGCAGCAGTTTCCCAGAAGTTTAACCTCCTCCTCAAGCTTCCCCAGAGTCATTCACAGCCTCTTGGTCTGTGTATTAATCTCAATATTCATATTCCCTTTAAGGAGAGTATTGTCACTGCTCACAATCTACGCAGTCTTAAGGGGAGAGCTCTTAACTGGAGAATTTCCTTGTATCCTCTTGCTATTTTTTACATCACCCTCCTCTTTACTATCTTTGTTTCCCCTTTCTTTTTTCCTTTTGAGTTTACCTGCTTTATCTTTGCCCTGGGGTGGGCTGTCTGGGATTATAATTGTGGTAAATTCTAACCTTATGTCAGTGTCAGGATTTTCAGATATGTTAAGGGACCTTGAAGAAGACTTTGGTGTAAGTTTAGCTAGCTTACTATTGATGCCATCAAGTCTGGCACCAGTAAATGCTATGATTTCCTTCAGGGTATAAATCTTATTTCTCGTAATCACCAAATGTTCCATTAGCATCAGGTGTGCTATATATGGGTTCTTAAGAAGATCAATTATCTCTAAGCTTAAGAGGGAAGAAACATATTTCAGTTTGTCACTGGTAGCTACAGACCCTTGGGCAGTACCCTCCATCTCATTTCAGTAATCACTAGAATTAAAACTACAAACTTTTTTTTACCTTCAATGCTTTTTAAACCAATGATAGTGTCCTGCAGGGCCTGCAGGACCTCCTCTAGTTTCCCCCTTGCAATACAGATACTCTTGTCCTTATCACCAAGCCCTGAGGCACTAGTCCCCCTTGAGTGATAGCTAGCTTCTAGGCTAATTAGGTAATTGTTTCTCTCTGTTTTCTGCTCGTTGACTAAATCAGCAGGAGGAGATCCCATCATCTCTGGGTCTATATCTTTAATGTATTGTACATAATAGACCTCTTCTAGGTAGTCCCCCCCAGGAATTGTCTCATTACAGAAACTACTCCGGTTAGGGTTGGATGTCCAATTAAGTATTGATGTTTTTTTACCATCTGAAAAATTACTTGTAAGTTCAGAAATCATGGTTTGTTTTAGCTTGTTGCTGTTATTCCTTTTCCCTTAGGGAGGGAAATGGAGTTCCTCGTATAGTGGGGAACTATTAACTATTATTGCCTGATTTCAATTGAGCTTCAACACTTTGCCCCTAGGTTGTGAAATTATATTCCACTTGGGTTCCATGCTAGTACTACATATATGGGTTTCAAAAAATATCTTTGTAAGCACCTTTTAGTTACCACTACGTGTAAATGCTCCCCCGATGGGTAACTGGACAACTATGGTATGGATCCTGTACAAATCTTGATGTGTACGTAATGGATGACATACTGTTATATTGATGTACTTGCTTCAATTTGTTTTGCTTGCTGTACATGCTTTAATTTGTAAATAGGAAATCATCTATATGTTGGATACGTATCCAGTCCCTTTCACTATCTTACTTTTGAATGTTATACTCCTGTACATGTTGTTTCTGTTCATACATTGTAATAAGTCATATGCTGCATTCCTGTTGTTGTACTGTCCCGGGTCGTACCTGAAAATAGGCAGTTTCTGTCTCGTGTACCCACCTGATTAATAAAAACTAAATAAATAAAGCATTAAAGTATTGAAATCGGGCAGTCCTAATTGGTCCAGTACACTTAGATGTCAGTACACCGAAGTATAACAGTGATTTATAAGTATAGCACCCTAAAATGCAACCATTTATCCCACACGTGCTCTTGTATTAGAAGCAAGCTGTAAACCTAAACCTAACACAGGCTCTGAATAACACCCCAAATTAATAATACCAAAGATGACTGATGGCTAAAAACTAGTCTGCTAATTACCTAAATAATGCTTAATAATAAACCAATTGCAAAAATATAACAGAGGCTGAGAAGATGTGGCAAAGTGTATCTTAAAATAATGTTCATAAGAATTATAGACTCTCAAGTTCATTGGGTTCTTTTCTTCTCCAAGTACTAATAGTTTTAAAGAACAATTTAGAGATACTCTTGCAGGTCTTGAGGTTCTCACTGTTCATGCACGTCGTGCACAGACTACACAGGCAGGTTTCTCTCAGCTGCTTTTGTGGCTCACTCACAAACTGTAGGAACTTTAACTTTGATTCAGTACACCACGCTAACGTTTCCTTAGGACTCGGCAGGGCACGGTCAAAATATCTTTCCTTTTTTTTTGATTGAATAGCAAATTTTTATATGGACACATGGGCTCTAATTAGATTGGGTCTTACATTAAGTTATCCAGCACTTTTTTTTGCAAACAAGGGAGTCAGGCAGAGTTGTTTCCTGGCCACCCACCCTTTTTGCTTGTATACAGATCAATTATTTTTTTTTTGCGCTTCCTGCACCCTCGACTGGCCACTCCTTCAGGCTGCCAATGGACCCCCATCCCACTGTATCATCCCCCAGTGCCATCTACCATCTCCCCCATGTCACGACATATCCCTTTACTGGGAGAGGCCTTCCCTGGGCCCACAGTAGGTGAGATGGCATCCAAACCCATACCAGATGCGCAATGAGGGATCCACTCTTGGAGGCCACTCCAGGTTTCATGGTGTAGGGGGATCCGGGTGACCATCATCTGGCTGGCCAAGCAGCAATTTTCCATTTTATCCCCAGCCCACCCATCTCCCACACAGACTGGTCTGGCAGCAGTGGCATCCTGGGAGCAGGGGCGTTCAGCAGCATGTCGAGGCTTCACACCACCAAGAATGCCTTACCATAAGCCACCACCAGTAGCCACCTAACAAGTGGTCTGGTACCATCCCACCTCTTTGGGAGGGAAGCATCCAAAGGACGCTCTTAACTCCCTCCCTACTGGACTCCACTCCTGATGTCTAGGTGTGGGGCACGAACCCAAGTCACCAGTGTGCCAGAGTGAATACTCATCACTCAGCACCATGGAGCCAGAATAGATAAATTCTTAAGGGACATAGAGGTGCTAGAATTGGACACCAAGAAATTCTGGTTTTGTTTGTCCAGCGCTTGCCTTCCCAGATGACCTAATTCTTCTTTCATTATCTAGAAAAGGTTTATAAAAAAAAATTATTGAAGATGTCTACCCATAATCCTAAATTACAAATAAACTACTCTAAAACAAAGACTCTGATTTTTGAACAAAATAAGGTTAAAAATTACTGAAAAATTGGAAACCAGAAACTAGAATCTGTGGGTGCTTATGTCTACTTAATATTGACCTTCTCCTCAGATAGGCTATGGACAAAATATATTCAAAAAATAATGAAAAAAAAAACAGTTATGGGCCTGAAAAGAATTAAATTACAGCTATGGAGGTTTCTCCATCGGGCCTCTCATGAATGTAATAAAGGCTAAATACTTTTATCAGACATTATAAGGAACAGAGATATGGGTTTAAAAAAGCTTATAATCCCTCTATATAAGATACTGAGATCAGCCCTGGGCATCACT
Source organism: Neoceratodus forsteri (assembly GCA_016271365.2). NCBI lineage: Eukaryota > Metazoa > Chordata > Ceratodontiformes > Ceratodontidae > Neoceratodus > Neoceratodus forsteri. The sequence continues at coordinate 1,674,214,962 of CM028129.1, forward strand.
CCCTCATATCTGGCAGTATATTTAAGAGCTGAATTAGGTTTAACAAATGCCAGTGCAAATAGTGATGTAAGAAGAATTAACTACTGGTTACACCTCACCAGGTTTCCACAGAAGAGACTTCCCAGCAGGTGTCTGCAAGAAAAACAGTCTTGGATTCAGCATGCCTGCAGATATCGTAATTGGCTGAATGAGCTTTATTATAATGTAAGAAAATATGACTTGGATTTTCTAAATAGGTTAACAAGAATATAAAACTAAGTGTAAAACATAAAAAATATATTAAAACAAAGATAGGCAACTGCTGGAGCAAACTAAGAGTCGGCTCCTGATCAGGTGCTACGGCTGAAACTACCATCTCCAGGGATGCAGCGCCAACTCTAGCTGCCATCCTCTCCACAAAGGGCTGCCTGTTGGGGCAATCAAGTATGACTCTCCTGCGGCTTTCCCTGCTACTCCTTTTGGTGACTGTTTAAGGGCTTCTGATTGGCCAGGACCTCTGGACTGGGGAATCCTATTGGCTCTTCCTTGTAGCCTGTTCCCCAAGTCTGCCCGGCTTGGCATCTCTGCATTCTACTTGCTGCTTTAAACTAGGAGTCAGCCCCTGATCGGGTGCTCCGACCAAAACCACCACCCCCAGGGACACAGCACCAACTTTAGCCGCTGTCCTCTCCACCAAGGACTGCCTCTCAGGGCAGTCAGGAATCAGCCCTTGATTGGGTGCTCTGGCCGAAACCACCATCTCCTGGGATGCAGCGCCAACTGTAGCCACCATCCCCTCCACCAAGGACTGCCTCTCAGGGCAATCGGGTATTGCTCTCCTGTGGCTTTCCCATCTACTCCTTCAGTGACGGTTCACGGGCCTCTAATTGGCCAGGACTGCTGGACTGGAGAATCCCATTGGCTCTCCCTTCTAGCCTGCTCCAGGACTGTAGCTTTGTTTCTCCCCAAGTCTGCCAGCTTGGCATCTCTGCATTCTACCTGCTGCTTTAAACTAAGCAATTCTTTCTCAAATAAAGTGTAATCACTGCCTCTGTTTTACTGTTAGTTCTAGATAGCCTAAAATATATTTTTGTGCTCTGAAATGTGTTTACTCGAACTGTGATAAGTGATTACAGCCTTTTAGATATAGTGGCTGATTACTTCTTAGCTATATTGTAAAGGTTGCATTTTTCTTTTGTCTCTATCCCCTCTCTCCTTCTGCTGCCTAATTTCTCCTCTATTCTGTCTCCTCCCCACCTGTACCTCTGGGACCTGCCCGGCACATTTTCATACTTCTTTGTCTGATAAATTGCTGCACTCTACCTATGTCTCCTCTCCTAGTCTGCTCCCCGCCCACCTATTCTCCTTAATAACCCTGACTTTTCTCCCCCTTTCTGTCTTCCAGGAGTCGGTCCCTGATCGGGTGCTCCAGCCGAAACTACCATCCCCAGGGATGTGGCACCAACTCTAGCCGCTGTCCCCTCCACCAAGGGTCGCCTCTTGGGGTAATCAGGCACAGCTTTCCACACTACTCCTTTGGTGGCTGTTCACAGGCCTCTGATTGGCCAGCACCACCGGATTGGAGAATCCCATTGGCTGTCCCTTCTAGCCTGCTCCAGGGCTGTAGCTTTGTTTCTCCCTGAGTCTGCTAGCTTGGCATCTCTGCATTCTACCTGTTGCTTTAAACTAGGTGTAACCCCCGTGTTCCCAGGGGTTACTAGAATCCCAGTTAGAACCAGTAGTAGGCAGGGAAAGGCGGCTAGTGAAATGCCAGTTAAATGGGTTTCACACTGTCATGCTCTGGTCTCAGTCTCAGCTGAGCTGGAAGGTGATGTAATCTTGAACTCTTGCAGCAGCATAAGCCACACTTGTTGCCAGCTCTAGGGAGATAGCTTTAGGATGTACAGTTAGAGAGTGGAGTCAGTCTTGAGTAGGAGTTTCAGGAGAAGGCTGCAGCTTGCTGTGCAGCTCCTCACCTAGCTCTGACAGAGAGCTACCTCTTTGTTTTGGGTTGTTTGTTCTCACCCTAGAAGAAGATGTTCCATGTTAAAATTGTGAGCGCATAATAGCGCCTGAAACAATGGCGAATTCAAAATGGCGACTAGCAAGTTAGCGACCCAGCATTATAGTGCAGCATACATTGCTAAAGTGTCAAAATAGTGCCAACCGATGCATATGGCTCTACTGACTAATCTTATCATTGTCCCAAAAATCAGGTAAAGTTTTTAAATGACTCCACTGGGTCCATGTCTTGTTTTCCTTTAAACCACATCCATGTACCCATAATTCAATGCTACCTATCCCCACCTTAGCCCAATAGTCATTTAAAGGAGCACTTCAGATCACCTTTAGCGTAGCATACACATGGATTTTGATTTGGTGACCAGCCAGAAAGGTAAGCCCTTGGCAGTGTACTGTGGGTACACCTACAGGAAAGATAAAGAGAAGGGAGATAAGGTATACTGGCATTGTAAAAACTCTCGTAAGTTTAGCTGCCTTGCCAGAATGCACACTGCTGGAAACAAAGTGCTTGCTCTTGCTTTTGTCCCAACCGAAGATGTGGTTTGTACCTTCAATGCAATGCTGGAGTGGGAGTTCTTTTTGAACCATGCAGAGTTATTAAAGCCACTACTAGACAATTTTGAATCCATTTGGGTTGGAAAACGCTGGGGCAGGTCTGGAAGAAGAACTGCAGCATTCCCACCCAAACAATGGAATTGTTATGATGCCACCTCGAGGGGGCTTGCAAGAACTAACAATGCTGTTGAGGGGTGGCATTGCGGATTTAACTGAGGCAGTATAGCGCAGTGGTCTAAGGCTCTGAGCTGCAAATCTGGTGATATCCAGCAGATCAGACCTGGGTTTGAATCCCACAGCATCCACTTGCATACTGTGTGACCCTGAGCAAGTCACTTAACCTCCTTGTGCTCCCAGGTCGCTCCTGTAAAAAAGCTTTCAACTTGGTGTGCTATACCTGGTTAAACAACTAAATAAAAAAAAAAATAACTGTCACATAGGAGCCTGTCATCCCAGTATCAGAAACTGATCCAGTGCCTAAAGGAAGAACAGCGCCTAACAGAAATGAAAGTCGAGCAAATGGTGTTTGGGGTTGCAGCAGCATCAAAAAAAAAAGAAAGTACGAGGACATGAATTAAAGGGTGTGCTCAATTGTGAGTGAATACTCACAGAGGAGTAGGTATGACTGCCTACAAGGACTTGCCTACGATTTCCAGTTTCAAGTTTGATAAAATGTGTCTTCAGAGCATAAAAATCACCAATTCCACATATTTTTAATGCATTAATAAAGGATTATGTGCTGAACAGCACTGAATTGCAGCAATGCGAAAAGTCGCTATTTTGTCGTTGTCATGGTTGTGCTCTGGTTGTCATAGTTGTCTGGTTGCCATGGTTGTGCTCTGCTGGTAGCGAGTTATGACGTGGTAAGCTGTGACTTTTTTGGCTAGTGCTGTTGGATTACTTGTGGCTATTTTGTGCAAGTTAAATATTGTGGAGGTCTGTGACTGGTGTTATGATCTTCGGCGATGAGTCTCTTAGATTACTGAGAAGTCTGAGAGGTCTGTTATTTTTATATTACTTGTCGCAATTTGCAAGTTAAATATTGTGGAGGTTTGTGGTTCTTACCATACTGAAAATATGACCCTATTTCTTTCAGCCTTGCAGATGATCCCAGGGGCTGCTCCTGAACTTTAGGGGACGTGTAAGCCCAGGAGGGGTGCCTGCAATACTTATGATGAATTTCTCTGACAAAGGGACCCTGTCACCTAGACTGTTTCTGATTTAAAAGTGTCTGCCTACATTTGGAGTCTAGTGAGAGACTGTCCAAGTACAGAACTTTAAACTTTCTAACATGTTAGAGCTGTGTCGTGTAGTATGTTGTGTGAAAAACCTTTCAAGATAGCATCTACAAGTTTCTGTGAGGATGTTATTAACCAGATGAATGGCTGGGTGTAAACTTGAGAGCAAAAGGTGGGAGACCCCCCCATCTGGAGTAACCAGTTTACCTCTCTGGGTTTAGTTTGGGCACCAGTTCAATTTTCAGTCAGTGCATTTGGCCAGTACCTGATGGAAATAGTTACCCAGATGTGGGTTTTGGATTCTCTGTTTTCAGTTCACCTCAGTATAATGGGTGCTGGAAGATTTTGAGCCTGACTGTGCTCTTTTGTGGTTGTGTGTACCACCTTCATTCCTCATGATATATGGGAAAGTGTCCTAGTACTGGCCATGTGTGCCTAGTCAAGGGGAAATGTACCAGTAACTGGCCGTGTGTGCCAATCTCCATTTTCAGAACCTGAGTGTTCACTGGTATGGTTCAGTTTGGCCACTGGAACTAAATCATCCCATTCCAAGGCAAAAATATGGGACTTCAGAGGAGCTGACTTTGATAAGATGGCCAACAGAGTTAAGCTAGCCCTGACAAAAAGAAATACAGGTGAGGGGTACAGGCAAAGTGGGCAAGCATTAAGGATGCAATACTTGAAGCAACATCCCATTGTGTTAGAGAGAAAAGGAAGTGCAAAAGAAGAAGGAAACCACTTTGGTTCCCAAAAACAGTAGCAGAAAAGATCAGAGACAAAAGGCTGACCTTCAGGAAATATAAGGGAACGCAGCGGGATGAAGATAAGGAGGCATACTAAACTTCCCTAAGGGAAGCAGGGAAGGCAGTAAAACAGGTAAAGGGCCAAACCGAGGAAACACTAGCGCAAACAGTAAAAGAAGGTGACAAGACTTTCTATAGATACATTAGTGAAAGGAAAAAGTCCAGAGGGGATATTGCTAAGATCAAAGGAGATAAGGGGGCGTGTGAGGAGGAGGACTGTGTAAAAGCATCTATCCTAAATAGATACTTCTGCTCAGTATTTACTGAAGAGAAGGTAGGGCAGGGCCCACAGCTCAACACCATGGACGCAGTGGGGAGGGAGGTGTGCACTAGTCCCTTCACAAAAGAAAGGGTCCTACAAGAGCTTGATAAGCTCAGGGTGGACTAGGCAATGGGACCTGATGGCATACATCCCAGGGTACTAAAGGAGCTAAGGGTAGAACTAGCAGAACCATTATCAGAACTGTTTAATGAGTCTCTGAACACAGGAGAGGTCCCAGAAGACTGGAGAAGGGCTCATGTGATCCCGCTCCACAAGAGTGGTAGCAGGGAAGAGGCGAGGAACTACAGACCAGTCAGTCTTACCTCAGTAGTGGGCAAGATTATGGAGGCAATCCTTAAGGAAAGGATAGTGCAACACCTGGAATCCATAAGAGCACAGGATCCAAGACAGCATGGGTTTACAAAAGGAAGGTCCTGTCAAACTAATCTCATAGATTTCTTTGACTGGGAAACCAGAGAGGTGGACCAAGGGTGAGCAGTTGATGTCGTCTACCTTGACTTCAGCAAAACTTTTGATACTGTTTCAAATAGAAGATTGATTAATAAGCTGGGTAGACTCAGGGTGGGTCTGAAGTTGGTCAACTGAATGACAAACTGGTTGACGGGCAGAAAGAGACAGTGGTAGTAAATGGTATACAGTCAGAAGAGATGCAAGTCACAAGTGGGGTACCTCAGGGATCAGTTCTGGGGCCAATCCTCTTCAATATCTTCATCAGTGACATTGCAGATGGACTGGACGGTAAGGTTTGTCTGTTTGCAGATGACACCAAGATCTGCAACAGAGTAAATGATCCAGATAGGGTGGGAAGAATGAGAAGAGATCTGGATAAACTGGCAAAATGGTCAGAAGAGTGGCAACTGGGGTTTAATGCAAAGAAGTGCAAGATCATGCACATAGGGAAGATAAACCCTGAAGCCACCTATAGGCTGGGAGTGGAGTTGCTGGCAGTCACAAGGGAAGAAAGAGACTTGGGCATCATCATCACCGATGACCTGAAATCATCCAAGCAGACCACTAATGCAGTAGGTAAGTCTAGGGAGATGTTGGGGTGTATTAGTAGGGGTATCACAAGTCGTAAGAGGGAGGTAATAATCCCTCTTTACAAGACACTGGTTAGGCCCCATCTGGAGTACTGCATGCAATGCTGGAGGCCACACCTTTACAAGGACATTAACCAAATTGATGCAGTCCAGAGAAGGGCAACCAAAATGATGCAGGGACTGCATCAGAAAACATGAGGACAGATTAACTGAGCTCAACATATATACCCTAGAGGAAAGGAGGGAGAGAGGTGATATGATCGAAACATTCAAACACCTCAAGGGCATTAACAAGGTGAAAGAGTCTAACATGTTTCAGTATAAGAAAAATAGCAGGACAAGAGGACACAGCATGATATTAGAGGGTGGCCGATTAATGGGTAATTTGAGGAAGTTCTTTTTCACACAAAGGGTGGGTGGATGCATGGAATGGCCTACCTCAGGAAGTGGTGGATACAAATACAGTGCAGGGCTTCAAACAGGCATGAGGGGGCAATACAGATGAGTATGAATAGATAGGCCATTGACAGAGCAAAGGCCGATGGCACATTCATAAGGTAGAAAAAGAAATGGGCAGGCTGGATGGGCCTTGCGGTCCTTATCTGCAGTCAACTTTTATGTTTCTGTGTTTCATTGTTACCTTATGCTAAATGGAATGTCAGGAATTTCTGTACTCTAGAGAATCTGCAGTACCAGTATGTGTAGCCCTGTGGGGGTCCATCTTCACTTTGTGATTATTCCTACTTTGTTACGTGAATAAAAGCCACAGTCTAGAATCCCAGCCTGGTTTGGACAGTATTGCTATTGCTTCCATTGTGTCTGGAGTTACTTGGGTGCCCCTGACCAGAAGTGCAAACCTAACACAATTATGAGCAAATGTTTTCTTCCAGGTATCTGAGTTGCTGGCCATGGTAAATGGTCCCACCAGGTGTGTGCTAGGTAGTTGCCACACTTGGTTGCCGGTCTGTGATAGCAGTCTTAGGAAAAAAATGTGTGTACTTGTTATGTAAACCCCCATCCCTCTCTTTTGCCCATAGATGCTATGTGGTGAGAAGAGCAGCCCTGCTAGTTAAAGGGGGGGGGCGTCACACTAGGTATTTTTTCCTGCCCATCCTCCCTGGTCCCGATCTTGACCTCTATTAAATCCAGCTTAGCCCCTCCCACTTCTTTTCCTCCTTCCCTACCCTAGGCAGCCCTCCCTCTTAGGCTCTGCCTTAAAGTTGCACTACTTTGCTTAGCTCTACCCACCCTACCCCTCCTCGCCAACTCTATTTACCAGTTCAGCGTGGTCCCTTTGTGTGTTCTGCCCCCTCTCTGCTCTTTACACCTACCATTTCATTCACCCACCCTCTAGGATGCCTACACCCACTCTGCCCTCTGTTTCTATTGCTCTGAGGGCTCCAGCCCTTTTGCTCCCTCCTTCCTACCCAAGTCCTATTGCTTAGTCCAGCATAGCCTTATTGCGTGTCTGTTATACTTTCTCCCAAACTGTTCATTTTTTTTTTGTTGCCGTTTTCCACGCATCTACCTGTTCACCCCTCCACCCCTCTGAGTCACTGGCAACCACACTGCCCACTGCTCCTACTGGTCTTAGGATTCCTACCCCATACTCTAGGCCTCTAAAAATGTACCACACTGCACTCCTGGTACTTTTGTATTGACTCTCTGCAGCTGGCTCCGACAAGCATCATGGTGCCCCCCCCCCCCACTATCCTCCCTCAATACCTATCTCAGTGCTTTTACTCAGCTGAAGGTACTACCAGGAACCTCCACATTGGGGAACTACCAAAAGGTAACAGTTCAACTGGAACATTTGGTGGATACAAAGTGTGACCCAAGTAATGGTTCTAGTGCACCTTACCTGCCGCCATCCACCTCTCTCTGAAAGCCGCCCTTCCCTGGGAAATGGAAATGCCATAAGGGGAGGTCACTAATTACCCTCCGTCTCACAACAAAAAAGGCTATACTGATGTTACTATTCCTGTCTGGCAATGTGCATCCCAGTCCTGGACTGCTTAACACTACTGGGTCAATTGGAAATAAGAATAAAGGCATAAAAACAGTGGCAATGAATATCTTCAGTCTGCTTGCCAAACTTCAGCAATTCCAGCCCTGCACAGTCCTGATATCATCTGTCTTATAGAGACTTGGCGTATGGACAAGATCAAGAACACTGAAATTGCACTGCCTGGCTATCAAGCCATCAGGTGTGACCAGAAAGGCAAGAGGGGAAGCGGCTGTCTTGTCTACATCAGGGACTCACTTCAGGGGACCGTGCTCCCCATTACCAGAACGGCAGATGATCATAAACTACTCACAGTCAAACTCCTGTTTGGCCAACACAGTAAATCCCTTGTTGTCGTATCTGTCTATCTCCCACCCAAAAAGGCCTGCGTTGGCCTTACCAAGGTGATGGATGCTTTGGCTACCCTCAACAAGGACTGTGAACTCATTATCATTGGGGACTTTAATATAAACTGGCTCAGTAAGGAGTCAGCCCCCAGAAGGACATTGTGACCAGTTCTTACCTCACACAGCTAGTTACTAAACCCACCAGAATGAACTACAAGTTGGGTAACAATACACTCATCGACTGGCTTCTCTCAAGCACCCCCTCCAGGATTTCCGAGGTCAAAGTACAAAATGACACCCTGAGCGACCACTCCCTGATTACTTTCAGGTGGTCCAATAAATATAAAAAAACACCCCCAACCATGGTTGAAAGCAGAGTCATGAGAATAGGACAGCTGGGGCCTCTTAAAGCCTCCCTTTCTCAAATTGATTGGACACACATTGAAAAACAGCCTGATCTAGACCTTGCGTTAAAGTACTTTGCTAACAGTTTTAACGCAGTCTGCCCCAGTTAGGAAAAGGAAGTCTTATGGCTGCAACAATGGTTGGATTACTGGGGAGCTCCTTGCTCTTATGAGGAAAAGGGATAACCTGTGGTTAAGGGCAAGAGCCACCGGCAATCAAAAAAAAAGACATCCAAACCTATAGGGCCTCCAGAAACAGGTGTACACAACTGATTAGGCAGGCCAGAGCCAACTAATACAAAGATCAGCTGGACAAGAGCTGGGGCAATGGGAGGAAATTTTGGGAGAATATCAAAAGTCTCTTCGGGAAGGATGAGAAGAAAACCCCCCAGATACTCAATATCAATGGGTCTATAACCATTCACCATTGCCGAGTCATTCAATACCTCTTTCACTGATCTAAGCCCTGGTCTTCCCCCAGACTACCTGGAGCCCGCGGAAGTGCACCTTGGCAATAACCCTACCATGACTAAACACCCAAACTTTTATTTCAAACAGGTAACAGTCAAAGAAGCAATGTCTTATGTAAAGACATAATTGCTTTATTTTACATCCTTATTATGATCTATTCCTAAAATGTACCCTTATGTAACTATTACTGTGCTACCCAATGTATATCTTGTTTTGCTCCTGTACACCTATATTATGTCTGTGCATTTCTTCATATTGTAACCAATGTCCTGTGCTGTCCTGGGTCGTGCCTGAAAATAGGCAGGTCTGTTGCCTAGCGCACTTACCCGGTTACCAAAAGCTAATAAATAAATAAATAAATAAAAAGGTTCTGGGATCAACCAGGCAGGGTAGTGATGGGGTGGACATGAAACTGGTAGCCCTTGCCCTGGATAAGCTCATTGTCCCCATAACTAAACTCTTCAACAAATCACTCACCCTGGCCAATTCCCCACAGTCTGGAAACAAACTCTGGTGACTCCAGTTTTTAAGAGTGGTGACAGGTCCAGCATTGCCAACTACAGGCCCACTTCTATCCTCTCCTCCCTATCCAAAGCACTGGAAATGATTTTGGTGGATCAAATCAATGACTACCTCCATAAATACCAACTACACTGTCCCCAGCAACATGGGTTCAGAAAGAACCCTAGCACTGCCACAGCCCTGGTGGAGTACACTGACTTTGTGCCCAAGGCACTGGGTAAAGACAAGCTGGTCAGGTCTGTCTTTATCGATTTAACAAAGGTCTTTGATACGGTCAACCACCCCCCTCCTCCTGGCACAACTCTAGTCCCTGGGGGTGGCCACAAATGCTGTATGATGGTTTCAAGACTACCTGTCACACAGGTCGCAGTGGGTCAGGGAAGGCCATGCTGTTTTGGAGTCCAGAGAGTATACCCTAAGGGTTAATCCTAGGACCATTGCTATTCAGCCTTTTTCTGAATGCCCTAAGGCCTGTGATAGCAAAATTATACTGTATGCCGATGATTACATCATTCTCAGCAGCAATACACACATCATTCCACTGCAGAGTGAACTACAGTCTTCCTTCCACCAGCTTGAGGAGTGGTTCAGCACTCACAAACTCCTACTTAATTATAAAAAAACTAAAACCATGCTCCTATCCAGCCCCCAACTCAAGAGGAGGTACCCCACCCTTACCATCATTAACAATGTCAAGGCCCCACTGGAGCAGGTTCACTCTTTCAAGTACCTGTGAGTCACCATCAATGATACCCTTTCCTTCCTGCAATATATTGATTTGGTGGTTAAGGCTGTTAACACCAAGCTTGGAGTGCTGTATAGGCATAGAAAGAACCTAACACTGGCTTCCCTCAATCTCTCCATCACCAGCTCTATACTATCTACTATAGTCTATGGGCTACCGGTCTATGGGGCAGCCTCAGTTACTGCACTTAAGCGGGTTCTTATTGTCCTCAACAAGGCACGTAGGCTCGCCCTTGCTGTTGATCGCTTCACGCACACCTGCTCACTGTATGCACAGAGAAACTGTCTTTCCCTTGTCAACAGAAACAAATTCCAAACTTGTCTCCTCAGCAAGAAGGCTCTGCTTGGCAAGGCTCCCCCATGCATCTCTGAAATTTTCTCTTTGGCTGGTACGAAACAAGAGGAAGAATGCAGAACGCACTCTTCATGCTCTTCTGAAGAAGAGCACTTGGCCAGCGATCTTTCTTCAACAGAATTCCCCTGTGGCTCAATGAGATTCTGGAGGTTCTGCACCACACCTCAAGTCTCCATGCCTTCAAGTTGGAACTCAACTTCACCTTGCATTCAGAAGTGCAAGTGACTGTCTGTTGGGTACTTGACGTCCCTTCCTCTGTCGCCCCTGACCCCCTCTACCCTAACTGGTCCTCCTACCAGAGTGCCACCCTGTCATGAAGTTCCCCCTGTCCCCCCTGACTCCACCCCCTGTGTTTCTATCTCAGCCTTCCACTTGGCCTCCTCCCCAACCCCAGACCTCCGTGCAGACTAACACTTCCTCCACATATCATTAGTCGTGCCTCCCTTTCCCTCATCATCCTGTGCCCCTTACTCACACCCCTGTTCACCCTCCTGCCCTACTCCTACCCTGAGGTGCCTTCCCCCACTCCTCACCCCCCACTTTTCCTTTCTAATTGACAAGGCCTTCAGTATTTGGTTGCTCCCTAACACCTATCCTAATCCTTCCCCCCTTACTTTGATGGCTCTACTGGTGCCCAGCTGTAATGGTTCTCCTGAAACTGCTCTGGTGCATCTAAAGCTGTATTTACACTGCTGTTGTGCTGCATGTTAAGACTTCTGCAATGCATTCCCTACCTGGGTGTGGCATGTTGCCCTCCATCCACATGGCAACACACTGTTGCACTGTAACCCATGCCTCTGGTCAATCTGTGCACACATCAGATTATCCTCGTCACTGGTGACCTACTGCTGACAAGTCAGAGGATGCTGGGAGCGACTGCTATGTGAAGGAGCCACGTACTATCCACAGGGCGTCTTATGCCTGTCAATACAGTTGGCATCCTCACGTTTTCTGCTACTATTTGAGTGCCCTAATGAACATCCCACCACGATCTGGAGAGTGTCCACATGGCGGCATTTGCACTGCAGCAACCTGAGCGCTTGGGTTGCTGTGGTACAAATATGACCAGATGGCTCTCTAGGAGCTCAGCTGTAACTATGTCCCCCATGCTACTGCCTGATGTAGTTAACTTTGTTGTTTTAATGTGTCATTATTTGTATGTATCTTTGTAACTGTTTCTCGACAGGGAACCTTTGTAAAAGAGCTCTTGCTCAAAGGTTGTTTCCAAATAAATAAAAATAAACAAAATAAAATTGAAAAATTGCTGCATCTAAATACTCACAATGGTTAGCAGATAATAACTACTATTTTGGGTACAAATATTATCTGGATGTGCTTAAAGAACCTCATTTAAGAAGTGTCTGTCTAAAAGCCAAATTAGAATTGTTTGATAATAATATGGGGAAGGCTAGATATAAAAAGTTGTCACTGAGTATAACTGTACGTGTCGGCAAGGAGGAAAAGAAGACCTTAATCATGTCCTATGGCTCTGTTCATCGTATATGAGACCAAGAAACTTTTGTCTAGGTCCTTTTTACCATTTGAAGACAATGTAGACAAATCAGAACTTACAGTGATTCTGCTACATACAGAAGACAAGTGGACCATACAGAGGGTGGCTAATTGTCTTAATATAATTTCCATGATTAGGAAAAAGATTGTAGGGAGGCTACTGGGTAAACAAATAATAGAGCCACGCTGGACTTAACCTTCTTCCAATTAAACGGGATCTTAGTTCTATAATGGCTCCAAGTACTTGGTATCTTGTCTTGTTAAATCTGAAATGGCTGGTGAATATGTTCCCTTGATGTACTGTATATTCTTGCATAACCCCTAGGTGGCGCTATCCCAAGGGCTACTACGCCTGCCTGCATGGCTAGTAGCAGGTTAAGGGGCCTGAGTTCTGAAATGGGTGCCTCCACCCAGAGCTCAGGGTTGGTAGTGGTCAAACTAACCTGGACACAGCCCTCTGGGACAATGTAATCCCCCTCTTTCCCTTCTAGTGGCCTGAGAAATACACGATAATCACTTTCACAGTACCCTTTGTACATCATACCAGTACCCACACTGTTTGCACTTACTACCAGGGCTGGTTCCTCTGGCTTGACCCTGGGAAACCCCTGTAAAACAAGGTTATGCACAGTAAATAGCAACAGTACAGTACTCTTGGCACAAACTGGAACCACAGTCAGGTTAAATGCAGCAAAAAAGTCAGATCTGATTTATTCAGGGAACTTGAACAAGGAAGGGGCATAATCAGGTTGATTGGCTTAAAGGCTATATTAATCAAACAGTTATGCATGTGTTTTAAGTCCCCACATGGTCACACATTCTGGGCACCCAGGTAGAAAAATGGTGGGCTAACCAGGAACGTTGCAGCTGGTTGTGGCCCTGTGATGGAAGAAAGCAACAGGCACAACACACACTACTTGTAATCCAGAGCTGGAGGTCTCAGTTCATGAAAGAAAAAGCAACTTGACAATCAGATGACAACACTTTAGATTTAGCTGTTGTTGCAGGGAACTATCCTGATGTTTACTCATGATACCCAATACTGGACACAGGCAGGATGAAATCAAGATTGCAGATTGTTGAGCTGGAGTGCCCGGAGAAGCAGAGCCCACATGAATCACCACGGCGTCGTTCCTGTTCAAGTGTTGAGCAGAGGGCTGATCCCCAGGCAGGTCTCTCGTTGATTGCTTTCTCTGTGCAGCGGTAGTCAGGCTGGGCCAGTGTGGCAAGGCCCAGGCCCAATGGAGATGATTTTGGATTCAATCCTTGGGGCTGGATGCGGTTTCCAGCAAGCAGAATACAGTTCAAACCACAGTGGGGAACCAAATCGCAACCCACTAGCAGCGCACAGCACATTTACACGTAAGGAAATTCTAATGCAGCTTCCAGCAAGCAGAATACAATTCAAACCACAGTGAGGAACCAAATCACGACCTACTGTAAGCACACAACACATTCACATGTAAGGAAATTCCACTGTACCAGGCAAAAGGATCTCCAGTCGCAATTACAGAGTCTCTGCACAATCTGGGAGTTCAGAGGTGGCTGGAAGTCCAGACAGGGTGGTCGCATTCAACAAGTCTTCAGTCTTCTTCAGGTAAGAGCCTGGTCACAATTCAGTTGCTTACTTCGCTCTCCAAGTTCGGATTCAGTCCGAAAAAGGCACAAGTTCCCTCTCAGGAACAGCAGGCAGGCATGCAGGCCAAAACTCAGGCCTTTCCACAGTTCTCCCATGTGAATCCACTATGGATTGCTGCTCGGACTACCTTGAGCTGTTACTTTGTCACTTCCCAACTTAGATCTAACTGAAACTGCAAGCAGTGTAGGAATTCCCCAAGATCCAAAAGGTTCGGTTGGCTGATCTGTCTGTCAGTCACAAGGGCTGCCCTTCCAGGTTATTTTAGGTGCCAAAAGCCCCAAACTATGAGTCCTACATGTTTTGACCCCACCAAGCCCCTGTAGGCAGGCTCCATTTTATAAAAATAATAATAATCTTTATTTTTATTGCACCTTTCAAAAAATCAAGGCACAGAACAGGCTTTAAAATACATCCAAAAATCATATCATAAAATTCAATAAAATAAGTAATAACATCCACATAATAAATAATAAAATCAGATCGACTCAATATCCTCCCCAAACGCTTTTCTCCACAGAAAAGTTTTCAAAGCTTTTTTTGATGTGGCTCAAATTTTACAGTCCCCAAATGTACTGATTGGCCCATTTCAGCAAGCCAGGACCAAGATGATGGAAATAAACAGAACTGTCCATGCTGCAAAGAAGGCAGGTAAGAACAAACTGCGATATTATTACTACTCTAACAAATGATCAGCAAACAAGCACATCTTTTAACAGAGCTCCGTTTTAGATTAATTAGGAATGCAATCAAGGCAGCTCTTAAAGAGATAGTACACAGAGGCTATAGGCACTCTGGCAATCGCATTTAAACTGCAAAATCGTAGGACACCAGCCTGGCAGTGAGCATTTAGACAAGCTCAAGGAAGACTTTTCGGAAAGCACCATTTGTAGGGAGGTTATACTCGTATTGATGTAATGTTGCTCTTAACATGTTTTACTTATTTATATGTATACCCCCAAAGCATATTTTATGTAACTTATGAGTGACTTAATATTTTTTAAATTGTAATGACTATAAAAGTTGGCTAATAAAATTTACTGCTACTTCAGTTACCTAACACTAGAGTCTAGATATCATCTCTCGTAGATGAGCTGACTTTGGCCTCAGCGTTCTGCATGGCCTCCTTACTCAGGATCATTAGGTCCTGCTGTCCTCCCTCAGTGCTTGGTACTGCTTGTGCATCATTTCATGATGTGACTCAGTGGAGGGACATATCCTCAAAGAAAATAGAATAGTTACTTACTGTAACAGTATATCTTTGATAGAACCTCCTCCATTGAGCCACACTCTTCTTCCCACCTTCTCCCCCTTATTGGGTGATGGTGGCTACCGTGTCTCACAAGCTGGCTCTCCTCTGATGCAACCTAGGGTATCTCTGCTTAGGTTTCCATATCCTCTCCTATGTGCCTAGTTTGGTCCTGGTCACTTCAGTTCCCGCTGATCCGATGAGCCACCAAGCTTGTCTCTGGTGGGGAACTGAGGAATGCTGGAGGTGCCAATGTTATATAGGCGCCGATGAGGTGCATCAACATGGGCAGCCACGGCCAGCAAAAATCTCTGGGTAGTCCTGATGCTGACAGCTTACAGATCCATGAGGTGGCTCAGTAGAGGAGATTCTCTCGAAGATCTACTGTTACAGTAAATAACTGTTCTTTTTCACTGTATGAACATTTTCACTGTATGATAATCTCGAAACAATTATCATATCAATCTGTGAAACAACTAACCCATGTATTGTCACGGTATTATGGTGCCTGGTTTGTATTTTGTGGGAATCACCCTCCATACATTAATTTTATTTTATTTTTTTGTGTGGAAATGAGGTAATGAACTGAAAAGCATAGGAATCATGGCATATCAGTAAAAAAAGGTTATCACAATATAGGGAAACAAACACTATTAGTATAGCCTGTGAAAATGATTGTGGTTATTGCAAAACCTGGTTACTGTGATACCCCCAGGCTGAGAAGCTCAAATGGGATTGTCTCCAAACTCCTATCTCTTGCTCTCTCTCTCTCTCTCTCTGCTCCCTGCTGTATATTTGCTCTCTCTGATCCTCTTACCCCCTTCTTCATTAGTAAAGGTCATAGCACATGGAAGGTGGCTAAAGTTCTACCTCTTCACTAGTGATCCCTCTGCTCACGGTAACCACCTTTCCATCTCCCTTATCCTTGCACTACCTAAGATTCAAGATAAACTGGTTTTCTTACCAGCTGTCCCACTTCCTTGACTCTTAATCCTTCCTCCAACACTTCCAGTCTGGCTGAGGAGGTCTTACTCTACTGTTATGTACCTCCTACAACTCACTGTTACCATCCTGATTGAGATGGCTCAGGGCCAGCTCACCTAGGCTATCTTTGTTAACCTTGCTAAAAATGTTGACATTACTGCCCACTCCCCTCCTGCTAGACAGACTTGCTCAGGCTGGTGCCTCAGCCATCATGAAAAAGTGGTTCATCTCCTCTCTGGCAGACAGGTCCCAAGTGGCCATAGTAGGCATTTGTCTCCTCCACAACCAGGGCAGCTGACCCTCAGGTTTCGATGCTGAGCTCAATCTAGTTCTCAGTTTGCCTGTGGCTCCTTGAACATGTACATGGATGACACAGAGCTTTATGATTTTGGATCCCCAGACCCTGAGTTGGTATCTCTCGCATCTTCTCTCTGCTGCCCAAAGACCTCATCCAGACTGGCTGCATTCTTTTCTTGGACACCTCATCTCTGGTCCAGCCTCCCCTTGCATCTACTCCTCTTCCTCATCCCCCTGGGTCTGGAAAACTCTCCCAAAAACAAACTATTCCTGATTGAACCTGCACTGGACCCTCTCTCCATCTCCTACCTCTTACTCTCCCATTTTCACTCACCCCCTTCCATCACTCCCATCTGTTCCCTCTCCCCTCGCCCCTATTTCATCTCCTCCCCTGCCCCTACCTATGGTTTCATCTCCTCCCCTGCTCCTACCTGCTGTTTCATCTCCTCTCCCACCCTTACCTATTGTTTCCCTGGTGGTGTATCCCTCCTGGCATGGACATATAAATTTGATAACCTGATTTGTAACCATGTGCCATCAATATCATGACAGAATGTCAGTTTTGCACTTTTTTTTTTTTTACTTGTACTGGTTTTAGATCACCAACTGTCTCCTATATAACTCGTGTATTTCTGCAATTAATTTGTTTCCAGTCCCCTTAGGACAGTCCTAGAAATGAACAGTTTGCAGCTCAGTGTGCCCACCTGCTCAATTATTGTAAAGAGCAACTCTGCACTTCTGTGTGTACTCACAGAAGCATGATGTTTTAGTTATAGCAACTAAATCTCTTTAATTGTCAGATTTCCTTGCTAGGATTTTTAACATATGTTGGTAGTCTATCCAAAAAGCCTGTATAAAACCATTGTGTATACCCTATTGACATCATAGTGCCTTTGTTTATGACAAAACAAAATGGTACTATTAAATGCCTGCTGAAAATAGTTAAATTGACATTTCGACCACAGGCCTTCTTCAGAAATTACCTGAAAAAGAAAAAAGCAAAGCTAGTGTAGAGGTAAGGGGAAATAAAGGATTTATATACAGTATTCTTTGCAAAAACTTTGTTGATGCACTAGTTAGGGTTGAAGTAGCAAAAGTAGGGAAATAGGGTGTTAGGGTTTCCAACCCTAACACTCCACCATCACCTGCCAGACAGCAACAGGAAAAACCATTACTGTTTCACCTTTCCTGTGTCTTCGCTAATCAGGCATGGGGTGTGCCTTGGAGTGTCAGCCCTAATGCTCACCGCATTCGACCATGAAAGAAGCTAGGATGTACAGAGTATATGAGAATGGGGTAAGCATTAGGGCTGACAACCCCAAGGTGAACCCCATGCCTGATTAGCGAAGATGCAGGAAAGGTGAAACAGTAATGATTTTTCCTTTTGCTGTTTGGTGGATGGGATAGGATGTTAGGGAAGTAAACCCTAACACCCGACCCTATCTCCCTACTTTTGTTGCTTCAACCCTAACTAGTGCATTAACAAAGTTTTTGAAAAGAATTTCCTTACTTTTTGAGATAGTATAATTGTATCCTTATTTGTCTGTGGAAGCGTAGGGCCCTCCAATCCCTGTGCTCACATCCTTCCTTAGATACATACATAGCTATTGCTGTGGTGCCCTGCACTTGCATTTGTAGTAAAACAGGGATGAAATTGTCAGCATAGCCTTCTTATTACCCCACCTCATGAACCCAGTAATGAAAGGTTTGAAAGCCCCACCAAAAAGTGATTATATGCCTCCACAATGCTGTTGTTCGCCACAGGTGCAAAAACATAGTTTGGCCAGGGTTTGAAAAATGACAGCTGTCATATTCATGCAGACTGGATGGGCCTAGTGGTCCTTATCTGCCATCAGTTTCTATGTTCACAATTTCAAGTCAAAATATTGAAAATTGCCAAAGTTACGAGGAAGTGTAGCAACATTTCAAACTATGCACATAACTTTGGCATTTTTACGTATTTTGACCCCAAAATCTCAACATAGCCTTCCTATGACCCCATCTGGTGAACAAGAGCAGTGAAAAGTTTCAGATCCTACCTGAAAGGTGATTTTGCTAAGCAACCTTTCCAGCCTGGCAAAATCACCTTTCCAGCCTGATTTGCATACTTCCACTGACATTGTTCATGAGGTAGGGTCTCATAAAGGCCATGCTGAAAATTTGGGGTAAAAATATGACAAAATAGCAAAGTTATGCACAAAAGTTAAAAAACGCTGTTGAAATACATTGATTCCTTATACGACAAAAGATCTTGTTTTGTGACTCATCATATGAAACAAGGGTCTTGTTTTGTATCACATAATATGAAACAAACATAGACTTTGACGGAAGATAAAGACTGCTTGCCCACCTAGTCTGCCCATTTCCCTATGTAACCCCCACCCAGGTATGCCATTTCTATCTTGACAGCTCTACCTGGTGGGCTGGGTTCGGGGAGGAATATGTCACTCGGCACATTGGCTAGGTTTGGCTACTCTGCAAGGGGGCACCCAAGTAACTCCAGACAAAGGAAGCAATAACTGTATTGTCCAATACCAGAAGTGGGATTCTAAAGTGTGTCTTTTATTCACATCCAACAGAACAAACAAAGCATAGATGGACCCCCAAGGGGCTACACTCCTGGTAATGCCGATTAAAGGAGACCAGAACACATCCTCATCACTTTAGCCCTCAGGCTCTGAAACACACTGGGCACACAGCCCAAACTTGTACGCTGCTCTGGGTTTTCCCTGGCTCAGCTCCCTTGCCAGCCACTTGGACACTTTCTATATGGCATGGAAACATTTACTGGTGGCTCCCTATACCACCTAAGATCACTTCTGCTCCATAAGAGAATCTTCCTCATCAATCCCATGTCTGGGCACTTTCCTCAGGCACTGGCCAAGTACCTGAGAGAAAGCAGCAGGTGTCCCAGAGCAAATCTGTAGAGGTGAATTTGGTTACTACTGATGGGGGGGGTCTTCCACCTCTCGCTCCCACAATTCATACCCGGCCATTTCTCTGGACTGTAAAACCTCATCCTTTAAAACACTTTGCTGTGTAGGTTCTTTTTAAATGTATTTCACATTCAATCTACTGTCTTTACATCCCATTTGTGCTGGACTTGGACATACTTAATAAGTGGCTTTATCCATTACTCTAGACCCCCCACAGAGTTAAGCAGTCCAATCCCCACATCTTCCAAACTGCACTTGGCTGTCTTTTCCTGATCCCACAGTAACAGTCCCTTTAGTTTCATCTTGATGCAGGTGAAAACACGTGGCCCTTTAGCAGAGCAAACTCACCCTTTGGTTGCAGGTACCCCACGGGCGTTTCCTCCTCAAGGAACTCTCTTCCAGAGCTTATGGTGCCTCAGCACGAACTTAAACAGGCACCTTCTTTTCTCCCTAGCCGGACCAAGGGGGTTGCCCCTGGAAGCAGGCTGATGCCTTCCCCACATGGATGGGGCCCTGAACCATTGAAAGCAGTCTACACCACTTCAATATGCAGTTCTTGTGTTTCTCTTCAGGTGGAAACACACCTATAAACAAAAGTAGCTCTTTAACAGAGCTTAGAGGTTGGAGGGCCTGTACGCAGCAGAGCACCTCTGCCGAACTCTACAGACTCTCTCTCAGACTGACTTCAAATTCCCCAACGTTTTACTCTAACCTCCAACTGCAACATTCCAGTGTGGCTTATGCAGCTGCAACAGTTCTAAATGATGTCATCCCTCGGTCTCAGCTGAGACTGAGAACAGAGTGAAACAGTGTGAAATCCATTTAACTGGAGTTTCACAAGCTGCCTTCCCTGCCTAAAACTAGGTCTTACTGGGATTCTAGTAACCCCGGGTAACAGGGGTGTTACCCTTACCTATTGGATAAGCCGCAGATCCTAGTTAACCAGCAGCCTACTTCTTCCTAACCCCCACCAGAATTGCCTTGTCTGTCCCATGCATTATTGAACTCCCTCACTGTTTTTGACCCCATGACCTCCTCAGGAAGGCCATTCCATGTGTTCACCACCCTCTCTGTGAAAAACTACTTCCTCACGTTGCCCCTGAGCTGTCCCCCCTCTATCTTCAAACTGTGTCCCCTTGTTCTTGCAAATCTCTTTTTCTGAAATATGCTACCCTCTTGGACTTTGTTGATTTCCCCTGAGGTACTGGGAAGTTTCTATCATGCCCCCCCTTTCCTCAAGGGTATACATATTAAGCTTCTTCAGTCTCTCTTTATATGGCTTCTGTTGCAGACCCTGCACCATTTTAGTTGCCCTCCTCTGGGCTGTCTCCATCCTGTCTATGTTCTTGTGGAGATGGGGTCTCCAGACTGCCTACAGTACTACAGATGGGGTCTCACCAACTGTCTGTACAGAGAGATAACAACTTCTTGTTTTCTACTGGTAATGCCTCTCTCTGTACATCCCAATATCTCCCCAGCCATCCTTACTGCCTTCTCACATTGCTTGGTAACCTTTAGGTCATCTGATATGACTACCCCCAGGTCCCTTTCCATTTTTGTTGTTGTTAATACCCCCCTCAATTGTGTACTCTTCCCCTGGATTTTTGTTTCCCCAGGTGCATTACTTTGCACTTCTTTGCATTGAATCTTATAAACAAAATTAATAATATTAAAAAAACATATTTTAAGGGCATTTCTGGAACAAATAAGTGCAGAATCCAGCTAAGAGGGTCCCGATACACAAGCTACATGTGTTGGTTCCTTCCCAGAGTTTCATTTTTGGGGGGTTCCAAATTTGAGTTTTGAGGCAAAACTGAAAACAAGATGGTGGCCAAATGAAAAAGGATTTTCCACAAATGAAAAAGGATGATATCAATATGACAAAAGAATTCCTTTTTCATTTCATGCAGCTATCTTGAGGTACTTACTGAGCATGCTCAGAACTAATTTATGAAAATTTTTAATTGGAATGACTTTGGAACAAATTCATATTCTTTCACCAAACCAGCAAAAGGCACATCTGTGAGTCAGCCCTTTTCTACCCTGAAAATTGCAGACCAAAATTTCAAACCATTTGGGCAGTAGCCAAATGCAAAGAAGTTTCATTCAAACCAATGGGAAAAAAACTATGAATTTTTTTTTCACTATTCCGCTCACAGAAACTGCACATCTGACCAGAAGAAAACTTGGTACATTCAGAGATCCACTACACAAGAGTGCACATGCAAAAGTTCATGCAAATCCATTGAATGGCTGCGAATATATTATAGTGCAAATTTTCAAGTTTAACATAGAATCTCCAGACCCTAACTATAGTGATGCTAGTGCACCACTATAATACATACATATATATATATATATATATATATATAATCTGTAGGCAAAGTAAGAAAATTATCTGGAATACAAAAAGGTGATGATGGGCAAGAATCCAGGCCTTGGGCAGAAAGGCAAATGTCTTACCTGGTTGCCTTGCAGTTTGGCAAGGATGCTAGGAGCTGACCCAGCATCATCCACAGGTGTCTTCCATAGGTTGCCTGATGTTCTTGGTGTGCAGAAATGCACAGCATAGTGTGAGCCACTGTAAAATCCTTCTGCTCCAGGCATCAAACTGTACAGAGTCCAAATCTGGAGGACAGTCATGCACTGGGTGGGTATGCCCAGTGGGAGTATCCAGGAGCTGGATCCCAGAAGAGGGATGTGACATGGCCTCTGGAGGCCCGACGGGTGTGCAGTACCTTTGCTGAACATCCCTCAGGGCTGGAGAAGGGGCAGAGGGATGGAGCCAGACATCCCTGGATGCCTGTGTGAAGGGCCTAGGCCATGGAAGGATGACTGCTGAGTCTTTACTGAAATCTCACCGGAATGACAGCAGCAGGTTAGCAGGGTTGCTACCTTTGAAATGGTGAAGGCTAAGCTCCATCATCATCTCCCCTAGGAACTGCTGGTACTGAGAGTACTCAGCATGAGAAGAGATGTAAATGGAGGTGTCCTCTTACTAAAAGTCGAGAAGTAGGAGATGATGAGGAGCTGGAGTCAGGGGGCTGAGGTGTGGGAACCTTAGGCCAAAACATGGCCTGATCTAGAAACCTGAGATACTGTGAGAAAGCACTCATTGCTGCCCTGAACTGTTTGCCAGACAGGGGACCTGAGGGACCCAGGATGCCTGGGAGAGGAGGGTGGGGGAGGCAGAGGTGGGGGGAGGAGAGTCATGCAAGACCAGGCCAGGCCAAGTCCTCTGTCAGGGCTACAGGAATGCTCAGGGGACCACACATGGGGGAGGACATGGCAAACTCATCCATCAATGAGTGATCAGCCAGCATGATTGGTCAGGATGGTGCCTTGGGGGGGAACCCCCCCAGCTGGAGAGAGCAAAGCTGTGAAGGTCCCATAGGGCAGCCCTTGTTCCAACCAGAGACAAGGGCAGATGGTTCCTGAGAAACCTCTGGTTCTAAGCTGATGCTACAACTCCTGCCAGAGCTACCAGTGCCAACTACCCTGGATGAGGAGTGAACTGCCAAGCTAGATTTCACTGTTCCATCCTCCCATGAACTGGCCCTGCTCCTTGGGCTAGGCCACTGTTCAGAGCAATGAGTCTTCTGAGAAACTGTGGAGGAAACAGCACTGAGAGCAGCACTGGCCCCCTCCCTGGTGCTGTGAACTGCACCAGCCCCCTCCCTGGTGCTGCAGTCAGTACCAGCTCCTTCCCCACTACCGCAAGTAGCGCCCAGAGTCAAGCTGATGTCAAGGACAGCACTGAAACCTGAAGTGACACTGTGAACAATGCCAGCTAGTGCCCCAATGCCAGTCCCAGTGCTGAGAGGAGGAACAGCAACAACAGATGATGCAGGCCAAGATCCAGCCCAGGAATATCTTCTTCATGGCCAGAGTTCAGCTTGACAATAAGGTCCTCCCCAACACCCTCCAGTGGGTCAGGTGACTGCATGGCAGAAGATATCTAGAAGACCTCAACAGGACACCTAGATGAACCAAATCTGGAGAGCTTGCCTCTCCTAGCACTGCAAGCGGTGTCAGGAGAGGACCTGGTCTTGTGGTCAGTGATGCCTCGCTCACTGGCACTGGCCTTAGTTCCAGGAGCTGAGGTGTTGCTGGGCCACAACACCAAAGTGCCCACCAGTGTAGACCCAGCATATAGCTTCAGCCTCACCATGGGGGGCTTCCACTATTCTGAAGTGATGATGGACTGGGAGGGGTGCTCAGCTGGTCCAGCAGGGGGAACTGACTTTCCACCAGATCCCTCCCTCAGCCACTCCAATGTCTCAGCAGGGCGAGGGCAAGGAGATGCCTGGACTCCCTCAGTACATATAGTACTGAGGAGAGGCTCAGAGGAAGCACTAACAGATCTTACCTTGTTGTACCTGGTGTGATATCTGCTTCTGAAAGTAGGGGGCTTGTGACCCTACTTCACCGCGTGGATCTTGAGGGCACAGAAGTCGATGGACAAGCAGGCAAGGCACTGTTCCACATCATGACTCAATCCAAGGCAGGTCCAGTAATTTTCATGTTGATCCTGGATGGAGGTGTGCCCCCCCAAGAGCACCAATGTATGGAGGAGTTGTTCTTGGTCTTCTTCTTGGAGAATGTCTTCTTTTTTGGCTCCTGGGAGACAGACATGACAAGAAATTGTAGAAAATAACAAAACAAGAAGAAAAGGGGCTCGGCGCCAAACAAAAAGATAGAGAAAAAAGGGCAGCACCAAAAATGGCATTGAGTAGGTGGTGATGACGAACTTAGGTGGCATGAGGCAGTTGCAATTCCTAACTGCTCCCGTGGTGTTGCCTCAATGGCGAGAAAAAATGGAACTGGGGAAGGCAGGGGGGCCGGCATCAGGTATTGGCCAGTCCACAAGTGCCACATCATACATGTATTTGATGGACCACACTGTTACCAACATCGGCCACCTAGCTGTAATCTGCAAAAAATTTTCTCCCACAGGGTCCTAGTGCCTTTGGCACAAACCCAGAAGTGTGAATAAGTGGTGAAGATGTATTCTTGGAAGATCTATATTTCTAAAGGCCACCATTTTTTTAAGGGCTCAAAAATCCCTTCGAGGGCAAGTAGCCAATTGGCTTGTAGCTTTCAAAATGTGGCAGCCAAACCAATTTTTTAGTGGCAGTTTGCCAACTAGCTACTGATTTGTCCCGCTCTGTCATATGCTCACTATGACGACAGACTGTGATATCATAAACAGCAGCTATGAGATCAGCTGGAAACAGAAACAGTCAGATGCTCAGATGCTTTGTGAAAGACTCTGTGACATATACACTGTATTGTCTGAAATATTTTGTAGGCCAAGGACAAAATAAACTAGAGAACTCTAAAGCTTAACAGAATTGTTGGAAATGAATAGTTTTAATTTGTTTTATTTTTAGTAGAGAGCAGCTCTTCAAAGCAGCAGCACAGGAAAAACTATTTTTTCAGAAAGTTGGTTACAGCCGCAGTTAATAACAAGCATTTGTCAATGCCAAATGTTTGCTTGCTGGCATTGGCATTGGTAGTGTAGAAGTTACAGAGCTGCGTAATAGGAATGGCGGTGAAGTACTGAACTGAAGCCAACCCCGCCACCACCCTGCAGAGACTGACAGGCATTGGGGTGTGCCTTTGGGTCTTCAGGCATAACGACCATGCCATTTCACCACACCCTACCCTGGAGACACCGACAAGTGTCACAGTGCGCCTTGGGGTCTTTGGCCCTTATGCTCCCCCCATTCCATCAGGAAATACGGTGAGATGGGTGCTGTATAGGAGAATGGGGTGAACTTTGGGGCCGAAGAGTCCAAAGCACACCTCAATGCCTCTCACTGGCTGCAGGGTGTGGAATGGTATGAGCATTACAGGCGGGAATCCCAAGTCACACCCCTGATGCCTATCAATCTCTACAGGGTGGGGCGTTATGGTCGGAAACCCTAACGTCTCAGGCGTTCATTGGCATTTTCACTCCATATTTGCAACATGTTTTTTTTGTGATCCCCACCTCATGAACAGTGGCAATATCAGTTCGTTAGCCGAAAGCTGATTTTGCACAGTGACTACGCCATTTGGCACCACAGGTGTAAAAACACATTTTGAACAGGATGTGAAAATGACAGCTGTACTGTTCATAGGAGGTGGAAAAAATGGCAATGTTGAAAATCTGCAGTGAAAATATTAAAAAAACTGGTGAAGTCACGAGTGTGTGTAGAAACTGCGCAACACACACCCATAATGCAATTAGTTTGGGGATGTTTTACAGCAGACTGTCAACACAGGCATTTTGGAACCTCAGCTCATGAACAGTGTCACTGTGATTTTCTTAATCTGTCCCGAACAATGATTTCCCACAGCGACCACACATTTCTGCGCTGGAAGTGCGAAAACACTTTTCGGTCATGTTGTGAAAAATGACAGCTGTATTGTTCATAAGGAATTGTGGAAAAATGCCAGTGGTGAAAATCTGGACTGAAAATATTAGAAATCCATGAACTTACGAGGGTGCGTGGAAACTGCGCGATGGTCGCTCGTAACACAGTCATTTTATGGACTTTTTTCCCAAAATTTTAAACATAGCCATTGCAATAACTCTGCTCATGAACAGTGTTACTGTGATTTTCTTAATCTGTCCCGAACATTGATTTCGCACACCGACTGCGCCATTGTGCGCTACATGCGCGGAAACACGTTTTGGGCGAGATGTGAAAAATGACAGCTGTACTGCTCATAAGGAGGTGTGGTAAAATGGCAATGTTGAAAATCTGGAGTGAAAATAGTCAGAATTCAGGAATGTACGAGCGTGCATAGGAACAGAGCAACACATGCTCGTAAAAGTTATTTTGAGGAATTTTTTTCACCAGATTTTTTAAATAACCATTTTAACACTTCTGCTCATGACTAGTGTCACTGTGATTTTCTTAATCTGTCCCGGACATTGATTTCGCACACAGACTGCGCCATTGTGCGCTACATGCGCGGAAACACATTTTGGGGGAAATGTGAAAAGTGACAGCTGTACTGCTCATAAGGACGTATGGTAAAATAGCAATGTTGAAAATCTGGAATGAAAATATTGAAAATGCGCGAACTTACGAATGTGCGTAGGAACAGCGCAACGCATGCTCGTAACACAGTCATTTTATGGAGTATTGTCACCAAATTTTCAACATAGGCATTTTGGGACCTCTGCTCATGAACAGTACCACTGTCAGTTTCTTAATCTGTGAGGAACACTGATTTCCCACACCGACCACGCTATTCCGTGCCGCAAGGGTGAAAACACATTTTATCCAGGGTGTGAAAAATGACAGCTGTACTGTTCACAAGAAGGTCTGAAAAAATGCCAATGTTGAAAATCTGGGCTGAAAATATTGTAAATTTACAAAGTTATGAGAGTGCGTAGCAACTGTGCAACGCATGCTCATAAAACAGTCATTTTTTGGATTTTTGCCACTAGATTTGCAACATAGGCTTCTTGAGATCCCACCTCCTGAACACTGGCACTGTCATTTTGTTAATCGGTCCTGAAAGGTGATTCCATGCAGTGACCGCAAAATCACATTTCAGGGCCGATTAACGCCATGACAATGATAGAATTCATGAGGAGGGGTCCCAAAACCCCATGTTGAAAATTTGGTGGCAAAATTCCAAAATGCTCAAGTATGCAGCAACTTGAAAAACCCTATTTATTCCATTATACAACTTACCGGCATTTCCTCAGTTTGCGGTCAGCTTTGAAGAGTGCAGACATGTTCCCTGTCCACGAAGATCGTCGCGCCCGGACTCAGAGGTAAGTATGGGGTGTGAGGGTGTGGGGAGGCAGGGTGTGTAGTGGATGGGTGGGGTGTGGGGGGGCCCAGGGAGACCGCCGTGGATCGCTCTTCGTTATAGGTAAAAAAAAAAGACATAGCGAGACTTTTTTATTTACAGGGCTATGTGGCATCGCTAGTGGGCTTCCAGCGTGCCAACTGAGTCTTTTTTTTTGGGGGGGGCCGCTGTAGCCGATGGGGGATTGGGAACCACCGTCGGCACACAACAATGGGAGGGGTTGGTTATGCCGATGGGGATTGAAGCAGGGCGGGGCCGTTACATACTGCCGACAGGGAGTGGGCTCCCCCATCAGCAACTTACATCTGGGGCACTGTAGCCGACGGGG
Organism: Neoceratodus forsteri; assembly: GCA_016271365.2. Lineage (NCBI taxonomy): Eukaryota > Metazoa > Chordata > Ceratodontiformes > Ceratodontidae > Neoceratodus > Neoceratodus forsteri. Next base: position 1,674,242,490 of record CM028129.1, read on the forward strand.
ATTGGGGCCCCCGTTGGCAAACAAATATATTGGGGGGGCACATGCTGCCAGGGGGATTGGGCACCCCCTTGGCAGGGGAGAGGGTTAATATTGTTTGTGAACAGGCAGCAAGCCACCGCCATGTTCACAAACAGTATCAGGGCTGCAAGGTCCCGCCCTGCAATGATGGGTCACTTCCTCATTGCAGCGAATGGCTGACGCTGCAATGATGAGGCGGCCCCTGATTGCAGCAGCGATTTTTTCACAAGTTTGTAGCAAGGTTCCAAACTAGTGTCACCAGCTGTGTTCCCCATTATTGGTGGACATCACACACGCCCCAACATGCCGTGCTGGTATTGGCCTCAACAGAGCCACACCTCCAGAACCTGCTTCGGCACCAAGCTGATGCAATATGTTTCTTGTGCTGCACGCAAGCAAACACAAAAATATGAGCATACCTGCCAGATCTACTTTTCTAGGTACCTCCTATGCTGTGCACCATGATTTTTTTAATTTTCTTGACCCTAACCCTTACTATATCCACAATGGTATTTTTAAGTCAAATATGGTGCCTAACCTTTTTTCTCTAGAAAAAAATAAATTAAAACATTTATAAAATACTAACATTTTGCTGGAAGTAGATAAATGTACCACCAAATAGAAACGCAGAAACATTGAAACTGATGGCAGATAAGGGCTGCTTGGCTCATCCAGTCTTCCCATTTTTATTATAATTGTTTTTGATGCAAACCATCCTTGGTCTACAGTATGATCTCTTCCACCCCTTCCTTTCCCTTATGATTCTCTGGTGCCTATCCCAGACTTTTTTGAATCTTGATACTGTTTTTACCTCCACTGCCTCCACTGGAAAACTGTTCCAGGCATCCACCACCCTTTTTGTGAAGAAGTATTTCCTCACATCTCTCCTGAACCTACCCCCCTCCAGCTTCATATCATGATCTCTTGTTCTAGAGCACCCTTTTTTCTGAAAAATACCTCCCACCTGTACCTTATTTACCCCTGTGAGGTATTTCAAAGTCTCGATCATATCCCCCCATCCCTCCTCTCCTCCAGGGTGTACATATTGAGCTCCTTTAGCTTCTCCTCATAGGGATTTTGATGCAGACCCTGCACCATCTTGGTAGTATTCCACTGGACTGCCTCTGCTCTGTCTGTGTCTTTCCTGCGATGTGGTCTCCAAAACTGGACACAGTACTCCAGGTGGGGGTGGGGTCTTACCAATGACCTATATAGGGGCAACACCACTTCCCTCTTCCTGCTGGTGATACCCCTGCCTATTACACCCCAGCATCCCACTAGCTCTCCCAATCGCTTTGTCACATTGTTTGGCCACCATTAGGTCATCCAATATGAATAACTCCAGGTTCCTTTCCTGCTTGGTCATTGCAAGTATCTCTCCCCCATTTTGTATTCCACCCCAGGTTTCTGTGACCCAGGTGCTGGCAGTATAGCCTAGAGGTTAGAATAATGAGCTGTGAGTAAGCTTGGTACATCCTGCAGTCCTGGGTTTGATTCCCATAGCCTCCACTTGCATACTATGTGACTCCGAGCAAGTCACTTAACCACTGTAAAGCTCTCAGATCACACCTGAAAACAGGCACTTGTGTCTAGTGAGCCTTATACAGTTAACAAGGAATAAATAAAACAAAATAAGTGCATTATTTTGCACTTTTTTGCATTAAAACGTAGCTGCCAAACTTAGACCACTCCTCCAGCCATTTTAAATCTCTTACCATACTTTGCACCCCCCCCCCCCCGAGTGTGCACTCTGTTGCAGAGCTTAGTGTCATCCACAAAGAGGCAAACCTTCCCTTCCGGCTCCTCTGCGATGTCTGTAATGAATGCATTAAAGAGGACCACCCCCAGTACTGATCTCTGAGGTACCCTGCTGGTCTTCCAATATCAACATCTAAATTGGGACTACAAAATCAACTAACTTATTTTTCGGTACTTTGTAAAAAGGATAAACTTCAAATTAATAGAGATAAAAGAAATATGGTTGTTTTTGGATTAAAAAGCAAGTCCAAACCACCTATCTTTATGGATGGTAAAAAAATAAATGCAGTGAACAACTATGAGTACTTGGGAGTTAACTTTGCTCAGAGTTGTCATTGGACTCAACATATAGATAAACAAGCAAATAACTTAAAATGAACAACAAAGGCCTTTAAAAGATTTAACATCAACTTTGGACAAGCCTCGGTGGAAGGTTTATTAAGAACCTTGAATACTAAGATCATGACTTCTGTTTTGCATGCTTCTGAAATATGGGAAGAAGCAAATGTTAATACCTTGGAAAAAACTACAAGTCAAATATGTAGATATCTCCTGAGGATTTCACAATCACTACCTGCTGAAATTTTGAGATTTGAATTGGGGCAGAAATCCCTTAAAGTTCAGATTATGGAAAGAAGACTAATATTTATTTTAAGATTATTTCTTCTACCAGCATATTGGTTGCCACAAATGTGTTTGGAAGAAGAGTTAAAATATAACCGAAGAGGTTTTGTGTCACCACTCATTTCTACAATTAAAAAGACTCTCTTTCCAATATGTTTGGGTCAATTACTGTATGAAATATATTTAATTCCGTTTGATTGTATTAAGTGTCAAATTAAATCAAGATTGTCTAACATTGAACAAGCAGAGGATCATATTAGAATAATGCACTTGGTAAATTTCAGGTGGCAAAAAATTATGAAAACATCAAGCGGATTAGAGAAATATTCAACAATTTTGTCAGACTGGAATGAAAGAAGAGTTATAACAAGATTTAAAATGGAATTATATCCTGCAAATTATATAATGCTAAAACAAAAAAGAAATGGGGTTAATACTTCATATTGTGTGTGTGTGTGTGTAAGAATAATGTGGAGGATGATTTAAAACATATCATATTACATTGTCCTCAGTTTAACAACCAGAGGAAATATTGGATGGGCTCTGTTCTCGCTACCCTCGGTCTTCCCTCGATAAGCTTTTAATATATTTGTTTAATTCAAATGATATTAGAATATTAAAAAGTTTGAGTCATTTTTTAATATCCATTAAACTGTGAGGAAAGATATTTGAAAGGAACTGATCGAATAACAGAAATATAACTTAGATACAATTGTATTTTGTATAATGCAATGGGAAATTATGTCTATGGAATATATTGTATGATATGTATCTAATTTTAACACTGATTTTATTATTGTGATGACATTTGTTGAACAATAAACATTTTTCTACCTACCTACCCTGCTGGTCACTCTTCCCTCCCTGGAATGAACTCCATTTACCACCACCCTCTGCCTCCTATCTCCTAATCAGTTTCTTACCCATGTTACTACCTTTTTGCCCACCCCCCTATGCTACCCAACTTGTTTACTAGTTTCATATGTGGAATGGTATTGAAGGCCTTGCTGACGTCTAGGTAGGCCACGTCCACCACCCCTTCCTGATCCAACACCTTGGTTACTCAGTCAAAAAAATCTATCAGATGTGTTTGGCATGACCTTCCCTCTGTGAAACCATGCTGCCTTGGGTCCTTCAATCTGTTGGATTCCATGTATTCCACAGTCATTTCCTTTAATAGTGATTCCATTAATTTCCCTACCACCAAAGTCAGGCTGACGGGCCTATAACTATTCACTTCCTCCTTGTTACCACTTTTGTGATGTGGGACTACGTCCGCTCTTCTCCAGTCCTCCAGGACTATGCCAGTCTCCAGTGAACTGTTAAACACATCTGCTATTAGGGGTGCAGCCAGTATCTCCTTGAGTTCCTTCAGCACACTTGGATGCACCCCACCTGGCCCCATGGCTTTGTCCACCCTCAGATTAGCGAGTGCTTTCCTGACACTCTCCTCAGAAAAGGGACTGGTGTCCACTTTCCTCCCCTCAAAGCTCTTGATGCCTGTTTGTGGTCCCTACCCTTCCCCTTCTGCTATGAACACTGAGCAGAAGTATTTGTTTAAGATGTTTGCCTTTTCTTGGTCCTCCTCCATACAGTCCTTCCCCTACTCCCACCCTCAACTCTTTAACCATACAATCCCTCCGTTTTCTTCTTTTTCTCACTAACATACCTGAAAAATGTCTTGTCCCCTTTTGATACTGCCTGGGATATTCTTTCCTCAGTTTGCGCCTTTGCACTCCTTACTGCTTTGCCTGCCTCCCTCCATTTCCCCAGATACACTTCGCTGTTCTTCTCTCTCTGGGTCTTCTTTATACCTTCTGAATGCCACTTTGTTGCCTTTCCCTTTTCTGCCACCTTCTTATAGATTCATAACGGTCTCCTCTTCCTGCTGCGTTTGCTTACTTGCTTGACATACAGGTTTGTTGCTTTTACTATGCCGTCTTTTAATCTGGCCCATTTGCCCTCACCCCCCACCCACCCAGAACATCTCTCTTCTGCCAGGTCCTTTTGGAGGTATTCTCCTATCTTTGTAAAATCAGCCCTTCTGAAATCCAGGACCCTCGCCCTTGTATGGTTGGATTCCTCTGCTGTTCTTAACTTAAACCACACTGTGCAATGGTTGCTGGTCCACAGATGACTTCCCACCTTGATGTCTGCAACACTGTCCCCATTAGTAAGCACCAGGTCCAGTATTGCCCCACCTTGAGTGGGTTCACTGACTAGCTGCCTGAGGAATGCCCCCTGCAGGAAGTCCAGGATATCTCTACTTCTAGCTGATGCTGCAGCAGGGAGACTTCAATCTACAGTACATCTGGCAGATTAAAGTCCCCTGCCAGCACCACTTCCCCCTTTCCAGCAATTTTGCCAATAGCTTCTAATATTTCTTTATTTCTAAGTCCTCCTTCTGTGTTGGGGCCTGTAGACTACTCCTATCCAAACAGCAACTTGGTTTCCTAACTCAAGGATGACCCAAAACACCTTGGGCCCCCTCTTGAATTCCCTGTACCTGACTGAAAGATACCTGGAATCTTTTATAGTGAAAAAAGCTAGGGTCAAATTTTTGCTTGGTTTCATTGCACATCTGCTTTAAAGAGAACCTTTCTTGATCATTTTTGTATGACAAAGTAAATAAGAGGATGCTCCCTTACCTCTGTGAGAGCTCCTTTGTGGCACATTCATAATGTTCAATACTGCCCCCAAGGAAGGAAAGGGAAGGGATCACAATTTGCCCCGGAGAAGCTATCTGCATGATCCCTTCCACTTCCTTGTCACCAGCTCTCCCCCTACATTGTGATGTTTTGTGATGTCTGTATAGGGAGAGCAGAGGGGGTCTGCTCCCTTCAGTCTGTGGGGCATGATTTACAAACTCATTTTCTGACTGTTTAACTGGACATTTGGTGAAATTGGAGCCTGGGTTCAACTGACAAGAGCCTTGTTATTTGAACCAAACAACACCAAGAAAGGTAATCTTTAAATTAATAAATTGAATGAGCAGCCCATTGATGCAGAAGTAGTGTTACCACTTGCTCTGCCAGCGACCTGGGTTCAGGAATGAGCTCTAGTTATGTCTATGGACTCAGACCCCTATAGTATTATGCGCTCGGTCTTAAACTTGTGACTAATATGTATGCATAAGTCCTGCCTGTAACATCTCATGGACCTGTTGCCTCACCCATTTTCGCCTGATTGTACCTGATGTATGTATTTAGCCTGTTGTTCCAGATGTATGTATTTCTCTGCCTCTGTTCCTCATCAACATTGCCTATGTGCCAAATGTATTTTGTGTACTTTATGCTTTGTAACCCCAGGTCACATCTGGAAACGAGTGGATGTACACTCAGTATGCTTATCTAGTTAATCTCGTTAACAAATAAATAAGTTATCGATGGCCAGCTGGGAAAGGAGGACTGAGCATCTCAATGGGTGCTTTACTCCTTTGGGGGAGGGAAGGACATGGTCCCCCACTACCATACTGTGATCTGGAGGCATAGTGGATGGGAGATGTCGCATGGTCTCTGCAACTGGGGATAGGGGCCACATCAGAGAAGGAGGAAAAAATGTAAAGTAAAATAAACACATAAATTGGAAGCAGCCCCATACATTCAGTTTGATGCCGCATAAATGGGTGCTGAACAAATATTTCCATAATAAGCATGAGTGGGAAATTAAATACCAAAAAATACACTGATGAAAAATGGAGTTTTACTTCTAATACAGTCATTTTCAGAACTATATCCTCCTTATGAGTCCCTCTGTAAAGAGCTGTAGCTTGCCAATGAGGTCATTATGAGAATGATACAATGGTGCCAACCTACCCCTACCCAAGTCAAAACACGCTACTCTGTTGACAGCGCTGCTGTCTCTGGACCACCTCATACATAGGGAGCCTGGTGCATTTATGAATCCAAGTCACCTGCATAGCAGTGCAGAACCTTACCCCTGCTACTTCCAATGAAACTGAAAGAAAAATTTCTTTACAGTCAGTTACATTATATTGCCTAGTTTTTCTGTATTCAGTGTTCTCTTTTTTCTTTAAATTGTGTGCTTGTGACAAACAATCTGTTGCTGTGGAAGCAATTATGATATCATAAACGGAGGATTATGGTGTCATTTGTAGACAAGCAGCCAGAGCCGATAAAATCTAGGTTACAGAGATCCAGGTTTTACGGAATCTTGCATAGTTATGATGATATGGATCAACTAAAAACAGAAAATAGGGGACTTACAAGATAAATTGTTGATACAAACTAGGGACGGAGTTCTTAGTTTTCTTGAAGGATTCAGGAAAGGTCCAGATGTATACTTAAAGGGGAGCCAATTTAATAAGGTGTATTAGCAGTGAACCAGTGGGGGATAGCCTTAGGCTACACGCCTCTTTCCCTCTCATATGTTTGTATGGTGAGATGTCAGGGGGCTCATTACAGGAACTCTAGCTAAATATTAACTTCTGCTTTCAAATTCTCTGCAGTGTGGGCCAACACCTCTGGGCCAGTGAAAGGGTGTTACAAGTGAGGAACAGTTTTGACTTTGTTTACACTGTTTCACTTACCATCTGTTGAAGGAGTGCTTTCTTACACATCCTTAGGAACCAGTTTACAATCCTTGCAGCTGAAGTCACGCAAACATAAGAACTCATGCCAAACTGTCTGTCACCAGAGAACCAGAATCCTGTGCAACAACTGCTTGGCCTCTATGTTAAAGGAGAACTCATAATGAGTGGAAATCCACTCCAGCAAAAGCATCCCCCCTGACTTTTCTCAATAACAACATTTTTTAGCATACCTAATACAGTAGTTCAGTATTTCTGCTTTGTTTGCTGCTCCATGTATGTAAGCAAACACTTTGCACACCGACATCCTAGAGTAAACAGAATGCTTCTGCCATTTACTCATGCTCTTGTGGATTTGCTTAATTTGCTGAGATGGCAGCATGCATCACAGGTTTATTTATGTATCTGGAGCATCACACAAAGCAGAAATATTGAACTATTAAATACGCAGAACTTTTTCAGTTCCTGAGAAAAGGTTAGTCAGAAGGGGCAAGCCTTTGGGGAGATCCGGTTATTATGAGTTCTCCCTTAAGAAATAGAAACATAGAAACATAGAATTTGACGGCAGATAAGGACTGCTTGGCCCACCTAGTCTGCCCATCTCCCTTCCTACTGGATAAGCTGCAGATCCTAGTTAACCAGCAGCCTACTTCTTTCTACCCCCACCCCCTAGAATTGCCTTATGACTGTCCCATGCATGCTTGAATTCCACCACTGTTTTTGACTCCACAACCTCCTCCGGAAGGCCGTTCCATGCAACCACAACCCTCTCTGTGAAAAAATACTTCCTTAAATTACCTCTGAGCCGCGCCCTCCATCTTCAAATTGTGCCCCCTTGTTCTTGCACACCTCTTTTTTTGAAAGATGCTACCCTCTTGGACTTTGTTGATTCCCTTGAGGTACTTGAAAGTTTCTATCATGTCCCCCCCTCTCCCTCCTTTCCTCAAGGCTATACATATTAAGCTCCTTAAGTCTCTCTTCATATGTCTTCCAGTGCAGACCCTGTACCATTTTAGTTGCCCTCCTCTGGATAGCTTCTATCCTGTCTATGTCTTTGCGAATACTGGGTCTCCAGAACTGCACACAGTACTCCAGATGGGGTCTGACCAGCTGTCTGTACAGAGGGATAATAACATCTTGTTTTCTACTGGTGATGCCTCTCCCAATGCATCCCAGTATCCCCCCAGCCCTCCTTGCTGCCCTCTCACATTGCTTGCTTATCTTTAGGTCATCTGATATGACTACCCCCAGGTCCCTTTCCATTTTTGTTGTTGTTAGTATCTCACCCTCCATTGTGTACCCTTCCCCTGGGTTTTTGTTTCCTAGGTGCATTACCTTGCACTTCTTAGCATTGAATCTAAGCTGCCATACATTTGACCATTCCTCTAACCTTGCCAAGTCCCTTTTCATCCTTTCCACCTCACCTTGTGCATCAACTCTGTTGCAGATCTTTGTGTCATCTGCAAAGAGACATACTTTCCTTTCAGTCCCTCTGCAATGTCATTTATAAAGACATTGAAGAGGACCGTCCATACTGAACCCTGTGGTACCCCACTAGTAACCCCCTTTCTTCAGAGTGGACTCCATTTACTATTACTCTCTGTGTCCTATTTTCCAGCCAATTTTTACCAGGCTGTCATCTTGGGACCCACTCCCAGGCTAGCTAACTTGTATATTAATCTTTTGTGTGGGACTGTGTCAAATGCCTTGCTAAAGTCTAGGTAGGCCATGTCCACAGCCCCTCCCTGATCTACTACGTTGGTCACCCAGTCAAAGAAATCTATCAGATTTGTCTGGCATGACCTTCCCGCTGTGAATCCATGCTGCCTTGGGTCCTGTGCACCTCTGGCCTCTAGATACTCGACAATTCTTTCCTTCAGAAGTGATTCCATCATTTTCCCTACCACTGAGGTTAAACTAACAGGTCTGTAGTTTCTTGCTTCTGCCTTGCTCCCACTTTTGTGAAGGGGAATCACATCTGCCCTCCTCCAGTCCTCGGGTACCACCCCATCCTCCCATGATTTGTTAAACAGGGTAGTCAGTGGTGTCACTAATTCCACCCTTAGTTCTTTTAGAATTCTGGGATCAATCCCATCAGGCCCCATTGCTTTGTCCACCTTCAGTTTTAAGAGTTCTTTCAGAACCCTTTCTTCTGTAAATGGGCTGGTATCAACTTCTGTATCCAGAGTGTTTCTACTGTTTGTTTTAGGTACCTCCCCCTCTTCCTTTGTAAATACTGAGCAAAAATATTTATTTAGTATCTCTGCCTTTTCACAGTCACCCTCTGCCCACCCTCCCCTTTATTAAGCCTCACTATCTCTCCATAGACATAGACAGAGTGGAAGCTGTACAGGAGGGCAACCAAAATGGTGCAGGGTCTGCACCAGAAGACATGAAGAAAGACTAAAGGAGCTTAATATGTATACCCTAGAGGAAAGGAGGAGAGAGAGGACATGATAGAAACTTTCAGTACCTCAAGGAATTAACAAAGTCCAAGAGGGTAGCATCTTCCAGAAAAAGAGATGTGCAAGAACAAGGGGGCACAATTTGAAGATAGAGGGGGGACGGCTCAGAGGTAATGCGAGGAAGTATTTTTTCACTGAGAGGGTTGTGGATGCATGGAACAGCCTCCCTGAGGAGGTTGTGGAGTCAAGAACAGTGGGGAACTTCAAGAATGCATGGGACAGGCATAAGGCAGTCCTAGTGGCGGGTAGGAGGAAGTAAGCTGTTGGTTAACTAGGATTTGCAGTTTATCTGTTAGGTAGGAAAACGGGCAGACTAGGTGGGCCAAGCGGTCCTTATCTGCCGTCAAATTCTATGTTTCTATGTTTCTCCCTTGGTCTTTCTTCGCTCCCTGATGTATCTATAAAAGGTTTTATCCCTCTTCTTAACTGAGTTGGCTATCTTTTCCTCAGTTTGGGCCTTTGCTGTTCTGACTGCCTTCCCAGCTTCCTTTTGCTTTAACTGATACAGTTCTCTGTCCTGCTTCTTCTGTGATTCCTTGTACTTCCTGAAAGCTTTCTTTTTCTCTTGAACCTTCACTGCCACTTCCTTTGAGAATCATAGTGGTTTCTTACGACGTTTAGTTTTGTTTATTTGCTTCACACAAAGGCTTGTTACCTCTGTGATGGCAGTTTTTATTATTCCCCATTGTTCTTCCACCCCTCCTTCCTGCCCATTTGCTAGTGCATTCCTTAGGCACTCACCCATTTTGACAAAGTCAACCCTCCTAAAGTCCAGTACCTTTGCCTTTGTATGGCTTGACTCTATTGCTGTGTTTATTGTGAACCATACTGTTCGATGGTCGCTAGTTCCCAGATGGCTACCCAGTTCTACATCTGTGATCCTGTCTTCATCTCCATTTGAGAAAACCAGGTCTAAGATTGCTCCTTCTCGAGTGGGCTCCAATACTAGTTGTTTAAGGCATGCCCCTGTAGGGCATCTAGAATAACCCCACTCTTCGAAGTGGCTGCTGCAACTGCACTCCAGTTAACATCTGGCATATTCAGATCACCCATCAGCAATATCTCCTCTTTTTCTGCCATACTAAGTACACTTTCTATCATTTCCTCCCCCTGAGAAGGGGGTCTGTATACAACCCCTGTGCGGATTGTGGTGCCATTGCCGGTCTCCAAATTTACCCACAGTGCTTCTTCTCCTCCCTGTTTTCCCTTTTGTTCTGCTGCTTTGATTCCTTCACTTATGTAAAGAGCTACTCCTCCTCTATTACCCTCTCTGTCCCTCCATTTATAAAAATCAGCCAGACTGTGACAGTTTGGAAGCTGAGGGCATACCCACTACCACTGCTAGCACTATTCCAATGGTAGGGGGAGGGATGCTGCCCATTCAAGATGCTGTGCTTAATTATTTCTTTGAAAATTGGGAGAGGCACACTGAGCCGAGCCTCATTTGCAGGTGCGGGGGGGGGGGACAACACAGTCACAAAGCAATACAACCCAAACTGATGATGAGGTTATAAGATTGATGACATAAAGTGCTTAAGTTGAGTACAGTTCAAACAATAAGGCCAAACATTGTAGCTGTCTGTCAAATAAACAGTGTACAAAAACAACTGTGCAAAAATAGCAGGTTCAAAAAGTGCAGGTTGCCAGAATGATGGGATGTTGGCCTAGTTCTGAGAGACCGAGTCAGGAGAGGTAAGGGAGCATTTCAGGAAAAGGGTTGGTAGGAGCAAAGGGGGTGAGGAGTTTTAGTTGGTGTCTGATGGAGGGAAGGGAGGAAGAGAGACAGATGGAGAAAGGTAGCTGGTTCCAGGAGGCAGTGGTATGAGAAAGCAGATTTTTCCAGCTGAGAAATGTTGGTGGGGGGAGGGAGATAGTGTTTGGGTCCCTGGAGTTCAAGGAGAAGGCAAGGATGAGGAGAGAGATTGGATGAGTAGGAGGGGAGAGATCCAAACCAGTATTTAGATATGAGGGAAGCACAGTGGAACTGGTGACGTGAGGGGAGTGGGAGGATGGGAAGGGAGGAGTATAAGGAGCAGGGGTGGGTGTGAGAGGGTGAACTGATAGCAAAGTGCCAGAAGACATTGCAGAGGGTGTCCAGTAAGGGAGGTGGAGATTGCAGTGAAGTAGGCCACATCTGCAAAGTTGAAAACCAGGAGAACCATTTTGGTGACTAACTCCTTGTAGACCTGCAGAGGGAGGCAGTCCTTGTTGTGGTATGGGGCACCAAGTTTGGGTTGGAGTTCAGCATGGATGACATTGATGTGAGCAGAGAAGTCAAGCCTGCTGTCTAACCACACACCAAGGTACTTGAAGGTCTGGACAACTTGAAGTGGGCAGCCGTCTAACATGGAGAAAGTGGGGAGGGTAGTGATCCAGGCCAATTTCTGGCTGGTGTCAAAGGTCATAGATACAGTTTTTTTGTGTTGATCTGGAGCTGGTTGGCTTGGAACCAACACGGAACATTGTAAAAGTCATGCTGAAGCAAAACTATCACAGACGCAGTTGAGGCACCTGAGATGTAGAGAACTGTGTCATATGTATGCATGAGATATGCGAGCTGGCACAGGCAAAGGGCCGGTTGTTTAGGAAGATCAAGAATAGGACTGGACCTAGGATGGAGCCCTCTAGGACCCCAGCCTGGATAGGAATACTAAATAGAGGTTTCACATGGAATATTAAACAGAGGTCTCTTCTACCCATCTTGTTTGAATTTTTTTTTTAGAGCTGGTGAAAGGTGCTGGATTAACTGCACAGTACACTGATGCTGTCTGTTTATCTACAGGACAAGTACAGCAGGAGCAATCACAGTGCAAGAATCCATACGCAGCCCCATTGGTGTGCCTAAACCATGCCATGGAATGACCACCACGTAGGTGAGAGGATGGCTCAGACTCCATGCCCATTCATTCCTTGGTCTCCCATGCAAGGCTTCCAGCAAGGGTACCAATTAGTGTTAATTATGTTGGTGTTTTTTGGGATGTTGACACCTACCCACTGGGAACTATACTGAGACCACCACAACTCATTTCACATAAGCCAAAGAACAGCCCTCAGGTGATAATTGTTTTGGCTGCTGTCAACCTGGGTTGGAATCAGTCTAGTTACCTTGAGGTGAAAAGTTCCTTAACCTGCTACCAATCTACTGAGACATCTCCTCCCTCTTTTGCCTAAAGTGCCTACTTCTGGTGATTGCTCATGTTGAAGTTAAATATCCCATGGCACTATATGTAAAGAGTAGAAGGATTCAAATTGGTGTCCTGGGCCACATTCCTTTATTCAGTAAACTAACCCTCCATCAGTCTTGCCTGACAAAGTTCTTTCATCAGCCACCACAATCATTTTCTTGGTAGAGCACATTTTTGTTTGGGATACCAATTTGTCCTCATCTCTTAGACTACTTGGGGCTTGCCCCTTCTAATTGGGCCTGGCAAGAGTGGAATGCAGGAATGGAAGCAGTCAACAGTTGATCAGGTGGAGTAACGCCTCCAGATATGAGCAATATGACAATTAGATAATTAGTTGTTTGATTTCAGCCATTTAGTTCCTGCTCATTTTCCTGCTTTCTGTCCTCCAATTGGAGGAGCTGGTGGACATCTGGCATGGCTGCTACTGCCCCTTTCCTTTTCAAAGCCTTCCATTCTGAACTTTCCTGTACCCCGCACCCACTCCAAAGAAAGCAGTGAGTAAGGTGACAGGGTGGGATTCAAACCTAGGTTGATACCTCTAGGGCGTACTGCGTCCCTACAAGTTAGTTATATCTTGGTACTGTACCTGCAATTCAAAAGTTCTTTATTCCAAGCTACTCACAATTCTGCCACAATGTGCTGGCAATATTATTTGTAACCATCACTTATTCGTATCCTCTGTGGCCTGGAGAATTAGTACGTTACCATCACTTACTCATACTCTCTGTGGCATGGGGAATTAGTACATTACTATCACTTGCCCATACCTTCCGGAGCATAGGGGATTAGTACATTACCATGACTTACCCATGCCTTCTGCAGCATGGGTGATTACTATGATATTCATTGAGTATATCTCCTCCACTGGGCCACACCTTTGGAACTATAATCGATCAACATCAGGACCACTTGGAAACTTTTGATATCCGGACGTACAACGTTGGTGCATATAAAGGATGGGTGACCCCACCACTCCTCAGTTCTTTCACCTGCCATGGACCTCTTGTCAGACCTGCAGAAAAACAATGCTGTCATTTTTTTGACTTTATTATTTTTTATAACTTACTTGTTTAATTTATGTCATCATTTTATGCCATTAAAGAATTAACCTTTATTTAGGTTTTGAACCTGTGGCTACAAGATCTACATGGTTAGTGCTCACATGGTTTGTGTTTGCTGTTTGGGGTTGTCCCACAATGTGAGGGCCTGTGATATTAGCCAGGGATTTAATCAGGCCACAATGAGTCGCTGAAAGAGGGCTCCAGAAATCTTTGTCTCCAGGAAGGCCATGGAAGCAGCCACCAAGGCTATAGGCTTCAAGCTGTCTACTCCATCTTGCACAACTGCTGCTGCTGGGAAGTCTCCCTGGTGTTCGATGATGTTGTTGCTGACTCAGTCATCAAGATCTAAAGACAAGAAAAAGATAAATTCAAGTTGTTGAAATCCTCACCTTCTAGGCATCACCACAAGCAAAAGGACAAGGCTTCTGCTTCCTCAGTGAGGTCAAGGTCTCTGCTTCATTCAGAGGGTAAGTGTTTGGCATCATCTGCTCTGACAGTGATGACTACAGCCCCCCTGACTGTCTGAGAGACACCAAGGTTGAGGTTTGGCTCAGGCAGTACTGTACCTACTATAGATGATTTGCAGCCCCCGTCGAAGGGTACCACCCCATCGACGGCAGCAGTCCTGACCCCTTTGCAGGGTATCTACTCCCAGGTCATGGTGGAAATGGTCTCAGAACTGCTTTGTCACTTGGTACTGTCACTACTGCCAATGATAACAGCAATACCATCGACTGAGCCTCCTTTGTTGGCACCATCTTAAGCAATGAATTTGCAGTGCATGGCTATCATTCCTCCTCAGCCATCATTGCTGGCTGTGTCTATACCTCCACCCTGTCACCATTCCAGATCATGACAACATGGAGGACTATAATCCTCATGATCTTAATATGACGGAGGATTTTGGGATGAGATAGAGAACATGATCCCTTTGAGGGTGGTTTGGGCTCCAGTTCCATGCTCTGTTTAGGTAGATAAGAAAATGTGATTTATATAACAAGGTCTCCACCTGACAATAGTTCCTTTCAGGCATTGCTGCGGTAGATGCAAAGTGTAACGGGCTTTGTTGCTGATGAAGAGGACTCCACCAAGAGGAATATATTGGAGTTTTTGGAGGTCCCTACTACTGTACTCCATCCATTGTCATTCTTCCAATATATCTTGCTTTAGAAGATGCTACTTTAGCTGCCTGATACAGGCCCAATACCTTGCCTGCAGTGCCCAGTAAAGCTGATATGCACTACCCCACTTTGTCTGCTAAGCCTTATTATGCTTCACAGCCTGAAACTGATTCTGTAGTCACCATGGTTGCTCATGATCATTCTAGGACTCTTAGACATAAGGGCTCTCTGCCTCCGCATAAGGAATCCTGGAGGCTAGATGTTATAGACAAAAGGACTTATGGCTCTGTGTCATCATCAAGACAGGAAATCATACCACGCTCAACTGGATACTTGTGTCCAACCCAGATAGAGCCAACTGGTAGGGACATGTGCAGACTTTCTCAGCAACAACACACCAGTGTTTGTGATTTGGAGAAATAATTACCCCAAACAGCCTCCCAGGACTTTCTGGTCTCGAAACTACTCAGCCCTTGATGAGGGCTCTTTCATCCAGTCTTTATCAGAAGTAGATTGGACGCAGATTTTAGACGCCCTGAACTTAGATGAAGCCCTCGATGGCTTCATAAAATGCTTCCTATCTATAGCCAACAAGCATGCCCCTTTGAGAAAGACCAGGGTCAAAGACCATGACTCCAGGTGGCTAAACCCAGACCTGAAAAGCCTCATGAGAGAACGAGATAGGGCTTGGTGTAAATTTAAGGATACTAACTTGATAATGATTGGGTAAAGTACAGGGAACTAAGAAATAATTGTGAAAAAGAGCTAAGAAAGCCAAAAAGCACTAACTTCATACTCTGCAAACTGAAAACCTATCAGATCCCAAGAAATTTTGGGCACAAATAAATTCTCTCCTAAAAGGGAATACAGCTAAAGGGATTGGTGAAATTACAGCAAATGGGGTCTGCCAGTCGACCGCACAGGACTTGACAAACGCCTTCAATGCTTTTTTCACTGATCTGCAGAAATTCAAATCGGATACCCCCAGCCCTACGATTATAAGCCAGGATAACCAGGTGGGTCCTCAACAGGGCCCTGAATTTCACCTTACACTGGTATCCAGGGGTGAAGTCCTAAAGCTGCTCAGGGGCATAAAGACAGATGGTTTGGTGGGTAATGACAATCTGGAGCCTAGACTATTAAAGATTGCTGCCCATGTCATCGTGACACCAGTAACATGGCTGTTTAACAGGTCCTTACTTGATGGGAAAGTACCTTCACAATGGAAGGTTGCCCTGGTAACCCCTATTCCCAAAGGTGGGTCACAAGAACAGGTGGAGAACTACAGGCCAGTGTCCATCCTCTGTATCCTTAGCTGGAGAAGGTGATCTACCAACAGGTCCTCAGTTACCTGGAGGAGCGTAACTTACTGACAGCACAACTACATGGATTCAGGAAGAAGCATGGTGCAGAGACAGCCCTTGTAAGCTTCACCTCTGATGTTTATGCAGTCCTAGATGAAGGCCAGCTTCTTGGTGAGGTCTTTATCAACCTCACCAAGGCCTTTGACTTAGTGAACTACCGGCTACTCATAGGGTACCTGACGGCCCTGTCCCTAGATGCACTAGCTTTGGATTGGTTTTCTGACTACCTTCATGGTAAGACACAAAGCGTCCATTGGCATGGTGCTAGATTGATGAGTGCCCAGTACATGAGGGAGTCCCCCAGGGCTCCATTTTGGGCCCTCTACTATTTTCACTATTTGTGAATAGCCTACCACTACACTGTGGTGAGGCAAAGGTCACCCTATATGTGGACGACGCTGTGTTGTATAGAACCTCCAGTGACTCAGCGTCCCTAAACCAATTTTTGAGCCAGGATCTCTCAACCCTTAAAACAATGGTTTCAGGCTAACAAACTAGTTCTGAATAGCAGAAAGACCAAGGCCATGCTTTTTGGCTATAAGAATCTGAGCACTAAGAGATCTCACCCTCTGTCTCTCTCGCTCTCCAATGGGTCTGAGATTGAAATGGTAGAATGTATAAAGTACCTAGGTGCATATATAGACCAGGATGTTACGTTCAGACGCCATATTGGCCTCCTATTTAGGCTTAGCCCTTTCCTGATCAAAGAGTCTAAACTTGTGGTTAGCAATAGAACTATCCTCCCCACTCTGTTTCATGGCTCTAGTCTGCTTCAGCCATTAAGGTCTACAGAAATGCAGCATCTGAGGACTCTATGCCATCGAGTCAGTCACTTTGCTGCTGGAGCACATCTCAAGGAGCACCACTGCAAAGTGTTGAGCACCATAAACTTGCTAACCCTAGAAGGGAGATTGGCATACCCCTCACTCTGTCTGGCTTTCAAGCTACAGCAGCCAGATGCTCCCCCCAGTCTGGCAAGCCCATTGAACCTCAAACTGAATGTGAGAGAGCTCAGGTCCTCAGATCACAAGCTCCCGGAAGTCCCCAGAGCTAGATCCTCCCAAGGTCAGTGATCCGATAGAATAGCCCTCCCTAAACTCTGGAACAACCTCCCTAGAGACCTTCAGGATTGTGAATTACATCATGGGTACAAGAAAGGACTAAAGACTCACCTGAGTGGACTGATTAGTTGCTCCTGGTACCGCTAATCCCCCACCTGGAATTTCTAGAGGGTGATGCCAATGTAACCTCAGGATTGTTAACGGCCTCTCATGTTGAAGCTCTGCTCTGGTACTTAAAAACCAGACTAAAGAAATTGTTCCTATGCACTTGAATATGTTTTATGTATTGTAAATCTATGTTTCTAACACTCATTTGAACTCTATTTTGTTAATTGTGGAATATTTGTAATTTGAACTCTCTGTACTTTTTTGCTTCCCTCTAGGTACATGTAACTAAATCCCGGTCGCACCTGAAAAAGGGACTTTCATGGTCTCAGCGTGCCTACCCGGTTACCAAAATTTAAATAAATAAATGAAAATTTGGCCTCAGAATAGCCAATTTTCAGGCCTATATTATTTAATAGAAAAAAGCCTGTGGAAATCTGCCAAGCCCACTATCCAGTCTTTGCCTAATAGTCCTGCCAAGGCTGTTCTGCTTAAAGGTACTTCAGCTGGTATTGATACTGGTAAGCATCTTTTGCCTTATGCATATGATGCCTCCGATGCTTCTACCAAGGCTACTGCCTCTGATGTTTGTCTTTGGAGATATTCATGGCTACGTGTTGCTGATTTTGCCACTGATGTGCAACAGTCTGTCCTCAATGCCCCTTTTAGAGGGTCCAGATTGTTTAGAGGTGATGTTAAATGTGCTTTGCATGAGCTTCAGTCCTCCAGAATGACTCTAAGGTCACTTATATTCCTGACGCCTCAGTCCTTCAGGGGGCATGGCAGAAGTTCTTTTCAAAGGCCTGCAGCCCATGGTGGCTGTGCCTCTCATCAGCAGCCCCATAATCATGGTGTAGGTCCCTTCCTGGGTCCCCTTTCCCCTGATGTCCATGCTAAGGCACACAAAGGTATCGATCCTAGCGGCCCCACCAACCATGGTACCTTCGAATTCCACACCTCTTGCCCTCCACTGCTGCCTCCAGGATTGCAGTAGGGGGAAGGATCTATCTTCATCTACCAAAGTGGAGGGAGATAATCCCAGATGATTGGACACTGGAAATAGTAGAAGGGGGGCATACACTGGAACTGCTGTCTACTCCTCTAGTGCATCCACCACCTCCTTGTCATTATCCTCTTGGCCACTTGTCCCTTCGGCTGACAAGGTTGAGGCTCATACAAAAGCATGCTGTTCCCCCTCAACAGGGAAACAAGGGAATCTATTCCCATTACTTCCTGGTCCCCAAGTGAACAGGAGCTCTTCATCCTGTCTTGTACTTAAGAGACTTGAATCTGTTCATCGACTACAAAAAGTTTCAAATTTTGTCTCTTCAGGCATTGATCCCCTGCTGCAAAAGGGTTTTTGGCTCTGTGCTTTGGATAAGAAGGATGCATACTTTCTTATCAAGATTCATAAATGCCACAGGCGCAGTATCTTTTCTTTATTCTGGAGGACAACCATTATTTATTTATTTTATGACATAGGAATTACAACCCTTTGAATCACAGACTCGTTTCCAAAGGTTCCATGTCAAAATACAGAGTGTTACAAAAGACAACAGGTGGTTACAGTTTCACAGTGGTGAAGAGTCATACAAGTGTAAATGTGCAAACAGATAATGAGAATGTGAATTAAGCAGACAAGGGATAATTGCATATACAAGTGGTAGCTAAACAGAGGCTGCTTTACATGCATACAGATAATACAGATGTGTAATGTACATACATAGGGTAATTGCCTATACAAGTGGTAGCTATCAGAGGCAGCATTACAGGTTACAGTAAGATTGTAGGGTGCTGCCTCCAGGGAGGCTTTGTCAAGTTCCTGACATAGGAAAGAACTATGAGTTAGCTAAGTTAGGCCTAGGGCACATGCACCTCAGAGGCAGAGGAATGCGTGCTGCCTCATTCAAGACATTGTCAAGGGCCAAGTATGACACATAGTGATAGAGCAGGGCCTAGGGTGAGGTTAGCGGTCACACTGGCAGTTACGTGAGGATAAATTACGGGTTTTCAGGGCTGCCTGAAATGGACCTAGTTTGGAGACTGCGGTGATTACGGGGGGGAGGGCATTATACCATGATGGGGCTCTGAAAGAGAAGGATCTTTGGGCTAAAGAGGTCCTAACTCTGGGTACCTTCCAGATAGTTTTGGTGGCTGTGTGAGTGACCACGTTGGCGGTGGCTGACTAAAGGGAGGCCGTAACACCTGCTAGGGTTAAGTCCAGGTGAATTTTCTTGGTGAGGAGACAGGTTTGATACTACAGCCTTTCCTCTAGTGTGAGAACATTGGTGAGTGCATAGAGGGTGCAGGTGTACATTCACTTGTCTGCACCAGAGAGGAGCCGGCATGCCCTATTGATAGCTAGTTGGATTTGGTGGAGCGCAGTTGGGTCTGAGGCAGCATAGATTGTGAGTCCGTAGTCCACAAGTGACAGGACTGAGGACGTTATGGCTGAGTGAAGTGCTTATGGTGGTAGGCAGTCTTTGTGCCTGTATAGGAGACCAATACGGGCATTGGTGACTGAGGAGAGTACTTTGATGTGCTCATGGAATGAGAGGGTGGTGTCAAAGGTGATGCCCAGGTACTTATAGGTTTGGACTTGCTCCAGAGGGAGGAGTGAACTGGAGAGGATATTCAGGTGATAATCCTTTGCCCTGTTTTGGCAGTGGGCAAAGTGCATAGTTTTGGTCTTTTTAATGTTGACAACTAATCTGTGCTCAGCAAACCAGTTTTCTATCTGTTTGAAACAGTTTTGCAGAGGGGGCAGGAGTGAAGAAGGGTCAGGATAGGAGGCATAAAGAACAGTGTCATCCGCATAAAGGAGAATGTCCCCAGAGCAGGATTTAGGCAGGGTGTTATGATATATGCTGAAGAGCAGGGGGCCCAGTATGGATCCCTGAGGGACACCTGAGTGCACTGGTAGTGTGGTAGATAGGGTACTGTTAATTTTAACACTCTTTGTTCTGGTGGAAAGGTAGCTGAGAACCAGGACAGGGGGCCCTGGGAAACCCTGATGTGTTGTAGACTGTTAAGTGGGGGTGGGGTTGGGTGGAGGGGATGGTGTCAAAGGCCTTAGGTCTACGAACACAGCTCCAGCAAGGTGTCGTTTGTCCAGCACAGAGTGTAGTGAGTTAGAGAATTCTGTAAGGGTAGTAGTAGTAGTGCTGTGGCCTGCTCTGAAACCGTGCTTCTCCCTGCGTAATAGGCTGTGAGTGAGAAGGTATTCAGTGAGCTGGTCAGCTAGGATTGTTTTAAAGGCTTTAGAGGGTGGGGGAAGAACTGAGATGGGCCGGTAGTTGTTTGGGGAGGAGCAGTCACTGCTTTTTAGTGTAAGGGTTATACTTGCTGTTTATCAGTCTGGAATCTTGTCCTTTGACTTATCCTTTGTACTGTAGATATTTACCAAATGCTTAGCAGTTGTGGCAGCTATCCTGCTGAGGGAAGGGCTTTCTGTCTTCTCCTATCTGGATGACTTGCTCCTCAAGGCCCCATCCAGAGAAACAATCCTGTACACATTGACTAGGTCATAACAGTTGTTCGAGGAACAGGGGGTCATTATGAATGTTCCGAAATTTATCATCATTCCTTGTCAGCACCTCCAACATATTGAAGCAGTGCTGGACTTGGTGGTGGGCAGTGCCTTCATGCCCACAGACAGAGCAGTGGTTCTTGTGGCCCAGGCTCAGGTGAGACACAAAAGTCATTAGGTGTCACCCTGGATGATGTTACATCTGTTGGGACTGATGGTCGCGGCCATTGTTACAGTCCCCTTTGCCTGCTTCCATACGCCCATTCCAGATTGGATTCTTCAGGTGCTGTGGGACCAGCTGACAGATGAGCTCGAAGAAATGGTTCTCATCACGTCCCCTCTCCATCATGCTCTGGTGCAGTGGATAGACTACCAGAATCTGTTAAAAGGTGTTCCATTCTTTCAACAGGCTCCTTTGCAGATCCTGACAATGGATGCCTTGTGTCCTGGTTGGTGTACCCATCTCAGGTCATTCCAGACCTCCGGGCTCGTGGACCAACTAGAGTCAGATCTCTCTGTAACCCCTAGATGGCACTATCCCAAGGGCTAATACCCCTGCCTAATTTGCCACTAACAGGTTGAGGGGCCTGGATCCAATGGCGGCTGCCTCCACCCAGAGGTCAGGGTTTGCAATAGTTAAACTAACTTGGTCACAGCCCTCTGGGACACTGCAACCCCTTTTTCTTCCCACTAGTGGCCCACACAATATATCAGAATTACCTTCACAGTATACACTTACCCCCAGGACTGGTTCGGGCAGTGTGACTCCTGGGACTCCCTGTAAAATAAGATGATACAGTGCAAAAACCACAGTACAATACTTTAACATAGACGAATACCTCAGGCAGTGTAACTTTGCTGAAACAAACAGATCTGATTTATTTAGGGGGCTATAACAAGGACAGGGGGAAATCAGGTTAATTAGTTTAAACGCATTAATAATCACAGTACTGTGCACATATTTCAGAATTCCAAATGTCCCTAATGTCACTCTTACTGGGTACCCAGGCAATAAGAGGCTAGCCTATTTGGTGCAGCTGGTTGGGGCCCTGAAGGTGGAAAATACATGCACAATACCCAAATTATAATCCGGGGCCGGTAGGCTCAGTTCGTGGAGAAAGAAAGGAAAAGTAATCAGATGGAACACTTGCAATTAGATGATGGCAGGGAGCTACCCTGATTTGTACTCATAAATTCAATGCTGAAACTGAATGGAAGGCAGAGTGTCCTGGATTGCCAGGCAGACCAGACCATGTGGACATGGTCCTTGTGACTGGACCCCAAGGCAGTTCAGAGCAAATGGATATAGTCTGGGTTAAGCTGGGGTTTACTTGCAGCTTCATGCACTCAATCCACTGTACAGGAGATTTGAAATGCGAGTCCCCACTAGCACTACACACATTTATATAGAAAAAGAAAGCACTATACCAGGCAGGCTGCTTCTCTATCCCGATTGCAATTACTGCACAGTACCCGGAAGAACACACAGCAGATTCAGTTCCTGACAGACCGAGCGTGATTCAGCAATTTCTCCAGTCTTCTACAGGGTGAGCCTGGTTTCTACTTTTCAGATCTCCTTGATTCTCTTCACAGATCAGATTCAGTCCAAAACAAGCACTTGCACAAGCTGCAGACCAAAACTTGGGGCCTTACACGCGTTTCCCGACTAAAACTGCGCACCGAAGGAGCACAGGGCTCCTTCCCTCTTCACTGCCAGAGCCAAAACAGAGACTCCAGTAGACAAAACCGGCACTTCCTTTGAGTTCCTCCCAGTTCTTGGCTGGGTTGGCTGTCACTCACAATAGCCTCCCCCTGTTGGTGCAAAAAGGCGCCGAAGTCCAAACTACTGGGGAACTAGAATGGGGAACTAGGCAAACACAGTTCCGATTGCAAAGAAAAGCAGGTTAGACAAACTGTATTTTCATTATTACTCTAAATGATTTCTGGCAAACAGTTACATCTTTCAGATAGGTTCCCTTTGCACTCCTAGTGACTGCAAAAACGGAGTAAATTGGCAGCAGCTCGAGTGGGACTCAAGCAGAGAAACACACAGTCCCCACCATACAAACTAATTATGTCTGCAAGCAGACAGCTCTTAAAGAGACAGTACCAGAGACTCTAAAAACACTCACAGATAAATGTCTTAAACGCCAAACGCCATTCAAGCTTGGAGCATTCAAGCAAGCTCCTGGAAGTCTTTGAGAACCCCCATTTGCAGGGGGGTTACATCTCTATTAATGTTCTGGAGATTAGGGCTGTTTTACTTGGCCTACAGGCATTTCAAGCTCATCTCAGCCTGGTCCCTTGCTGATTCAGACAGACAGACAATGCCAGTGTCATGCACTACATAAAAAGGCTCAAACTAACACTTAACCTTTGTGCAGGGAGGTGATAATGGTGTGATACTGAGCCATGTCTCATGGCCTTCAGCTATTTGCTGTGCTTTTCCCTGGTGCCCAAAACTTCTTGGCAGACTGACTAAGCAGGTCTCAGTCCCTGATACATGAATGGGAGCTGCTGACCTCCATGGTAAACAACCTCTTCTCCACAGCCCCCACTTATGTACTGTGTGACCCTGAGCAAGCCCCTTAACTTCTCTTTGCACCTACAGGTTGCACCTGTAAACAAGTTTTCAGCTTAGTGTGTCTCACTTGGTTAAACAATTGGATAAAAAAAAAAAGAAAGATGGCGTTGTTTGGAGTTGGACCTTTTTGCATCCCCACACAACACAAAACTGCTGCATTTTTGCTTGCTTGCTCCAGGGCCTGGAGTATTCTGGTGATACTCATTGTTCCTCTCTAGGAAAGGGAGCTTCCTTTATGCCTTTCCTCTGATCTCTCTCATTCAAAGGTTTCTGCTCAGGCTCAGGGCAGAGCACGCCACCATGATACCAGTGGCTCCCTTCTGGCCTTGCCAGATATGGTTCCTGCTTCTGTAGCACTTAGCTGTTGAGTCTCTGGTTCTGCTCCCCTGTGCTAGGATCAAGGGTCCCTGGTTCATTTGGTCCTGAGGTCCCTGCATCTACTTGCCTGGCTCCTGCAGACATAGCCATTGTCAGATATGGGGGGGTTCACTCCAGGTGGCTGATGTCTTCTTTGTGGTTAGAAAGCCTTCTACTAGACACACCAGTTATTTGAAGTAAAAGTGCTTCTCTGTATGGTGTGCTTTCCATTCCATGGGCCCATTTACATCTCATGTGAATACTCTCCCGGACTACATTCTGTCCCTATCTGACACTGGTCTTCAGTACTCTTTTATTAAAGTGCATTTAGAATACTCAGATATGTTCATCACATGAGGAACTGCAAGAAGTCCTTGCAGCTGTTTGTTTTTTTCGCTCTGGGGAAAGAGGGTGTGCCAGTTTCTAAGCAGTGCCTGTCCAAATGGTTGGCCAACTGTATTATTTTCTGTTATAGAAAGTACGATATGGAACTTCCTAGGGTTGTGCGGGACCACTCCACAAGAGGAATAGCCACTTCTGTTGCATGCTTCAGAAATGTGTCGGCTACTGACATTTGCACAGCTGCTTCTTGGAGTACTGTCCACACTTTCACTAAACACTACAGTATGGACATTGCCTCTAGGAGAAGGGCAGGCTTTGGCCTGGCTGTGCTTTAAGGCCTCCTGTCTTAGGCCTATAGCCTCCAGCCACTCAGACTGTGTCTTTGTCAGTACTGCTTGGGACTCGTTCCATAGGTGTAGCCTGATGCAAGAGATATCCTTGATGAAGATAGTACAGCTAAGTAAGAACTTACCATAACAGTAGATCTTTGAGGGACTCTCTTGTATCAGTCCATGTCATTCCACCCTCCATCCCCCCTTGGCCTTTGAGCTTCTCTTTCTTCTCTCTCTCTCTCTCTCTCTCTCCAGGATGGTTTATCTTCTGTTTTGCCTTGCTCTGTGGTGGGAACCTCTGTCTCTTCCTCAGTTCTCTAGGAGGAGATCCTCTGTATATGGTCTCTGGCGGGGGAACTGAAGAGGGCATGGGGCAGCCCACGTTTGTATAGGAGGGACGTCATTAGCTGACATCATTGTCATGGGCAGCCCCTAGTAGACTGTTAGCTGGAAAAGTTTCCATCTGGTCCTAGTGCCTGGCGGCTATAGTTCCATAGGTGTGGCCTGATGTGAGAGATTCTCTTGAAGATCTACTTTTATGATAAGTTCTTACATAACTGTACTTTACCATAACAGTAGATCTTAGAGAATCTCCTCCATTGGGCCACAGTGCACCTACCCTCCTTCCCCCATACTGAGGTATAAGCTGGCAGAATTGTCCACTGCCTTGCTGGAGGTGTCCATATGTGCCTTATGTTCATTATTGTGTCTTCCAGTCCCATGCCTGTCTTTGTTTGCCTGGTCCTGGTTTGGTCTCCTGTTTCCTACCAGTAAGATACTCTCCAAGCTTGTCTCCAGCAGGGAACTGAGGACTGGTGGGGCTGCCCACGTATTATATTATTATATGATGTTGATACATCATGTTATCATGGTGGCCCTTGACTAGCAAAAGTTTCCTAGTGGTCCTGACACTGATGGCTCACAGTTCCAAAGGCATGAACCCATGGAGGAGATTCTCTCGAAGATCTATCGTTACAGCGAATTTGTGCATTACTATCACTTACCCATACCCTCTGCAGCATAAGGGGATTAGTATGTTTCCATCACATACTCATACCCTCTGCTGCATGGGGGATTACCATCCGTCTTGAATTTCTTGTAGGCTGACCTCTTATCCTAACTGCCTGAGTGATCTCAGTACTAAACCAACCAGGTGCTTTGGCCCTTGAGTTTTTCCTTTTGAGCTTATGAACTCCTCTGTGGCAACCGTTATTCCCTCCTTGATGACAGACCACCTTTGGTCCAGCCCCATATCCACTCAGATGCTTGCCAGGTGACTCTTTAGCAACTTGCCCATCTTTCCAAAGTCTGCCTTTCTAAAATCCAGGACTTTAATATTAGTGAGGGCCTTGTCTGGCACAAGATCATATTGCTGCAAACAAAAACAGCACGGCAATAAATGCTGCAGGCAAAATGCCGTCCACCAAAATAAGGTCGGTTAAAACATCAACCATACAAAAAACAGCACACCCCATAGAAAACAGTTGGACTTTTTGTATTTGCGGGGGCTCTGCTTTGCCCCTCACACCCCCAGACTTAAAATAACCAACTCCAAGGGGGTGTGGACTTTGGGGATGGGGAGAAGCTCGGGAGGGGGGGAAAAATTATTTTTTTAACAAACAAAAAAGCTGCAACACCAGGAGACCTGGGGGGGGGGGGTACCAAATCGTGGTCCAAGTCTCCTAAACTGCAGTGTGCTGGTGTCCTAGCCATTCCACCATAGGAGTGGCTCGACTAGGTACCACACACACACACGGCAACTTGAACCCTCCCTCTTTCCAGTGGACAGTGACCAGGGTAGCATTATTTCCGTAACGCTATTCTACCATGGTCACTGTCAATGTAGTCGCTGTTCTGACAGTGCGGTTAATACTGTGCTATTATTGCAGTGACATATTGACCTGGTACCCCTTGTCCCTGTCCATGCCCAACCAGAACTAGACTGTGCAATGGTCACTTCCGCCAAGAGGCTCCTTGACCTTTAGATCCTGGATGTTGTCCC
Organism: Neoceratodus forsteri; assembly: GCA_016271365.2. Lineage (NCBI taxonomy): Eukaryota > Metazoa > Chordata > Ceratodontiformes > Ceratodontidae > Neoceratodus > Neoceratodus forsteri. Next base: position 1,674,268,947 of record CM028129.1, read on the forward strand.
CATTCATCAGCACCAGATCAAGGATCGCCCCCTCTCTGGTGGGTTCTGTGACTCCCTGAGTCAGGAACCAACATTGCAGTGCATCTAGAAACACCTGACTCCTGGTGCAGGTTGGGTTCAGCACTCTCCAATCCACATTGAGCAGTTTGCCACTATTACCACCTCTCCCTTCCTTGCAGCAGTCAATATCTGTGAGTTCAATTCTCTCTCCTTCCTCCTCCTCCTGGTTGGATGGTCTGTAAACCATCACAACCTCACCTTCCTCCCTCTATTAGACAGTAACTGAATCCACAACACTTCCACTCTCCCATCTTCCGACTCCTCCCTCATACATGTTATATCCTCCCTGATGTGAACCGCAACCCATCCCCCTTTTCGTATCTACCAGTCCCTCCTGTATAATATTTGTACCCGAAGACTGAGAGGTCCCAGTCATGGTGAGGTGTGGCCCATGTCTCAGTGAGCACCATGATGTCCACTCTCCTCTCTGCCAACAATGCCTGCAGGTCATCCATCTTGTTTCCAAGACTTTGAGCATTCAGGGACACCACCTTCCACCTAGAGTCTGAGCCTCCTTACCTTCCCTCCCATCTGACTTTCTCTTTTCTCACTGTTGCTTGTACCCCACCCACTCCCTGCTACTACCTTCTTTGCTCCACCTTCACTATCCAGTCCCCCCCTTACTGGTATGGGTGGGGTCTGATGACCTCCTCCTCCTTCCAGAGAGTCTGGTCCTGCAGGCCTACCTGCCCTACCCCTTCAGTAGTTTCAGTTACGTTTTTGGGTTATGTATCCTCAAGCTTGTCCCTGAGGACCCTCAAGCCCCCACTACCGAGGTGCAGTCTGTCTGGTACAAAAAGTGTTTTATTTGACCAGGTCTCCCACCAGCCCCAAATACAGTCATACATGCCTCCTTGCACCATTCCCACACCCAGTCATTGAACTACTCAATCCTTTTCTTCCTGACTGTGCTGACTCTCGGTACTGGAAAGACCTCTGAGAATGCCTGCGATCTGGCTACTTTTTTGCAGGTCCTCCCTACCACCCTGAATCTTTCTTGTACCACCCTAACCTCCTCCCTGGCTAGGTCACTGGTACCTAGGTGTATAACTACAATTGGTCCCCCAACCCCCCCTCACCGACTCCCCAGCTTTTGGGCATACCCTTTCCACCGTCATCCCTGGCATGTAAACTATCTTTCTCTCTGTATTTGGGCCCCTCTTCCTTCTGCAGTGAATACCCTTAATTATGGAATCCCCTAGGATTACCACCCTTCCACCCCCTCCATTCCTACTTCCATCCATTCCTTCTTTGACTGCTATAATAGCTTCTCCCCCATCTCTCCTCCTTCCTGGCTAGCAACCCATCCTTATTCTCCCCAAGCCCTGCTTTTCTGACACTTCCATAGCCTCTCCTCGCCCCTGTGTCTGTTTTCTCACCCCCTCCCTGTCCTTTTCTTTCTGGCCACCCACACACACAGTCTCCTTCCCCTCTCCTCCTGTCACCCTACCCTCTGCCTCCTCCCACCCCTTACTCCATATTCCATGCTTCCTCTTTCCTGCCCACCTTGACTATTTTGTATGGTTCTACCCCCTCTCGTGCCCTACTTCCCATGACCCCACTGTCTTAACCTGACCTTTCTCCCCGCCATGTTCCCCACCTCCTGTTCATCCCTTCTCACTTCCAGACAGTGAGTGAAATCTATTCCTTAAAGGCTCCCCTTTGAATGCTCCCACAACTGTTGCATCTCTCACATTTCTTCCCCTACCCCAAACCACTTGCCTTCCTCCCTGGGCTCCCGGCACTCCGAGATAGATAAGCCCTGAGTCTGGGTGATCCTCCCTACCTCCTTCCCCTGCCAGCTGATCTCAGCCAGTGGGCATCCACCGTCTATCTTTCTCTCCCCTGCCCTGCTCCTCTTACTCTCTCCAGCTCCCATCTGAGCTACTTTACTTCTGCCCTTAGATGCTCCAGACTCCTGGACACTATACAGCCCCCTGTTACCCACATCAACTCCAGGAATACTGCCGCCCCATAACCATTACAGCATACTACCTTCTTCCCACTATCCTGATGCCTGTACGTGCTTCTATTTCTCCACATCCTACCGACCCTTTGTCCACTTACCTTCCAGCTAGTCACCCCCATATATAATCCAGTTGGGGATGTCTACAACAGCCCCCAAATCCCCTCGATTATCTGACCTCCTACCTCTTCCTTGATCCTCAATATAAATGTAAGCTGACCCTACACAGGGACCAGATGTACTCCCTTGCTTATGATACCCTTGTGTGTGAAAAGATGAGTGAATGTCTCAGGGATGACCTGGCAGGGGGATGGCCTAGGTGGAGTGCAGGAACAGTGGGTGAAGCTAAAATACAGCACAGTAAAGGGAACAAACCTCTGTGTCAAACAAGTGAGCAAAAATAAAATGAAAAAGAAACTGCTATGGTTCTTGAAAGAAGTGGCTGAAAAGGCAGAGGCTAAAAGGATTCAAAGGGTATAAGGAGATGCAGAGGAAGGAGGATAGGGAGATGTATCGGGGGAAACGGGGGAATCAGGAAAAGCAGTAAGGAGTGCAATGGTGCAAACTGAAAAGAGAATAGCCCAGGAGGTAACATTTTTACATTTGATTCAGCATGCGCAAGAAATGTTTTGCTACACTAAAGGGGATTTCAGACATGTGTCACTGCTGAGCCCATTGCAGTTCAAACTGGAAAGGTTTCGGCAGTACAGACCAATGACCACACACTGTGATTGTAACACCATTCGCTGCTTTCTGACCAGAAACTTCATGTACTTGAAAGGATCGAAGCCACTCCAATCAGAGGAGACTTCGGTCCTTTCATTATCATGAATCTGGTCACAAGCAGTTGATCGGCTTTCAACAACAGGAGCCTGAGGTATCTCTCTCTCTCTCTCTGTGTTAAGAGGAGTGGGGTACTCACCCCTGCTACAGCTTCTTTCTCCCCATCCCCTCCAAGTCTCTCACCTGCCTCCCATCTTTATAAAGTTTTTTTGTTAAATGTAAGCAGAGCGGGGTGCCCACCCCCACTACCACTTCTTTCTCCCCATCCCCATTTGGTCTCTTGCCCTCCCACCCTTCTCAACTCTTTATAACATTTTTTTTTCAATATAAGTGGTTTTGGGTTCTCACCTCCTCCCGGTACTGTTTCTCTTGACCCCCTCCCCTCCAGGTTGCCTATCCCCGTTTCCCAACAAGCTTGACACTGGGGTGTCCAATCCCAGTGTCAGAATGTATCCGAAATAAAGAAAACTGTCCCTTGATGTTTTTTTATTAACCTGTAAAATAGAAAACAGTCCCACCCCAATCTGCCCCAACACACTCAACTGACCCACTCCACCCTGAAGTCCCACTCAGCACCCACCACCCCACCTCCGCCACACACCCTCAGTCACTTGAATAGGTCACAGGGCAAAGATCCACTCTCCCATTGGAGACATGTCTTGCTGCTGGAACCACCAACTACAATGTGAGAAACTAAGTTAAGTGCAGTTCAATGTATTTCAATGGGGGTTTGAACTTTGATGGATAACGTTGTAATTTTTGCATATTTTGGCCCCAAATATTCAATATGTTATTTTGGGACCCCACTTCATAACCAATGGTGGTGGAATTACACAAATCAGGCCCAAAAGGTGATTTTATGGTCATGTTGTGAAATCACCTTTTGGGCAGGATTTGAAAGTTTTAACACCCTTGTTCATAAGGTAGGGTCATAAGAAGGCTATGTTGAGAATTTGGGGTCCAAATATGTAACAGTGGCAAAGTTACATGCATATGTTGAAATTTTTCTATATTTGCTCTTAATTTTGGTAATTTTAAATATTTTGATCCCAAATTTTCAACTCAGCCATTTTTTCACACCACCTCATGAATGTCACAGCATTAATTTTTAAATCCTGGCCAAAATCTTTTTTCTTACCTGTGGTGCAAATGACATTTTGGTGATGAAGAATGATGTTTTGGTGAGGACTTGAACATTTTCACCTACTAGTTTCATGAAGTGGGGTAATAAGAAGACTATGCAGAGAATTTGGTGTACAAATATGGTAAAATGTCCAGGTTATAACTGAAAGTTACAGTGTTTCAACGTTCACGTATAACTTCACTAATTCTCAATATTTTGACTTCAAGCTTTCAACATAGCCATGTTCCACACCACCTCATAAACGTGACGTGTCATTTTTTAAATCCTGGATGCGACATGCTTTCGCACCTGTGGTGCTGTGACAGGGCTGAATAAGGCCCTGCCCTATTTGTTACACAGAAAGAGTTTAAACACAAGGGTCTGTTCTATCCTCTCCTTTTCTGTCTCTTCTCTGTCTGGTTGTGCAACCAAATTTTCTTGTGAGACCTAGGAATTGATCACTCTGACGGTTTCACAATTCTCCGCCTCTAGCTATCTCTCTGTCTTCCCTTGCTATTTCTACCTTTTCTCCCCCCTTGCCTATTTGAAAGTATAAAAATATATGTGAATCTTTATGTGGAAATATCATGATACTGGGATTCCTTTGTTTAAAACTGTATATAGTTATACTGTTGAAATGATTGCAAAAAGCTATTTGGAACGCAAGGGGTTAACCTGAGATGCAGTTTTTAAGCCTTTTGCAGAGCTGTAAACAAGAGGAAAGTTCTGGGTCACTATGTTCTTTTTGCTGCACGTGCAAGGAATGAAGCTTGCAAGAACATTCTGTAAACTTACAAGAACATTCAGTGAGAAGCAGGCTCTGTTGATGAGCTCCCTGCAAAGACTTGTTACAAAAACAGCAGCAGTGTTTTGCAAGAGAGAAACTAAGAAACTCTCAGAAGGAGGACTGTTTTCTATGGTCCTGTCCACACTGAGCCCTGTAAACCGTTACCCGTTTGGTAAACCGTTACCGCTACCTCCAAAAACGGTTCATGTCCTCACTGGTAATGGTTTAACAGGCGTTTTTAAAACCGGTCTCAAGACCTGTAAGGATGTGGTCTTTAGATCAGAACAGGTAACATTCTGGAGCCTGTAATGTTATAGTTACATGTGTGGACACGTGACCGTTTGGTACCGCCATTCACAGGGTCATCCAAACGGATTAAAACTGGGAGAAATGTGGTGTAATGTGGACGCCACGCTGTCTGTAACATTTTTAAAAACGTTATTGCCAGAATGATGATGCTCCAAAGCAGTAAGGCAGTAATGTTTTTAAAAACGTTACCATAGACAACTTTGTAGTGTGGACAAGGCCTCAGTTTGAACTGCCTTTGTAAATAGTAATTCTGAACAACTTTTATTTTTATTTTGCTGTTATTGAGAAAAATAAAATGCTATTTGCGAATTTTGAAACTGCTTCTGGTTGTCCTATGCTTCCTGACCTGTGCCTCAATGACAGGTGTGAAATGACATTCCAGCCAATATACTATAAATGGTACGTCATGTTTATAAGGCAAATCATAAAATAAGTATATTGAAAAGTTGCGGTCAAAATAAAAAAAAAAATGATTGTTTAACAAGGTTTGTGTGTAGTGCCACTCTTCACCACAGTGCTCATGCTTTGTGATTCCATGCTGGTGAGCTGAGTTCATGGGTGACCTCCGTGACCCAGCTGGATGGGGTGAAGGTGGGGGAATGGTGCTGGTATGTGACCCTCCCCCAGCCAGGTAATGAAACATGCAGGGTTGTCCACATGGGGCCAGGTACCATATAGTGAAGGCAATTGTCCTCTTGGCATAGGGACCTGCACCTCTCCACTTGAGGGTGGCAGAATGCCTTGTGCATTGGCTGACAGATGTACTCTTTGCCCTGTGCATCTCGATCTGCGGCTACGTGGAACTGGAGGGACCACCAGGCACTGCGCTTCCACAGCTGTACAGCAGACAGCCCTATAAATTTTTCACATCCGTTGCTGCACAATAGTGCAGGGCCCTTGGATGGAGTCTTTCCTTGGCGCAGGACATTTGCATCGGTACCAAACACCTGCACAGTACATATGTGCACACAAACGTTCAGCATTGACAAATGCTTGTTTATGTACGTAAGTGAAAGGAGGAAGACCAGGGGTGGAATTGTAAGGTTAAAAAGAGAAGAGGAGACACTGCAGAGGGGGACTAGGAAAAGGCAGACATCCTGAACAAATACTTTTATTCAGTGTTCACAGAGGAAGGAGAAGGGGAGTGGCCACAAAAAAGTAACGGAAGCTTTGGAGTGAGTGAGGGAGGTGGACACTAGCCCTGCTTTTGAAGGAGAGAGTCCTGAAGTGACTCGTTAATCTGAAGATGGAAAAGCAATGGGGCCAGATGGGGTTCATCTAAGGGCATTGAGGGAGTTCAGGGAGGTACTGGCTGCACCTCTGACAGTCCTATTTAATAGCTCACTGGAAACAGGAGTGGATCTGGAGGACTGGAGGAGGGCAGTTGTAGTCCCACTACACAAAAGTGGTAGCAGGGTGGAGGCTGGCAATTATAGGCCAATCAGCCTGATATCAGTGGTGGGAAAGTAATGGAATCACTGCTGAAGGAAAGGATTGTGGAATATCTTGAATCCAGTGGGTTTCAATATCTGAAGCAGCATGGGTTCACAAGGGGAGGTCATGTCAAATGAATCTGACAGATTTCTTTGACTCGGGGAGAAAGGAATTAGATCAGGATGGAGTGGTGGACATGGCCTACCTAGAGTTCAGTAAGACTTTCAACACCATTCCACATTGGAAAATAGTAAGCAAGCTAGGCAGCTTAGGAGTAAACTGGGACCAAAGGTGATAAACTGGATAAGAAATTGGATACGGGATAGTTGAGAGAGGGTGACGGTAAACGGAGTTCACTCAAAGGAAGGGAGGGTGACCAGCGGGGTGCCACTGGGATCAGTGCTGGGACCAGTCCTCTTTTAATGTCTTTATAAGTGATATTGCAAAAGAGCTGGAAGAGAAGGTCTGCCTCTTTGCAGATGACACAAAAATCTGCAATAGAGTGGACACTCCAGGGTAGGGGGGGGTGGAAAGAATGAACAAAACATGAGAAAACTAAAGGTGTGGTCAAGGGTACAGCAGCTATGTTTCAGTGCAAAAAAGTACAAAATAATGCACTTAGAGCACAGAAACTCATGAGTGGAGGACAAAATGGGTGGAATGGTACTGACTACTAAGCAGGAAAGGGACCTGAGGTAATCATATTTGATGACCTAATGGTGGCCAGGTGTGCAACATGGTAGTTGAGAGGTCTAGTGGGATGCTGGGGTGCATAGGGAAGGGTATCACCAGCAGAAATAGGGAGGTGGTGGTGCTTCTGTATAGATTGCTGTTAAGACCCCACCTAGAGTACTACGTCCAGTTCTGGAGACCACAACTCTGGAAGGACATAGACAGAGTAAAGGCGGTCCAGAGGAGGGCAACTAATATGGTGCAGGGTCTGAATCAAAAGCCGTACAAGGAGAGACTAAAGGGCCTCAATATGTACACCATGGAAGAGAGGAGGGAGAAGGAGATATGATAGAGATCTTTAAATACTTCATTGGGGTAAATAAGGTGCAGGAGGGGATAATTTTGCAGAAAAAAAGGTGCTCAAGTACAAGGGGACATGCTGTGAATCTGGAGGGGGGTAGATTCAAGAAGGATGTGAGGAAGTACTTCTTCACAGAAAGAGTGGTGAATTCCTGGAACAGCCTTCCAGTGGAAGTGGTGGGTTCAAGAATGCATGGGATAGGCACAAGGGAATCATAGTGTAAAGGAAGGGGAGGGAGGGAGAAAGCTGTAGCTCAAGTATGGTCTGCAGTAATAATATAGGTAGGTAAAAATGAGCAGACTGGGTGGGCCAAGCAACCTTTATCTTCCGTCAGATTCTATGCTTCTAGGTTTCTATTTTACCCATGCACTCTGTGGCATAGGGGATTAATACATTCCCATCACTTACCCATACTCTCCATGGGAGGGGGGATTAGTATGTTACCACTTACCCATACAGTCCGTAGCATGGGGAATGTATACATAGCCATCACTATGGCATGGGGGATCAGTACATTACTGTCACTTGCTCATACCCTACTTGGCAGGAGGGATTTGTATATTACCATAATGTACCCATACCCTCCGCGGCATGGGGTTTATGTTACCATCACATACATTATACCTTCCGTGGCATGGGGGATTAGTATGCTACTATCACTTATCCATACCCTCCGCATTGGGAATTAGTATGTTACTATAATTTCCTAATACCCTCTGTGACATGGGGGATTTGTACATTGCAATAATTAGCCTATATCCTCTAAGGGAAGGAGATTAGTACATTACCATCACTTACCCGTACTCTCCACTTAGTACGTTACCATCATTTACCTGTACCCTCCATGTCATGGGGGAATAGTATGTTACATACATACAATGAAGCTAACAGAAGAAGGCCATTTGGTCTATCAAGTCTGCTCATATTGCAGGGTCCACAGCTTGAGCTAATGTCCCTGCCCTCCCTCCCCACTACTCCCATCCTCCCTACCCATGTTCCTTACCTTCCCCCTATGCCTATCCCAGCCTCTCTTAAAGCTGTCCACTGTCTTCAATAAGATGACCTCTTCTGGCAGTGCATTCCAAGTGTCCACCACCTTCTCTGTGAAGAAGTGCTTCCTGACCTCCCTCCTTAACCTCCCACCCTCCAGCTTAAGACTGTGCCCCTTGTATTATGGTTGCCACTCAGCTTAAAGAGACTCTCCATATCAACCTTTTGTATCCCTTTCCAGTACTTGAAGGTCTCAATCATGTCCCTTCTCTTTCTCCTGTCTTCCAGGGAGTACATGTTCAGTGCCCTCAACCTCTCCTCGTATGCCTTACCCTGCTGACCTGCTATCATATTTGCAGCCCGTCTCTGGACCTTCTCCAGCAGGTTAATGTCCTTTTTGAGGTGTGGGCACCAGTACTGAACTCAATACCCTAGATGTGGCCTTACCAGGGACCTGTACAAGGGCAGTATAACCTCCTCTCTCCTACTAATGATCCCCTAGATATGCATCCCAGCATCTTGTTTGCCCTTGCTGCTGCTTTCTTGCACTGTGTGGAGTGCTTCAGGTCACTAGTGATTATCACTCCCAGGTCCTTCTCCTCCTCTTATGCAAATACTCAGACTCCATCCAGGTAGTACTCTGTCCTGGGATTCTTGGCTCCAATATACATAATTTTGCATTTCTTAGCATTGAAACCAAGCTGCCAGATCCTGGGCCACCTCCCCAGCTTTTCCAGATCTTCCCGTAAGTCCTGTATCCCTTCAGCTGTGTCTACTCTCCCACAGAGCTTGGTGTCATCTGCAAATATGCACATTTTGACCTTAATGTCATCCCCAGTGTCATTGATGAAGACATTGAACAACACTGGCCCCAGCACTGAGCCCTTTGGGACCCCATTGGTTACCTCTCTGGTGCCAGCTAACTCTCCCCCCCACAATCACCCTCTGGGTTCCGTCCCTCAGCCAGCTTTCCACCCATCTGGCCATCTTTTCGCCAACCAAGAGATTCACCAACTTCCTGATCAACCTTTTGTGGGACATAGAGTCAAATGCCTTGCTGAAATCAAGATAGAGGATGTCTACCTCTTGGCCCCTGTCTACTGTCTTAGTGACACAGTCAAACAAGTCAATCAATTTTGTTTGACACAATCCCCCCCCCCCATGAACCCATGCTGCCTCGCATCCTGGAGACCATGCTCCTCTAGATATTCCACCAGCCTTTTCTTTAGTATGGTCTCCATGAGCTTGCCCACAATGGAGAGCAGACTGACTGGTCTGTAATTCCCTGGGCCATCCTTGGGACAGCTTTTGTGGAGAGGCACTACATGTGTTGTTTTCCAGTCCTGCTGTACCACGCCTGACTCTAGTGAACTATTAAATAGGTCTTCCAGTGGCCCTGCCAGCTCCTCAGCCAGTTGCTTTAGTACCCTTGGTAAAGCTACCAACTTTCCGAGGCCTAAAACTGGGACAGTCCATCCTGACCATGACCCCCCACCGTATTACTCCCATGGGCACCGCCACAGACAATGGTGTTCCCAGTCAATTACATTTTGCTGCTTGCTCTGGCCATGCAGCCCCACAGTAAAACCAGTAGCAAATATTCAAATTAATACATCATTCTGCTGCAGCAAGTTCCAAATCATGATGTACAGAAAGTTCATTAAAAGCAAACCTATGTTAAATTGTGATCAGACATTCTAGCTGCATATATTGCTCCTCCTGACAGTCCCATCCAACCCACTTACTTTCACCTCATTTGCTGAGCAAACTTCACTTCAGTGACTCCCACCACCACACCAGATTGTTGTCACACAGTTCACTACAGTCTATCAGGTTCGGGTACTTTAGTTTATTGCTGCCAGTCTCTTCTCTGTCCAGAGTCCCTCTCAGCTGCTGGCAGGCAGACATCCACATGTGCTTGTTTGCACCACTACCCAGTCTAATCTAACAGGAAGGAACATGCTTTACTGTGCTCCCACTAACATGCTTGCAGTGTAACACAGGCACAGGGGTTGAAGTTGCAAACTGCTGTCCAGCCAGAGCAATGCCACGGTGGTGCTGAAATAACTGTCACTCACTGATTAGCAGTCAACAGAAAAAAAGGGACAAAACTGAGACAAGTAAGCAAATAAAGGGACAAAAGTGACATTTTGCAAAACTTGTGGGGACACTGGGACATGCTGCCTAAAATAGGGACTGTCCTGGGAAAATAGGGACTGTTGGTAGCTTTAACCTTAGAATGTACTCTGTCTGGGCCTGATGATTTGTCCACCTTCAGTGCCTGCAGCCCCTCCCTCACTCTATCCTCCTCTCTCACTACATATGTGTTCCCCTACCCACCCCCCGCTCCTCTTTTCTCTCCTGAAAGCAGTGGTCCATTCTTCTCCCTGGTGAAGACGGAACAGAAATATTCATTTAGTATCTCTGCCTTTTCCTTACTATCCTTCACCCACTCCATCCCTTTCTTAAGCCTAACAATCCCTTCCTTCTTGTCCCTTTCATGCTTGGCTTATTCTGTGCTAAAAGGAGTCCTGTTTCTGAGGCCCATACAAGTGAACTCATGATTATTTCCAGTTCACAAATATAGCCAGGTATGCCCTTGCGAAGCCCACCATTTTATAGTCAGCAGAGAAAGTGCTCTAAAGCCCTGCCATGCTGGCTTCCATTAGTAGAAGGGCTGTGATTCTCCTTTTTCTGTAGTGGAGAATTGCTGGTACTCAATTTTAAGAAACAGTGTATTATGTGAAAATTCCAAGTTGTGGCTACTTAATGCGACGTTCTGCTTTGTCAGTAGAAAATTCAAAGTTGGCATCAGCAAAACTTAGATACGTAAAATCCCTCCAAAAGTTTAATTTCTGGACACTTCATTTTTTATTATTGAAGATATTTTGCACGAAAGCAGGGTCTCAGACCTGTAAACGTTATCTGCTCCTGCTGCTGTTCCTGCCTTAACGCCACAATCATCTGTGTGTGACGTCAGAATCACTTGCGCAGCGACAGGTTGTGATCTCATAAGCAGAGTGTTATGACTTCACAGCAGCAAAAGCAGCAGGGACAGATGAAGTCAAAGGGGCCAAAAGTCTGATTTCCTGCAAATGTCTTCTATAATAATGAATGTTCTGAAATACAATATTTTTTTGTAAAGTTAAGAGATTTGAATCCTACTGATACCAGCCGCCAGTGTTTTGCAGAAAATTATAAAAACATACTTAAAGTAGAATTACTTTATGTATTTAGTGAATCCTTTTATTTGTGACTACTAAATATAAATGTCTCAGCACTTTTTACATCCTGGTATCTTTATTACATGGCTATAAACTGCTACAATCTGATTGGTAAATGCTACAAATATTTTAGTCTGGCAACTAAAACATTTGTCTTAGTTGCCAGAAACTCCTTAAAATGAATGAGTGAGAGGATGTGTGATTAGAAAGAGCATTTTAGCTGTGGAGATGTGTATTTCAAAATACTGCATGGTTAGTCCTTGGGGCTGTGCCTGCTGGTGAAGGAACAGCCTTTGTTAAACAGCAACCCTACACCAGTTCACCTACAGTTCACATTATAAACTGTAAAAAAGCTGAGGTTTAAAAAAAAATTCTCTTGCGTTATATTTAGAAGGTGACCTGCAGTTCTCCTCTAGAACTGTCAAGTTACAGGTTGTCAGCCCTGAAGAAGCTATTTTTTGTGCAGAGCCAATTTTTTTTTTTTTTACTAATACATTTTATCTCCTCCACTGATGCTGGTCTAGCCCTCCTAGCTTGGGCAATCAACCACCAACCCTTTATACCACTAGGCTGCTCTCAACAATTCACCCTGGCTTGTGCCCCCATAGTGGGGCCTAGGGGATAGTTGGTGCCCCACCCCTATGAGTACAATCTGGTGGGTGACAGGGTCCATAGCATGACACCTGAGTGTATCTTTGGTAGGGTGTTTTTCACCCTGTTTTTTATCCTGCACTTCTTCCTCCCACCACTCACAAGATGGTGGCCTCGGATGTCTCAGCAATGCCCCTGGTGGATGCAAGCTCCCTAGCCCACCACCAGGGCTGCTGCAGTGCTTGGTATGGTGTCATCGCCTCGTTAGGCTGGGAAGTGCTGCCATTGACCCTGTCTTCCAGTCCGGATGCCCACACCGAGCAGCTTGTACTAGTCCTGAACGTGGATCTTAGGCCTAGTGCACAGCAGGCCACGCTCCTCCTCACTGTAGCCATTTCTGTGTATCCAAAGTGTCTTACAAGCCACTTGAAATTCATAAGCAGCTTCAGCTCTGCAAGCTGCACCTCTTACTCCTGTAGAGAAAGAATAGTGAGACTGTGTCAGCTGGAAGAGCTTCAGTCATTTACTTAACCAGGTTTTGTTTCTGCTCTGTTGGAATGCCAGACACCAGTCCCCTCCCTCCTCAAAAAGAAAGGTCATGACATCGGTTTCTTCTGACAAAGCTTCTACACTCAAACAGAGGAGCACTGTTTTCAACATTCATGCCAGTGGTTAACCTTATCCTACAAGGTTGCAGGTCAAGAATTTCCCAGGGATGATTTGTATAAGAACAGCTGCAGCCTTGTCCTGGCCATTTCAGCTAAATGCGAGGGCATCCTCAGAATCAATTTCTCCTCTGCCATGAATGCTGTAGGAATTAGGAATGTATCATGATTAGGCGTAAATGTGACCGACACCTCCTTTCCAACACAAGAAGCAGCAGTGGCAGTTAACATGGGACCCTCATGAAAATGAGTTATCACATCTCATGAGATGCTCCTGGTGAGCAAAAGCCAAATAAATCAATTTTTGCATTTATATACAGCATATGGAATTTTTCTTCTTGAAGTTGAGGCGCCCCTGACAGTTGAGATGGAACTATAAATTCAGTATATTATTTTTTTTTATTCAGTGTTCTGGTAGCCCCCCAACTATCCCTTCCCTATAATAACCACACAAACACAGGTCTTGGAGGAAATGGCTGTGGCCATGCATTTATTGTTTTATGCACACGCGTTTTGTGCAGTGTGTGCAGCCAGGAGGATACGGAGTCCTTCCGCAGACCTCCCCTCAATCCTAGTGTGAGCCTGAATGTCTGACATAGCTCCAGGGAAGGTCATGTGGCCAAGGAGCCTGTGGCCACCCCTCTGTCCAGTGCCGCTGTCCTTACAGGATAACCTGATGAGGGTGGACCGTGACACCCCATCCTGGTCTGGGTCCTGTGGTCCCCTGGCCTCATGCCGACCAGAAGTGGCGAGCCCTTCAGAAGAAGTTGACTTGCCCCCCCTTCCTCCTGTACTATTGGTCTTCAGTCCTCCTGAGCTGCCTCACATGGCTGCCACAATTTGCTGCATTCTCTTATTAAAACTGCAGTCAACTCTTTTTTTTAATATTATTATCTTCAATTATCTAAGTTTTGTAACCCTTTGGGAGAGGTGAAAAACAAGGGAAAAAAACCTGCCTTGGAGGAAAAACTGGGAAAACTCAGTCCCCGGCTCCTACTGCCGTCACCTGTACTGGGTCAAAGGGGAGGGCCCTACCTGACCTGGCCACCCTACCCTGCTTTTACAAGGGTGTGTGGCTGGGATTCTGAAGAAAGGAGAAGAAAGAGTGTGAGCTGCTGATCTCCAGCTCTATTTAACCGCTCTTCCTCCAAATGCCACTGCCCTGTGGGTGGCCTCAGGGGTACCTCCTCCTAGGATGTTGCCAGGGCCTGTTCCCATCCCAGGAGGAGGCACTTTCTCCCTTCCCCCAGGTCCAGGGATGGAGGTCCCCCAGACAATTGACCAGCTGCGGCAATACTTTGCAGCTTCTCAATTTACTGAATTTTGATAACTGGGTAGGTTCACAGAGACAAACTGTTCCTTTTTCAGTGGTGACCCAGAGTTAATTACCTAGAGCAGAGTAAACATTTGACATTTTGGTGTACAGATGATTACAGAGACAAGTTTATGTGTACAAACACAGCTTCTAAGATAACATAGAAACATAGAATTTGATTGTAGAAGGAGATCAAAGGTCCCTCGAGTCTGTCCTTACTATGCTTCCTCACTCCAACCACATACCGACTGTCTTGGTGGGCTGTATTCCTCTCCCCCTGCTACCCCACTCCTCAGACTCTTGCTGCCCCCTTGAGACTATGTGTCTCCTTGTCCTGTGCCAACCATGTTTAAACCCGCTAAGGGTAGCTGCCCTCACCACTTCTGCCAGCAGTCTGTTCCACGGTTCCACCACCCTCTCACGGAAGTAGAACTTCCTCAAGTCTCTCCTGAATTTGCCTCCTAACAACCTCCAGTCATGCCTCCTAGTGACTGCATCTCTGTTTCTTACAGATAGGGCTCCACTGTTTACCTTGCTTGTACTCCTGAGAAACTTAAATGTTTCAGTCATGTCCCCTCGCTCCCACATGGCCTCTATCAAATACGCGTTTAATGTCTGCAGCCATTCCTCACAGGATCTGCCCTGCTGGCCTTGTATCGTCTTGGTGGCCCTTCACCATACTGACTCTAGTTTGACAGTGTCCTGCCTCAGCTGAAGGCTCCAGAACTGGGCACAGTACTCTAGGGGAGGCCTCACCAGAAATCCGTAAGTTGGCAGAATCCCCCTCGCTTCTCCTACTGTCAAACCCTTTCCTTGATGCCTTGCACTTTGTTGCACTGACTCATTTGCTGTGAGGGAGTCACTGATGATGACCTCCCAAATCTCTTTTCTCTGTTGAAGTGGCTAGTCCAGCTTCGACCATCTAGTATTCTGTCTGAAGATTCCATCTACCCGAGTGCATGTTTTACACTTTTTGGCACTGAACCTACTAGATCTGGTACCCTTGCCTGTTTGTTATCCATGCTGCAGCCTGCAGGCTCACCCTACAACCTTCGTTCTTATGACTCCCGGCTTTTCTGTTAGCATAGGTACTCTACTAATATGGGCTTGTTGCTGTTTATGTCTCTGCCCCTTGGTTCTGGAACCCCCTTCCCCAGCCAGGTGCTCAGACTGTCCAGTTATTTTAAGACTGTGTTTCTCAAGGGGTACCATAACCTGTCCAACTGCACTTGTCACATAGTCTTGCATTCATGTGTGAGTTATTTGCTACAAGCAGTAATGTACTTGAGTGGTATTTCATTCTGTTACCACCTTCTTTATGTGCTCGTATATCATTGTTTGTTAATTCTGGGTTGTCCCTGAAAATAGGTACTTCCTTGACTAGTGTGCTCACATTGTTATCCAAACAAAATAAATAAATGAATAGCGCCAGGACTTGGACCAGTTTCCTATTTTTTTACCCCTCCCTTGGGATCCAACCTATCACAGAGCTTTGTGTTGTCAGCAAAGAGACACAACTTTCCTTGAATTCCCTCCCCAGTGTCACTTATGAACATGATAAATAGAACAGGTTCCAGGACCAATCCCTGCAGCACTCCATTCATGCTCTCCCTGTCACCTGATTTAGCCCCATTAACCACTACTCTCTGTTGCCTTTCCCTTAGCCAGATACCTACCCAACTAATGACACCCTGCTCCACTCCCATGCTCTCCAACTTCTTCAGCAGCCTTTTGTGTGGTTCAGAATCTAAAGCTTTTCTGAAGTCAAAGTAGAGCAGATCTGCAGCTTGGCCCCTGTTTACTTCCTTGGTGATCCACTCAGGAAACAGTGTCATGTCGATCAGACAAGACCTCTCCGACACAAAGCCATGCTGCTTTTCTTCCTATAGTCTGTTATACTCTAGCTAGGCCACATATCAACGCAATTTTTTCTCTTTAAATGCATTTTATTGAGCAAGACAAGAATAGGTACAGCAAGATCAAATTTCAAATACAGATTAAGATATTAAAGATACAAGTAAATTGTGTATGATACAATTATGCAGTGTAGTAAGTGATGCAAAGTATTACTACTGTTGTAAGAACTTACTAATTGCATACATGAGAAGGAATTCCTGTCAACAGCTTAGAAAACAAAACACAAAGGCATGCTGTGCTAATTATTGTAACATACAGTAGTACAACATGGAGACCATAGGAATTACATATTAGTATTGCCATACACTGGAGTCAGTGGCTGTCACCATAGGGCTCCATATCTTTTGGAACACTTCTGCGTGACCATTGGCACTTAGCTGAGCCCTCTCAGTTCGTAGACAGGTGCCCATGTTAAAGGACCATTGCACAACCAAGGACAGGGCATCTCTAGTTCATTATTGGGCAATAGTCTTTCATGCATTGATCAAGAGTATGGCCCATAATACAGCTGGGGGACCATTAGAAGCTTGAGATAGTCCCACTCCCAATAGCAACTTTGGGGGATCAAGGTAGGATAAGCCCTAAGGTTTGTTCCACAATGCTGTATATGGTGCCCCAAAAGGTTGTGATTTCAGGGCATGTCAGGGTCATGTGGATGAAGGAGCTCTCATGTACTTTACATTTAGGACACATTGAGGATCTATCAGAGTTTCTTTGACATCCCCTAGTGCGGGTGATGTATGCCCGGTACATATAGTTTCATTGTATCTGTCTCAGTTTATTGCTTCTTGAGCAAGTAGTCAGGCGGGATGATGCCTTTTTCCAGATGTCATCTGTGATGGGAGTACCGAGGTCATCTTCCCATCTGTCACGGATGTTTTCAGCGGGTGATGTTTTACACCCTCTGAGTATGCTGTAGTACACCAATAGTGGTTTACTAACTGGCTGAGGTTGGTACAACTCCTCCTTGAAGGGTGAGGATGGGGCCAAAGTAATGGGAGCTGTGTTCAACAAGACTAATGGCTATGGAATTAACAAATGTCTAATGCATAGGAAAGCAAAGAGATCCCCTGGCTATAGTCCAAACTCTCCATCTAAAGTGGTGAAGTCACTAAACAGAACTCCCTGTAATAGCTGATTATGGTTCAACAAGCCCTGTTTTACCCTGTAAAAGATGATGAAGGTAGGACAGGCCCCATTTTTCCCAGGCAAGGAGAGTCTGGTGTAGGGTGACATTATATTGGGGTTTGTCCTTCAAAGGGACTCATATTTGAGTGTATTTAGAGATGCCCTGCTGCCAATCAAGGTATTTATGGGTTGCCAGCAAGTGACTGCCAAGGTTTTGGTGAATGGGTTGGAGAGCTGGGGAACACTCATGTGTTCCAACTCTGCGGATAATAGACCATTTCCGAAGTCCACCCCCAATTCCTCTTCTTCTGTAACTAGTCAGGCCGGTTTAATGATAGTAGATCCAGTGAGTAGATAAGTTGGGCTGCCGTGAAGTATTTCTTAAAGTTGGGCAATCCACAACCTCCGTCCCTTACTGTTAGCTGTAATATGTCTCTCCTAATCTGGGCAGGTTTGCTACACCACAGGAATCTATGTATAATAGAATTAACTTGTGAAAAGGATCTTTGTGGGAGCAGGACCGGGAGAGACTGAAAGGAGGTATAAGCACTTAGGCAGGATGTACATTTTGAGTACATTAACTCTGCCTATCACGGAGCATGGCAGGGATACCCATCTTTCGCAGTGCTCTTTTATGTCTACCAGGAGGGGTGGGTAGTTGAGCCTATATAGCTTAGACAACTGGGCTGGAATTCTTACTACATGACACTTTAACGCTTCAACAAGCTTGAGCCCCATGGTGTTTTTTGTTATGATGTCTCTGTGTAACTTACCAATTGGCAAGATTTCATTCCTTGTCCAGTTAATTTTGTGACAGAAATGCCATATTCTGTGAGCAAGGAGTGGAGGCGCGGGAGTCCCACTTTTGGGTTTTGTAGGTATTTATTTATACAGAATCACACATGCCCTTTTGTATTTGTATTTGTACATTTGTATTTCTTTGAAACTTGGCTTCCCGGCTAAATACCCTTTGGGGTAACCATTGCCTCAGTGCTTGCGCACAGAGGTTCTTTGTCTTTTATTTATTTATGGTAACTAGGTAGGTGCACTAGATATAAGAAATGCCTATTTTCAGGTATGACCCAGGAGAGTATAAAGCAAACTACAATCATAAACATTTGTAGAATGAACATGAACGATGAAACGTTAACAAGTGTCAAGGAGATTCAGAAACATGACAGTGAGCATAATACAACAGCAATTTTACAATTAGGCCTGCATTTCACAGTTGCAAAATGTACAGTTTGCAGACAGTACAACCTGTAAATCAGGAGAAAATCATAAGGAAGACAAAATTAGATAAAACAAATCCCATCTTCAAGTGCAGTACATACAAAGCTGAGAAGAGACCAGCGGCAGGACAACACTGGTTGAAACACTTCAACATCAGTTACCGAAATGGTAGGTGTGGTGGCCCTAGTTTGGGAGTTGAAAGTTAGAAGCATTTCAGGAGGGAGAGGGAGATGTGGGATGAAGGGAACTAATTAGGGAGAAGTGGTCTTAAGTTAGTAGGCAGCTGGTGTAAAGTGGGTCAAGCTAGCGTTTTGGAACAGGACCAGCATAGCAATTTGAGCTTCATATTACAGCAAAATTTGGTTTCTTATTTATAATCTTGTTAGTTTTATTGAATGTACTTTTGGATTGTTAACTATGTATTTGTTGATTGTATGTTTGTTTTTTTATGCAGTAATTGTACTGGAGAATTCAACACAGGAACACCATGAGAATAGGACTTCGGTCCTAAGGTGTGACATGAAACATTCTGTCTGTTATCCTGTATAAAAATAAACATTTTTACTACAAGAGGGGTCCCAAGCAGATGTCATCTGACAATAGTGTGCCTTTATGTTCCCTGCCTCCCACCTTGCATCCCTCTATGCCTTGGTCTGGACGTATAGCGGCCACTAATGGTTCTAATGATAGAACGTACAGCAATGAGGACAGAGGGAATCCTTGTTGGGTGC
Source organism: Neoceratodus forsteri (assembly GCA_016271365.2). Taxonomy (NCBI): domain Eukaryota; kingdom Metazoa; phylum Chordata; order Ceratodontiformes; family Ceratodontidae; genus Neoceratodus; species Neoceratodus forsteri. The sequence continues at coordinate 1,674,288,236 of CM028129.1, forward strand.
CTCTGGTCAGGTTGAATGTCTCTGGGAGCCTGCTGTTGATGTCTATCCTGGCAGTTGAATCCTTGTACAGGGATCTTATCCAGTCTAGCATCTGGTCCCTGAGGCCAAACACTCAAAGGACACTGAACATATACCCCCACTCCACTCAGTCAAAAGCCTTCTCAGCATCCAAGGCAAGTACTGCAGCTCCATGTCATTTGGGATGTTTGGCCCAGTGGTGAATGACATTGAGAATATGTCCAATGTTGTGCTTGCCTTGTCTCCCTTTGACAAAATGCACTTGATAAGGGTGGATGCATGATAGTAGAACTTTCTCCAAGTGGGTGGCAATTATTTTTGCAGCTGTTTTTTAGTCAGCTGTTAATAGGGAGATAGGGCTATATGAGGAACACTGAGATGGGTCTTTGCCTGGTTTGGGTAGCACTGTTATAGTGGCTGCCCGGGTGGAGGGGGGTCATACCCTGTTGAGAAACTCTCCTCATTCATATCGAATAAGGGGTCAGTTAGGTGGTCCTTAAATTGTTTAAGGAAGTCAATAGGCAGGCAGTCTAGGCCCGGCACCTCCTCCCCTGTGGAGCCCTTATAGCATCTTGGACTTCTTGTTTAGAGAGAGAGGCCATTCTAGCCAACAAAGTCTGTGGGATTGATTGACGTAAGGATGACTTTTTTGGAAAAGGCTTGGTACTGTTCTGGAGTGGAGATCATTTCAGAGGTATAAAGGTTATTGTAAAATTTATTAAAGCTGTCCCCTCTATCAGTGTGCCCCAGTACCATCCTCCGCTCTAGGTGCTGAATTCGGGGAATGGTCCTTTTACCCTCTCATTGTTTCAGCTGCTACATCAGAAATCTCCCTCCCCTATCACCATCAAAGTGTTGCCTGTCTTGATTGAGCAATATGGCCCTTTCAATTGCCACTGAGCTCAGCGTGATAACCTTCCACTTGAGCTTCTGCAGTTGGTGGTATAGAGTAGGGGTGGGGTTGACCATGTGGAGTCATTTCACTTCTTTTTCCTTCCAGTTTATCAATTTTTGGGGCCTCTCCCTTCTGTTTAAATGTAGAGTATGAGATGGTCTGGCCTCTGATGAATGCTTTGAGGGCCTCCCATCTTGTAGTGTGCGAAGTGTCTCCTTGCTAATTATGAGTATGGAACTCACTAATTGAGTTTGCCATGATCTCAAAAAATTGGGATCCTTCAGCAGCACAGGGTTGAGCTTCCACAGATGTGGAGGGCTCCTCAGACTCCTCACACTTACCCCAAGGTGAAATGGAGAATGGTTCAATTCGATAGCCGGTAGGTATTCCACCATACTCACCCTCGGAATCACTTCTGTGGAACAAAGTAGGAGGTCAAGCCTGGCATATGACCTGTGGGAGTGTGAAAATAAACTGTATTCCCTTCCAGAAGGATGCTTTTGAGGCCATATGTCAACCATAGTAAAGGTCCATAGAAGTTCAGTAGGACCTTTCGCATTTTTGAAAATGGGAACAGGGGTGGGGTTGGATCTGTCCAAAACAGTGTTATGGATGCAGTTAATTTCCCCTCTTATCACCCACAGTCTGGTGAGCTGTACCATATCCTACTCAGCCCTCCAGAAAAAAGACCCATCCTCAATGTTGGGGCCATAGGGAGCTCTGACCAAGGAACAATTCCTGTCATTCATTCCAATCTGGGCAAATACGTATCGAACATGAGGGTTGGAAATCGACCTGAGTATCACTCCAGTGAATCCTGGCTTTAGCCATATGGCCACACCTCTGGCTCAGGAGCTGAAACAGGAGGTGACTCACGTACCCCTCTATATCCTACATGTTCGTTCAGCCTCCACTGAGGTCATATGGGTCTCTTGCATTAACAGTATGTCTATCTTTAGTTTCCTAACTCTAGCTTGAATTCTTTTCCTTTTAACCACATGTTTTAAGCCACTGACATTCCAGGTGGCAAAGTTCAAGTTATCTGTCATTACCAAATATTAACAAGGACTGCATACATCTGCTTACAATGACGTAACATAATATAAGTTTACTTGTATATTTGTTAAAGGGATATTGATGTTGTCTTGCATGTTTACCCCTTTAACCACAACTAGATCCGCTCCCCCCTCCCTGTTTTCATCCCAGTCTCAACTGGATGAAGGCAGGAAGAAGTGTAACATACACGCAATAACTGATCTCAACTCACCCCTCCCCCCCAAGGTTCAACCCCCACCCAGAAATAATAACTGAGCACAGTTGCATCCTCCCCAAAATAGAGCAAACAGCTCATCTAAGGTCCCCCACCCCCATGCCTCTGCACTGCTTGGATTCTGTAATCAATGGACATAGATACATAGATACATAGACAGTGTCGGCAGATAAGGGCCTATGGCCCACCTAGTCTGCCCATTTGAGCTTGTAAGTTCAGTTTATGTTTTCCTAGAAGTCTATTTCCCCTTACCCCTGACCTCTAGAATTCCTTTATGTCTATCCCATGCATTCTTAAATCCCGTGATTGTTTCAGCCCCACCACTTCCTCTGGCAGGTGTTCCACTTGTCCACCACCCGCTCTGTGAAGAAATTCTTTCTCATGTTTCCTCTGAATCGTCCTCCTCCAACTTCATCCCATGCCCTCTAGTCCTGAAACATCTTTTTCGCTTAAAAATAGTGTATTCCTGCACCCTGTTCCTCCTGTAAGATACTTGTATGTCTCTATCATATCCCTCTCCCTCCCTCCTCCAGGGAGTACATGTTCAGTTCCTTCAGCCTATCTTCATAGGACTTGTGATGCAACCCATGCACCATCTTTGTTGCCCTCCTCTGAACCTTCTCTACCCTGTCTATGTCCTTACGTAGGTATGGTCTCCAGAACTGTACACTGTACTCCAGGTGGGGCCTCACTAGTGTCTTGTATAGCGAATTATGACCTCCTTTTCCTGCTGGTGATGCCCTGCCTATACATCCCAGCATCCTATTTGCTTTACCTGATGCCTTGTCACACTGTTTCCCTACCTTGAGGTCATCAGAGATGACAACCCCAAGATCCCTTTCCTGCTTGGTGCATGCTATATCCTCACCCCCAACTGATATATTGTGCCAGGGTTTTTGTGCCCCATATGCATTACCTTGCACTTCTTTGCATTGAATTTCAACTGCCAAACCCTTGACCATTCTTCAAGTTTCTGCAGGTCCTTCTCATTCTGTCTACACCCTCTGGTGTGTCTACTCTGTTACAGAGCTTTGTGTCATCAGAACCGTGAAATTCTGCCTTCTATATCCTGTGCAATGTCACTGATGAAGATGTTGAATAGGACCGTCCCAGCACTGATCCCTGTGGTACCCCACTGGTCACTCTTCCTCTGTGGAGTGACAGCCATTTACCACCACCCTCTGTGTCCTGCCACCCAGCCAGTTACCTACCCACCACACTACTGTCCTGCCCACACCCATATTCCCAGTTTGTATAATAGTCTTCTATGTGGCACAGTGTCAAAGGCCTTGCTGAAGTCCAGATAGGCCATGTCCACTGCCTCCCTGATCCACCTCCTAGTCACCCAGTCAAAAATTCAATGAGGTTGGTCTGACATGACCTCCCCTGGTGAAACCATGCTGCCTTGGGTCCTGTAGTCCATTGACAACCAGATGTTCCACTCTCTCCTTCAGTAGTGCTTCCATGATCTTTCCCACTACCGGGTGAGGCTGACTGGTCTGTAGTTCCCTGCTTCCTCTTTGTTCCCACTTTTGTATAAGGGACTACATCTGCTGTCCTCCAGTCTTTGGGTACCTCCCTGTTTCCAGTGATTGGCTGAACAGGATAGCCAGAGGTTCAGCCACCACCTCTCTTAGTTCTTTAAGGACCCTAGGATGCACCCCATCTGGCCCCATTGCTTTATCAGCTCTTATTACTTCCAGTTCCTTCAGGACCCTTTTCTGTAAAGGGACTTGTGTCCATTTCTGCACCATTCTCACCCCTTGTACTCCCTTCAGACCCATTACCCCCCTCTTCCTTAGTAAAGACTGAGCAGAAATACCTGTTCAATATGTCAGCTTTACTGTTGTCATCCTCCACGCGGCTCCCATCCTCCCCCTTCAGTGTCACTATCCCTCCCTTTGTCCTTCTTTTTTCACTTATGTACCTGTAAAAGGTTTTGTCCCCTTTAACCACTGATTTTGCAATGTGTTCTTCTGTCTGAGCTTTGGCTTCCCTTACTGACTTCCCTCCTCCCTTTGTTTCTCCTGGTACTTCTCCCTATCCTTCTACCTGTGTCTTTTGTATTGCCTGAATGCAATCTTTTGCTTTCACTTTCTTTTGCTACCTCTTTGGAAAACCATAATGGTCTCCTTTCTTTTCCTCTTGCTAACCTGCTTAATGCATAATTCTGTTGTTCTTATAACCCCATTTTAAATACTGCCCACTGTTCCTCAATCCCTGATTCCTGTCCCATTCCTTAATGCCTCTTTCAAGCATCTCCCATTTTCCCAAAGTCTGCCCCCTAAAATCCAGGATACGTGTTTTGTGTGGTTTGGTTCTGCTCTTTCTGTGATTTCAAACCACAATGACTGGTGGTCACTGTTACCCAGGTGCTCCCCACTGTTACCCCCATCACACTGTCCCTGTTTGTGAGCACAAGGTCCAGTATTGCCTTCTGCCGAGTTGGTTCCATGACCAGTTGCTTGAGGAAGGCACCCTGAAGGAGTCCAGGATAAATCTGCTCCTAGTTGATGCTGCTGCTGGGATGCTCCAGTCCACGTCTGGTATATTGAGTCTCCAACCAGTACTACCTCACCCTTGTCTGCCATCCTTTGGATGGCTAGCATCAGCTCCCTATCTGTTTCTTCCTCCTGGGCTGGTGGTCTATAGACCACACCTGTGCGGATGGCTGGCCCCATTTTCCTTTCTAGCTTAACCCACAGTATCTCTCCCCCATTTTGTTCCTCCTGGATCTCTGTGGCCCTTATGTCATTTTTCACATACAGTGCCACTCCTCCTCCCTTCCTGCCTGCTCTGTCTCTTCTGAATATGTTGTAGCCAGGTATGGCCATCTCCCAGTCATGGTTATCATTACACCAGGTTTCAGTGATGGCCACAATGTCCAGGTCTGACTGTACCATGACAGCCTCCAGATCTTCCATCTTGTTGCTAAGGCTCCTGGCATTTGCACACATGGCTTTCCATGATTTGACCTCCCTAGACTGCTTCACTGTTCTGCTCCAGCCCCTTCCTTGGTTGTCATTTATCCCTGGTTCTCCTTGCTGTCTGCCCTTCTGCTGAATTTTTCCCCTTTTCTGCTTATCCACCTTTTGGACACTAATCTCCATCTTTTGCACACTGCTTTGCAGAGAATAGCCACCCTCTGGTTCACTGGTTCCATTACTAGCTGTGGGGGTGAGCAAGTAGGTATCATCCTTGCTGGCCTGCCACCCCCTTTGCTAGTTTAAATGCTTGTCAATGTAGCATTTAAACTTATCATTGAGTGCTTGATTCCCTCCAGGATGGATGCAGGCGTGGCTTGAACAAACCTCCATCCTCCAGATGGGTCCCCAGTCACCAATGAATCAAACCCTTCCTCACAGCACCAGTTCTTCAACCATGAGTTAAAGTTCCTGGTGCATGCACTCCTATGCTCTTCCTTGCCTCTCACAGGTAGTACTTCTGAGAAAGTGACAGAAGTAGCTACTTGCTTGAGACCCCTCCCCAGTTTCCTAAACTCTTCCTGAACTTCCTTTGGCTCCCCATTTGCCAAGTCATTAGTACCTAGGTGGATAATGACATCCAGCTCACCCTCCTGTCTTGCCTTCCCAGTGATCCCCAGTATCTTCCTTCCATCCCTCCATGCCGTGGCACCTGGTAGGCACCTCACCCCTGTCCTCCCTCCTGTGTTCCTAGCTGGATCCCTCTTATGATGGAGTCCCCACCAGGATTCTTCCTCCTCCTCTGGGGTCCACTGCTTTCCCCACTGAGGTCACCTCCTTGCCTAACCTCCACATCCTTTCCTTCCACTTCCCTGGGTACCTCTATTTGGTTGTCCTCATTTGCCAGTGTGGCATATGAGTTCTTGAGAGGAATAGGATCTGGGATGTGCCTCTGCCTGACTGCTCTAACCCTCCCTGAGCCCACTGTCATCCAAGTGCTCCTCGTTCTGGCATCCTTTGAGGCAGCTGCATTGGACTGGGTGGTTCCTGGACAGGGTGATGGTACTCCTGACCCAGTTTACTTCCGCTCTGAGTCTGGCTACCTCATCCAGTCCCGAGATGCATGCAGATAGGGCAGCACCTCAGTGTCCAGAAGGTCTGCCTGAATATGGCTGCCCCACAGCCACTGCATTGCACCACTCCCACATTATACTGCAATTCCACTACTTATCTGCTACTGAAGCTCTCTTAGTTCTCTTTTATTTATTTACAGTACTAAAATCCTGTAACTGATCCTCAGATATATTTTTTAAGGAAAAAGAAACCAATAAATAAATAAATGAGTCAAAAACTTGTCGTGCTGAGGGTGGTCTTCTTCCCCTTATGCCCTCCTACTTCACACCTCTTACTATACCCTGTGTTTAGCTCCTGTCAATCAGATTTATCAGGGCATATAATTAAGAGTTGGGAAGCGGTGGGAGGGGGAAATTGCAGCAATTAAAGACAGCACAGAATTACACCACCACTATTTTTAAATTTTCAACAGCCCAAAACAATTATAAGTAAAGACAACACAGAAAGAAAGTATAGTGTCACTACAAGCCTACAATCTAAGTTTAAAGAAAATACCAGTTACCAGTTACTCTGAAGCACTGAATTGAATATGTTTCCTTCCTTCACCTTCTGGCTTCTTCTGAGAAGATGAACTTCTGTTTGCTGCTTTAACTGTGACTAAGCCCCACCTCCAGTTATCACGTAGCTGAGGTCAGAGGCCAGACAATTAACACCCTTCACCCAGCTACAGGACAGTCAGACAAGCCAAGATAAAATTTGCAGCAATTAAAGACAGCACAGAATTACACCACCACTATTTTTTAAATTTTCAACAGCCCAAAAACAATTATAAGTAAAGCCAACACAGAAAGAAAGTATAGTGTCACTACAAGCCTACAATCTAAGTTTAAAAGAAAAATACCAGTTACCAGTTACTCTGAAGCACTGAATTGAATATGTTTCCTTCCTTCACCTTCTGGCTTCTTCTCTTGACAATTCAGTTCAGAGACCTTGTGCCCCCCTCCCATCCGAGTTCAAGACCTTGTGGTTTTGAACCACTGGTCCTATCATTACTGGTGGGTTTTGTGGTTCTGTGGCACCAAATGAACAGTCAGTTACAGACAACATGAATGGTAAATCAAATAAAAATGAAACTACAACTACAGCCCATACAAAGAAGGGCTGCAGAATGTGTTTATTTCTGTTTGGGTTCTCTTGACCAATTATTTAAATCCCTACACTCTACCCATGAAGGACCAAGGAAGAAAAGCTGGTCAGACTTTGGGATCATCTTGCTGGTTCATAATCCCTGGTGTATGGTTGAAGATTGCAAATCTGGACTTCTCCCTCCACTCTCCCTGCAACTAAGATAAGAACACCCCTCAGTTGAGGATTGTAAGAGCTAAATATAATTTTTTTTGTTGATTGTCTGCCTCCCCGGTGAAATCGACAAATGTGCAGGTGACCGCTGTACATGTGCTGCAGCAGATTGCTCAGGTCACTCAGTCTCATCTCCCCCCCAATCACAGGGTTAGGCAGTGATGGCAGCCAAGAGGGATGGTGGACAGCAGCCGACAATATGTGCCAGCAGGTGTGATCGGTCGCTGACCTATAAATCCTCTCAGGGCATCTAGTCCCCCACAAACTCTGGAGATTGAGAGCCAGGTGAAAGAGTCTCCTTCAAGCCCCTGTAGGGAGGAAGAGGTGCAAGGGCCATCATGGGGTGGGGGGTCTAGGCAACCCCTTCCCCCCATGACCCTCTATAGACTGAGCCCCACAGCAAACAACCAGCAGAGGTATGTTTCTGCAGGAGTTTATTAAAAACATGATATTGGGTCCATACATATTGGGGATGGATTCAGGAGTGGTTACATGCCAAGGGGGGGTGCCTTCTGTCAAGGTATTGGCAGAATCCTTAAGCTACACTGCCATATTTAGCAGCAATGTATCTAGGCCGTTTGCCCTTCCCCAGTTCACACACTCATGCAGTGCTGCTTGAACTAGACATCTCGGCTATCTCCCAACACATCAGCAAGATGCAGCCTAATTGTGGAGGGATGGAGCAATTGATTACCCTGCGGCGGATCCACCGCTTATCTGCTCAGCAGACCCCCATTCACCCTAGCGCCTACTTGGAGAAAGCAAGAGCATGCATTCCCTGTCTGTCTTCCGGGGCTGATAGTCAAACAATATAAAGGGCTGTCTCACCTCGGGACCATTGGGTCTGAGTGTCGCAGTGAAGTTATCCTCCGGTTGCCTAGCTTGAGATGGAACACTTCCCTCTCCCACTGACTAATCAGACCCGCCCACACTCCTGAAATTGAAAGCCTCATGAAACTAATAACCAATCATGTTATGTCTTCATGCCAAGCCTCTCCCTTCCCCCTGCAACTGTCAAATTCACACAGCAACATTTTTATGGCTGCAGTAGGCAGAGCCTGCAGACATCTTATATGTACAAAAGGAGTGATATCATGTTTTCTGTCCATGGAACTGACTGAAGGTGTAAATAGTCTCCTCCACCAAGAAGTGTTTTCTAACCTCAAATAAATATGCTTTCATGTTAGTCAGTGGTTGCAGGGTACTATTTTCTTTCTTAAATGGGCAGTACAAGAACTGGAACCTGAGTAGTGGGAGGAAGCGTTAGGTTTATTTTTGGGAGTAAGATCCATCCCACCTCCACCTGAGAAACTCCTAAAGATCCACCCCTACTTTTTTTTTATTCATGTGGGAGGGGCATGAGGTGAAACTGCATCTAGTTGGAAATGCAGTATGTACTGAGCCTGTGTGGTTACTGAGTTTTACTTCTCCATTTTTAGAGTAAGTTGAAGCGTGTCTTTTTACTTGATAAATGTTAGTAAAAGTGTAAATCATATTTGCTAGTGCAACTGTGAGTTATGTAACTGTTTTTTGTAGATTTGACTCCTGACTTCTTTTCATGACAGGTGGTATTCCTGGAACAGACTTTGCCTTTGAAGATCCTATAAAGTGCTATTTTTATGTCTGTGTAGTTCCTCACTTTATAGGTGCTTCAATGGTAAAGCATTTTCATGCAGGAATGTTTACTGCCTGTCATAAACAGAAATCAAGAGTAAAATCTACCAAACACAGTTTAGCAAGTTAGCTTCAAAAGCAAAGCCTGATTGTGCATGGAAAGATGTTACAGAAAGGAAGACATGCAATTATTTCAAGCCTGCAAGTTAAGCAACTATTTTTTTAACCAGCCTTGCCTCAGCTTACATTCCTATCCTCATCAGTCATTTTCACAAATAAATTCCGAGAGATGTAAAGTCCCTCCTGTTGGGTATATGGTGTTATTCACACCCATCCTCCAGCCTCGCCCCCACCACCTTGCTTTGTATTTTGCATCAGCTGTAACATGTCAGTACAGCAAGAGGTAACAATGCATACTTTTTTCTGGACTTGCAGTGTTAATTGAGCTGTCCCCAATCTGTATCCTTTCAAGAACTACTTTATGTGGTGTGCATAGCAGCATGGTTGTTTCACTCTTATTTACAGCTTTACACCTTTACCAGTTTTTAATTGTAATTTTTTTGCTCTTTGAATAACAAAGTTCAATACCTATAACTTCCCAGTTTCTTTATTATGGTCACATTGATTTCTGAAGACCCCCTTGTAAATGAGGTGCAAACACATCTTGGTTTTCTTTGTCTTTTTTTGTGTGTGTAGTTTTATTAAGCTTGTAACCATAGAAATAAGGGTGCAAAGCACATATCTTACAAGTAATGCCATATAGAACAAGCATTTGTCAATGCCGAATGTTCGCTTGCAGGTATTTGCAGTGGTATTTGGCACTTGGACATGGCTTAAAAAAATCAGTGACAAAGAAGTACAAGCATTTGTCAATGCCGAATGTTGCTTGTTTCTATGTGCTGTTTAGGTTTTGGAAGTCATTGGAGTGCAAATATTGAAAATTCATTGAACATAGTGCGTGAAGACACTAGCATAGCATGCCTTTCGTCAAACAGTCATTTTAGGAATTTTTCACCAAATTTTCCAGCATAGCCATTTTAAGACCTCTGCTCATGAACAGTGTCACTGTGATTTTCTTAATATAATGTCCCATACATTGAGTTACTTTACCGACTGCGCCATTATGCGCTACATATGTGGAACACGTTTTAGGTAGGATGTGAAAAATGACAGCTGTACTGCTCATAAGGAGGTGTGGTAAAATGGCAATGTTGAAAATCTGGAGTGGAAATATTGAAAATTCACAAACCTACGAGCGTGCGTAGGAACTGCGCAATGCATGCTCGTAAAACAGTCACTTTTAGGAATTTTTTCACCAAATTTTCAACTTAGCCATTTTAAGACCTCTGCTAATGAACAGTGTCACTGTGATTTTCTTAATGTGTCACGTACATTGATTTAGCACGACTGCACCATTGCATCACTACATGGGCAGAAACACGGAGGTGTGTAGTAAAGTAATGTTGAAAATCTGGGTGAAAATATTGAAAATTCATGAACTTACGTACATAGCGCTGCATAGGAACTGCGCAACGACGTCAGAACAGTCATTTTAGAATCTTTTCATCAAATCTGAACACAGCCATTTTAAGATTCTCTGCCCGCGAACAGCGTCACTGTAATTTTCTTAGTGTGTCCCATACATTGATTTCAAGACACCGACCGCGCCATTGTGCGCTACATGGGCGGAAACATGTTTTGGGCAAGATGTGAAAAATGACAGCTGTACTGCTCATGAGGAGGTGTGGTAAAAATGGCAATGTTGAAAATCTGGTGAAAATATTGAAAATTCGCGAACTTATGAGCCTGCGTAGGAACTGCGCAACGCACGCTCGTAAAACGGTCACTTTTAGGAATTTTTCCACCAAATTTTCAAAATAGGCTTTTTGAAAGCCCACCTTATGAACGCTGGCACTGTCGTTTTGTTAATCGGGCCCAAAAGGTGATTTCGCGCAGTGACTGCGAAATCACCCTTCGGGCCCGAATAACTCCATGACAGTGACAGAATTCATGAGAAGGGGTCCCAAAAACTCCATGTTGAAACTTTGGTGCAAAAATTCCAAAAAATGCCTGAGATATGCAACAAAGTTGAAACCCCCCTATCTAGCCCATTATACAGCTTACGGCATTTCCTCAGTTCCGGGTCGGCTTTGAAGAGTGCAGGCGTGTTCCTGATCCAGCGATGATCATCGGCGCCGAGCCCGGAGGTAAGTATGGGGTGAGGGGGTGGGGGAGAGCAGGTGCGCTAGTCGGTGGTGCGGGTTGTGGGAGGGGAGGGAGACTGCGGACCGCTTTTAATTAACAGGTTGTTTTTTTTTTTCTAAAATTGACAACGCGGGACGCTTGCCAGTTGCCAGATGTTGAGCTCCCAGCGTGACAGCAGGGAAAGCTGTTCGTGGGAGGTGGAGCCGACGGGGATTGGGCATCCCCGCCAGCAGACGACGAGGACGTTGCCACGCTGGGTGAGCTCCCAGAGTGGCACCAAAGATTTTGGGCGTGACCGCTGCCAGCACAGCGGTGGTTTCTTTGAAGAAGACCACTGCTGTCATACTAACACCGCATCAATTGGTGCAGGACATACGCCGCCTGCTCAGCGGAGCAGGGATTGCACAGGACGGGCACACCTCCAAAGTGTCCCATTCTCCCAAGACGTTCCTTGCGCATGCGCGTAAGTGAACGTAAAAAGCATCATATACACAGTAAAACCAATGAAAATATATACTGATTCCTCCCAGTTCCTGGAAAATAAATTTTTTTCACTAAACAAGTTACAACTACTGAAAAATACAAAAACTATAAATAACTGTGCAGTCTGACATCTTCATTTAAACCTCTTAGCTGCAAACTGTGACATTCATAAATCCAGTAAGGTTCTCACTGAAGCTATCTCCTTCGCATGTCTCCTCTCAAACTGTCAAAATCATTTCTTCAATGTGGACTGTCAGGCATTCAAGATGTTCTCAGATTAAATGTTACTTTTATACAGTAAATATAGATTTAACAAGGGTATCTTGTAAAGTACTTGTTCGTTTAAATGTTAGTTGTGGTCATGCTGATTTCACATTATTCAGACTTGGTTCAGTATCTAGGAATTCACATTTTTTTGTTTTTTATGATCAAAGTTATTTTATGAAGCATGTATTTTATGAAAATCATAGGTCCTATCGTAATGTTGTGCACAGCTACTACGCACTCCAACGGTGATTAAAAAATGACAAGTGTAAAAATAATTAAATAAAAATTAAAATGTGTGTAGTCTACTAAGTACAGTAGACTGGTACAGGACCTGTAAAACAACTATTCAGTCATATAATAGTATGAGAGAAACATAAAGAAGTGAAACCCTGGAACCCCACCATCTGAATCAATAGGGAATGCACATTTCATGAAGCATAGTAAAAAAAAAAGATGCAACACAAAAATCATAGAAACATAGACTTTGACACAGATACAGACTGCTTGGCCCACCTAGTCTGCCCATATCCCTACTGGATAAGTTGCAGATCCTAGTTAACCAACAGCCTATTTCTTCCTACCCCCCAAACAAGAATTGCCTTGTGTCTGTCCCACGCATTCTTGAATTCCCCCACTATTTTTGACCCCACAACCTCCTCACGAAGGCCGTTCCATGTGTCCACCACCCTCTCTGTGAAAAAATACTTCCTCACATTATCCCTGAGCCATCCCCTTTCTATTTTCAAACTGTGTCCCCTTGTTCTTGTACATCTCTTTTTCTGAAAGATGCTAACCTCTTGGACTTTGTTGATTACCTTGAGGTACCTAAAAGTTTCTATCATGTCTCCCCTCTCCCTCCTTTCCTCAGGGGTATACAAATTAAGCTCCTTTAGTCTCTCCTCCTATGGCTTCTGTTGCAGACCCTGCACCATTTTAGTTGCCCTTCTCTGGACTGTCTCCATCCTGTCTATGTCCTTGCAGAGATGGGGTTTCCAGAACTGGATGCAGTACTCCAGATGGGGTCTCACAAACTATCTGTACAGAGGGATAACAACTTCTTGTTTTCTACCTGTGATGCCTCTCACTATACATCCCAGTATCCCCTAGCCATCCTTACTGCCTTGTCACATTGCTTGCTAGCCTTTCGGTCATCTGACATGATTACCCCCAGGTCCCTTTCCATTTTTGTTGTTGTTAGTACTCTCCCCCCTACCCGTGTACTCTTTCCCTGGGTTTTTGTTTCCCATGTGCATTACTTTGCACTTCTTTGCATTGAATCCAAGCTGCCATACTCCTGACCATTCCTCCAGCCTTGCCAAGTTCCTTCTCATCCTTTCCACCTTCCCTTGTGTATCAACCCTGTTGCAGATCTTTGTGTCTGTAAAGAGGCATACTTTTCCTTCCAGTCCCTTGGCAACCATCATGATGACGAGTTGAGGTATCTTTGCATGGTATGGTCAACTCCCACTTCACAGATGCAGTCCCTATTCTCTACAGTAAGATGGAATATCTTAGTGTAATGAGTATGGAATGCTAATGTTGTGATGGATATCATGAGTGTCACTGTTTGTTCTACGCAAAATCCACCCCCCCCAAAAAAAATCGTAATACAGAAATATTCCCAAGGTGACATATGCATTGTCATATATTAAATAGCAGTAGCCTAACATCTGAAATTGGACTGATACAAACTTTATAATTCCTAGGTACAAGTCTGTGCATAACAGAAAGTGGAATAAGTGTTGCTATGTAAAATAGGAGCACCCACGTGTTATCTGTGAAAAATGTATGTATTTTCCTAAATATTTTTTTTTGTTCCAATTGTGCATAGCGGAAAGTGTCACAGTCCTGATGTCAATCACAAAAGTAGCAATCAGTAGTCCACAGATAAAATGTTGCATCTTAAGATCACTAGAAACAGGGGAGGTACCCAAAGACTGGAGGATAGCAGATGTAGTCCCCTTATACAAAAGCGGGAACAAAGAGGAAGTGGGGAATTACAGACCAGTCAGCCTCACCTCGGTAGTGGGGAAGATCATGGAAGCACTACTGAAGGAGAGGTTGGTGGAACATCTGGTTGTCAATGGACTACAGGACCCAAGGCAGCATGGTTTCACCAGGGGGAGGTCATGTCAGACCAACCTCATTGAATTTTTTGACTGGGTGACTAGGGAGGTGGATCAGGGGAGGGCAGTGGACATGGCCTATCTGGACTTCAGCAAGGCCTTTGACACTGTGCCACATAGAAGACTATTGCACAAACTGGAGAATATGGGTGTGGGCAGGACAGTAGTGTGGTGGGTAGGTAACTGGCTGGGCAGCAGGACACAGAGGGTGGTGGTAAATGGCTGTCACTCCACAGAGGGAAGAGTGACCAGTGGGTACACAGGGATCAGTGCTGGGACCGGTACTATTCAATATCTTCATCAGTGACATTGCGCAGGACCAGAAGGCAGAATTTCACTGTTCGCTGATGACACAAAGCTCTGTAACAGAGTAGACACACCAGAGGGTGTAGACAGAATGAGAAGGACCTGCAGAAACTTGAAGAATGGTCAGGGGTTTGGCAGTTGAAATTCAATGCAAGGAAGTGCAAGATAATGCATATGGGGCTCAAAACTCTGGCACAATATATCAGTTGGGGGAGAGGATATAGCATGCACCAAGCAGGAAAGGGATCTTGGGTTATCATCTCTGATGACCTCAAGGCAGGGAAACAGTGTGACAAGGCAGCAGGTAAAGCAAATAGGATGCTGGGATGCATAGGCAGGGGCATCACCAGCAGGGAAAGGGAGGTCTCAATTCCACTATACAAGACACTAGTGAGGCCGCACCTGGAGTACACTATGCAGTTCTGGAGACCTTACCTACATAAGGACATAGACAGGGTAGAGAAGGTTCAGAGGAGGGCAACAAAGATGGTGCATGGATTGCTTCACAAGTCCTATGAGGACAGGTTGAAGGCACTCGACATGTACTCCCTAGAGGAGAGGAGGGAGAGAGGGGATATGATAGAGACATACAAGTATCTTACAGGGAGGAATAGGGTGCAGGAATGCACTATTTTAAGCGAAAAGATGTTCCAGGACTAGAGAGCATGGGATGAAGTTGGAGGGAGGACAATTCAGAGGAAACGTGAGGAAGAATTTCTTCACAGAACGGTGGTGGACAAGTGGAACATCCTGCCAGAGGAAGTGGTGGGGCTGAAACAATCACGGGATTTAAGAATGCATGGGATAGACATAAAGGTATTCTGGAGGTCAGGGGTAAGGGGCAACAGACTTCTTGGAAAACATAAAGTGAACTTACAAACTTAAATGGGCAGACTGGGTGGGCCATAGGCCCTTATCTGCCGACACTGTCTATGTATCTATGTATGTATCTATGTAATGTAGAGAACAGGGACTGCATCTGCAGGACAGGGGTTAGCCATGCCATGCAAGTATAGGCCAACTGAGTCATGATGTTTGGTTTGATTGACCTCAATGTGAATAATGAAATGTGCATTCCTAATTGATTCTGATGGTGGGGTTCCAGGGTTCTGAATCAGTTTGTTTCTATCTCTATGAGTATATGATCGTTACACAAAACCTTTATTGCTTACCATTCCTTCCATGAAAATCGACACCTCCATATGTTTCCTAATAATGTGTCTGCCTTCCTTAGAATAGAAAATAAAACAAATCGTACTGGTTAAAAAGCACTGTGTTGTTTCTCCACGTATCCTTCACAATTCAACACAATCTCACTAACTTCATAATGCAGCCATGGTGGATCTGACTAGAATTTGTTTTAGGTGGTATTGTTCAGCTACAATCTTACAAGGCTTTCTGGTAGCATTCTGGAGCACCCATATCATTCAAGGGGTGGCCTTAGCCCCAGTGTGCTCTGAATATCACCCAGACAGCTTTAGGAGTAAGGACCTGTCCCAATCCCCCCAGCTAGAATGCTGCTATTGAGCCAGCCAGAGTTAGCACCTTCATAGCTACTGCAAAGGAAGAAATTCCAGTTCAAGGACTTGTAAAATGTTTTAATCAGTCGGACGGGCGACAAGACAAAATCTCTGCCTAATCAGGTTGGTTTCTGTTGTTACCTGGACCCCCTGGGGATAATCTGGTGTGGTTAGAGCCATATTCCAGGTCAGAGAGAAAACACAGCATGGTCGAGCGCTCCCAGATGAATCCTCATCGGATGGGCTTTTCATCCAAAGTCTCTGCTGCACCATGTTGAAAGATCACCAGGGAACGGACTGCAAAAATAGAGGTTCAAAATTCATAGGGGGTTGTGAGGACACCATAGCAAATGTAGCCATGAGAACCCACCGATCACGGACTGACAGGGCAATGTTGCTACAACCAATCAGGGAGGCAAAACTCAACCAACTTGGCAGCAAAGATGGTGGCCACGCTGGGCTGCCTTCTGTAAGATCTGCATGCAGTTCTAGTTTTTACTTAATTTTAAGGCTTTTTGTAAGGGTTTTTAAGCTTTATTTTGTTTGCAGTCCTTAGCTAGATTAATTTAGTTAGAGTGTAGGTTTAGGGACTTTAGTATAGTTTAGGGGGTATGCAAGTGTAGAGTAGGAGACAGATTTATTATTTTTAGATAGGGCGAGTAATGCAGTGCATGCATATTGGATTCATGTTATGTTATTTGTAGCAGTGGTGGAATTAAACCTACCCTGGTGTTGATTTGAGGACCTTGTGCGGAGAGTTGAAGGAGACGGTGGATCACGGAGGTGAAGTGGAGTGTGAACTGCTGTCCGGGTCTGGAGCAGCTGCTGATGGGCAAGCTCTCTCTCCTGGTGAGATGATCATGGTGGTGCTGAAGCTTGTGTCTAGTGGTGGGAGAGTGCGGCTGATTCTGTGACGTTTGATGCTGGATGCGGGACCCTGTTGTTCTTTCTGGAGATGACACTGAGAATTTGTGACCAGAACTCCTGAAGAGGGGCCTTGTTTGTTTCTGAGGGAGGGGTCGGTCGGACGCTGTGCTGCCCTAAGTCGGCTGATTGGTGTCAGCAGGTTTGTCTATATGACCATGCAATTATTGCTACGGCCGGAGTGAGAAATCTGGGAATGACCCACTTGGCCTCTCACCGGGCGGGGGGTTGCCCACAGTCCCCAACACAAAATGGAGGTGGGCTACCCGGGTCCATAGACCATTAGGAGCAGCTCTGGCACAGGTGCCAGTCAAGGGGATGGGCTGGCCTAGGCCTCAGGTGAGAGGAGGAGCCTGGGTGGAGTATATGAGGGCTGGCTCTGAGGGGGTGCGCCCTCTTGGGACCAGCCCTCAAGACCGACAAGACTCTGCTGTTCAAGGTAAGCAGTGGTTGGGTGGGTTGTTTTGTGGGAGGGAGGGGTTTTCCAGGGGCAGCCTCCTCTCCTCGGTGGGTGTTCTGATAGTTCCCGCTCCCCCTTCCTCCCATCTGCTTCTTTGGGCAAACCTGTCACCCCCGACACCTTTTGTTCCCCTCATTTTTAAAAGAAAAAAAAAATATATATATATATATATATATATATATATATATATATATACATAGACTGAGCAGAAGAGACGGCCAGGCTAAGGAGGTAAGAGGAGATCTCCTAGGATCCCAGTTGGTAAATCGATTATGATCTCATATAGATATAGATATATACAGTATATATATATATATATATCTATCTATATCTATATGAGGATCCCCTTAATCGACTCACCAGTTGGGATCCTAGAAATCTCTTCTTACCTCCTTAGCCTGGCCAGTCTCTTTTCTGTTGTGGACGGCCTGCCAGTGGCCCCGATTTTCCTTCTGCCCTGCTTTTTCCTGCGGGGGAGCAGAGCTCCTGCCCTCTCCTGTCCTGTGAGGCCCTTCTGTTCCCCCTGCCGTTAGTCTGCGCTCCTCCTCCTCCTCTGGTTTCCTTGCTTGTTCCCCAGCACGGCGCCATGTTTAAAATAAATAAATAAATAAAATAAGAAAAAAAACCTTTCTGAGGTCTCCCGGGTTGACTATTTCCGTAGCCTCGTGGTCATTTCATTTCCTGATGTGTGGTTTGCTGTGTGATCCCTGTTCCTCTCTTTTGGCTGCTGCTGCCTCTCCCCCACGATCATCCATTTCCCTTGCAGTTTTCTGTGCTGCCTCCATTTTGGGCTTCCGCGCAGCCTTTGCTGGCACGGCATGCCTCCTCTTCTGCCCCAGCAGCAGTTCATTCTTGGGGTGCCTTTATGAATCGGGCAATAAAATAAATCTAAGGGCACATTTGGATATTCTCCACATAATTAGGTGCAGGCCCCCTTTAGTCCTGCCCCCCGCTCTCCATACCTCGCATTCATGGATGCGCTTTAGTGCTGGGATTTTTTCCACAGGTACTTCCCTTGCTCCTCTCTGGTTTGTTGCTGTTCCCATGGTGTTGGGGGTATTTCTCGGCAGAGGGACTATTGGAGTGTTCATTAAGTTGATGAGACATTCCTTTTCAATATCTATTTGGGCCCCACTGTCTATAGTCATAATTTTGTTAAAAGGAGAAAGTGCTTCTCTTGCTACCCCCTTTGCTATATTTTAAGGCCGATGTCATAATTTTTTCCTTTTTATGCTGAGAGGTTCAGAGGTATGCTGCTCCCCCCAACTTGTCCCCCTGTTTTTTCCCAGCCGCCCCTGCCTCCCGGCTCCCAGTGTTTAGACCCTTAGCTCTGGCCTCTCAAGCATGCGAGCTGCTATTAGTTTGGCATTGTTGCTTCCATCCTTTGGTTTCTGTAGTTAGTATAAATTGTTATTTAGTAGCCCAGCTTGACTGTGTACCAGTCCAGGCTTGTCTTTTTTAGGATCTCCAGTGGTGTCGCAGAGCAGGGGACAGGTTTTGGCCTGATGCTCTTCCTTAGCAGGGGTTAGGTTTTCATTTGCGCCCCCCCATTTGGTTTACTTAATCCCACCTCCTTTTTTTTTTTGAGGTGTTTTCCAGTAGGGTTAAGAGCCCCCCCAGGTGCATCAGGTATCCGTTGGATTGGTAGCCCCAGCTTAGGCAGAGCTCGCAGGTTGACCTATCATGCATCCGCCGATTGCCCCCCTTTTATTTTCCTCAACCCAAAACTTGGGAGGGGGGATCAGGAGCTTGTCCGGATATGGGGGGGGGGCATGTATGTTTTTTTATTAAAGCTTCTGTTTTATTTTTTCCTTCGATCCAGTTCACCGTTGTCTGCCATTGCTTTGCCCTTGTACTGTTAGGGACTTAGTTTTTAGAGGGTTATGGCATATCCAAGGGAACAGCGGATACAGGGTAGGCAGGCGCCCCCTGCATCTCTTGTACCTTGGACAAAACATCAGGATCTGGCCTTTCTGGAGGCTTTCCAACGTTTGAAGGAGCTGAGGAGGGGGACCGGACTGGAGTGGAGTGGATGCTTTCGGTATCCGACCTGGAACCTGGGTTGCAGGTGGTCCCCGCTGATGGCCAGGGGCTCAGTCCTGGGGTTTCCCCTTTGGGAACGGAGCAAGGCATAATCAGGGTGGGGGAGCAGAGTGGTGGTGATACAGGAGAAGGCAGGGAACGGTGGGTTTCAGAGATGGTGGTTCCAGGGGGTGTGCCTCCCAGGAGCCATCAGCCTTTGATTCGCTTGCTGGAATCAGTAGCTTAGAACACCAGAGGTAAGAAAAGGGGGCAAATCGGGCTGACTAAGTGAAGGTCACAGACCTCGGCAGATGAGGAAGCAGACCAGAACCAGAGGACGGCAGGACAGAAGATTATGAGGATTGATGCACGATCAGATTGGGAGGAGCCAGGCTCGACAGGTGAATGTGAAAGAGAATGTGATGTGCAGTGGGGGGACAGCAGTGGGGTGGCGGTGGTCGGCCAGAATATGCTAGATGACAGGGAGGTCGGCTTTTTCGATGTTGGCATGGCTGTAAGAGGTTCGTCACTGCCTCTTACTAAATATGGTATATGGCAGGGGGTACTGGATAGGATCACCAGGGAAGAGGCACAGCACAGGCATGAATGGTTGACTGCTGGGCACAAAGTGACAGACAGTGGCTTCCAGGATGAACGGTGCTGGGGGATGACCTAGTCGGGTCGATTGGGGTTGTCCCTGGAACAAGTTGGGTTAGCGAGGCAGCAGAGGGAGCCACAGGGGACCATGATTACAGGGATGGCAGTACGGGGGAGAGGGGCATGATATGGTTACCCCCCCACATGTCCGGCTACCAGTCTCAGTCAGTGGACAGGATGGTTTAGTGGTGCCCATTGCTATGGATGGCCAGGGAGGAAGGCAGAGGGAACCAGAAGCAGGGGTCATGGGGCCTCGGTATTCACCACTTCCATCTTCATGCCTGCAGCCCACGCCTTCTGGCAGTGGGGAGCAGGCCGGGCATCTCCATAACACATGTGCCCATAGAGCACAGTGTGACGGGGCAGGGGTCTCACAAGTATCCGGCAACCCTATGTTGATTTCACGGGGATCTCGGGGGTGGAGCACAGTATGCCAACACAGTGTCTGGGCCTGGCCAGGCACCCTCAGGGGATTCCATGTCCTCCCCCGACATGGATCGTGCCATGGCACCAGTGGCACCAGATGGGGTCTCCAGTTTTTGGTGGCCTGACCAGTTGGTCACCATCAGTCCCCCCCTTTTTCAATCCCTACGGCCCCGGTGGCTGGGCACCCCAGGAGGTGGCTGGTGGGACAGTCCCCACGGACTTGGGGAGGGCACCACTGCAGTCAGTGGGGGTGGTGATGGCCCTCCCAGCAGCCCCTTCAGTGTTGGCATTGATGGCACCCCTGGCAGCCCCTTCAGTGATGGCAACACCAGTTGCTACTCCGCTGAACTCCACCTCGGTGATGGCAGCCCCTTATCTGGGAGAGTCTGCATTGGCCATTGGTTCAGCGGCCCAGGTGTGGAGCGGTCCTGGGGCAGCCATGCCTCATAATGGGCCTCAGTATCCTCCAGGCACCAGGGATGTGACTGGTGATGGACTGGGGCAGGGTGCTGGAGGATCCACTCTAGCAGTGGTGGGTATGGCAACAGCTGCCACAGTAGAGGCAGGCAGTGTGGGGGATCACTGGGCATATTTGGGGGTGGATGACCCCTTGGGAGATCACTTGTCTGCTGCAGTTTGGGGAAAAATCTGGAAGGGGGAGTTCATAGATATGTTTTCGCTGCTATACCGAGAGCTACTGGAAGAGGGGGAGGACAAGGAAAAGAAAGAGAGGCCCCAGCCCCAAGGTGCCTTTTACATTTGAGAACTTGGCAGCAGCTTTCGATATATACATGTCTGTGTATAGGGTGAAATATCCAGAGAAGCTGGTGTCCTTGCTCAAATACCAGGACTCTATCAAGTTTGCTCATCTGTCTTTTGACGGTTATGCATGGTTAAAGTATGATGAGCAGTTTCGGTTAAAATTGGCAATGCAGTCCATGCTGAAGTGGGAAAATTTACACCTGGACCTCTGGGTGCGTTATATGATGCGGGGAAGGCCCAATGTGGTGACATACACAGACAGTGGACATGTCATAACTAGGCCAGTGGGGGGGGAGAGCTGGAAAAAAGACCAAAAGAAGAGTGTCAAGAGGGCATGTTATGTCTATAACAAGGGCTAGCGTTTTCGTGCCCACTGCAAGTTCAACCATATATGTAAGAATTGTGGGGGGGGGCACAGTGTCACTGCATGCAAGGTCACCACAGACAAACAGCAAGGAGGTGAGGGGGCAAGTGGAGATAAGGCCAAGCCAGGAGTTGGGAAGTCTAGCTCGTTCGCTGGTCCAACTCCGTAACATGAGGACATGGCTCAGTCAGTATCCAAAAAGGGGGAGGCATTGTATTTATTGGATGGATTCGATAACGGTTTTCCCCATACCATATAAGGGACCCCGCACTGCTACCATGGCTAGCAACTTAAAATCTGCAGGGCCCCACCCGGACACAATGGCAGAAAAAATCCAAAAAGAAGTTCACGTGGGATGGGTAGCGGGTTCTTTCAAACAACCACCAATTCCAAATTTGCGAGTGTCCCCACTGGGATTAGTACCCAAAAAAAAACACCTAGTGAGTACCGGCTGATACATAATCTTTCTTATCCAAAAGGGATGTCAGTGAATGATTTCATTGCCTCTGAGGATAGCTCAGTTAAATATGCATCATTTGACACGGCAGTGCAGCTGATTTGGAGATTGGGACTGGGCGCCCTGATGACAAAAAGTGACATTAAGTCAGTTTTCTGCCTTCTGACAGTCAGACCTCAGGATCATGAGCTTCTGGGATTCAGATTCAATGGTTACTGGTATATTGACAAGGCCATGCCAATGGGGTGCTTGGTCAACTGTGCCACATTTGAAACATTTGCGACATTCCTCGAATGGGCAGCAAGGGTGCACACTAGGAACGGGAACATAATGCGTTATTTGGATGATTTCTTGTTTGCAGGACCCGCTGGGGATGAGATGTATTTCCATACGCTATAGGGCTTCTGCATTCTCATGGACCATTTTGGGGTTCCATTGGCACCGGAAAAAAACAGAGGGGCCCTCATCATGTATGTAATTTCTTGTTATTGAGATCAATTCGGGGAGAATGGTTGCCCATGGCCAAGGTATTACACCTCAGGCATTTGGTGGGGGAAATGGGAAGGCTTAAGAAAGTGACTTTAGAATAGTTGCAGTCAGTAGTGGGTCACTTGAATTTTGCATGTCGTGCAGTTAGTCCTGGGCACCCCTTCCTGAGAAGATTGGCTGCCACTACATCTGGCCCCACGAGGCCATTTCATCATATCAGTATCACGGGGAATGAGGGCAGACCTTAAGGTCTGGGAGCTGTTCTTGCAAGACTTCAATGGGGTATCAATGTGGCAGGACCAGGAGGGTTTGCACCAGGGGGTGGAGTTGGTTACAGATGCCGCAGGGGGTATAGGGTTTGGCGCCTTCTTAGAAAGGTTGTGGTTTGCGGGCCCATGGCCACAGAAGTGGCTGGAATCTGGCTTGACCCAGACTATCACACTCTTTGAGCTGTTTCCCATCATGGTGGCTGTCCAGATTTGGTAGGGGTGCAGTGGGGGGCAGGCTCACTAATCAGAATTTGCTGTTTCATATGGACAACCAAACAGTAGCAGAGATCGTGAATTCTCAGACTTCTAAGTCGGAGGATGTCATGAAGGCACTGCGGGTGTTGGTCATGTGCTGCCTGTGGTATAATATCACTTTTAGAGCCCAACACTTGCCAGGCAAGCAGAATGGATAGCTGATGCCTTGTCTCGCTTACAGCTCGACCGATTCAGCCAGTTGGCCCCAGAAGCAGACCCGACACCCAGGCAGATACCGGAGGCGGTATGGCACCTGGGGAGGCAAGATTATGCCAATTGGTGCAGTTCTCTGTTGCCCCCTCGACATGGAGGAAATATGTAGGTAGCTATTCTGCCTTTGTAGAGTTCTGTGGGCAGCAGGTAAGTATGACCCAGCTGGCGGCTGAGAGGCAGGTGCAGGATTATGTCTTTCACCTGGCACAGTTGGAGAAGCCCCTGCAGTAATATGTACACAATTAGTGGGCATTGCCTTTTTGAGTAGGGTGAACCTGCTCCCAGACCCTACCAACACCTTCATCACAAAGAAGATGTTGGAAGGGTGGGTGAGGTCGAGGGGAAAAACTCAGGACATCAGGAAGCCCATTGGCTTTCCAGAACTGTCTGCACTGTTGAGGTCCGTGGGTGTTATCTGCAGCTCTGCGTATGAATCTCAGCTGTTTCGAGCACTGTTTGCATGTGCCTTCTTTGGGGCCTTTCAGGTCTCTGAACTGGTTCCAGACTCTAGCAACCCAGGTCTTGAGGTCATCCTGCAGCTCAAGGATGTGGGGGTCCTGCACGATAGGCTCTGCTTACAGCTATGCAAGTCAAAAACTAACCAATGTGGTCCACTGTCGGTTATCATGTTATCCAGGTCCCTGGTGGGAGATCTGTGCCCATGGTTGCTGATGCAAGCCTATTTATCTAAAAGGACTCTGGGGGGGGGCATGCCTTTGTGCACGGGGATGGAAGACCGGTCACCAGGCAGCAGTTTGCCGCAGTATTGCGGAAGGGTTTATGGATGGCGGGGTTGGACAGCAGAACTTTTGGAACCCATTCATTCAGGATCGGTGCGGCCACAGAGGCTGCGAGATTGGACCTGGGGGAAAAACAGATAAAGAGTCTGGGCAGATGGTCTTCCGCGGCATACAAAGGCTGTATTAGGCTTCAGGAACAGAATTAGGAGGTACTATGGTAAGTGGTCCTGCATATGGAATAAGCGCAGGTTTGGGATGCCTTGCAGATAAGAGGCTGGGGGAGTGGAGAGCTGTGGGTAATTAAAAAAAAAAGGGGGGGCTGTTGCACAACGCTCATGCTGTCTTTTTGTGTTTCAGATATACTGGCTCACATTTGGATTATTGGGCACTGTTATGTAAGGGAGACGCATTCGAGGGCCATGGTGCGGCCTTACACAAAGCAGCTGGGCATCCCGGAACAACGGGCTATTGTGCATTGAGCCAGGAAAGGGGGGTGAAGTGGGGACAATTGTTGGGGACAATTCAGGGTTTGGGGCTCCAGAGGCAGCCACTGGCTGCACTGGTGATTCACTTAGGCAGGAATGACTTACTTTCCCGCAGGGCCCCACAACTGATCGTAGCCATTAAGAAAGGGGTGGCCCACCTGAAGGAGCTCTTTCCACAGGCAGTTGTGGCATGGTCTCTGATTATTCCACGACAGCAGTGGAGGGGGGTGAGCAATGTCCTGGCCATAGAAAAAGCACGCAGAGAAATGAACAGGGAGGTGTCCAGGTTTACTACTTCATGCGGTTTGGCAGTCAACCGGCATTTCGACATCACTTGAGCATGTGCCAGTATGTATAGCGGAGATGGGGTTCACTTGTCTGACATTGGGAACAACATTTTTAACTCAGCGCTGCAGGATTTTTGTGAAACTGTGGTACTCTAAGATCCCTGGGGCATTGATGGGGCATACGTGTAAACATGTATTTGGTGGCGCAAATTCATGGCTGACCTGATATTTTGACCTGGCCTTAAGGAAGTAAGGTACTATAACTTTGGATGGGGTGACAGCTGGCTGGAGACACGACACTGGGTGGGTACGCTTCATGGAACCGGGGGAGCTGTCACTCTGTTAGCAACAGGCACCAGAGTGTGGGGGGACATAAACTGAAGATGGGGAGTGCGGCCCTGGGCGGGCATGCTTCTCGAAAACAGCCATGTCCCTCAGTCTGTTTTGGAAAAGGGGGGAAAACTGTCCAGAGGGGAGACATGGTCATGGGTGGGTCTGTCCGACTGATGGGCCAGAGTTCCCTGGCAGGCAGGTTGCGGAAGCTCAAGGCAAAAAGCCACATGAATTTGATGCCCCAGGGACCTTAACGTTTTTGTTGTTGTAATGTTCGAATGTTTGATATACTTGTATGTATTGTACTTTTATAATATTAGTAAAAGGCTGTCATCCATTTTATCCACAAATGGAATGGTGTGTGTTTATTGATGGGGTCTGCTTGGGCAATGACCCACCCGGCCTCTCACCCAGGGGGTGTTTTGCTCACAGTCCCCAACACAAAACGGGGGTGGGCTGCCTACTTCCGTAGACCATTGGAAGCAGCCCTGGCACAGGTGCCAGTCAAGGGAATGGGCTGGCCCAGGCCTCAGACGAGAGGCGGGGCATAGGCGGAGTATATGAAGGCTGGCTCTGAGGGGGTG
The DNA here is from genome assembly GCA_016271365.2 of Neoceratodus forsteri. Classification (NCBI taxonomy): domain Eukaryota; kingdom Metazoa; phylum Chordata; order Ceratodontiformes; family Ceratodontidae; genus Neoceratodus; species Neoceratodus forsteri. The sequence continues at coordinate 1,674,314,024 of CM028129.1, forward strand.
TGCCCTTTTGGGACCAGCCTCAAGACCGACACCTCCCCCACCCTGTTAGTGGGCTGCTGCATTAGGTTTGAGGATTTCAGCAGATAGTCGTGGCCTATTGGATTGTGGGATCTTTAAGCTGTAAATTTATAGCTGACCTGATACTTTGACCTGGCCTTAAGGAAGTAAGGTACTATAACTTTGGATGGGGTGACTGCTGGCTGGAGGTGCGACCCTGGGCAGGTACACTTCATGGAACTGGGGGAGCTGTCACTTCATTAGCAATGGGCACCGGAGTGCCGGGAGACATGAACTGATGTTGGGGAGTGCAGCCCTGGGTGGGCATGCTCCTCGGAAACAGCCATGTCCCTCAGTCTATTTTGGAAAAGGGGGGGGGACTGTCCAGAGGGGAGACACGGCCACGGGTGGGTCTGTCCGACTGATGGTCCAGCGTTCCCCGTCAGGCAGGTTGTGGAAGGTCAAGGCAAAAAGCCATATGAATTTGCTGCCCCAGGGACCTTAACGTTTTTGTTGTTGTGATGTTCTAATGTTTGATATACATGTATGTATTGTACTTTTATAATATTAGTAAAAGGCTGTGGCCCATTTTATCCACAAATGGAATGGTGTGTGTTTATTGATGGGGGTCTGCTTGGGCAAATAGACTAGACTTGGGAAAGCTAGGCATTCACCGCTACTTGGTTTTGATTGAGATGGACTGTTTGAGATCATTTGTTTCCCACTGGCCTCAGACCGACTCAGGGACTAAGGCAACAGGATTTGACTTGCAGCACAATGTGAACACCAGGAGTTTTTGGTTTAAAATTTCTGAGAACTCACTTGGGAAATCCAGTTAACCATGAGTACCTATCAAAATATTCCACCAAAGCTACAATAAATCTCTTGGTTAAAAGCCCTTGACAATGGGACAGTCATAGGGCTAAAATAAAACTGATTAATTTACTGAATTGGCAGTGAAAGAGCCAAAGCATTAAAGGACAGACTGACTGCTGTAATTCTAGCTGTTGGGAAATGAGAGTCCGTGGAGCTAATTTCAATCTACAGTATTGTGCTTTGAGAAGTGAGAGTCCCATTGCAACTAAAGGCGCTTTTACACACAGGTTTTTAAAACGGAATCAGCGTTACCTGTGTGGCACCGTTGTACTCTGTTGCATTCAGGTTCCTTTTTACACACACTGCGATATTCCGGCAACATTCATCTCCCCCAAGGTTTCGCTCCACAAATGTTGTTTTCTGCCTTTGTACCGGAATGGCTGTTTTACACAGCACGACAAAACGGTACACAATGGTGCAAACCGCAATAAGCAGCGATTGCAGTTTGGACGAACGTTCGCCTAGGGACCGAAACAGATGCAATTTACACACAAGGGATGTAACGGAATACTGTTTCCGTAACAGTTATTCCGTTACATAAACCTGTGTGTAAAAGCGCCTTAAGTAAAGAAAAGAATAACTATCTGGACTTGGCACTGTGTACTTTAAGAACTTTATATACATTTAATGACTGTCTGTATATATTTAAGGACTGATAGGGCTAAATTTGTGGAGGGATTGGGAGGGCAGGGGAGTAGGGGATTGTTATCAGTGTGATTGGTTGTGTGAATGGGTGAGTGAATGTGTGTGTATGGTAAATCGTTGGATTTTATAAAAATTTGCTTTTGGGGTTTTTGAAATAAGGTGATATAGAACAGTGAGTTAATATACTCAAGATGCGCCTGGGATGTAAGCCTGTGAGGTGCAGCTACTCAGTGGCCTACCTCCACGACCTCGATCCTTTTCAGCTTCCCTCAGTCCCTTCAGAAACATATAGAAGATGCAGGGCACTGGGGATTGTGCGTGGGGGGGGGTTGGGGGACTGTCTGAGTGGCTGCCCGGGAGTCACAGATTCAGGTGATGGGGACAAGGAGGTGCCCTGGGGCAAAATGGGAGATGGAGAGGGGTCCACCCTGCCTGACTCCCATACCCAAGGGCCCCACTGTAGAAGGTGGGCAGGTAGCTGATCCAGCAGTCTCACCTCATCCTACTCGGGCTGTGTTATGCAAATCCAGGTCAATAAGGAATAAGACTGCAGTAATAGCAGACTTTCCATGATACACATCCTGAGGAAGGCTCACAGAGGCAGGGAAGTGGCCATTTGTTTTAAAACCAGTCTGGGCCTCATGGTGCTAATGGTAGGTTCTACTGGGTCTTTTGAGAGTGTTGCCATGGGGGGGGGTCCTGGCACAGGTTACGGGATTCTTCTTCTTTACTGCCTTCCAGGTGGGGAGAGGGAATTCCTGCGGGAGGTTGGAGACTTCATCACCGGCCTAGTGTTGGAGCCCCCCAGATGGTTAATTCGAGGGGACTTTAATGTCTGGGTCGACGATGAACTCTCATCATTTGGTTGTGACCTCCTGCAGAGTATGGAAGCTCTGGGCCTGTTGCAGATCATTACCTCAGTGACCCACTCACTCGGCCACACACTGGACCTGGTTTTCACACTGGGTCATGGGGTCAATGACCTCAGGATTGATCCAGTTGTTTGGTCGGATCATAGCACCATGAGGTTCTTGTTTAAGACCCCCCCATGAGGGTTCTTCCTCTGTGGAAATGGTCTGATACCGCCATCTATGGGGATTGTCCCCAGCAGGACTACTGGCAGTGCTGGACCTATCGAGTGTTGGGGCTACATGTGCGACTGGGCTTGAGGAGGCAGTGGTGGCCTATAATAGGGCCTTCAGTGCTGCCATCGACTCGATCGCACCCGTTCATGTCCACCCCTTATCTACTCGCCAGAGGCCCCCTTGGTTTGATGGGGAGCTCAGGGAGTTAAAGATAAACTGGTGGAGGTTGGAGCAGCATTGGAGGAGATCTGGACTGATGGAGGACAAATTGGCCCTGAGGTCACACTATGGTAACTATCAAGGGGCAATCTCCCAAAAGAAGGCAGATTTTCTGTCAAGGGAGATTGCTGCAGCAAGGAAGAGACCAGCTCAGCTCTTTCATATGGTAGACAGGCTATTACATCCAGCCTGTCTCCGAATGGGGGGAGCAGGTTCAAGCACAAGATGCGAGGAGTTTTCTCTGTTCTTTACCAACAAAGTGTCCCATATCAGGGCGGAGAGCTCTTCCCATGTCACTCAAAGGGTTCCACCATTGGAACGTGCCTGTCATTAGGGCACCAGGATTTAAATTCACCATCCAGTATTTATGCGGGGGGCTGTGCTCCTCAGCTAAATATTGTAACTCAAGGGAGGGCAGACCTCGGGGAAGGGGCAGTGAATTTTGAATTTTGGCGCCCTATTGATGGGCGCACTCAGACTAGTACACAGATGGTGGGAAGGGCACTCAATGGACTTGTGGGGTTCAGTCTGAGACGTGCCGGGGCATCCTCTTGTATGGACTGAGTTTAATCCAGTTGGAGTGGAGGAGGTGGCTGAGATAGTCTTGAGGCTGTGACCAACACATTGTGACCATGACCCAGATCCAACCCGACTTATGGTTGGATGTGTGGATCTGATAAGATCTCTGGAGGCTGAGATCATCTGGAGCTCCTTGGAGAGTGGGATCTTTCCTATGACACTGAAAGAGGTCTTGGTTAGACCCCTATTGAAGAAACCCTCATAGATACACAGAGATACACAGAAGGTGACAGCAGATAAGGACCGTATGGCCCATCTAGTCCGCCCCTTTTTCCTACCTGATGCATTACCGCAGACCCTAGTTGATTTGTGGCTTACCCTCTCTTCCCTATTGCTAGAATACTCTTATATCTATCCCATGCATTTCCCCTACTGTTTTTGTCCCCACCACCTCCTCAGGGAGGCTATTTCAAACATCCACTACTCTTTCTGTGAAAAAGTACTTCCTCACGTTGCCCCCGAGCCTACCCCCTCTAGCCTTATATCATGCCCCACTGTTCTCATACACCTTTTTTTTGAAAGATGCTACCCTCCTGTACCTTGTTTATCCCCCTGATGTATTTGAATGTCTCTATCATATCCCCCCTCTCTCTTCTGTCCTCCAGGGAACACATATTGAGGTCCTCTAGTCTTTGCTCATATGACTTTTGGTGCAGTCCTTGCATCATTTTTATTGCCCTTCTCTGGACTGCCTCTAGTTTGTCAATGTCCTTCTGGAGATGCAGTCTCCAGAACTGGATACAGTACTCCAGATGAGGTCTCACTAGTGATCTGTGCAGTGGCATAACCACCTCCTTTTTTCTGCTGGTGATACCTCTCTCTGTGCACCCTAGCACCCCACTGGCTTGCCCCACAGCCTTCTCACATTGTTTAGTTACCTTTAGGTCATCAGATATGATTACCCCCAGGTCCCTTTCTTGACTGGTGTCCATCAGTACGTCCCCCCATCTTGTACTCCTCCCTTGGATTTCTGCACCTTCAATGGATGCGGAGGGTCTCAGCAACTACAGACCAGTCTCAAACCTTTTATTTTTAGAGAGGGTTTTAGAGAAAGTGGTGGCCATCCAGCTTGAAACATGTTTTGCCTCCTCTGCTTCTTATGAGTGCTTCCAATCTGGATTCATGGTTGGACATATCATGGAGACCACCCTGGTGAAGGTGCTAAATGATCTCCGAATGGCGAGAGACAGGCGAGAATGTACCATTTTGGTTCTTCTTGATCTCTCAGCGGCATTTGACACCGTGGACCACAAAGTGCTGCTGGACTGCCTCCGTTACTGGTGTGGACTAACCAGTAATGTCATCAACTGGTTTAGATCCTACCTCATGGGCAGAGTGCAAGGGGTGATGATGGGGTTAGCCTCATCTAACCCAATGCCCCTGCGCTGTGGAGTTCTGCAGGGTTCGGTCCTGTTGTCCTTGTTGTTTATGGTGTGCATGATGCCATTGGAAGACATTACCAGGCAGTATGGACTGGGTTTTCATTGCTATGCCAATGATACACAGGTATATCTGTCTTGCACACCTGGAAGCCAGATGACAGCTTCTGTGTTCAACACCTGCCTGGAGGAGATCCAGAGTTGGATGACTCGTAATTGGCTACAACTCAACCCAGTCAAGACGGAGGTACTGGTGTTAGATCCGGGTCATCAAAGAGATGAGGGGCACTGAAGATCCCCTGGCTTAATATTGGAGTGTGTTCCCCTGACCCCCTCCACTCAGGATAAGGATCTGGGTGTGATCCTCGACGATGGTCTGACACTTGATGCACAGGTGTTGGCTGTCACCAAAAGTGTTTTTTACCACTTGAGAAACATTGCTCAGATCTGGGCCTTTGTTCCAGCTGAGGACCTTACCACCCTGGTGCATGCCTTTGTTACATCCAGACTGGATTACTGCAGTGCCCTGTACCTGGGGCTATCTGGAGACAATCTCTGCTGACTGCAGCTGGTGCAGAATGTGGTGGCTAGATTGTTAATGGACGCTGCAAGATCTCAACATATTAAGCCTATCCTCCGCAGACTGCACTGGCTGCAAGTGAGGTGGAGGATTGCCTTCAAGGTCAGATTACTGACCCATAAAGTCCTGCACGAAGAGAAACCAGCCTATCTGCATGACCTTCTTGTTCCCCATTGCCCATCCTGGGCTCTCCATTCCTCCAAGGGTTGCCTTTTTGCAGTTCCCACGGTTAGGTTGAGACATTCTGGTGACCGAGCATTTGCAGTTGCCACACCGCACGGTGTGGATTTCGCTACCTAGACATCTGAGGGAGGCACCCTCGGTGGAAACCTTCAAAAAAGGATTAAAAACATTCCTATTTAACCAGGCCTTTGACATTTATGAACAGAATTGACTGGTACTTTAGTTTAGTATTTTATTATAGTATTTTATAAATGATAGAAATGTATTTGTTATTGTACTATTGCATGCTTTGTTGTTTGGTTTATTAGGCTTGTTGTCTGATACTATGTATATACTGTTTTAATGATTTTGTTAAGTGCTCCGAGCCTCCGGGAAAGAGTGCTATAGAAATAAAGTATCTGTCTGTCTGTCTGTCTATCTATCTATCTATCTATCTAGCCATCATTGTAGGGTATTCCAAAAGTTGTAGGGGTAAACCTGCATAGGAGATCCAGACTCCCAAAGCCAAATGAAATCATCAAAGTGATCAGGTTGCAGGGGCAGTTCGGAGAGCCCCTGATCTTCCCTCAATGGCTGCTTCTTCCCAGTTGACAAAGTCCTCAATGTCTTGTGGCCGGTTGAAGATCCTGGAGGGATGCCCTGATTTGGTGATATGGAGCTTAGAGGGATATAGATGGGTGAAATCCCAGTCCATAGTGTGCAGTTTGACTTTAACTGTGGTGAATTTGCCACCTGGTCTGCAGATCTCTGCTATAATCCTGAAAGACCAGGACCGATCCGACACCAGTTTTGATAGGACCATGGGTTTTGGTGGCACGCAGTATTTTCTCTTTATCTTAGAACCAGAGATACTTTATAAGAAAATTTTTGGGCTGGTCAGATGGCCTAGGCTTAGGTCCAACTTGGTGAGCTGTCTTTATCTCATAGTTTGCTGCTTCAGGGGCCATGCTGAGTTGCTAAACGAGACGTTTTGTACTGCTATTTTGGGTTTCTTGCTCTCCAAACCTTCTGGTAAGCCAACCAGCTTTAGTTTGGTTCTCCGTGACCTGTTTTCAAGGTCATCCACTTTGACCAGGAGGGATGATCCATTTTCTTTCAGCTCTCTCTGCTAGCTGAACAGGTCCACCATAAGGTCCTTAAGCTCACTTATCCATCTCTCGGCCTCATCCAGCCTTGTGGCATGGGCTGATGTGATATCTGATAGACCTGTAACAATATTAAAGAAAAGTTGCATCTGGGCTGTTAGGTTGGTAAATCCAGCATTTATTTCATTTTGAAGATAAAGAATCATTTCAGGAACAACTGCTAGTGAGTCGAATGAAGAGCCACTTCTTTCAGAAGAGTTGTCTGCCACTGCCATGCTCTGGACCTGAGTTTTTTCCTTCATTGTCACAAAAGATTTTGAAGGTCCTGATGTTGGCTGAAAAGGTATGGTAGTTTTTTTTTTGTTTTTTTTTTTATCGCTGGGTAGCCATGAGTTAATCCTGCAATGGTAGAGATTTTACCTTTGTGAGAATGCAGAAATGAATAGATTTACTGATTAATGCTGGTGCCATGCAGGAGCTAGGCTAAAATCCATCCGCCATTGTGCTTGACCAAGCCAAGCCTCCCCCTGCCCCATCAAAACAATCATGAAAGTGATGTGTCACTGAATAGGCAGCCAGGGTAGGTTACTGACCACCTGGGTTATATGTTTGCTATGAGATGTACCGGTAATTAACTGTGCTGCCACATTCTGGACTTACTGCAGGTGACACATCAAGCTTTCAGATAATCCTACGTAAAGAGCATTGCAGCAGTTCAACTTGGATGTAACAAAAGCATGGGACTATTTTAACCAGTTACCCAGTTATAAGATATGGTTTAATCTGGCGATGTTTCACAGATGGAAAATGCCCCTACAGATGACAGCCAGCAGCTGAGATTGAAGTGCCAGCTTGCAGTCCATAATGATGACCTCAAAGTTTTAACTGCATCCATAACTTCAAATGTGATGCCATTCAGTGATGGTGGCAAGGCATCACAACCTGTAATGGCCGATCCACAGGAGCCACGTTCGACAATCAGCACGTCAGTCCTCCCTGGGGTGAGGTTCAGCCAGTTGGAGGCCATCCAGTTGTTGATTTCATCTGGTCAGCTGACTTGCTATAGGTCCCATGTTCACTGTCCCTCCCAGACTTAGGGGGCTACTGGCCAGTTACTGGGTCACTAGCCCTTGGCTAGGGCCAGGCTACTATACTGCTGGGGTGGCTAACTGGCTAACCCACTCCCTTCCCCTTGCTCCTGGCTGATGTAGACACCACAAGTGTGCTTTGAAAAGGAATAATTTCCCACCATTCAAATATTAGCCTTAACTTGGCTACTGGTGGCCACTTGGCTACTAGCCACCCTTGTCGCTCTGGGGCACTCTCCCTTATGATCTGGGGCTTGATTCCCCTAACTGGCCCACCTGGTACTTATTTCTGGATAGATAACAGAACAGCTTTGGGCTAACTAGCCTCCCTGCCAATAGCCCAGCTGGTTAGCATTGCTATCAATTTACAGTAAATGTGGCTTGCTTTATTTATAAAATTAAGCTTTTGGGCTAACTAGCCCCTTTCCCACTAGCCCACCTGGCTGATTTGGGTGAGTACTGGGGCTTTGTCTGCCTATGCCCCTGGCTGGAACCATTTTTGCTGTCCCTTTAAATCTAGGGCCTGCCTTGCCCTAAGCTCCTTTGTTGGAGCTTATTTTAATAAATTAGACTAGATTAGAATACATCTACCCTTGGGTAGTCCTTTGTCCTGGGGCCTTGCTCTGCCCAACTAACAGCTGCCCCTCCATGCGCTGTCCGGCATGGAAATAAACTTTTATTTGATGCAGAGTAATATAGCACAAAATAGGGTTTCCATGGCAAGAAAAATCTCAAAAGACAATAATGCTTTAAATTGTGGAGGGAAAGTGGGGGGGGGGGGGCAATAAACAGTGCAGGGTTAGCATGAGATGTGGCAGGAGGATGGGGATGGACTGTTAAGAGCTGGGGTCAGGGACAGTTGCAGAAGTGAGTTATGAAGTTTCGATGGAGAGACTAAAGGGAGTAGGGGGGATGAAGCAGAGCTAATGGATGGAGAAAAAGAGGACCAGAGCATAGGGAAATTATAGGAGAAAGCAGCTTGACCAGGTGTAGAGTTCCTAGGGTGGATGAAAAGGGAATGAGGGTCAGAATTACGGAGTGGATAAGAAGAGGAAGGGGGAAAGGAGAGGAGAGTGGTAAGGGAGCCAAACCAAAATTTGGATATGAAGGAGGCAGAGTGGGCAAGGCGGCTGGTATCAAGGAAAGGGAGGAAGAGGATGGAGTATAGAGAGCAGTGGTGGGTGCATGGGGGACAATCCAGGGCAAAGAGGCAGAAAGAATGAAAGAGGGGGTCCAATCCAGCAAGGGTGGACTTGGGGCAGTGCTTGTAAATGATGTCACCATAATAAAGTTGGGGAGCGTCACCTGTGAGATGATCTCATGGCAGGTAGGAAGCAAGATACATGTTTCATCTCTGTAGAGTGCAACAACTTGATACTAGAACACAATCTGGATAAAAAAAAATGGAGATCTCGCACTAGAAATCTGATAACCTTCTACAACAGGGTCAGCGTCATTCTGGATAACAAGGTACCAGTGGATGACATTTTCTTAGATTTCCAATAGGCGTTTGACAAGGTTCCTCGCAGTGATCTAATAATGAAATTAGACAAAATGGATATAAATAAAAATATTATCAAATGGATAAACTCATGGCTGACAGGATGCAGCAAGTTAAGATAAAAGGGAAAACTTCACAGATGGGAAGGGTATCCAGTGGTGTCCCACAGGTATGAGTATTGGGCTAGCTCTGTTTTCATTGTATATCGGGATTGACACGCTCATGTATCAAATAATATCAAGTGTGCAGATGGCACTAAAATTGGGGGAAGGGAGGTGCACACATTATTTAAATATAATATACTAGTGAAAGATCTGAGTGAAGTTGAGGCTTGGGCAGAAATCAACAAAATGTCATTTAATGTTGAAGTGTGTAGTACTTCATCCATGGCCTAACGGCCTCTTGTATAAACACTCACTAGGTGGAAGATCACTGAAAAAGGTGGATGCAGAAAAGGACTTAGGGGTATCGATAAATAATAAACTTTCACATGAACACCAATGTAAAAACAAGTGGCACAGACTGCAGATAGGGTATTAGGTTGCATCAGAAGAGCATTTATTAAGACACATGAGAACTGTTTCAGAGACATTATACAGAACTTATGTTAGGGCTTATCTGGACACTTGTACCCCTTTTTTAGAACCCATATCTAAGACAGGATATAAATCTGTTGGAGAGGGCCCAGCATAGATCAACTAAATTAATACCTAGATTATCAAATAAGACATATGAAAGCAGATTGGATTGCTTAAATGTGTACACATGGGAGGAAAGGAGAGTCACAGGTGATTTGCAACAACTTTATAAAATAGCACAATGTGCAGAACTAATAAAAGGTCTTGGACTAGAATACAAAGAAAGGGAGTGCTCACTAAGATTTCACAACAGACAAATAAAGGTAGGTTCATCAAGAAAAAATAGTCAAAGTGAATACTTTACAATGGACTTCCTCAAGGTTCTATAGAAGTGGAGTCATTCAGCCTTTTTAAAAAAGGTTAGATTTATATCTCTTAAAAGGGAAAAAGGAAATGTAAACCCCACTAGGAGGGGGGAGATTGACTCAGTGGGCAAAAGCCTACTTCTATCTGACATACCAAGCTACAAAGTTTGAAGCGGAGCTTTTGTTGGCAACATCCACATGCTTCGAGAAAATGAGGAAGTGGTCCAACCAGAACCTGAAGTACTTAAAAGAGAAGACATCCTCAATCACAGTGCCATCAAGGGTAAGAGGTGAGAGGTGTGAGCCTGGCGAGTCTCTGCCTGGAGCCGAAGGTCGTGGAGACCATTTTCTTAGTATTGAAGGACAGCTGGTTGGCCTGGGACCAGCAGTGGATGTTGTCAAAGTCCAGCTGGAGGCAGGCAATGAGGTCAGAGGCCGAGGCACCAGAGACAAAGAGCAATGTCATCAGCATACATGTGGATGGATGCAGAGGAACAGGCAGTAGGGCACCCATTCAGGAAAACGGAAAAGAGAATGGTGTCAAAGGTGGGCCCTTGGGGCATGCTTGAGCAGATAGGGAGAGGTGGGACACAATGTCTCTGCTACAGACAGCTTAAACCTGCCCTCAAGGTAGGAGCAAAACCAGCTGACTGAGGAGACAGAGAGCCCTGTCACCTTATGCTGGTCCAGGAGAAGGGGGGTGGGCAATATTGTTGAAAGCTTTGGTCAAGTCAACAAAGATGGCAGAGATAATCTGGCCCTGGTTCATACCAGTGAGCATGTAGTCAGGGAGCCAAACAAGGCAGGTGGTTGTGAAGTGGGACTTCCTGAAGCCAGACTGTAAGGGAATGAAGAAGGATGAGGATGAGGAGACAAGAAAGGGGGAGAGCTTTGAGACCTCAAGATTATACAGGGTATAACAGTGGTTACCTAACAGAGCAGGATTTGAGGATTGTGCTCTGTTCAGCAGGAACCAACAATTTATACTAGCTTTACACGGCCTGAGGGAATTGCAGCACCTGTGGTGGTGGTGGTGGGGGGGGCAGCATTCCAGTCTGTGGGACCAATGTAGCTAAAAACATTCTTACCAAAATTGTTACAGTCTATGGGGATTGTCAGTTCCAGACATTTTAAGGGTCATAAGTCCTCGTTTAGTTTTGTGGACTAGGAGATTATTCTTTTTAGAATTTGGGTACTTCATCCTTGAGGCCTCTTAATATGAATTGGACACCATACCAGCCTCCCCTGCTAGCTAATGGCAGCCAGTTAAGCTGTCTGTACACATGACAGTGATGGGTGAGGCAGAGGCAACGTAAGATGAACCTGACTAGCATGTTGTATACTGCACCCCATTTTCTCGGGGCACAGCCTGGCATGGAGACATTGACAACAACTGTCTAGTTATATACTGGCAGTACCGGGGCTTGCACAATGTCTAGTCAATGCCTGACATAGGCACATGCTTGGGACATCACATTTTGTGTATAAATCCAAAATGGCATATTACTTGAAATTGTACTGCAATCAATTGAACCCACTTACTACTCACTCTTACCTTTTATGAACGCATCAGACTCAAGTTCATAAAATGCTGCGCACTCTGAGCTGTTAAAGCTATATGTGTGCAGGTATGATTGACAAGATTAATGTCTGTGGAGCTCCTGTCTGGAGAAAAAAATGCACTGCGTATAACCAAAATGTGGTGGCCATATAAGCAGCTTTTTTTTATCAAGTACATACAGGAGGATTAGTAATGGGACATGCCACTTGTGTGCATATAACTGGAATGTACATACATCTAATGTGCGTACAAGTGGGATACACTGTACTTTCTAACCTCTTGGAACAGAATTTCTCTATTTCTAAACAGGAAACCAAAAAGAGCAGATTTTGTTTCAGATGCCGTCCATGTGTGTCACCCAGGTAAGTGACTGCTCTAACTATACCCCTAGGTAATTACAGCACTCAGCCTACTGCAGGGAACATAATGAACTGTAATGGCTGTAAGGTCTTGTTCTGATGTGCCAGGGAACACTACCTTCATCTTGTTTGCACTAAAGAGCACCTTTCATGATGGTCCAAAAAGTTACATCTTATAGTCATTATATGCAGCACTAGACCTGAAAGGCTGTGTGCATTTGTTTTTTTGGCCATGATTTACCCTGCCTTCCATAATTTGGATTTGTTTTTGAGCCCTGCTGCATTTGCCTTTGAGGTTCAGCTGCTGGGGTGATGGCTCCTGATGATATCACTATAGGGCAGAGGAGTGACTCACACTGTGCAGTACAGTGCAGACACAGCAATTTTACAAGGGAAAACTACCAGTACTCAATGTGCATACTGTGCCCCCCTTCCCCAAGACACCCTGTTAGAATGCATTATGCCAAAATCCAAATGCCTTGTCAGGTTTTTTTTGTAAAATGGACTTACTTCTGCCTCTGTAACAAAGCATGAGGACTGAGAGAAGTCAGAGTTGCTGTCAGCACCTTTCCCAGTCCTTTTGACTTTCATGCATAAATTACCCCATTTTTGAAAGATAGGGCATTAAACTTACAAGAACTGAAGGCAGAGTTTCAACTGCTAGGAAAATACATATTATAAAAGAGAGCAATATTTTGTTGAGAGCTAGAGATCGAGATTTAAAGAGCAATTTTCCCAGTCCTTTTGACTTTCATGCATAAATCACCCCTTCTTGCATTGATTCTGGAATTGCATCTCATTACTGTCCTCTGCCGTTAGTGTTTGCATTAGGAGCTGCTAAAAAACTACAGGGTGAACCAGAGATTCTGTAGCAAGCCTGGAGTTTCTATGGATCCAGGGCTATACTGCTGACATCACTATAGGGCAGAGTGACTCACACACAAGTCAATTTTACAAAAAAACATACTGACAAAGCATTCAGATTTTGGCATAATGCATTGCTAACAGGGTGTCTTGGGGAAAGGGGAAAACTCAGTATGTACATTGAGTACTGGTAGTTTTCCCTGGCAAAACTGCTGTGACTGCACTACACTACACTGCACTGCACAGTGTGTGTCACTCCTCTGCTCTATAGTGATATCAGCAGTACAGCCCTGGGTCCACAGAAACACGAAGCTTGCCGCAGAAGCTATGGTACACCCTTTTTTAGCAGCTCAGAATGCAGACACTAACTGCAGAGGACAGTAATGAAATGCAATTCCAGAATCAATGCAAGAGGTAATTTATGCATGGAAGTCAAAAGGACTGGGAAAGGTGCTGTTTAAGAATAAGTCTATTCAGTGACAGAACATCTACTGAGTTTCAAAAACATTCTGTAGAACATTTTAAATCCTGCTGTTTAACTTGCTGCAGGCACAGAGTACACAATCATCTGCATAGAATTGATTCTTGTGGTTACAAAGTTTCAGAGGTAAGGATAGAAGCTAGGCTGTTGCTGCATAGCAAGAATAGGGTTGGAACAAGATAAATACTGTAATTAGTTACTCAGAACAACATTAACACTGAATGAGGAGACGCAAACAACCACAGGGATATTTATGTAGGAATAACACTGTTAACAGTAAGTGGAGTATCATTAGCAGTAGCAATTACATTGACTACAGTCAAGATAAGCTTTGGGGCTTTTCTTAAAGGTAGTGCAAGAGGCACAGTTCTGGACCATAGGAGGGAGTTTGTGCCAAAGGTTTGGGACTGGGATTGTAAAAGGCCACTGACGTTAAATATTGCCTTGTGGATCATTAACTGAGTACTGGCCAAAGAACACAGTGGTTTCCTTTGTGGCCTTAGATCCAGAATGTATTTAAGGCTAGGAGGAGAAGAAACTTTCATTATTTTATAAACGAGACAGAGTAAGTGATAGCTCAGTCTTTCTTCTAGAGAGGGTCAATTCAATGTGAAGACCCTGCAGTGATGCTCCCTTATATTCCACCTGAAAAGAACTGCCCAATCCTGTTGTAGAGGGCTTTAAGCCTGCTTAGTTCTGTTTCTTTTAAGGAGGAAAGGAATGGGGCACCAAACAGTAGTACGGGAATCAAAATACTATTGGAGACAGACTGACATGCTTCTATTGTAAGGTAGCCTCTGAGCTTATACAGTAAACCTAGCTTCTGAAGGAGGATTTTTGTCAGATGATCTACATGAGGCCTGAAAGAGGGCTTCTGATATAACTGTATCCTCAAGGAGTCATGTGACATGCTCAAGGGAGATGGCAGCCTGAAGAATGAACCCCTTAATCCAGCTTAGAAAATGTGTTAAATTATATGGGACAAATCATCTGGAACAAACATTTAAAGATTCTGGAGTGAAGAGTATTACCTTCTGCCCATGACAATGTGCCTGTAGATGACATATCTTCACCAGTGGCCCCACTGGCAGTGAAGAAAAACGAACCAGATCAACAACAGCTGTAGTGCAGGCTTCAAACAGAGAGTGAGGTGAGCCAGTGGGAACTCCAACCCAATGCAGTGTGGATTTATACATTACTACAGAGTCTTCCACACTGTTTCTCAGACCAGAACCACAATGGAAACAATTCAGACAGCACTCACCTCCCTCCAGTACCAGCAAACAGAGGCAGAGGGTGATATATCAGCAATCGAGGACAACACGGCAGTTGGTGGGTTCAGACTGTTGGAGCTGCGCACACACACGAAAACTATCTAGGACAAATTAATGGACATGGAGGACAGGAGCTGGCTCAAACAATCCTAGACTTGCCAGGATCCTTGAAGGCGCTGAAGGGAGAGAAGCATGCAGAAGTTTCTGCAATAGGCCATCGAAGAAATCCTCCACTTGCCAACCAATACTAATCTGAATATTGAACAGGTGCACTGGACCATGGGACCTTAGCTGAGCTCAGAGCAGAAACCGCATGCAATCATTGCCCAGTTTCTCAGATATGCCCTGAAGGAAAAGCTGTTGCAGCATGCCTGGGAAAAGGGCACTTTGCAATGGGAAAGTCAGCAAGTCCATATATTCCAGGACTACTCAGAGTTGGTCCCTGCAGAGAGACAGGCCTTCCTACCAACGAAGAGAGTGGCTAAAGCAGAGGGTCTTCACTTCATGCTGGCATACCCAGTGGCCTTCAAGATATTTCATGGCACTGGATCCAGGGATTTTAAGGACCTGGTGGCAGTGCTAGAGTTCTTGAAAACAGTCCAACTGAGAGAACTTAACAGGAGGAGGGAAGCCCAGGATAAAGAGTGGAAGACCAGACCATCAAGAAGCACAGCATTCTTAAATGGCATCAGATGAGGACAACATATAGCCTGGAGGGAGAAACAGCCCATACCCATCCACCTCACCCAAACAGCTAAGTACTGTAATTGTTGTTTTTTTTTTTTTTTTGGTTATTTATCATCCTTTGGCCACCTCACTACACCCCAGCTTTTCTCTCGCATCCTATCAGCTGGGATCCGGCCTCCGTCCATCTCGCCCGGGACCGCTGACACCCTGTAGCCCCTGTGGCTTGCCCCCCCCATAGTGGGGTGGCAGGGAGTCCCCTAACTCCCCACCCAGAATGGGTCTAGCTCAGTTGCCAGCATCCTGACGAACAATCGACGACGGCCATCAAGCCGCAGGAGGCGCCACTTTTCCCTGTTCCGAGATTCCCCTGAGTTGGTGGGCGTGCAATGATGCCAGTGGTCATGAGCACACATGCGTCCACACATGCCCCCATCCAGGTGTCTGCCCCCGACTCCTCCCCTGAGTGCGGCGTGTGTCTCTGCCCCCAGCCTCCACCAGGGGGCAGTTGGGCACTGACCGTCATGGACCCCCCTCCCCAGAGAGGGAGAGCAGTGCTTCGGACACTCAATCCTTCTCCTCCGCTGCCAGCCCCCAATGACCTGTACTCACTCCCGAATCCAGGACATCGGCATGGTGCGAGGTACTGCGACCAGCACCTCTGCCCTCAGCACCACCAGGCTGGTGCAATTGCTGTTTTTTACTTTTGCATGGTCTCTTAACTCAGGATGCCCCAAGGTGCCATAGTGTAAGCAGTGTCGACCCTTGAACCCACCCCTGTGACTACAAAAGTAGTGGTAAGCAGTCAGGGAATTTATGGTGCCAGTAAGCACAGTATCTCAACAATGTGCATAGAAAGATATTTGGCAGTGGCCAGGATGGCATGAGTTGCAGAATGCTGCCAAAGCTCACCTGGGATAAAGCTGGAAGGGGTGCTATTTGCAGGGGGAGCATGGGGGAAAGAACATCAGCTGAAATGAGGCCAGGGACCCTGTGGTCTGATCAAGTTATGGGATGGATATTAAGGCTAAATCTTCAGCTCTGGTTACAGTTAAACTATGTGAAGTGTAGTCACAGAAGCTCCCAGTGGTACAAAAAAGCGATAAGGAATACCGGTTCTTGAACAGACTGATGGGCTTGAGGGAAGGTCTGTAACTGCATGCCTGACCTTTCAACTGGTGAGCAATGGCAAGTTAGGAACATGTAGGATGAGTTTGGTGCCAGTTAGAGTGCCTGAACTACATCAAACCTGGATGCTCCACTCTAATCCCACAGCCTCATACAGACCTTGCATGTGCACACTGGACTAACCATGTGGCGTTGAGCTCTATCAAATTGCATGCCATCGAGATCTACCTAGTGACTTGCATGTTTGAGCTAGCATAATGGACCACACACTGCAAATTAAAGGTTTTGTAATGCACGCACATCTGATATTAACTGTGTGAGATATTAGAGACTATTTCAGGAGAATCAGAGCACACAGAATTAAAGATAGCACATAGGTTCAAGAAATAAATGTATAGTATTCTTTTCTCAGTAGGGATGGAACAGTTGCTGGTCTCATCTAAAATTAAATCCTGGGAAAAGTATGAACTGCTCTGGGCTGGGGGTGCAGGGGTGGGATTCTGGAGAAGTTAAAGTTCTAAATGGCTCCCACTCCCATGATTCAGTCATAGCCCTGATAGTCTAGTTAAGAGGAAAAAATCTTGGCAGTGGAGAGGTTGATGGACACTCTTCCCTAGTGATTTGTGGGCCAGAATACCAAACCTTGGGACTCAAACAGCAGGAACATGGATGTGGGGTGGAGGGTAGTCGAGGATTAGGGGCCTGGTAGAGGACCAAATATAGAGTGGAGGGGAATCCCAGGTATAGCTTGAGCTTTCACTTGAGGGATCACAAAATGGGGGTGAAAAGTCTTATGGGGAACAGCATATAAGGAATTTGTGCAGGAAAATGAAAAGGAGGAAATTTTGCCACTTAGGCTTTCTGGAATGGGCTGTTGGTACAGCCAGAGATTATGCTTCCTATTAGTCTGACAGAGTGGAAGGATGGAAAATGGCTACTAGGAGCTGGAAGGAGACCGTGGATCGGAGGTCTTCTTCGATGTGTCATATCACACTCTATGCCTATAGCATCAGTTCCCCCCTTCGGGGTTGACTACTGAGTCCCATCAGAGTAGGGGGATGAGGGGTTCCTCTTGGGATGACCCCAGAAATGGTTGTTCTTAAGGTTCTGTTACAGTATGTTCAATAGTTCAATACAGAACATTAAAATCCCTGTATTTTACTTAAGATGTTTCAAAGTCTTTTTTTTCTACTTATTCTTTATCCACTCCTACTGTCCATTCCAACCACCACTCCTTCCATCCTACAAGGAGTGAGGACCTCCCAACCTCTACTGACCAGCTTGGTCTGCCCCTAGAGTGCCATACTGCCATTGGGGCCCTTTGACGGCCCGGATTACCCCCCAGGCGGGGCGAAGAGAGAACCCACCTTTACCCACCTCTTTTTCCCTGTGGCGAACTGCACATTGGGGTCTGCCCCTGGTTGGTGGGTGGTGAGACCGGCCCTGGAGGACTTCATCTAGGCGACTGGATGGCATTTTCCTCCAAGTAGTGTTCATTTCCCCCAACCCCGAGATGCCGGTGCAGAGAGTCT
Source organism: Neoceratodus forsteri (assembly GCA_016271365.2). NCBI lineage: Eukaryota > Metazoa > Chordata > Ceratodontiformes > Ceratodontidae > Neoceratodus > Neoceratodus forsteri. The sequence continues at coordinate 1,674,332,067 of CM028129.1, forward strand.
GCATACTGACGCACGCTCCTGTCAAGCACCTAACCCACATCCCCCTCCCCGGCCCGTAGATGAAGCCGCCGAGCCTCAAGAGTTGGTGCATCCACTGACTCTCCAGGACGCCGGGCACTCCAAAGCACCCCTGGCATCCCACCCTGAGGGAGGAGAGAATCCGTTGGGATGTTTCATCCTCCCTTCCCCAGCTGACCCCCGCCGACCTGAGTCCGTTCTCGAACCCGGGTCACCGGCATAGCGCGAGGTGTGGCGTCCAGTGCCTCAACCCTCAGCACCACCGGGACTTCAAAGTTTTTTTTAAATACTGTAGTTGTAAATTAATATTGATGTTCATGGGAATAGGAATACCAACCTGTCTTTATTTCTTCTCACAGGTGGATGTGGGATGGAGACCAAAATGGAAGAGGAAGGAGAAGATCCCTGAATGCATTAATGGTGAGTGTTAATATGATTATATAAATGGCTAATACACTAGTTGCTTGTAAAATAATATGGGATGCAGAAGGGGTCCAGAATCTTGTAAAGCATAAAACGATTTTGCAGCATCTTAGATTGCTGCAAGTGGGGCTCGTCCTCCTCCAAGAGATCCACCTAAAATGGGATGATTGCCAAGTTAAGACGGTAACGGGAGGGTGAGGCTTTTATCAGTGCCTTTAGTTTTAAGGCAAAGGGGGTGGTAATCCTCTTGCATAAGGATTCACAAATCTTACACGGCAAACAGGATGATGAGTACATTTGCAGCTAAAATTACAAGATGGAAATGTTCTTGGTGGACATTTACTCACCCATTTACGATTCTCCATCATTCTTCTGTCACACTGCACAAAAACTGAAGGATCTGGACCCCCTTCCAGGGATGCTGGCTGGGGATTTTAACCAAGTTCAAGGTGTTAACTTAGACAAATCAAAAAAGGTACACAGACAGGATAACAGAGACACCAAAACACAGGTCCCTCAATCAACTACAGGAAGAGCATGTCCTGGGAGATGTTTGGTGGCTCTGGCTAGGACTATTCTTTCTGATCCTCAGCACACAACATACAGTATACTCCAGAATAGTCTATTTCCTAGTTATTTCACACACTACTCCTGCAGGCAGTCCTGGCAGAGGTGGGCTTTATTAGTATGTCGGTACCATGCACTGATGACAGCAGTAGTGGTGCACCAGATTCAGTCTGAGGGAAAACCCAGATGGAGAATGACTACCACAATGACGGGAGTAAATATCATCTGCAATTTGTTAACACAGAGATCTCAGGCTTACTAGAGAATGATAAGCCAGGCATCAGAGGGCTTTACTGTGGGACACAATGAAGGCTTATATCTGGGGAAGGCTGATAGGGTACACTGCCACTAGAAAGAGGCTCAAGGAAGAGAGGAAGAAAGGGCTTGAAACAAAGGTAGTGGAGCCAGAAAAGCAACACAGGAAAGGAGAAGACGATTTGGTGCTGGAGAATTTGACCAGGGCTAAGTATGAGCTAAACACATGTATAGCCAGGGAGCAGAATTTGCATGTCTAAGCACTAGGCAGATATATTTCAAGGAAGAGAGGGGTTCATTGGTGAAAAGTGGGGTTTAAACTTGTGAAGGGGAGGGATGGGAGAAAGGCTGTCAAGGGGTGCCGACAAGGAGGGACTTGTCTCACCTTTGGGAGCTGGAGGATTATGGGAAAGGCTGACTGGTAAAGTGCAGACCAGGGAAAACAGAATCCCCATGGGAACACGAGCAGGGGAAATGGAAGTATAGGGAAAGGGTGGAAGGTAGTCCTGATAAATGCCAGGAGCTTGGGAAATAAAATGCCTGAGCTCCAGGCAATGCTAACTGAAGGAGCAGTGGATGTGGCAGCGGTCACTGAGACCTGGGCCACTGCAGGACACGACTGGGACCTGAACCTGGAGGGTTACACTATGTTCAGGAAGGACAGGGGGGAGGGAAGGGGAGGAGGGGTAGCAATGATAGTAAAAAACTGCATTGGCATAGAGGGAGAGAGGAGGCAGCGGGAACCATGGAAGGATTTGGGTCACCTTGACAAGGGGGCAAGAGAGTAAAATAGAGCGGTGTATAGACCCCTGCCCTGGCGGAGGAGCTGGAGGAGAGTCTGGTGGCAGATGTTGGGAGACACTGCAGACTGGGCAGAGGAATGGTGGTGGTGTTGGGGACTTAAACATGCCAGGAACAGACTGGGAGACTATGACATCTTCTGTGACCAGGGAACAGAGGTTGTTGGATGTCTTTCAAGACGCTTCCTAACTCAGCAGGTGGGGAACCGACCAGGGAGGCTGGTACTGGATGGTCCTGGCAGACAGTGACCAGATTAGGGCCTGGAGGTAAGGGACCTGTTGAGGAGTGACCATGCCACGGTCTGGTTCTGCCTGGACCTAGGAGGGCTAGAAGGCTGCACAAAGACGGAGGTAACTGACTTCAGGGGAACGGATTTTAAGGAAATGGGAAGGATCCTTAAGGAGCATTTGGATGTGATTGGGTCAGACATGGACGCTGATAGTAGGTGGGAACTCATCAGGAGAGGGGTGCAAGATGCTACCAGCACCTGTGCGAGAGTAAGATGAAAATGCAGTAGGGCCCAAAAACCCTGCTGGTGGACCAGGGAGGTCCAGGAGGTGGTGCGGGGAAAGAAGGAAGCCTATAGGCAATTCAAGTGCTCAAGGAGTGAAAGGGATCGAGGGGAGTATGAGCTGATGGCTAGAAGGGCCACTAGGGTGGTGAGGGCGGCTAAGGCAAGGAAGGAGCAGAACCTGGCCAGGGAAATTAGGAGAGGGAACAAGGGGGTTCTTTAGATACATTGGGGAAAAACGAAGGGTGAAGGGGCAGATCAGCAGGATTAAATCAAGGAGAGATGGGCACAAGACCCGGGGGAGCAGGCTGAGGTACTAAATGAGTACTTCACCTCAGTTTTCACCAAGGAAAATGGGGGTGCTGCATGATACATGGGAAGAGACTGAGATATTGAGGAGGGGGGACCCTCACCGATCGGCAGGTCTGGGAAGAGGGGGAGGCCTCACTGGCAGGAGGGGGGAGGGCTAAGCAGGGAGAAGAGGTACCGGAAGTGTAAATCACAGCAGAGAGAGTGAGGGAAGCCCTCAGCTCTCTTAAGACGGAGGAAGCACCGGGGCCAGATAAATTACATCCCAGAGTGCTGAAGGAACTTGGGATGTCCCATGAAACCCTGGTGGAGCTTTTCACCATCTCTCTGAGGACAGGGTGGGTGCCCCAGGACTGGAAGGTGGCACATATAGTGCCTATCCACAAGGGGGGATCAAGGGAGGTGGCAGGAAACTACAGGTCTGTCAGTCTGACATCGGTGGTGGGCAAGGTGATGGAGGGCATTGTCAAGGAGAGGCTAGGGGGGGACCTGGAAAAGTCAGGGTGCCTGGACGATAGACAGCATGGATTCATCCTAGGAAAATCGTGTCAGACAAACCTTGTGGAGTTCTATGACTGGGTGATGAGTGCCTTGGACCTGGGTAGACCAGTGAACATCCTCTTTCTAGACTTCAGCAAGGCATTTGACTCTGTTCCTCACGTGGGCCTGTTGGATAAGCTAGGAGAAATGGGGGTGGGGAACCAGATGTTCAGATGGATAGGCAACTGGCTCCAGGACCGGACCCAGAGGGTCGTAGTTGGTGGGATAGTCTCATCCCCAAGGAGGGTCATTAGTGAGGTCCCACAGGGATCAGTCCTTGGGGTCCTCCTGTTCAACACCTACGTCTCTGACATAAGGACAGGAATCAGGAGTGAGATGAGTCTCTTTGCAGATGACTCAAAACTGGGGGCGGTGGTGGATGGGGAGGAGGGGAGGGTGGCCCTACAGGGGGACCTGGAGGCTCTGGAAAGATGGTCTAGAAAGTGGAAGCTGAGGTTCAATGCAGGGAAATGCAAGGTACTCCACCTGGGGGCCAGAAACCCAGGCCAAGTGTACACCCTGGGAGGGGGGAATGCTACAAGTCTCGATGGCTGAGAGGGACCTGGGGGTGGTGGTGGATGTCAAGATGAACAACTCTGAGACTTGTAGGAGGGCAGCAGCCAAGGCCAACAGGATGCTGGGATGCATCGCTAGGGGGATCACCTCCAGAAGGAGGGAAGTGATACCCTCTGTATAACTGCTTGGTGAGGCCACACCTGAGTACTGTGTGCAGTTTTGGAGGCCACACTTAAAGAGGGACATTAAACTCCTGGAGAGGGTCCAGAGGAGGGCAACCAAAATGATTTGGGGCTTGGGGGACAGGACCTATGAGGAGAGGCTCAAGAGCTAAATATGTACATATTGGAAGAGAGAAGGACCGGGGTACATGATAGAGGTCTTCAGGTACATGAAGAGGGTAAATAGGGAGGAACAGTCAGGGTGCTTCAAGGAAGGAGGAGGGGCCACTAGAGGGCATGGGTGAAGCTGGAGGGGAAGATTCAAGGGAGAAAGAAGGAGGTGCTACTTCACTGAGAGGGTGGTGGAGCCATGGAATGCACTGCCTAGGGGGCTGGTTGAAGCAGAGACGGTGGAGGGGTTCAAGAGGAGCTGGGACAGGTACAGGGGAAGGGTTCTGGAAGCAAAATCCAATGCAGCAAGAATATCCGGAACTGGGAAGGGAGAAGCCAGAGAAGGCGAGAGGGGCAGCAAGGTCAGCACCCAGGGTGGGGGCTGACCAATCAAGCAGACTCGAAAGACCATTAGGCCTATTCTGCTGGCATTTTAGTATGTTAGTAAGAAGAGACAGAGTGGTAAAACTCCTGGTCTATTGCCTTAATCAGCAGGACAAAGTGAACAGCATTTGTGCAATATAGTGGGTAACGGTGGAGATAACCACACCTAAAGGGATAAACTCACAGTTCCAAGAATTCTGTAGATGGCTGTACAGTAAAGAAATCCACCTTTTGCACGGAGACATAGAGAGATTTTGGAGGGACACTGAATTGCCAGAATTATCCAGGGATACAAGAAAAATCTGGATGCTTCATTGTCAGTCAAAGAATTAGAAAAAGCACTCATAAAAATAATCCCTTTTACCTCTACAGCAGGAAGTGTTAAAGGAAACCCATGAAACAGGCCCCCTACCCCCAGCACTGACAGATGCCCTCATAATGGTAATCCCTAAGCCTGGGTGCCCAGATAACCAATGTACCAACTATAGATCCATATCCCTTATTAATTGGGACAACACCATTTTTATTACGGCTTCATAGCAGAGGTAGGCAATGTGTTGCTGTTATGTATGTTATGAGCTTCTACTATCATCCTTGCACTCCATTGGCCTAGATCCACCCTCCCTTAAATGGTTCAGGTGTTATCTTACCGGTAGGGCACAGCAGGTAAAAGCTGAAGGTGACCTATCCCCATTAAAACCACTGTTAAGAGGAGTCCCCCAAGGTTCTATCCTGGGTCCTATCCTTTTTGCCATCTATATAAATAATATTGATTCAACCCTCACCAAATCCTCTGTACACCTCTTTGCTGATGACACTGTTTTGTATGTCAGCAACTCTTCTTCTGCAGCTGTCCATGAAATCCTACAAACAGAATTCTCCTTGTTACAATATCAGCTACTTGAGAAAAAGCTTCTGTTAAATGCAAAGAAAACTAAAGCAATGATGTTCACAAATCAAAGCTCCACCAGCACCTCCTCTTCAATCATTCTCCCCCAGCTGTGCACTATACTTGGAGAAAATCTGGAGTATGTAGAAAATTTCAAATACCTAGGTGTGTGGATTGACAGCAGACTCGACTTCACTCATCATTTAGAAGAACTGCTAAAAAAGCTTCGCCAAAGGCTTGGCCTTTTCTATAGATTAAAACCCTTCCTAAACAGAGATTCAAAGATGAGGTTAGTCCAGGCCATTTTTCTCTCAGTTGTTCACTATGCAGACTTCCTTTATAGTCACTGCCCCATCTCCTACCTACACAAGTTGGATACCTTATACCATAGAGCAATAAGATTCATAACAGATCTGCCATCTAATACCCATCATTGCTCTCTTTATGCTGCAGTTGGATGGGTTTCCTACACCTCAGAAGGAACAGAAATGCAGCTCTATGGATTTACAGAGCGTTATCAAAAAAACTTCCAAACTATATTCCGGACTGCTTCACCCAGACCATTCCTAGCTCCTATGCCCTAAGAAGCAACAATATCATCCTGTTCAAATTGCCCAAATTCAACACCCGGCTAGGGAGGGCAGCAATCAGCTATTCTCTAGCTTTAGCATGGAACACCCTACAAAAATCCCTAAAACTGTCCAATATTATACCAGTTGCATCCTTTAAACAGCGTTGTATGGTTTTCTTCACAGAGAAATGCAGTTGCTACTGCTAGAGCTAGCTTTGTCATCTCACAACCTCCCTCCCAAAAATTCACAATATATGGCATAATCTTTGTTCTTCAGTTCTCCCTCCCAGGCAGACACCCCATCTTATGGCACCCAGTAATACCTTCCACCATCCTAGTATTACATTATGCTGTGTGTTTGCCATGGCCCCTCCACTGGGATATGTATACACTCTATATACTGTAAATATTAGCTTAACTTTCTTATAACTCATTTTATCATGTGAATTTTACTGTACATCACTGTGTTTATAAACGTTTTTTTCCCCCTATATGTATAACTATTTTATATAAGTGTATTGATGTATCTGTTGTGTATCAACTGTTGAACCTTGACCTTATCAGGTCCATCTTGTAAATGAGCCTTGCTCAATGATGTTCGCCTGAATAAATAAAGATTTGATGATGATGATGATGATGATGTAGTAGAGAGCTGGAACTCTGGAAGCACATGACTGGATACCTTGACTGTGTCCTTCCACAGGGGAGCTGAAGCACATGCAGTCCTCTCTATTATCTACAGTCCTGTTCCTCCCTCCCCCCATGCACTATTTTCCTGCTCCATGCTCACTTCTGGTTCACTTCTGGGGTTTGGAGCTACGTGGCACCTCCACCCTGTAATGTTACCCTGGTGTCTAGTGGCACCCCCACCCTCCCATCGCTGGCCCCCTATTTATAAAATGTTTCCCTGGTGTCTAGTGGCACCCTCCCAACCTCCTATCACCATCCCCATATTTTCAAAATGTTTCCCTGGTGTCTAGTGGTATCCCCCAACCCTCCGATCACCATCCCTATATTTGCATAATGTTCCCCTGGTGTCTAGTGGTGCCCACCCACCCTTCAATCACTGTCCCCATATTTTCAAAATGTTTCCCTGGTGTCTAGTTTCACCCCCACCCTCCGATTGCCACCCCCCATTTATAAAATGTTTAACTGGTGTTTAGTGCTTCCCCCCGGCCTCTGAGCACCAGCCCCCTTTTTATAAAACGTTTCCCTGGTGCCTATTGGCACCCCCACCCTCCGATCGCTGGCCACCTATTTATAAAATGTTTTCCTGGTGTCTAGAGGCACCCACCACCCTCTGATCACCGGACCCTTATTTTCATGTTTTCCTGGTGCGTGGTGGTGCCCCTGCCCTCCGATATATATAGATATATGTCCCTGGTGTCTAGTGGCATCCCCTTGATTGCCATCTCTGTATTAATTTTAGAAATGTGACCTTTAATTAAGATAACCGTCCCTCAGTGTTTTTTTTTTATGTAAAAAAGGAAAAAGGTCCCTGGGTGATCTGATCTCTGCCACCCGACCTCCCACTCAGCAGCCATCACCCCGCACCCACCTACATCCCACTCACCCCCTCACTCACATGAACAGGTCTCAGGGCAAAGATTCATTCTCCAATCGAAGATACGTCTTGCTGCTGGAACTGCTGACTGCAATATGAGAAACTAAGGTAAGTGTGGTTTAATTTATTTCAATTGGGTTTTGAACTTTGAGGCATAACTTTGTCATTTCTGCATATTTTCACCCCAAATGTTCAACATCTCCTTTCTGGGACATCACCTCATGAGCAATGGTAGTGGAATTTGCAAATCGGGCCTGAAAGGTGATTTTGCTGTCACTTGGTGAAACCACCTTTCAGGCAGGATCTGAAAATTTTACCACCATTATTCACAAGGCGGGGTCATTTTATTTTATTTTTTTTTATTTTAGCTTTTGTTGACCGGGTAAGTACACTAGACAAGTAATATGCCTATTTTCAGGAATGACCCGGGAGAGTACAACATAGGGATACAGACATTTTTTACAGTAGAGAGTAAGTACAGCTTAACAACATGTGGGAGATAGTAACATAGTCCAGGGGGTATGGACGGTCATAATACAACTTATAACTGCTAAGGTTAACGAACCCCGGGATGAGTGGGTCACATACAGATTTACAACAGAAAGCATATACACATTTCATGTAAGAGACAATGTTAGAAAGGCAATGTCCAGGGAACCATGGCATGGGCAATATGCCCTGGGTCAGGTGCCCTGGTGTAGTGGAAGAGTCAAGGAGTGCAGCAGGAGTTATCGGGTAGTATCAGAGGGAGGCAAGCTTTGGAGCCGGAAGAGCAACCGTATAGAGAAATACTCTAGGGAGGCTTAGGACAGTCACATGCAGATGCAAGTTTCAGGAAACCCCGGAAGGAGTTACGGAAGTGCAGGTGGGAGGAGGACAACTGGGTCGGCTCAGGAAGGGAGTTCCAGAGCCTGGGCGCATATACGGTAATGTCCCGGCCTCCCATGAGGGTGTGGGTGGGGGGGACCTTGAGCATCCCCAGGCCTGGGACCTAAGGTGGTAGGTAGTGGTGTCTGTTGGCAGCAGGAGCAGGGCCAGCTCAGGGGGTGCCAGTTCTGACCACTTTGTCGGTAGGCAGCCCACCCTGAAGTCCAGGTACCTAGGCTGGGAGAGCCATCCGAGTTAGTCGTATAACTCACAGCCGGCGGTGAGGCGGGGACAGCAAGTGCAAGCGACAGATGTTGTTGTATGTCGGTGCCACCGTGCGAGGTGAGTCTGGGGGGAGCGAGCGAATAGGTGCAGCCCATAGCTGAGAGAGGGAAGAAGCACACCTTTCATGAGGGCTAGTCTAGCCGCAGGTGTGAGGTTGAACTTGGCCCTGTAGGCCAGGCCCAGCTTGCAGTTAACTGCCCTACAGATGTTTAGGAGGTGACTACCCATGTCGAGTTGGGGGTCAAGGGTGACCCCTAGGTATTTGGCAGAGTTCACTACAGGGAGGGGGGATCCGTTGGGACAGGAAATCTTTAACAAGGCCGACAAGGTTTTGAGTTTGGCTGTTGAGCCAAAGAGCATGGCCTGAGTTTTTTTCAGATTCAGGACCAGTTTGTTCTCGGTGATCCAGGTTTGAACTTTGCAGAAGCCTTCGGACAAGGCCTTGTTGAGAGTTGCAACATCTCGGGCGTGAGCCAGGATCACCAAGTCATCTGCATAGAGGGTGGTACTGCAGGTGGAGGTCACCGTGGGTAGCTGATTGATAAAGAGGGAAAAGAGGAGAGGGCGCAATACCGAGCCCTGAGGGACACCGGAGGTCACTGGAAGGGACTCAGAGGACTTTATTGAAACTGGTCCGCTGTGTTCTGGTAGCCCGTAAGCCAATTCATGGCGAGTGGGGAAAGACCGAGTGACCACATAAATAGGCTATGTTGAAAAGTTTGGGTTGAAATACATAAAAATGACAACGTTGCGAGCATACTTTGAAATTTTTTTGTGCTCACTCGTAACTTCCACAATTTTAAATATTGTGACCCCAGATTTTCCACATAGCCATTTTTATCACACCACCTCTTGAACATGACAGCTGTCATTTTTCAAATCCTGGGCAGTTTTTTACACTATGGAGTAGAATGCCATTTTGGTGGCACACAATCACATTTTGGCGGGAATTTGAACTCTTTCGCCAACGTGATTCATGAGGTGGGGTAAAAAGAAGGCCATGCTGCAAATTCATCATTTAGCAGTCGAACCGGACTCTGACCAGAATTTGTTGCAAAATCACTGGCATTCAGTCTGGAGTCTATTCCTCTGTCCCTGGTCCACAAAGACCAGATGGGCTTCGTAAAAATGGATGCCACTCAGCAGACCACCAGCGTCGCACATTAGCAGTCCTACGTGACAAGAAGGACAGCCCATCCTCGGTCTGCACTCTGTGCTTCGATGTGGAGAAGGTATTTGACCAGGTGGAATGGCAGTATATCTTTGTCACACTAATGATATTTGGATTCAGACCAGAATTCTGCTCTTTGGTAAAGTTACTATACAAAAATATGACTGCCAGAGTAATCACCAACAGTATAGTGTTGGATTCATTTACCCTTCCCAGGATAACAAGAAAGGGATGCCCACTTCTCCACCACCTTTTCAATTCTGGCTCTTGATCCACTGGCAATTAAAATCAGGAACCACACCCTAATACAGAGTGCTAGAATTGGTCCAGTGGTGACTCATATTCTTATTTTTTTAATTGATCTATTTTCCCCTTCTCCTCAGCCAGCTCCCTTCTGTTTTGCTACTCTCCCCAGCCTTGCCAACTGTCATCTCTGGGGTAACCTTACCGCCTTGCTGCCTTGTGGTGACCGATGGATCTCCCCCCATTTGCGGGGCCTCCCGTGTTCCCCAGGCCCAGGAGGAGACTAGGTAACAGATGTGGCAGCAGGCAGCCCAGTGGATGGTGTAGAGCCTGTGGGGAGTGCGGTAACATCCTACAACAGCTTCGGCTTTTACTGCCATTTTCTCTCCTTGGGAATCCCATGGGTGATGACAGAGTGGACACAAGCATGTGAATGTATCCCAGTCAGGAGGCATCTGCCCTTCCTTGTGGTTCCACTTGCACTACCACCTTTGGTCACCTAGATGGCAGTATAACAGCAGAGCTAACAGACCTCCATCCCCAAAGAAGGAGAGCATCCTGTGGGATGCTCAGTCCTCCTGTCCCCTGGCCGACCCCCAAGCGACCACGGTCCAGTCTCGAACCCGGGCCACAGGGGAAACCCCGTATTCTATTGTATGCAGACAATCTCTTCCTGATACTGACTGAATTGGAGACTTTGATACCCTAATGCATGTCTCATCAGCATTCAGTGAGATCTCTGGGTACAAAATTAACTGGACAAAGCCGGAGGCCTTTCCAATCTTATCTCGCCAACCTGCCCCCAAAACTTTTCCTAGTTTGGGGATTCAGATGGTGCCTCACAGAAATTAAATACCTGTGGATTTGGCTTCAAATGGGCAGCGCAGAAATGATACAAAGAAACTATTCATCCCTACTGAATGCAAAGTAGGTAATAACAGAAAGTGGGCAGCATCTTAACTTCACCTTGTGGTGGGAGGGTGAATGTAGCATTAAGAAACTTTTTTTTCAATTCTTATTCTTTGGTAACCAGGTAAGGCCCACTTGGCTCAATGCTTGTTTTCAGGGGTGTTCCAAGAGCTCTGGGGAGATTAAGTGACTTGCTCACAGTCACTCAGTATTCAAGTGGAGAGTGTGGGAATGAAATCCAAGTTTGCTGGATGTACCAAGCTCATTCACAGCTCGATACTCTAACTTCTAGGTTATGCTGCCAGCCCCCAGGATGCTTTATCTGATGAAAATGATCCCATAAACAATCCCTGAAACCATTTTACAATCACAGGAAAGACAATTAAAAGACATACTGTGGAATGGTAAGGGGGTCCTTCTCAAACTGGTCACTGTGTACAGGGCCACAGGCAAAGGGAATGTTTTATTGGAGGCAGGATGGAGCCAGGCTGCTGACAGCCCAAGAGAATACTCCTGTATGGCTGCAGATGGCGAGGGCGCTTATTTACCCCTCTGGTGCAAAGGGATCGCCCTAGTTCCAACACCAGTGATCTCAGGACAGCATTGCCGCCTACAGCTATAAAAAATCAATGGGCTTGACAAAAGCTTGTCTGGCTATATGGGGCCCATTCCAGCTTATGTGCATGGACTCACTTTGTGGAAACCCACAAATCAGAGTAGGAAAAAGGCTAATATTCTGGGAATACTGGGCACAAAAGGACATAAATATTAATCAGGAACCTATTTGAAGGGGAAATAATGCTGCCGTTCAGGGAGATTGGTGCCAAATACAAAATGCCAGAATAGCAGCCACGGTGCTATTTGCAGCTGTTGGGTACAGTAAGAAGTGCTTTGCATAAAGAGAAAGGAAAACGTTCACATGCAACATCTTTCCAAAATTCATAGCAGGATGGGGGGAACCCACATACAGCATCATACATGTACAAGACACTAAGGGAGCACCTAACATAGGGCTCCGCGTTAAAGCTTGCATGGTCCCAGGACCTAGGTATGGATTCCATCACAGACAGACAGAGGGAGAAAGCAATGCAAGAGGTGAGGGCATCCTCCATAGAGCTTAACACCAGTTTAGTACAGTTTAAAATCCTTAACAGAATGTATTACACACCTAGATGCATGCACAGTGGAGGGATCAGGGACACTGACATCTGCTGGAGATGCAATGACCACCCAGATATCCTAATGCTTAGAAACATATCATTTGTTGGCAGAAAAGAACTGCTTGACCCACCCAGTCTGCTTAGATGGTCCCTGCCTAGTCTATCTTCACAGACCCTAACTTGTCTCTGGTGACCCTCCCTCCACCATGCCTATTTACTAATATTCCCCTATGTCTATCCCATGCATGCTTGAAGCCCCCTACTCTCCACCATTTATGCTGGCAGTCTGTTCTAGGTGTCCACCACTCTTTCAGTGAAGCAGTACTTCCTCATATCCCTTTCCAGCTTCACAGAATTTGTTAGCAGGAAAGGACTGCTTGGCCCACCCAGTCTGTCCAAATGGTCACTGCTTAGTCTGCCTCCATAGCCCCTAAGTGGTCTCCAGTGACCCTCCCTCCTCCCTGTCTATTCACTAATATTCTCTTATGTATGTCCAATGCCTGCTTGAAGCCTCCTACTGTTTTTGCCTTGACCACATCCACTGTCAGTCTATTCCAGACATCTACCACTCTTTCAGTGAAGTAGTACTTCCTCACATACCTCTTTAACTCCCCCCAGCTTCATCGCATGCCCTATGATCCTGGTGCTCAGAGACTCCCCTCATGTACCCTGTTTACCTCTGTGAGCTACTTGTAGGTCATTTCTGTCATGTCCTCTCTTCCAGGGTGTACATGTTGAGATCTCTCAGTCTTTCCTCATAGGGCTTTTGGTGCAACTCCTGCACCATTTGAGTTGCCCTCCTCTGGAATACCTCCACCCTGTCTATATCCTTTCTGAGGTGCGTCCTCCAGATGTAGACACAATACTCCAAGTGGGATCTCAACAGTGAGTGATACAGTGGCAACACCATCTCCCTCCTCCTGCTGCAGATACCTCTCCCAATGCATCCCAGCATCACACTGGCCCTACCCACTGGTTTGTCTCACTGCCCTGCCACTTTGGGGTAATTGGATATGATAATCCCAAAGTACTTTTCCTGTCTAGTGACTGAGAGTACCTCTCCCCATTCTATACTCTGTTCCGGGGTTCCTATGCCTTATGTGCATAATTTTGCACTTTTTGTTGTTGAACCCCAACTGCAATATTTCTGACCACTCCACAAGTTTCCCAAGATCCTTCTGAAGAAGGACCTGGTTGGTCTGAAAGCTAGAGCACTTTGTTCTTTTGTGTAACATCCATGTTGGTCCAATAAAAGGTATCAAATCATTTGTTTCTGGATCTACCCAAGATCTCTATGCATTCTTTCCACTCTCTCCTGCTTGTCCACTCTGTTACAGATTTTGGTCTCATTGGAGAAAAGCCATATCCTCCCTTCCAATTCATCTGCAATGTCACCTATGAAGACATTGAAACTGACTGGTTCCAGTACTGAGCACTGCAGCACCTCGCTGGTCACTCTTCCTCTCTTAGAGTGAGTGCCGTTAACCACCATCCTCTGTCACCTATCTTTTAACCAATTTCTAACCCAGTCCACCACTTTTAATCCCACCCCTAGGCTGTTAGTTTTGGCTAAGTGATGGAGGAGGTTGAAAATGTTAGTTTTCGAGAGGCTGAACATGTTCGTTTTTGATAATTGATGGAGGAGGCAAAGCATGTTAGTTTTCAATAAGTGATGGGTTCAATAGTGGGGAAGGTGTTCTTCTCTTTAACATGCTGTCAGTCCCAGCAAAGTGCTGAGTATGTGCTTTCTGAAAGAAGATAGTTATAAAATGAGATTATTATAAGTACTGTACCTTACAGTGATTAAATTTAACAAGAGGAAGCAAAATTAATTTATTTGAAATTTATTTTGCCACGTAGGCATACATAGATGACATCAGACTCATTTTCAGCTGTGTCCTGTGCATGAGGGAGATAGGATGGGATGGGAAGGTACATAATAATGACATAATATATATACATAAGGAGAGGTAGGCATGTTCAATGTAAACAAAATACTGTACGTGGAATATCAGCTGAAACATGACTACACGATTTTTAAAAGTTTCACCTAAGATGTAAGAATTCATAGCCAGATGGACAAGCGGCACAACAGAATTTCTCTGTATCACTACTTGGAAGACCAGGGTTTGAGAGTTTATTTGTAGTTGTTTTTTTTTTAGCAAATTCAGTGCTTGTGCAAGGCTTTGGACTGACAGCACTGGAGACGGAAGCCCTCTGTTTAGCCACGTGGAAGCTATTGCATGGGTGATTACAATGCAAGCTTCCTCACACTGTCCCAGCAATGTGCCTCAACCCTGTCATGGAGGGATCACCACCACTTCAGACTCCATACCCATTCAGTCTTTGGCCTCTCATATGAGACTGCCAACAAGAGTGCCAATTAGTTCCAGTTGTGTCGGTGGTTTTGTGATGTGGATACCTGTGCACTGGAAATTAGACTGAGAGCACCACAACTCATTTCACATAGGCCACCGTAACAGCCATCTGGTGATAATCACTTTCTGCCACTACTGACATGGGCTGGATTTGAACCAGTGACCTAGAGCTTTAGGGCTCCTTAACTCATTATTACCTGGGTGGCCATTTTGTGTCAGGTAAACAATGGATAGTTTGGACTTCATATGGAGCTATTGGTGGTAATGAGTTTTTAATTTGTTTGTCACCAATCCACTAAGCCACTCAGACCCCTTTTCTTACCAATTTAAAGGTAAAACAAAAAGGAAAACAGTGGGGTGCAGTTTTTTCCCCCTAAACTGCATAAGACTAAAGAACAAGGGAAAATGGTTTGCTGAGGGTCATAGAGTGGAATATTCTGTCTCACAATCAGTTGCTTTGACTATTGGCCTACTTTATCCACCTTCAGGCTTTGCTGGTAACTAACTCATCTTTTTTTTATATTTGTTTTATTATAGAGAAAACAGTGATATAAATATTATCCGAATTATATACACTCAGATAAGTAATATAGTATCAAAAGTAATTAACAGAGAGCTGCTACAGGCTTACGTTAATAATTAAAACAGTCAAGAGATTATGTATCATGGACAATCTTCCTATGTTCTTATAGAAATAAGAGCTAAAATTTGTCAGAGTTCAATATTTCTTGTAATGGACCCCAAGTTAAAAAGTAGAGTTTGTTATAGATTACGGAAAGATAGTCTGCTTTTTACATTCTTATACAATTGAGGAGTAACATTTTCCAAAGTGCATATATAGGGGATAAGACCTTCCCAAAGTCTTGCAATACAATGTCCATTGATAAGAGGGATATTTAAATTTTTTTTCCTGTAACCATTTGGCAGTGGTTGAGAAGAACTACCCAATAACCATAATTCTGTATTTGGTTTCAAGTTCAGTTTTTAATGAACATTAATACAAGTAAAAATAGATCACCAGAATGGCTCTAACTTTTGACATGTTGTAGCCATGACATGGCTTAGCGAACCTATTTCCATGAGACAATGATTACATAGAGAAGAAATGGAATTACTGAAATTGCTAAGAATACATGGGGTATAATAGATCCTGTAAAATATATTAAATTTGGTCCAGCCTATTCTTCATTGTTATACACAAGGGCTACACAAGTCTGACAATTTATCCTCTGAAAATGTGACCTTTAATTCTTTTTCCCCAATTTAACTTTAGTTTTGTAAGGCCTGTGGATATTTGAGAAATAAAAATTGCATATAATTTTTTATCAATTGTTTTCTAACCATAACATCTTTAAGAATTAAGAAAATATCTGAAGCAGGAGGTAAATGCAAGGTGTTATTCAATGATTTAGATAAGGCAGCTGTCATCCGCAGATAGTCAAAGAATTGTAATGTCTATATTAAATTTCGATTGGATTTGTGAAAAAGACATGAATTTGGGCACCACCATGAGATGACCATGTAAATACTCATACCACAGCATTTTACCAGGTATGGGAAAATGGTATTTAGCTGGGTTGCCCCATCTACATGGAATGCCTTACAAAAGTTAACCAAGCTCCCCAATCTGCTCTCTCCTTCACTATTCAATGCACTCCTTAAAGTGCACTGCAATGACAGCTGCGACCGATGCTCTTAGACATCTACGATCTCCTACTGCAATGATATTGTACCAATGGACAGACTGGATGGGCCTAACAGTCCTTGTCTGACGTCTGTTTCTATGTTTCTACATCAAAACCCTGCTAGTGTCCACTCACTCTGATATCCGGCTCTCACTAGCTAATGTTCAATTTACTTATCATGCCATGCCATTCTATGTTCCTGTATATTGTAGTTATGTAACTGATACAAGTGTGTTCTTCACCTTACTACTTTGTCTCATCTTTCTATGTTCTCTGCTGAGTATGATGTTATGTTTATTTTACTCTACTTTTATTGTACCCTTCACTTTGTACCATTTTCTGTCCTACCCAGGACCTCCTTGCAAATGAACTTGTTCAATGGAGCTTTCCTGGTAAAATAAAGAATAAAAAATAACTAAAAATTGTTCTGAAATACAGTAAAGAAAAATTGTGTTTCAGAGGAGAAAAAGAGGAAATACATAATGTTAGCTTTAATATAGTATGACTAATATATTATGATTTTTAGCCCATATTTTTACAATAACATTAAAGAGCTCATTCCCCCATGGAAGAAATTCCCCTTGGAAAAACTTTGATGGAGAATTTGCTATCTTTAGGCAGAGCAATATGACTAAGTTCAGTTAATACCCTAATGAGTGATCATTTGAAAACCTCAGATATTTACTCAATAATTGTAGAAAAGTGATGTCACTGATGTCATGAGACAGTTACGGAGACAGAATTTTATGCAGTAAAAGCTGCAGACTGGTCCTGGATGTAAATAGACACACCCACAGTTGTGACCTGTACTCCCTCACAAATTGGCTACCCCTTGCCAGCAGAATCAAATACCAGACCAGTATACTAAGGTAAAAGGCTCTTCTGGAACTGTCCCCCCTTCCCAAGCTTAAAAACCTGCCTGATCTGTGTTGATAAGCTGTACCGCACTAGAGGCATGACCGACCACATGCTCTCAAAAGCATCCTGTAGGACTAGCTGTGGGCAGTGTTCTTTTGCAGGTAGGGCAGCTAACTGGCTGAATGACTTTCCTAGCACGCTGTATAATACGACTAAGTTGAGCCAATTTAAAAGCTTGCTACATGCACGTCTAACCGCGCAGGCTCATTGTTCTTGTACCTAATGATTGTGATCCTGTGTCTAAGCTTGCACCTGTCTATTAGCCTGCTCTCTAGTTACACCATTGCACTTCGGTATCCTATGTGAACCTGTGTTTTGCAGTTGCACTCTTTGTTGACCTCTGTAATGATCCACTATAAGTTGCTCTGCACTTTTGATATCCACTGTAACGTCTCATTGTTATCCACCTGTTCTCTCACTTTGTAACTTCCTGACACAGAACCTTTGAGAAAGAGCACCTATGCTCAGAGGTTTTCCTAGTAACAATAAAGTATTCATAAAATGCAGTAAAGTAAGATCTGCTGGGATATTTGAAGCATTTACTTCAGGTTCTTTAAGACTCTTTCCTTTCCACAAAAAATAAGATATTTTATCTAAACCATTGAAGAGGAGAGTTTGGCTCATCAATGGGATGCCTTGCAAGACATTAAAAACATGGTAAGATATTTATTTTAATTACTTGTGTTTGTTCAAGTAAGTATAACGGGAGATGTAATTGACTCGTCTTGTGCAAATATATGTAAATGCAGAATGGGATTTCTGCACTTCCAGGAATTATATCAGTATTATTGAGGGCAAATGAAACAAGGGATGGAGTCAGTTTGAATGAGCTGCTTCAGTCATCAAAATTTTATATATATATATATATATATATATATATACACACAGTATACATACATATATAAAATAGAGGACTTTATCACAAAGATATGCAATTTATTTTAGAGAGAACTAACAAATGAAACACAAAACTATAACTGTTACTGATTATGAGAGACATCCTTTATTTTAACCCTTAAAATTGCTCTGTCCCTCATCCATCCTTCATGGAAAAGTTGCTTCCCACACTTTAAAGAAGAAATTCATAATATTTTAAGATGCTAAATAAAAAATACAAACTGTCCAGGTGAACACTATGATCTACACAGTGTTCCAAGCTTGTATCTCTATATTTGAGGATGTGTCCCTCATTATGAGGGCCAATGTCACTCATTGTCCCTCTTTCTGAGTGTCCATATCCCTCATTTCAGTAACAAAAGGTTGAAAGACATGATACTTATGCACACCTGCTTATTAAACATGGAGCAGACATGATGGATCTAAGAGTCCCATCTGACCTTAAGTTACTATGTTACAAGAGGAACAGCATTTCCTGTGTTTGTATGATGGCAGTGTAATCCCTTTCTCCAGCTTGTTCTTACTATAAAAAGGGGGTTCCAAGGGGTTAAATTACCTCAATTTTTTAATGGTCATGGTGGAAGCCCTTCTAAAAGAACACCTTAGAACACCAATCATTCCAAAACAGAAAAACAAACAAAAAGAAAACCTTTAACAACAGTTTTCAGTGGTTTGAGACCCACATTGGCAATTCATATGCTGTACTTGCATATAATTACTATTAAAAAAGACATGCAAAGTAACCTGTTTGCAAAGAGGTTCGAAAACAAGATCCTTTGGGAAACGTTTTGGGTGCTATACCTGAACCATTAGAACTGTCAAAAGTTTACCATGCCCCTACTTTTTACATTCAGTCTTTGATTCTCTGATAGCTACCTGATCCTCAAGGGCAACTCCATAGAGCCATAATACACTGAACTGTAAATCTTCAGCATCAGGACCACATGGGAAGCTTTCACAATGATGGAGCTGTCCATGCCAATGAGCCTATGTGCAGATAAGCAGTACACATTGTTGTCTATTTAATGTGGGCCCCATCCACTTTATTTTTTTTTCTCCCACCGTTGTTATCCTTTATGATCATTGATTGCCAGTGTATGTTGTCACTGAGTATGGTCTGTTTTTCACTGCTGTGATAGTGGAAAGCTACTTTACAAGGAAGATGCAGATGAGCTGTGCCTTTCTTGCTTCAGCCTGTCTTCACATAAAAAACTGCATGATTTGTTGAAAGTTAACCAAGCCCCTCAGGGACACTGACTTAAGACTTTGGAGCATTTGTTTCAGAGAAAATGAACAAAGATACTTGGAAAGCATTGATGCCAAAAGCGTCAACACTTAAGTCACCAATGGTAAAAGGATGACCATCAAAATTACTGTGTAAATTGATGATGCAGTCACCAACTGAGCATGTCACCCAGTTGGATTTTTCTTCATCAACAGAGAGAAAATGGAGCCAGCAGTAGTAGGACCACTCCTTTTTGGTGAATGATGGTGCCTTGCTTCTTGTCAATGAGTCAGATCCCTGCTCTTCAAGAGGGATGGTATGTCATCCGTAGCTGGTCTGCTGGCAAAAAGAACAGTTACGTAATATGTACTTACTGTAACAGTAGATCTTAGAGAACATCTCCTCCATTAGTCCACACCTTTCAAATGATAGCTGCCAGGCACTAGAACCACATGGAAACTTTTTCTAGCCAGGGGTCATCCACGATGACATCATGCATCAGCGTCTATATAAATGTGGACATCCCCAACACTCCTCAGTTCCTTGTTGGAGATTAGACTCTGAGTACCTCCAACCATGGGGAACCAGGAGATAAGACCAGCCCAGGCTTACAAAGCGAGGCATAGGGCTGGCTATATAATGCATATATTAGATTCAGACACAACATCTGCTGCAACCCTCACCGAAGCAGACGGAGGAGAGAGGGAGCGATGGCACAGACTAATGGAGGCGATTCTCTCAAAGATGTGCTGTTATGGAAGGTATGTAACTGTTCTATCTTCTTTATGGATATTTCCTCCATTAGTTCATATATTTGGAACAATTCCCAAGCAGTCCCAAAAGCCACTGGAAGGTGGTTACAGACTGATATATACAGTATACAGGCTAGCAGGCCTTGGAGTATAGCAAGCCTGAAAGTGGCATGTCTACGAGAGACTATGTCCAACTATAATGTTTAGTAAAGGTGTGGACAGTGCTCCATGTGTCTGCAGCACAAGTGTCAGCTGCAGAAACATTTCTGAAACAAGCAGCTGAGATGGCCATTCCCCTGGAGGCATGACTACGAACCACACCAGGAAGTTCCTAACAGAACATAATACAATGTGGCAGCCATCTGGACAAGCACTGTTTAGACACAGGAGCACCCTCTTTCACACGGGGGAAATGAAACAAAAAGCTGAGTACTTTCTGCAGTCCATGGTGTGATTCACATAGTATCTGAGTAGTCTACATGCATCTAAAGTATGAAGCCGTGCCTCACCCTGATTGGCATGCTGGGGGCAATATACAGGAAGGTGTATCATTTGATTCAGTGTAAATTCAGACACCACCTTCAGTAGAAACTCAGGGTTTTTATGCAAAGACACACTGTTCAAAATCAAATAAGGAGGGTCACACGTTAGAGCTTGAAGCTCTGAAATTCTTTGAGTAGAAGTGATTGCAACTAAAAATAACATTTTCCATGACAAGAATCATATGGCATAACTTGCAGCTGTCTCTAAAGGAGGCAGTCAGTTTCTCAAGCACATAATTCAAGTCCCAAGGTGGGACTGGATTGAGGATAAGAGGTTTTATATGAAGAATACCTCTCAGAGAAAAATGTGGGTCACCTCTAACTGGGCCACTGTATGAC
Source organism: Neoceratodus forsteri (assembly GCA_016271365.2). Taxonomy (NCBI): domain Eukaryota; kingdom Metazoa; phylum Chordata; order Ceratodontiformes; family Ceratodontidae; genus Neoceratodus; species Neoceratodus forsteri. The sequence goes on from CM028129.1 coordinate 1,674,353,118, forward strand.
CATCAATAGGGGCACAGAAAGCTGATATATAGCGGCCAAGTGCATTTTAAGTGAGGAATACTGCAACTCAGAGTCTGACAGTCATAGCAAGTATTCCAGCACAGCATTTACTAGACATGTAAATGGGTCCAGATTTCTGGAAGCAGCACACAGAGCGAACCACTTCCATTTCAGGGAATAGGTATGTCTGGTAGAATGCTTTCTAGCTGCTATCAGCACATCAGCAACTTTAGGGGTTATCTCAAAATGTTCAGTGGCTATCTCCTTAGGAGCCATGCATGCAGCTGTAAGGACTTCAGGTCTGCAGGGACTAGGGATACCTTGTACCTTTGACAACAGGCCCCAACACAGTGGCAGGAGGACACCCTGGTCCTGATGACATGTTTTTCCTGTTTAAAAACAACATTTTCACTTTACATAGAAGGTTCCACTGCCATCTGTTACAGAAGTGAAACCATATCCGGCAAGGCCAAAATAGAGCAGCGGATAAGAGTAGCACAGAGATGGCTTGGTCAGGGTGTTGAATGATCTGCTCACAGAGAAGGATTGGGGAGAGCATACAATTCTTGTCCTCCTTGATCTCTTCTCAGCGTCTGACACTGTGGACCATGGGGTGTTGTTGGACAGGCTGAGGGAGTATGTAGGACTCACTGACAAGGTCATCAGCTGTTTTGAGTCCTTTCTCCTGGGCAGGTCTCAGAGGGTAGTGTTGGGAAATTGTTCCTCAAGCTTGAGAGACCTGTCCTGTGGAGTTTCCCAAGGCTCTGTCCTCTCCTCCATGTTGTTCGCAGTGTATATGCTGCCCCTGAGTGAGGTCATAAGATGGTATGAGCCGAGTTTTCATTGTTACACTGATGATCCCCCTTAATTATGGGTGATGATTGGAATATTCCACCCACACAGGATCTTGATCAATCCAGTCAATCCTTCAAACCTCTCATGCCAGCTCAACAGGCCCTGGGAGCGTTTATGGATACACTGGGTCTCTATGACCCCTGGTGGGTTCTTAATCCATCCAGCCATTCCTATTCCTTCTACTCCTTGGTCCATCACACATCATCTAGGTTGGACTACATCCTTGCTAGCCTGTCTCTCCTACCTGGGCTGTGTAATGCTGGCCTTGAGCCCATTGTGCTCTCAGATAATGTGGTGGCCTGGCTTCTCCTTACCCCCTCTATGGATTTGCAATGTGATACTACTTGGAAGCTAAATACCCAGCTTCTTAAGGACAACTTTGTCATCTCCTGAATAAAATCCCTTATTCAGTCCTATACCGAGTCCAACCAGAACTCAGTTCTGAGAGGAGATCATGAATGGTGTGCTTTGAAATGCTTCTTACGGGGCAAATTTATTCATCTTGCTTCTAAGCGGAAGAGACTCTGGGAGTCAGAAGCTCTCTCTTTACTAGCTCAGATATCCCTTGAACAGTCTCCATCTCCTTCCTCTTCCCCAGCCTCTCTAACAGCCCTGCTGTCCCTTTGGGACAAATACTTTGATCTTCTATGGGAAAAGGCAGAGACCCAGTCCAAGTATATTGAGCAAGGCAAAAAGGCAGGGCGGCTGCTTGCACTTCGCCTGAGGAACCCAGAAAGCGTGAGAATTATCACTTTCATCTTAGCCTTGGATGGCTCCGTTAAAACACTGCCTAAGGATATTGTCTCAGTCTTTGAGAACTTCTATCGTGCACTTTACGGCCAGCATTCCTCTCCTCCGAGTACCAAAGAGATGATGGCATACATAGAAGCCATTTTCCTCCCCCGACTCTTGAACCAACATCAGGCCTTCTTATCCTCTCCTATCTCTCTCTGTCAGAGGTGGAAACAGCCATTAACAGTTTAGCACTAGACAAAGCGTCTGGCTCGGATGGCTTCCCCTTGAATTTCCACAAACTCTTCATCAAGGAAGTGTCCCCTCTCTTACTTCATCTTTATCAATTTATGTTCTTGGCCGACTCATTGGATCCCTCACTTCTAGAGGCTACTATTGTTGTTCTGCTTAAGCCAGACAAGTCCCCTTCTCAACCAACTAGTTACTGTCCTATCTCCCTACTAAACTGTGATATCAAAATTCTTATTAAAATCCTTGCTACAAGGATTAGGAAAGTCTGGTCTTGCTTACTTAGTCCAGAACAGGTTGGATTTGTTCAGAGTAGATCCTCTGCAGATCACCTGCATAAGTTAAGTCTCATCTTTCAAGTTGCTAAATTTTCTCCTCTTCCTATGGCCCAAATTTCTCTTGATGCCGAGAAGGCTTTTGATAGAGTCGATTGGGCCTTCCTTTGGTCTACCCTGAATAAAATGGGCCCCCACATTCCTGCAATGGCTTCAGGTAATCTACTCTTCTCCATCTGCTAAAATATACTGCAACAGAGTCTTTTTCTCCCCTTTTCCCCTTCAAACTGGTACCCGCCAGGGCTGCCCCCTCTCTCCCTTCCTTTTTAATTTATACCTTGAACCTCTTATTAGGCAGCTTAAAGCTTCTCCTAACATACACGGCATCCTGAATGGTGATTTGGTATTGTCTCTTTCAGTATATGCTGATGATATCCTCCTGCACCTCTCACCCTGCTGCCTCACTCACTGAAACTTTGAAAGTGATTGATCAGTTCAGTCTCTATTCCAACTACAAACTGAATTGCAGCAAAACCAAAGTCTTTCCCTGTAATCATTTTGCTTATAGATCTGACTTCACCGGTTTTGGCATGAGATGGGCCCCCAGGTCTATCAAATACCTGGGAACCTCCTTAGCTACTGACCCTTCTCTCATGAAAAAGCTGAATCTTGAGGATCTAATTGCCGTCATATAACAAGATTTACTATGATGGAAAGCTCTTTCTGTCTCTCTCTCGGGCAGAATTAACATTATTAAAATGAATATTTTCCCCCCACTTTTCTATCCTTTAAATATGCTTAATGTCTGGCTCTCTCTCTCTCTCCTTCTTCAAACATATCCACTCACTGATCACAACATTTATCTGGCCAGACATGTACCCTAGGCACTTGTATTTTAAGTTAGGGCTTCCCAAAGAGTTGGGTGGACTTAGACTGCCACATTTTCTACTTTATTATTGGGCCAGCTATCTCTATAAGTGTGGTAAACAGCTTTCTATCGCTCCAAATCTGGCTGACAATGACTATAAGCCTATCTGGTTACAGACAGAATCCCACTTACTTTATGCCCACAATCTCACTCCCCCCACAATTCTTTTCTCCCTGTGGAAATCCCTGCCGGTGCCCCTGTGTTCTTCCCCAATCAGTACATCTGTCAAAGTTTTCTCACAAATACTGTATGTGCTTCCTTAAAGGTCCCTCCTTCTAAAGATATTTCCCAAACCATTTTATCTAATCTAAATATTAAGATTGGGGACAGCATGCTCTCTCCTGGTTGGCTTTCTCAACTCCACGAAGCCAGGATCTCTGATTTTTATTCCCAGAACTTGCTTCTCTCCTCCCCAGAGATACTAGTGAATTTTCAATTGGGCCTCACTAACATCTTCAAGATCTGTCAGTTATGACATCTGATATTGCAGCAGTTTGGCCCCACCCCGAAGGCTTCTGGCCTCAGTAACGTATTGACTCAGATACAAAAACTAGCAGTTAGACCCCATGGGACTTCTCTTATATATTTGCTTCTACTCACCACCCTTCACCCCTCCCCACCGGCTGGCTCCAGGGTCTGGGAGACCTTGAAGCCAGACTCAACAGTCAATTGGGTTTGTATTTGGAAAGATCTTTATAAATACCTAACCCAGGACTGGTTACATCTCACCCAATATCACATTCTAAACAACATGTACTATACCCCTGTCAAACTAACTAAGATGAATTGTCTTTCCTCATCCATCTGTTCTAGACATGGCAAAGCAGATGGTACACTCTTGCATGTTCAGTGGTCCTGTGAAAAGGCCTCGCCTTTATGGAAGCTAATTGAAGAGTGTGCTGCTCCCCTACTGGGGCTGGAAAGTCTTTTCACCCCAGAAATATGTGTTAGCAGAGATTACAATCAGATTGTGGTCAAAGAAAGGAGATACCACATGGCTCTTATTTCCCTGGCTGTCACAAAAACTGGTCCTTAAACACTGGTTGGACCAATCACCCATCTCATACTGCGAATGGCTACATGAGCTCTTCTTCTGTCTCTGGACTCAGTGTCTGATTGTCAGTACTCGTCTTGGAATGCATCTTTTTAACAAGAAATGGGGCAAGCTCTATGCCCTTTATCTGAATTAAGGTTTCCTTCTGGTTTCTGTATGGTTCCCCATTACATATACATGCTCACCTTGTGGCATTTTTAGTTCTTTTTATTGGACTGAATAACACATTCCATGGGGGGGTGGAGGTGATGTTGGGGGGGGGGAAGGGAGTACCAGTTGGATATGTTCAATGCCCTGTATCAGTCATATTGTAGATGGTTGCATCTTAAAAATTCAATAAAGTTGATTTAATTTAAAACAAAATTGTTACGCTGATGATACTCAGCTCTACCTGTCTTTCACACCTGGTAGACCTGACACTGTCGATGTGCTGAACAAATACTTGGCTGAGATCCAGGCTTGGACAGCGTCGAACTGGCTGGGACTAAACCCTGGGAAGACCAAGGTACCAGTGGTAGAGCGGGGTTGAAGGGTTGAGCTTGGAGCCTCTGGTGATAGGCTGGGCCTTTTTATAGGCCTGACTGAACTGGAGGTTTCATTGAGGGTGAAGAATCTGGGTGTTGTGTTTGACAGTGAGTTGACATTTGACCCTCCGCTATCGATAGTTGTTTGGACCAGATTTTATCATCTCTGGAACATTGCCCGGATCAAGCCCTTTGTCCCGCCCAAAGACCTGGCAACATTGGTCCATGCTTTTGTGACCTTGAGGCTCGACAACTGTAAAGCCTTCTACCTCAGGGTCAGTAGTGGTGCGCTGTAGTGTCTGCAGCTGCTGCAGAATGCAGTGGCACGGGTAGTGACTGATCACGCTAGATTGTCATATCACCCCAGTGCTGCACAAACTGCTGGTGCATTGGTGCATCACTTTCAAGATAGATCTTCTGACCTATAAGACCCTACATGGATTGGGTCTGGGTTACCTGAAGGATCTCCTGCATCTCTATATCCCATCTTGCTCCATCAGATCAGCTACTGGTGCTCTCCTGGAGATTTCCAGAACAAGGCTGAAGAGCTCTGGGAACTGAGCATTTGAGGTAGCCACCCCGGCGTTGTGGAACTCGCTGCCAGGGTATCTCTAGGTGGCACCATCTGCTGAAATTTTTAAGCATCAACTCCAAACATTCTTGCTTATGCAAGCCTTTGCAGTCTGAGGCGGGCTGTTTTTAAGTATTTGAATAGGTCTGTTTGTTTCACTTATATGTGAGATTTTGCTGATTATGTTTTTATTATTGTTCCCTGTCCTGTTTATTTACGTATGTACTTATTTGTAATCTTGGTGTAAGGGCACCCTGAGCCTTCAGGGAAGGGCACCCCAAATGACTAAAATCTACTACTACAACCTATTGTTCCTCTGTCGAGGATGAACTGGTTCCATGGCAAGTTTTTGGAATAATGACTGTACTTCTTCTGTCCAAAGAGATAAATGGCCTGAAGGATAAGAGGAAGGAGGTGGAGGATGATCTGGAGGGGTTGCTAAAAGCTCCAGAACATGCCCCCCTGCAATTATCTCTGGGACCCACTCGTCAGTTGTAATCTCCCTCCAATGTTTCAGATGCAGAGGGAGTCTGCTCCCCCAACAACCACTCCTGGAGATGTAACATTGGAGGTGGGGGTATATCCTGCTGAGAGTTTTGTGGAACAGGAGGGGCCAGTGCCACTGGTACTGACTACTTTGGGTGTTTCTGTATGGGCACCTCGTGAAAGGGGACCTGGCAGGAGGCCACCTCCTCTACCTCTGTCTTGCTGACAGTAGGCATGACCAAATTTGGCAGCAGGCTAGCCAAAAGATCCTCTCCCACCACCCATAGTGTGAATGGGATACAGGGACTTGACAGATTTTAGAGTCATATTTGACATCTGAAGACCTTTTAGGATTTCTTCAACATCATAAAAAAAACAGCTTTGTCCCTCTAAAAGGGGAATCTAAAACTGCTTGTAGCCAATCACGTGCACAACCAGCAACACTGAGCCAAAAATATCTCCTCAGACAAATGCCAGAAGCAGCAGCCCTGGCAGAGATATCAGAGACATCATAGACAGAGCAGAGCAAATGTTTGCCAACCTCAGCACTGGATGTTAAAATTTTAAATAACTCATTCTTGGCAGAGATCTCAGATGAAGCCTGGGCTGCAGCTTTTGCAACTTTGCACAGGCTGTTTTGATATTTGATCATATGGGCCTAGTGAGGCAGAGGCATACAGTGAATCCCACCAGGATGAAGTGCAGTGTCACAGGTTTATTGCCTGACAAAAGGGATTAACTCCTATTGAAACTGCATTGTTTGCTGCAGTAACTCTATTGCAGAATTCTGCAGCACTGCACTTCATCCTGGTGGACTTCACTGTATGTAAGCTTGCCCACCGCATCCAGCCTGCTAGATTCTTTATCAGGAGGTAAAGTACTCATATGTCTAGGTGCTTTAGACTTATCATGAGCAGCCATTATGACTACAGAATCAGTTTCTGGCTGGCTGGCATAATATGGCTAAGCAGGTAGGGCTGGATACTGCTTATCAGCCTTTCTGGATGCTGCAGGCAGGGAGTTTGGTGTGCACCATGCAGCAAAGGTAGCATCCTGTAATGCATGATATATAGATGGAATTACATTGGAGGGGGAGCAGGGTACCTTCCGAAATTCCATGAGGTTTCTTTTTGTGGCGTCTTCCTCCTCCACAGCAAAACCCACAATAATTTGCATTTGCTGCATCATTGCTTGAAAAGCTGGATCCTCAGGAGGAGACCCCGCGGGGTATATACCACTAAGTCCTCACTGCAGGATGAGAAGGTAGAACTACATTGAGGTGCCATATACTGTTCACCCTCATACTCCTCCTCTAAATCCTCTAACACCATGAGGTCAGGATTATATTCTACCTTGTCATCGATGTCCCTATCGACAATGGGAGCCACAGAGTGTAATGATGACAAGGAGGATTCTGTGATGTGTTGGTAGCAGGCATCAATGTTATCTGCATGTTTTGCAGCTCCATCAATGGGATAACTGCCTGCATAGGTAAGCCATCTTTGAAAACGATGCCAGCACAACTTGAGAGTTGACAATGTCCTGGACAGGAGCCAAGACTACTTGTGTTGATGATGGGCCTTGGCCTGATGACAGTGGCATCCTACTATCCATAGTAGGTACATCAGTGCCTAAGCCAGACCCCGACCTTGGTGTCTCACTGACAGTCAGGGGAGCTGAAGTCAGTGCCACCAGAGTGGTTGATGATGCTGTAGAATTACCTTGTCTCACCAGCGACCAGGACCTTGTTGTTGTTGTTTATTCATTTAATGGGTAAGCACAGTAGAAAACTGAATTCCTTTTACAGGTGTGACCCACCGGTGAAGAGTTTTCTTTATCTCTGTGCTGATGCTTATGGCCAGTCAATGAGGAGGGCCCTGATGCTGACCATTTCTTGTCCTGGTTCATCAACTTTGGTGGCTGCTTCTTGGCTGATGGTGAGGCTGCAACAGATTTTGGGCCTTGGGCTTTCTCCACAGCTTGTAACATTTTAATGAGAATGAAATTTTCTACAACCTTCTCACGGCATCACCTTGTAGCCTGGTTGAAGCTCTGGCAAATCTCACGTTACGAGACAAGCCCAAGCAACACACACACACCTCGTGTGGGTCTTCTTTATAAATATCATCTCTGCAGTCACAATACTGAAATAAAGTTTCTTTGAACTTTGGAGCACACAGAGATGACAAAATAAACCGTAATATAAAGTAAACAGAGTAAGTGACAATGCTTAGTTGATGATGTTTCCTTCAGCAGGTGTGATGAGAATGACTGGTGTGAAAAGAACTGAGGAATGATGGGGCCATACACATTTATATAGACGCTGATGCATGACATTGTCATGGGCAACTCCAGCTAGCAAAAATTTCTGTGTGGTCCTAGTACCTGACTGCCATAGTTCCAAAGGTGTGGAATAATGGCAGAGATATCTTTGAAGAAGGTGAGGTGGTTTTGGCTCATGCAAAACCAGAACCACAACCTGCTAAAGGCTTGGATCCAATACTCAAGGTACCACAGCCTCCTATCAGCACTACTGGAACGTTGTCTATAAGGACCGAGCCCATTGACATTGAACTCTTCTACCTCCTCTGACAGGAGGATGCATCACATTCCATAGTACCCTCTGTGAGTCAGGACACTGTTGTGTATAGGCGCCATTCTCCCCTGCATAAGCCTACTTTTCAGGCCTTAATACAGTAAATCTAGGAGACTTTGAACTTCTCTTTGAAGGAAGAAGATTCTGTTAAAAAAAAAAAAAAACACTGTGATTTTCTAAAAACTGTGTTGCCCCTCACATTCACACTGCCTTGAAGAATGCTACCTTGACCTAATGGCACAGGCCTAGTTTTTTTTTCCAGCTGTCCATTGGAAGGGTGATAAACTGTATCTAGCACATAGAGACAGGAAGCATTACCTGACCCAGCCTGGCACTGACTCTATAGTCCTCATGACTGCCTATGATGGGTTTAGGTCCCCCTCAAAGGATGAGCACAAGACTCCTGATAAAGAATCCAGAAAATTGGACATTATGGGTGAACATACAGTACATTTGCCATGGCCTTCATTGGCCTGTGTGTTAACAACCAGGTGTAGCTGATAAAATATCAGAAACACATCTGGAAAGATATAGGTTGTTTTGTCAACAGTATGCTAGATGGGCACGAGAAAGTAGAAACCCTGAAATGCATTTCCCAGGGCTCTGAGGCTGGTAGGCATTTCTTGAGGTCTGTGTATGAGGCCTCTGATGCTACATCTTAGGCAGCTACTCCAGGAATTTGTCTGTGTAAGTACTGTTGACTCTGTGTCACTGGTATTGCTCAGGATGTGCAGCAGTCAGTGCTGAATGGACCATTTCAGGGGTCATAAGGTCTTTGGTTGCTAGGTGGAAGCCATCGTTAATGAGCTGGAAACCTTGATGAAGTCGATGAGGACTGTTTGGTTTCTAACTCAAAATGACCCTCCATGAGGGTGTGGTAGAGGCTTCTTTTGTAAGGGCTCTTGGCCTACCATACCCATGGCCAGGCATAGGACTATGCACTCCGGCAACAGCTCATGGAGCCCCCCTATAAAGCACCTAAGTATGAGGGAATGGGGTCTATCAGCCATTCCCTCTACCCTTTTTCTGACTTCATTGGGGGCTTTGGTTGGGGCAGGTATTCTCTGTTTGTCCCAGTGGCAGAAAATGACCAAATACAGATGGGTCCTGAATGGATATGCCCTGAAGTTAGTGTCATAACCCCCAGCGACCTTCAGGCCTTGCCACTATTCCATTAGCACCTAGAGCTCCTACGGCTTGAGGCACAGACCATTCTGCAAAAATGCTATCAAGCCAGTTTGTCTGACAGATACACACCACAGGTTCTCCTGCAGGTACTTTTTGGAGCTTAATAATACAGGAGGCTTCCACCCCATTCTAGACCTCAGAAACTGGAATGAGCATGTAGCCTACAAATAGTTCTGCATGCTGTCACTAGGATCCCTCTTCCCTCTCCTGTCACAGGAGACTGGATGTGCACCCTAGACATGAAAAATGTTTATCTGCACAGCAAGCTCAGGCAGTGCTACAGGTAGTACCTTCACTTCCACACTACCAGTTGTGGGCATTGCCTTTGGATTATATTTAGTACTGCCTGCTTACCTACCTAATGCTTTACCATGGTAGCTGTGGCACTGCAGTGGTAGAAACAGTGGTTTTCCCATATCTGGACACCTGATTGCTGAAGAAGTCATTGCCAGCTCAAGTGAGTACACCCTGTACTTTACCAGACAACTGCTGGACAGTTACGGGGCACTTGTGAAAGTAGACAAGTCAGTTTTTGTTTCTTGCCAAAGGCAAGTACAGTACAAAGGAGCAGTCCTAGATACTGGCCAGGTGAAGGCCTTTCTACCTAAGGACAGTGTGTCTGTTTAATGGCTCACGCCGCCTTGGTGAGTTGGAGCAAACAGGTTTCATCCTGGGCCATGTTCCTTGTCTTTGGTCTAACAGTTCATCTGGAAATGAGGATTCCTCTGTGGTTGTTGTAAACTCAGTGGTTACAAGCCTCTCAGTCACTGCGGGGTGCCCTACTGTGGTGGTATGACAGGGACTACTTGCTTAGTGGTGTTCCCTTTTTGCAGTCTCAGATACAGGTGGTCCTCACCGCAGACACCTCCAACCTTGAGTGGGTGCCCACTTGGGCCCTCACCAAACCTAGGGGTCCTGGTCTTGGCTGGAACAAAGCCTTCATATAAGTGCACTGGAAATGATAATGTTTCTGTATGGACTCCAGACCTTGGCTAATTAGGTGCAGGGTGATTCTGTGTTGGTCCACTTGCACAGTCAGTGTGTGGTCTATTATCTGAACAAACAGGGGGCATGCACTCCTACTTGCTATGCTGGAAGGTAATGAGGGTGTGGGACTGGGCAGTAGCCCATGAGGCTCAGCTCATCTGTGTTCATGTCTCCACTGCCCTCAAAGTCCTGGCAGGTGGTCTCAGGCAGCCTATAATACAGCCCCACAAGTGGCCAAGAGCTGTTTAACTTGGGGCAGGCCACACTGAACCCTCTTGTATTTCCACACAATGCAAAACTACAGTTGTTCTGCTTGTTCTCAGGGCATGACATTTTTTGACAGAACATGTTGCCCTTCTGTTGGCAAGTGAGATTCATCTACACCTTTTTGCGTCTCCCTCTAATTCATAGGGTCCTGACCAAGCTTAGGCAGAAAGCAACCAACATAATCCTGATGGCCCCTCTGTGGCTCAGGCAGATCTGGTCACCTCTGCTGTGGGAGTTGATGATAGGTGCTTCACTTTCACTAACCTTCTGGCTGGGGCTTCTATCCCAGAACAACAACACATTGCTGCATCTGGATGTTTAATCCCTATGGTTTCATGTTTGACTCCTAAGGGTGTAGATGTCCCCTTATTTGAGGTTTCAGCCGAAGTCTTGGCTGTTCTGCTGGCAACCAGAAAACCTTCTTCCAGGCACTGCTGTTCCATCAAGTAGAATTGTTTCAGTGTGTGATGCCATGAAAATTCCCTGGACCCTTTCATTTGTCCTGTGCAGGGTATACTGGACTACCTCCGGACCCTTTCTTGGTCCAGGCTTCAGTATTCTTTAGTGATGGTTTACTTATCAGCTATTTTGGCCATTCTTTCTCTTATTGGAGTCAAGATTATGGGCCCAGCTAGATATGGTCCATGAATTTCTAAATGTGGTGTTGTATGTGGCCCCTCTGGTCTGCATGCTTGTTCTGATTTGGGACCCAAGTCTAGTGCTTGAACCCCTGATCAAAGCCCCTTTTAAACCCATGGCTCTCTGTGACTTGACGTTTTTGCCCAGGAAGACCTAGTTACTTGTGACTAAGCATATCACCTCAACCAGGCATGTGTCTGGACTGCAGGCCTTGGTATGTGAATTACCCGTTCTGATGTTTCACAGGGATAGAGTGGGTGAGTTTGCAGACTCACCCTATGTACCTGCCAAAAGTAGTGGCAATAGAATTTGGAGGAGGTGCCGTTGCTCTCACTGGTGAACTTTTCAAATGGAGCTCCTCCTGTATCCTGTTCTGCTACAGGCAGGCAACACAGACTCTCTGGCACAGTTATGAGGCTTGCTACCAGGACTAGGCTGCCTCTATGTTTTTTTCAAGCCTGTAGAGTTTACAACAAGGCTGTTACCTGGTACAAGATCCATATGTTTACTGAGCATTACAATTTGGATCTAATCTCCTATAGGAGAGCTGGGGTTTGCCTTGCAGACCTCTGTTTTCACCCGCCACGCAGCTGGGGCAATGCCTCCACTGAGTCTGTGTAGCAGGTAGGATTTGATGGGTTTTATTTTTACTTTGTTTATCCCTGGTTGGCCGGCTCCCATCCACCAGTCCCTCCAGCCCCATCACCTGGGCGTCCGCTGGGACTCGCCTTTCTTTTCCTCTTTTCTTCCTCCTGAGGTGTGGAGCCTGAGGGGGATCGGTGTCATCCTGCTGGTCGGCCGCCATTTTTATCTCCCTCCCTCCCCGAGTGCAGCATGGAAGCGTGCAATGATGCCAATGGGTGAGACACTCGTGCTTCCACACACTGCTCAACAGGCATCTGCTCTGCATCCACCCCCTCCATCTGTGGGTCCACTGTGCTAATCCCCAGCTACCGGTAGGGGCCAGGCAAGCAGCAGACTCCATCCCCACCACTCCCCGGGAGACCACTGGATGCTCGATCCTCCCCCTCCCCGGCCGACCCTGGTGACCCGCTCACACCGCGAACATGGGTCGCTGGCATGGCAGGAGGTAAGGCACCAATGCCTCACCCTCCACGCCACTGGGCCATCTCAGCATTTGATGTTTTAAAAGGACAAAGATCAGTCACACTCCAGAGGCAGTGTAGTGGATCAACAGAATGTCACTTGCAACCATGAATAATTCTTTCAGCATTTATTGATGCACAGCAGTATAGATCCACATCACACTGGTAGAAAACAGCTGGGAACTGTTACCCATTTGATGTTTTACTTGTTCCCCCTGCCTCTCTGCACATGATTGGTGTGGGCAGACAAAATCCTGTCACTGGCAGATACTTTCAGAACTCTGTTCGCCAATGGCAGGAAACTGGACGGGGCCTGCCCAAATTATATTGGTATCTCTGTGCATGTAAGCATGCTGACATGGGCTGCCCCATTGTAAAAGATTCCCGCTAGGTCCTGACACTGACGGCTTACAGTCCAGTGTATTATGACTCTATGGCGATCTCCTCAAGTGTTACTGTTACTGTTCAGTAACCTTTCCCCATTCCCTAATTTCAGCACTCATAACACTACTTATCCCCTGCTGGAGCAGCAATGGATGTGGGTTCTCAATGGCCCCTGTTTGTCAGTGTCTTGTTCCGGAGCAGCACAAAATCCCCTTCCCTAGAGCACTTCTGACATCCTTAGATCTTCATCTTTTACTTTCCCTCACATGGGACAGGAGATCTGGTCACCTTATTCTTGAACTGCATCCTACTACCCGTGTCGGTACAGAGCTGTCCCCCAGAAGCTACTGCATAATGTATAGGGGACCAAGGCAATTCTGAACACAGCAGTGGTGGGATGCTCTATCTATAAACCCCCTTCCCCCAATGCTTTATGCATTCTAATTTATTTTCTGAGCTGCACTTTCCAGGAATCAAACCTAGGGAGTAAAGAGAAGCCACAACCATCTGCATACAAAGCCAGCTCTTTTAGAACTAAGCTATTGCAGACTCCTCCCCAGGCTACAGCTACAACTACAACTAAGACTTGAATTTTTCCAAGTCCCTAAACCTTGCCAACTGAATTTTTCACTGCTTTACAGTCAACACACTGAACCTACACCCAGTGTTGGAATCACAGGGGGACTTGCCAAGGCTCAGACCCCCCCCCCCAGCAATAAAGTGAGCCCTGGTTATTCACACTTCACTGCCATTGATTTATAATGGGAAGGGGGGGGGGCTTAATTTACAAATAGTGCCTTTACAGCCCCCCCACCTCCCAATGCTCAAAAAGTGTAATTCCAATACTGTCTACACCTCAGCCACCCCCCCCCAACACTTTGTTGTAACAGACACCAAACCCCCTGACAGAGGTGCAGATGACAAACATGCTGTTCCCCCTTCCCTGGTTAGAGGGTCAGCACAAGCTATCAGTATCACACGCAAGTGCACATCATAGGAAGACACCACATTATGCTGCCATTTCAGGTTTCATTTAACACCTTGAGTGCAATCCCCATCCCCGAACTTGATAAAGGAGAGTTTCCGTGTTGTCAACAGTAGGAGGAAATGGATACACAGTCTAAGCAGAACAGAGTACTTGCTTCTGCATCCCAATTCTCAGGGGTTTTGCTAGACCCAGGCCTCATCTGGGGCCCAGTAGTTTAATCTGAGCACTAAAACTTTGCTGCATGCCTCTGCTGAAAGTATTCAAGTCAACTGTGCCACCCCAGTCATTGAGGATTCAGGCCCCAGATCTTGTGTCAGTCTAACAATGCCTCTGCAGACTCCTCTGGCTTGAATGCGAGTTGGCGGTGCTCACAGTGTCTGGATTGTGGGTTACTGTAATTGTAGCGTACCGTATGCTTATGACAGAATCATGTTGTGTTTGGAATAGGTGTGGCGTGGTTGAAGAATTTCAGTTTTGGTTTAAAAGTACCTCTGTTGTGTTCAGGGAATCTTGCAGATTACAGAAAAGCCATCAGGGCTGCAATGAACCTCTCTGATCAGAGTTTTTCTAGATATGATCCTGGGACAAGGCCTTCTTGGCCATTTCTGATGACTGTCCACCAACCATCTTCTCCCTCTTCAATAACCTGGACCACATCTCCCATCGCAATATCCAGCTCATCGGGATTCTGAAACATTAAAAATACAGTCAGTGTTTACAATTATCTTGTAGCGATGTCCACTTAAATCTAGTTTGTTTTCCATAAAATAAGACTGCTCTCTATACCTCCATCTATCCATCCTTCTCACTATCCATGTTTTAACTGTCTTTATTCTCTTCTGGTCAGTAGGGATGTATTCCATATCAGACCCTGGACCCCTCCACCCTTCCACCCAGAATCCCCACAGGGCCTACCTATGTGGACTGGATTGGCCATGACTTGCCCCCTGGCAAGGCTCCCCTCCATGGCAGTAAGGAGGGAGAGACCAAAATCACCAGGGTGGTCCACCCAGTCATTCCTGGGTTTCTTCTAGCTGAGGGAGGCAGACGGGTCTAGTGTCATGCTCTGTAGCCACAGGGGGTTTCCTCCTTAGAGCAGGTCCCCGATGATGTGGATGAGCAATGACAGCCTGGTAGTGTCGGGCATGCTCCCTTGTCCAGCATGCTGATTTCCATTGCTCCACCATTCCTGCATCTTCTTCAGTCCCTAGCACACCGACCCCCAGCCATTCTTCTTTTTCCTTTTCTTTTTTGTTTGTTATTCTTTGGTAACCAGGCAAGGCCTGCTAGGCATAAGTGCCTGTTTTCAGGGGCAATCTGGGAGCACTGGGGAGGTTAAGTGACTTTCTTAGAGTCACACAGCATGCAAGTAGAGGTTGTGTGCATCAAACCTAGGTCTGCTGGATGCACCAAGCTAATTCACAGCTTATTACTCTAACCTCTAGGCTATACTGCCAGCCATTGCTAGGGGTTGAACTGTTGCCAGGCGTTGAGACCCTCCCCTCCCTGGAGGAGGAGAGCTACCTCTGGAGGCTTGATCATCCTCTCCCTAGCTGACCCTCCAAAGCTCCAGGCTTGTTCCAAAACTGGGTCATTGGAGCCACAAGTGGTAGCACTTCTGCTGTGCTGAGGGCCGGCCTCCTCTATTTGTCTGTCTGTCTGTCTGTCTGTCTGTCTGTCTGTCTATCTATCTATCTATCTATCTATCTATCTATCTATCTATCTATCATTATTTATTTAAGGCCTTTGAGCAGCATGTGCCCATTTTCATAGGTGATCCAGGTTGATACTAGTAGAAACTCCAACAATTAACAGCACAATAGTGGTTAACACCAGTCGCTGGATGAAACGGATAACATAGCATAGGTTACACCAGCTGGTTGATGCAGCTAGGAAGCAATAGTGTAATAGTGAAAATATAGATTTCTTTGCAGGTTAAGCATCCAGAAGCTTTGTAATGCTGTGATATGGTGGTCCATGGTTCTGCATTGCTCCCACGGCTCAGGACAGGAAACCCTAACTGCATGATTCAGCCTTGTGAGAAGCACAGAGACCACAAGTGGCGTCTTGTAGCATTTCAAATTTCCAGGATGCCTCGCTTGTAATTCAACCTCCAGTGGCTGATCCCATTAGTATGGTCAGCCATGAGGGGTTCTGGGATGCTGCCCGAAAGGAATTTCTTTACATTACTGGGAGGGGGTGCAGGATCACCAGATGTAACGGAACATTATTAGTAAAAGACACTGTCAAGCTGGCAAGGCTCTACTGGCATGTACAGTGCACGTCAGGATCCCCCCCCCCAACATTAGGTGTGCAGCTGCACTGAGAGCCATTCCCCTTTATGTTCCCTCCGTCTATCTTACTGTGTCCACGTGCCTCATGAGACAGGCACTATAGGGTGTTTATTCTGTTAGCTACCCATTCTCATACAGTTGTTACCTGTGCAGTGTAATCATATATCACTTTATAGCCGTTCAGCGTGCTGTCCACCTTGGTTGCACCTAGCGGAATGGATGCATATACTCCGTCAGCTTTCTCATCTATGAGGTAAAAACAAAAGCAAAAAAAAACAGTAAGTGTTGCAACCAGGTGACTAATATAGAAAAGTGACAGCATATGCAGCAAAGGTGTGCGTTGCTGCCATCTGCTGCTGGACAGAATAAACACATGCAGGCTGCTGCAGAGTTACATTTCTGTGTGGATCTTCCTATCAGTTGCAGATATGTGAGACAAGACAGGCAGGGTTCTTATAATGGTGACCTATCTACCCATAAAGCTTTTTATCCATTCACCCCTCCCACTATTGATGCAAACCTTTGGATCTTTCCAGATCATCTCTGTGCCTCAACATCGGTCGATGATTGAGTAGCGTGAGGAGCAAGAGTACTTGGACACCGTCATTATACCATCACCTATGTGGATTTATTTTTTTTTTATTTCAATATAGGTGTATCCTCCAGGCCTGCTGGTAATCCCTGAGCCCTGACACTCTTACCTGCTCCAGCTTTCCCCGACAGGTTGTCGTCTGTGGTAGGGCCATGAGGGGAGACCTTCACCTCCCCTGATGGAACTGCAAACTGGTGTGAGTGGCAGGAAGCATGGGGTCCAACTGTCCAGTTTACTGGGAGTGGCATGTAATGCAGGGCCTGACTGTACTGTCCGATGGGAGTGGCATGTAGTGCAAGGCCTAACTGTGCAGTCTGCTGGGAGTGCCATGTACTGCACCGTCATACTGTGCTGTCTCAGGGGAGTGGCATGTAGTGCAGGGCTTGACTGTGCCAGCTGGAAAGAGGGGCAAGTAGTGTCAGGCCCAAATGTCCAGTTTGCTGGGAGTGCCATGTACTGCAGGGCTCAACTGTGCCAGCTGATGGGACTGGCAGGAAGTGCAGGGCCCAACTGTGCTGGCAGGTAGATGCAGGGTCCGACTGTGTCAACAGGTGGGAGTGGCAGGTAGTGCAGGGCCCAACTGTGCTGGCAGGTGGGGGTGGGCAGGTGGTGCAGGGCCCAACTGTGTCAGCAGGTGGGAGTGGCAGTTAGTGCAGGGCCCAACTGTGCTGGCTGATGTAGTGGCAGGTAGTGCAGGGCTCAACTGTGCTATGCCAGCTGGTGAGACAGGTAGTGCAGGGTCTGACTGTGTCAGCTGGAGGGAATGGCAGACAGTGCAGGGCCCAACTGTGCTGGTTGATGGGGGTGGCAGGTAATGCAGGGTCCATCTCTGCAGTCCGAGGGGTGTGGTAGGTACTGTGGGGCCCAACCGTGTTACCTGGTGGGAGTTGCATGCAGTGCAGGACCCAACTGTGCAGTCCACTGGGAGTGGCAGGTAATGTGGAGCCTGACTCTGCCGACTGGTATGAGTGGCAGGTAGTACGGGGCTCAGCTGTGCCAGTTGGTATGAGTGGCAGGCAGTGTGGGGCCCAACTGTGCCAGCTTGTAGAAGAGACAGATTGTGCAAGACCCAACTATTCTGGCTGCTGGGAGTGTCAGGTAGTGTTGGGCCCAACTATGCTGGCTGGTGGGAGTGGCAGTATTGTAGGGCCCGACTGTGCTAACACTGTCAAACTGGCAAACATCATTTTTTTGCTCAAAGTTGACCCTCTACACTGGTTCCTTCCTGCCACCCATGTTGCCAGATAGAGCTTTATTAGTGGTCTTGTGCACACTAACCACACATCTGGGTGAAGACCAAGCACCCTTGCCTACACTGGAGATTTCTGCCACAGTGATCCATGTTTCTGTCCCTCCCAAAACTGGGGCACTGACAAAAATAGTGGTCTTCGTAGCTGGCAAGATGACTCACTTACAGGTCCATTCCCAAATCTGGGTCATTGCCACAGCAGTGCATCAACCATTGGGCAGTGCAGAAATGTTTTCTCTTGTATTCCCAGTTTTCTGCCTGCTCTCTCGCCTCCCTCTGACACCTTGCACACACTCAAGGTCCAGAGTGTCTATGTAGGGGAGACAGAGTTCTTAAGCCCAAATCAGGGGTCACTGTAGGAGCAGAATGCCATCACAAGCACCCTTATCCTGGGAACACTTGACAAGCAGAGACCTGGGTTCATTCCCAAGCCTGACTCACATTCATATTAATGCAATGTGCTTTCACTGGGCTGTTGCAGTAGCCTTCATAAAGGTACTTTTTAAAAACAGTGCCTATCTGGAAACAAACTCTTGGGGTGAGCCAGGAGTTACAAAGAGTAGGACAATGTAGTCAGGTTCACAAACTCCAAAAGAGAGAACTCCCTCCCCCTCAAAAAACTGTGTTTTGAGGAGCCCTGAAAGATGCGATTTGTAGTGAAGAAACCTTAAAGTACCCTCTTGATGTAAAATATAGGTTTTAAGTCAACATCATTTTTCTGTTAGATTTGCAAAAATAGATCATTGTTTGTAGTAGAATTTGCCATGTTAACCACAGTGGAGTAACCAGCCTTAAAAAAAAAAAGTGTATGCACAAAAATCTAAACTATAGGCTGGGGGTGTGGGGGGCTGCCTAGGCCCCCAGAAAATTTTTGTTTTTTTGGTGCATTTTGGAGGTGTTTTGAGGTACATTCTGTTTCATTTTGGGGGGTCATGTGAAACAGAATTTTCTACCCTGTTACCCCCTTCCCATACCCAGTACGTTGCACTCTAGTCCCTTCCCACGAGTCCCCAGTCCAGTATGTTGCCCAGACCACCCACCCCATAGCTCAGCCACCTGCACCTGTCCATAGCCCCTAGCCCTCAATAAGCCCAGCAAGTTTCACCCTAGCTTCTCACCCTAAAATCCTTAACCCTTCCCCAGCACAGCAAGTTGCATCCCACCCTCATATCTAGAGTCTCCA
Source organism: Neoceratodus forsteri (assembly GCA_016271365.2). Lineage (NCBI taxonomy): Eukaryota > Metazoa > Chordata > Ceratodontiformes > Ceratodontidae > Neoceratodus > Neoceratodus forsteri. The sequence continues at coordinate 1,674,372,265 of CM028129.1, forward strand.
TCCCTCTCTGCAGCCCAACATGTTGCCTTTTCTCCCAGTCCCGCAAGCTGGCCCCAGCACAACTCACCAGATTCCCTGGCCCTCCCCCAGCCTACCACATTGACTTTTCCCCTGCCCACCCAGCAAGTTGTATCCAACTTCCAAGCCCAACCCAGCCCAGCAGGTTGCATCATAGCCCCCTCAACCTGACTGCACACAAAGTGCAATGAACTAAACAGGTGCTGAACTCATGAACTGAATACCTTCCCTCAGAAAATTAAACACACATTGTATGCAACTTAAGTCACTCTAGTCCACTGCCTCGTTCGGTCTCTTTACAAGTACTCCTCATCACCCTTCCAACCCCCCTCCTGGTACCCCCCCCATAGGTACTTTAGTTGCACTGTGGTGGGGGCATCACCAGGGAATGTAGGACTGTCCAAGGTTGGAAACTGAGACACTTATTGAACCACCAATGATGCAGACTGAATGTCCATGGTTGTATGACTTTAATACCATGACTGCAATCTGTCATTCCCAGCCCATTCCAATAAAGGAGAGTTGTGCATTGTAACTTGCACTACTATAATTATGCACCTTTATTATCAAAATGTATGACATCATGAGTGTGCAGGCCAGAAGTTGACAGAGCTAAACAAGTTGGTCAGTGTCACAAAACATAGCTGACACCAAGATAATTGAGCCAGTAGCACTCATCACCTGAGGTGTCTTAGTCAAGTATTTTTTTTCTGGATTGATGAGTCCCATATTATGCTTGTGACAAAATAGAACCTCAAATCTAGTAGCTGTACAGCTGGGATCAGTTGTAAGCTACACTAGCAGGGATTTTATAGGGCCTTGAGGTCCGTACATAGTCTAAAAGTTCAAGGTGCTCTGAATGCCAGCTGACTATCTGCAAATTTTATACACATTTTGTCAGGTAATTAACATTGTACATCCCAGCACGCATTGGTTCATGATCAAGCAAGCAAAAGTATTTGTTTTTTAGTCATTTCTCAGAGGCACTCCCAAAAGCAATTATATTTACAAGCAAAGAAAAGCCCAAGAAGATTACTGCATCATAGCCACACTGAACCCCTGACTGGATAACACCATCCCTTTAAGCTGCAAGTGTACTACAGCCATTAAACTGACCCACAAAAAGCCTGCTTGAGACTGCAGTCCCTCAGCTGATTTTGCCCCAGTTTGTGTACACTGTACATGTAGCTATCAGAGGGAGCTGACTCCGCTCCCTCTAATAGCTACATTTACTGTGTGCACAAACGGGGGTAAATCTAGTCATACTGCATTCCACGCTGCACGTTCTCCAAGCAAGCAACACACACACACACACACACATTTGTTTCTTACTTCTGTTCTGGGCAGCACTCTCCCAAATTATCTGCACTGATTACTCTAGCCATTGGACACCACACACAGACACTCATCTTTAAATAAATAAAGACTGTCTGCTGGCAAGCTAGTGCACTGCAGTGCAGCACAACCCCAAGTCAAAGATCCACACACAGCCCTGAACCGCCTGAACAGTCCTACAACCCAGAAACAACAACTATGGATGGCCCGGCCCACACAACACTAGTGTCCACTGGAGGGGCCGGGGAAAGGGGGGTGGCAGCACCATACCTCTCAACTGTCCTTGATTTTCAGGGAAGTCTCTGATTTTGCCTCAGAATGTTACTGTCCCTCCTAAAATTTGTGATTCCATGACTTAAAAGTAGAGATTGTAAGTACAAAAGAATGTCAAACAATAAAGTTATAGATTTGTTCTTCTTTAAAAAATGCATTTTATACTAATCCCTTTATTTTGCTAGCTTCCTAGCTTCCTGAGTGGATATTACCCAGTTTGAAGAAGTGTCCCTAATTTTGGTCCTTTGTCTCTGATTTTTTTAAGCCTTGTCCCCGATGAGACAGGAGTTTGAGAGGTATGGGCAGCACAACCCCCAACCCCACACAGTTATAATCCTCCAGAGAGGGACAGGAATGAGGACTCTTAGCTGGAGCAGCAGAGACTCACTCAGACACAACTTGTTGGCTCTCCTCATCTCATGCAGTCAGTGGCCCCAAAGCTCCTCTCCCTGACTCCGGCTATCCGGCCCCCCGCCCCGCCCAAACACATAGAACTCATTGCCCCCAGCCATCTCGTCTACCTGCTGCTGTCAAACAACTTCTCCCTCCTCTCTCCTCCCTCCCATAATTCCAACGGAAAGGCCCGGGTGAGGAGGCTGCCTTACCACCACACAGGAGCAGCAGCAGGAGGGGACAAGGCTGCATGGTGTTTTGTCGGAGTTGGTGGCATTGCTGCATGGCTCTCCCAAGCGGCGCTAAATGAACTCTCCCAGACATTCTCACAGAACAGCCCTGCAGCGGCACACTCATCAGTGGTATCTCTTTCTCCTGTCCCTCCCAACTCAGAGCCGACCACAAGTGCAAGTACTCCTCTGAGCTGACAGACAGTCAATCAGTCAGACAAGACACATACATACCAGTCTGGTAGTGGCGGCAGGCTCACACATGTTTTAGCACTGAGAGGCTGTTTTTGACCGACCACTGCTGCGGTTTCTTATTTTGAGCATTCCTTGGCATGAAAACTAAATGGTTCTGAACAGACCCAAACAAATTAATACCACGCAGCCCAGCCTGTCGAACAGCAAGTTTTAAAACAAAAATGAAGCAGTGCTGTCACATTACCCAGCCACTGCTGCTGCCCACCTGTCTCAATAGTTCTTGTATGGGCCCCAAATTTATGTACACAGACAGACAAATCTATTAGCTACCTGTCAAACTACCAATGCCAATAAAACATAAGAGCACACTGACACTGTTAATTGTTCCTGATGAACACCCTACTCAGTTTCAGACTTAAGTTGGTCAGTGAGGGGGCCTAACCTTACCCACCCATAGTCAGCACTAGGCAGTTTCTTTTCATCTGCTTTAGCTTCTGCAAGCAAAAGTCCTGCTTGCTTTGCTTCACCACACCAAGTTGAGTCCTGACACTGTTCCATGAACGATCTGATGGCTTCCGGGGCCGGCGCGGCTGCCGAGCCAACTTCTTGGTGTCCGAGTTGAGGCCGTGCAGGCGCACACTAACTACTACACTGACTTGGTCACACTTTCTCTCTCTTGTAGTGGCTCTGAGAAAAATGGCATTCACGTTCAGAGTTAGCAGCAGGCGCTGTAGGAAAAAACTACAGTGGTTGGCGGAACAAAGATACATGTGGACAAAAACTGTCCAGTTGCTCCACTGGATGTGGAAATTGCAGCTGCTGCATTGTAACCGCCAGTGCCAGCATGTCTGAGGGATCAGGCATGGAGTGTCTTCCCCCCCTGCCCCCCGGCCAGCCGAGGACTGAAGGAGCAGGGTTCGGGACCAGCATGGGGAAAAAAAAAACATGAATGTTTTTCTGGATTTTTTCTGTATGCACAGGCGTACAATAAGTATGCAGGATTATGCCACTGGTTAGCCAGCAAAAAACACAACTATTAGTTAGGTAGAGTTGTTACTTTAACTGGACTGAAAGACAGTACAAGTATAAGGATTGTTTGGAATCTGATTAATGGATTCATTCATTGGATTCAGATCTGGTTTTAGGATTTAGGATTTTTGGAACTGAAGACTGAAAATCTTAAAGCATCAGTGTTTGTTAATCGGCAAAAAGTTTCATTGTATAGTTTTTTTTTAGCAAAATGTATTTCCCATACAGATTTTTACCCCTGGGGTTGGACCTGCTCAGGCTCAGCCCACTCCCGACAGATGCATACCTCCTGCAAGACCTACCTTACAATCCCCCAGGGATTGTCCCACCTATGGTGAGCCAAGGGGGAGGGGAAACCTTCCCCAGAGACCTCTTCCAGAGGAGATGATCCTGGGTGGCAGCGCAGGTCAGACAGTGGGCTGTGTATCATGCTCCAGGGCCCATTTTCGAGTTCCCATTGGTCGGTAGCATACAATACTGCCAGCACGCATGTACGTAGGGGTGCACGTGCACCAGGGGCCTGCCACCAACCAACCCCATATTGGAGTCGTGGCCACTGTCCCACCACCCTGGTTGTCAGTGTGCAAGGAGGAGGTGGCATCCAGCACTTCAACCCTCCAAGCTGTTGAGCTGATGCAAATATGGTTTCGACAGGTATTTCATTATCAGTGTATTTTTAGTTTTCATAGATATTTTTAAAGCAGCTTATTTAGCTAATTTTGTAATTGATGACCTGTCATTAAAAATGGCTGCCACTAACAATTTTTAAAAATCTCTTCCATTAAGGTTACCTGTTGAATGTCGTACTAGATTTGTAATGTAGATGTATGAGGATGGTATTACCATGTGTTTCTGATGGTATTTAGCAGAGCACTATACCAAGATACTTAATTTTCACAGGCAGTCACAGCATGGGAGTGGAAACTTTTGTAATCTTTAAAATTCTGTATTTTGGTCCAAGAATGAAAGAAACTAAAAAGAAAGATGGGTTTATTGCTTTTCTTTGCTAGAAAAACATTATTGCTACAAAACAAAAAACAAAAAAATATATGGTGATTAACAAATAGTGCTGCTTTAAATTCTAAATCCTGAAAATGAAATGCTCAGATTGGTATGGATTCTGAAATCCGATTCCAGATCTGAAATCTGATTTGACTACAGCAGAAGAGCTTCTTGTCTGCTAGGATTTTCAGACTTTCTTTTTATGTTGGCTCGCTTGCAGCCAAACATATTACATTAATGTACAGATTTGGAGGCATGGTCACTGTTGAGGCAAATTCAGGGCACGCATCAGTAGGTGCGTCCCTCATTCCCAATAAGCCTGCATGCCGATGCCATACCAGGAATACATAATGTGCGAGCACATCTAAGGAAAGTTCGCTGCAATGTGAGCAAAGTTTGTCATATGCAGCAGCACCTCCTGGCGTGCTTTCCTGGTGAAAATTACATGAAACATGGTGGCACACTGCCTGCCACAATGTCGACTTGAGGGTGCCCAATGCCCCTGTCGGCATGCCCTGACCCAATGTGTGCCGGTGGGGAGTCACTCCCCATCAGCATCGTGCACCCCCCTCATTTGTTATGTGCGAGTGGGTAGCCTAATTCCCTACGTCTTGCCCCCCCTTCGGTATGAGCCAATGGGGTGCCGGTTCCCCATTATCTACAGCATCCCCCAAAAAACACTTAGGTGGCATGCTGGAGCCCACTCCAGCATGCCAAATCCCTGAAAAGAAAAACCGTTCCACAATGTTTTTAACCCTGTGAAAGAAAAAAATGGTCCCTCATGGTCTCTCTGTCCCCTCCCACAACCCGCGCCCAACCTCTGAGCACCCTCCCCCACCCCCTCACCCCATACTTACCTCTGGTGTCTGGTAGCGATGATCTTCGGTGGACCGGGGAACCGTCTACACTCTTCAAAGCCGACCGTGAACTGAAGAAGTGCTGGTAAGCTGTATAATGGCACAAATAGGGTTTTGCAACTTTGGTGCATATCTTGGGCATTTTGTAGATTTCTTGCACCAAATTTTCAACATGGGGTTATTGGGACCCCTCCTCATGAATTCAGTCACTGTCATGGTGTTATTCGGTCCGAGCTGATTTAGCGGTCACTGTGTGGAATCACCTTTCGGGACTGAGTAATGAAATGACAGTGCCACTGTTCATGAGGGGACTCTCAAAAACCCTATGTGTTACAAATTGATGAAAAAAATAAAAATGGCTGTTTCTGGCGTGTGTTCGCTGGTTTCTACGCGCTAAGTAACTTGAATTGTAATATTTTCACTCCAGATTTTCAACATTGACATTTTTCCACACCTCCTTATGAACAGTACAGCTGTCATTTTACATATGCTGGCCGAAATGTGTTTCTGCATGTCCGGCGCAGAATGGCGCGGTCGCTTTGCGAAATCAGTTTACGGGACAGTTTGAGAAAATGCTGGTGACACTGTTCATGAGCAGAGGTCCTAAAATGCCTATGTTGAAAATTTGGTGTCAAAAGTCCATAAAATGACTGTGTTACAAGCGTGCAGTGCGCAGTTTCCACGCAGCCTTGTAACTTCGCAACTTTACAATATTTTCATGCCAGATTTTCAACACTGGCATTTTTTCACACCTCCTTTTCAACAGTACAGCTGTCATTTTTCACAGCCTGCCCAAAATGTGTTTCCGCACCTGTGGCGCACAATGGCGTGGTCGCTGTGGGAAATCAACTTTTGGGACAGATTAACAAAATCACAGCACCACTGTTCATGAGGAGAGGTCCCAAAATGCCTATGTTGAAAATGTGGCTAAAAAACTCCCAAAAATAATTTGGTTACGGACATGTGTTGCGCAGTTTCTATGCATGCTCATGACTTCATCAATTTTTCATATTTTCACTCCAGATTTTCAACGTTGCCATTTTTTTATGCCTCCTCATGAACAATACAGTTGTCCTTTTCCACATTCTGCCCAAAATGTATTTTCGTCCGTGTATCGCCAAATGGCATAGCTGCTGTGCAAAACCACCTTTTAGTTAACAAACTGATTGTGCCGTTCTTCATGATGTTTACAAAAGCCTACGTTGAAAATTTGGAGTGAAAATACCAACAAACACCTACAACGTTAGGGTTTTCAACTGTAACACCCCACCCTGTAGAAACTGCCAGTCATCAGGGGTGTGACTTGGGATCATTGGCTGTAATGCTCACACCATTCCACCCCACCCCCACCCTGCAGCCAGTGACAGGCATCGAGGTGAGCCTTGGAGTGTTCAGCCCTAACGTTCACCCCATTCTCCTATACTGCACCCATCTCAGCATATTTCCTTATGGAATGGGGTAAGTATAAGGCCCAAAGACCCAAGCACACCATGACACTTGCCAGTGTCTACAGGGTAGGGTGAGGCCCATTCTCCTATACTGCACCCGTCTCAGCATATGTCCTTATGGAATGGGGTAAGTATAAGGCCCAAAGACCACAAAGCAGACCATGACACTTGCCAGTGTCTACAGGGTAGGGTGAGGCCCATTCTCCTATACTGCACCCGTCTCAGCATATTTCCTTATGGAATGGGGTAAGTATAATGCCCAAAGCACACCACGACACTTATCAGTGTCTACAGGGTAGGGTGAGGTAAAGTGGCATAAGCATTATAGCTGACGACCCAAAGGCACACCCTGGCACTTGTCAGTCTCTGCAGGGTGGGGGTGAGGGAGTGGCTGGCATCAGTTCCATACTTCACTGCCATTCCTATTATGCATCTCTAACTCCTGCACTACCAATGCCAATACCAGCGAGACAACATTCGGCATTGACAAATGCTTGTTTGCTATAGAGATGTTTATCCTCCTTGGCAGGACAGGTGGCTTGTTCTGTCCCATGCCCATCACCTGCAGCCATCCCGATTCTCCTCCGGTGTCCAGACCATTGTCCCCCATGGATTGCCTCTGTGGTAGGGCCAGGAAGGAAGGCCCCCCCACCTGGAGCACAAGTCCAGACTGTCCTGGACCCAGAGAGATCGGGCGGACTAACAGCTTGAGGGACAGCACTTCATGGAGTCCGTCCCCCCCCCCAGTTTTCCTCCTACATTTTCTCCCCTGCGCTCTACAGGACATGCAATGAATATGTGCATGTTCCACCTCTGCAGAGAAGCCCCCGGTGCTCTGAATGAGGAGCCCTTCTCATTCTGTGATGCATGCACCACCACGTGGATTCCTCCAGGTGGTGGTCAAACACCAAGTCATAAAATCCCCCCCCCCGACGAGGGAAGAAAGCAGTCCTACAGATACTCAATCCTTCCTCCCTTGGCCACCCCCTGAGCAACCTGTGTCCATTCCAGAACCCAGGTCACCGGTGTGGGAAAAAGTAAGGCACCTGTGGCACCTCAGCCCTCTTCATCACTGGGCGTGATTTTTAGGTTTCCTGATTTGGATTTTGATCTTCGAAATTCTAAAAACATCCTCTTGGAATACATTTCAGCAAATTCCAGCACGCTAATAAGTGTGCGCACTTTCAAGCTGCACTTTGTCGAGAGCTCTTGATGTACACTACATCTGTCTTGCCATCAGGTTGGCAGCTGCCCACTCCCAGCACAACTCACCAGCTCTGTGTTAGTCAGATATCACTGGATGCCACCCGTTTTCTCGGATTTCAAATGTCATCAGATACTGATTCATCCAATCTTGGATTTGATTGGAAACATAGGATCCGATCAGAGCCAAGGGTTGTGATACAGCCTATCAGATACCAGTTATTTGAGAGATTGATCCAAAAATGTGAACCTTGGGTCCCAACATCTGACCTTGGAATCTGACTAGGGATACAAAATCCTAGCTTGGTCAGAGGGAGGTGGGAATGGGAGACAGATAGCAGGACTGTCTGTTGGAGGACACTCTGATCCCAAAAGGCACTAGCCAAGTACCACTACTTTGTGGTCCTCTACTATTTGCTGCTCATGGTGGGGCCTTTAGTGTAGGGAGTCTATCATCCCTTTCCTTGTCCACATCTGATGAGGAGTCTGGTTTGTTATGAGAGAACTGAGTGTGCCACACTGTCATAGAGATAACACATGGAGTATTTTCCACCTTATTAGTCTCATGGCTTACAGGTTTGCATGCATAGTCTGCCTAATCCCCAACCTCCCTCCACCAGGGGCCACACACAGTACTATGAGCAGACCTGCATACATGCAATACTGGTATTAGGCATACCCTTGTGCGGAAGCTAGCTGCTCAGCCCATATGATGGACAGTGCAGTGGTGAGAGATGAGTCGATGCCTCTGTCAGTACACATTTCTGGCGCCCATGCCACCCAGTCACTGGCACCCAAGTCCATTGCTGAACTAAGGTTGTCTGCTTGGCAACATGATGTGCTTACAGTGGCTACTGGTGCTGTGGGCAGTCCCGCTGAACTTAGGTTGTCTGCTTGGCAGCATTATGCACTTACAATGGGCTACTGGGTGCTGCGAGCGTCCCTGCTGAAGTCAGCTTGTCTGTTTGGCTGTGCAATGTGCTTACAGTGGGCTACTGGTTGCTGCGGGCAGTTCGGCTGAAGTCAGGTTGTCTGCTTGGCTGTGCAATGTACTTACAGTGGGCTATTGGGTGCTGCGGGCAGTCCCGCTGAAGTCAGGTTTTCTGCTTGGGTGTGCGATGTGCTTACAGTGGGCTACCCGGTGCTGCGAGCATCCCTGCTGCAGTCAGGTTGTCTGCTTGGGTGTACAATGTGCTTACAGTGGGCTACTGGTTGCTGTGGGCAGTCCTGCTGAAGTCAGATTGTCTGCTTGGGTGTACAATGTGCTTACAGTGGGCTACTGGGTGCTGTGGGCAGTCCTGCTAAGGTCCAGTTGTCTGTTTGGCTGTGCAATGTGCTTACAGTGGGCTACTGGGTGCTGTGGGCAGCCCTGCTGAAGTCAGGTTGTCTGCTTGACTGTGCAATGTACTTACAGTGGGCTACTGGGTGCTACAGGCAGCCCTGCTGAAGTGAGATTGTCTGCTTGGCTGAGCAATGTGCTTACAGTGGGCTACTGGGTGCTGTGAGCATTCCTGCTGAAGTCAGGTTGTCTGCTTGGCTGTGCAATGTACTTACAGTGGGCTACTGGGTGCTGTGAGCATCCCTGCTGAAGTCAGGTTGTCTGCTTGGCTGAGCAATGTACTTACAGTGGGCTACTGGGTGCTGCGAGCATCCCTGCTGAAGTCAGGTTGTCTGCTTGGCTGTGCAATGAGCTTACAGTGGGCTACCTGGTGCTGCGAGCATCCCTGCTGAAGTCAGGTTGTCTGCTTGGCTGTGCAATGTGCATACAGTGGGCTACCTAGTGCTGCGAGCAGCCCTGCTGAAGTCAGGTTGTCTGCTTGGCTGTGCAATGTGCTTACAGTGGGCTACCGTTGCTAAGAGCATCCTGCTGAAGTCAGGTTGTCCTGCTTGGCTATGCAATGTGCTTACAGTGGGCTACCTAGTGCTGCGGAGCATCCCTGCTGAAGTCAGGTTGTCTGCTTGGCTGTGCAATGTGCTTACAGTGGGCTACTGGGTGCTGTGAGCATCCCTGCTGAAGTCAGGTTGTCTGCTTGGCTGTGCAATGTGCTTACAGTGGGCTACTGGGTGCTGTGAGCATCCCTGCTGAAGTCAGGTTGTCTGCTTGGCTGTGCAATGTGCTTACAGTGGGCTACTGGTTGCTGCGAGCATCTCTGCTGACGTCAGGTTGTCTACTTGGCTGTGCAATGTGCTTACATTAGGCTACTGCATGCTGTGGCAGTCCTGCTATAGTCAGGTTGTCTGCTTGGGTGTGCAATGTGCTTACAGTGGGCTACTGGGTACTGTGGCAGCCCTGGTGAACTTGGGTTGTTTGCTTGGCAGTGTAGTGCACTTATACAGGGCTACTGGGCTCTACAGGCAGCCCATCTGAACTTGATGCACTTACATTGGGCTACTGGGTGCTGCAGTCAGACTGGCTGAACTTGGGTTGTCTGCTTGGCTGTGCAGTGTGTTTACATTAGGGTAACTGGGCAGCCCTGCTTGGAAGACATTTAAAGGGAACAGAAGCTTTGCAGCAGTAGGTTGGTAGACCAGTTTGGAAGTTAAAGGGATTTTCTGGTACCAGCAGATGTCACAGAAATTCTTTAAAAATAAGAATCTCAAGACCATCTCTTTTTTTACCTACTAAAGACATTTTTATTAAACAAGCATCTCTTCCCTTTAAGTTCATCTTGTCACACTGCTTAGTACATTTATAGTAGTGTGTCCAGCTCTGGAACCTGCACTTACAGAAGAACAGGGACAGGCTGGGGATGGTGCTGTGGGCTAGCACCAGTGTGATCCGGGGCAGCAAGGCCGAACACCGTCAAGAGAGGCTGGCAGACCTCAACATATATTAGCTAGAGGCCAGGAGGGAGAGGGAGGTATGACAGAGATGTACAAGTCTCTCAGAGGTGTAACTACAGGGGACAGTGAGGACCTGTTCTCCAGGAACAATTTTAGTGGCTGGCTGGTGAAAGTTTAGGAAGAACCTTAGGAAGGAAGGTCTTTACTGAGAGAGTAGAGGATCAGTGGAACAGCTGCTAAAGATGCTACTGGAGGCAGGTACAGTAGTAACCTATGGAACAGATTTAAGGGTCTGGTGACACCAACAAAGGGTTGAGGGGGTGTAAAATTAGACCTGTGTAGCAGTAGATCTATAAAAACTACAGTTAGCAGCCCAAGGGCAGACAGGAAGGACATTAAGTCTTGTTTTGCTTTCACCTGTGTATCTATGTACTGTACATATCTTATTCCTGCTCAGAAGTCATAATCCTCAGTTTAAGGCATCACAGTCTGTTGCCATGGAAATTATTCTGATGTCACAAGCTACAAGCAGAGGAGAATGGCTTCAGGGTAGGAAAAGCAATGGAAACAGATGAGTCTAAAGGGGCAAAGATCCTGCTGTCATGTAAAATGTCCTCGGTAATCAAGAATGGAAGGTGCAGAAATACAGTTTTGTTGGGAATTAGTATGCCACTGGAGTACTAGTTTTGCCTGCTGTAGTTTTTTTTTTTTACACTGGAAAAGCACTTTAATATATCATCAGAAAAACAACAACTTTCTTTTAGAAAAATCAATAGTGGTCGTCTTCCATGCCTAGGAAACAGAATGTTGTCACATTTACCTATTGTTTTCCATTTTGGGAGTAAAAACTCCCCACCAAGTCAAATATTCCCAAAAAGGTTAACTGGAGCACTGGTTGCATGTCTCTGTAGTTTAACACCTTTTATGTTTAAATCCTTTTTTAACACCTGGTGTTACTTTCTACTCAGAAAGTTCATTTATACAGTGGAGGGCTTGCTTTGAACCTGAAACATAAGCACTCTTGGAGACACTTTCAGAAACCCAGAAAAGATAACAATTGCCTTTACAAACAAGGTCCCCAATTTTCAGGGGCTGGGAGTGAGTGGGGGCACAACCCACAGGTGCAGCGATTGACAGACCACCTGCTGCGTTGAACCTTTAATCTGCAGTGATCACTAAATGTCACCTTTCCATGGTCATAAAGGGCATAATAACATGGGAGAAACACAAACAAATGAACACTGGTTAATGTCTTAGAGTTTGCATGCATGTGTTAGTGCAATAGGCAGGGTTAGTGAGGAAAACATATTTAATGTTAGCAAGTAGTATTGCAGTGTGTACAGTGTGAAGGGGTACAATGGTGGTTTGCAGGTGACTGGGTTCTGTTGAGGGCAGTGAGCATTGCAGGCAGGATGACATGGGAGTCACCTGATGTCACGGTTCCGTGCTGTCATGGGATTAGAGTCTGGGATTCACCGAATTTCACAGTTCTATGTTCTTTGCTTTGGTGCGATGTGGGCCTGGTATTTGTCTGATGGCACAGTTCTGTGATCTTAGCTGTTTTGGGAATCCAACCTGGGATTCCCTGATTTTACACTTCTGTGAACTTGACTGTGGTGGCATTTGAACAAGGAATTCACATGATTTCACAGTTCTGTGCTTTGGGCTGTGGTAGGACTTGAACCTGAGATTCAGCTGATTTCACAGTTCTGTGGTTGGAATTAGTGCAGGAATCTTGGTAGGTTTGGTTCCTTGTACAACAGGTCAAGTATCAGTGTAGGCTATATGCCTACTGTTTTCACATTGTCACTTAACTGCTGTGTTATATCTTCTTGAACACTTTTACTCTGCTTACTGTCTTGAAGCTCATAGAGCTTAATATAGCACTTTAAAATCTGAGCATGTATTTTAAAGGCACAGAATCTGTACTATTTTAACCGATTAGTATATTTAATAAAAAATATTAAAGAAGAAGAATCAGCATTTATATAGCGGTTTTCATATACAGTGTATCCCAAAGCACTTTACAAGCAATGCTAGACTGGTAGTGAAGTGACTGAATGTTAGTGGCAGCCATATAGCACATCAACACCCACACACAGCCTGGATAATTGCATGAACCAGTTCATGGGTAGGGGAATGTTGGCCAGGACACTGGGAATGTCCCCTACTCTTTGTGAAGCGTGCCCTGGGCTTTTTTTTACTTCCACCTGTACAACACCAGGATTGGTAGAAGGGACCTTGGTTTAACATCTCATCCAAAGGACGGTACACCCCAGCAGTACAGCATCCCCCTAATACTGCACTCAGATGCCAGCATTTTAGGTGCAAGTTCAATCCCGGTGTGGGACGAGAACACACGACCTTCTGGTCCAGAGGCGGATGTGCTACCAACTGAGCCACGCTGAGTTAGCTGTGTGTGCATCATGCTTTTGATATCCGTGGTGGGATTCAACCTGGGATTCACCTGATTTCACAGTTCTCTGCTCTTAGCTATGCTGGGATTGGAGCCTGAGATTCGCCTGATTTCACAGTTCTGTTCTTTTGATGGTTGTGGATTCAAACCTGTGAGTACCCCAATTTCACTGTACTGTGCTCTTTGCAGTCGTGGGACTTGAACCTTGGCTTCACCCAATTTCATAGTTAGGTGCTCTTGGCTAGTTACTTACATGAGAGTCTGAGGTGGGGGGTGGATGGAGTGTGTTGATTCAGCTGCTACCTTAAATCCAGGGAGCCCCAGAGCTCCTGCAATGGACTAATGTGAGAAGAAATAGGTGTTTTATTAAGGTACTGCAAGTCTTAAACACACAAACACATCACGTGTAGAATGTGCTTGCCTGGTGTTAATTGCTTGGGATCTATTTTTGGCATACAAAAAATGCTTTAAATACACATAAGTGCATAGGAGTGGCAACACACTTCTCTCTGTAGAAATGAGGGCAGTCTCTTGGATTGCTTGCCAGAAAAGAGATGTGCAAGAACAAGGGACACAATCTGCAGATAGAGGGGGACGGCTCAGGGGCAATGTGAGGAAGTATTTTTTCACAGAGAGGGTGGTGGATGCATGGAACAGCCTTCCTGAGGAGGTTGTGGGGTCTAACACTGTGGGAGAATTCAAGAATGCATGGGACAGACATAAGGCAATTCTTGTGGGGGGTAGGAAGAAATAGGCTGTTGGTTAACTAGGATCTGCAGCTTATCCATTGGTAGGGAAATGGGCAGACTAGGTGGGCCAAGCGGTCCTTATCTGCTGTCAAAGTCTATGTTTCTATGTTGTGCTTTACTCTTCCTCCTCTACAGTGCATGGATCAACTGGCACACTTCTCTAGGGAGAGCTGGAGTAGTGCTACAAGCAACAGGCTCATGCATGCTGAAGCAAGTTACTGCATACACTATACCAGGCTGTCAGACAGATGAGCATTTCTGCTCACAAACCACATCTAAGTAACTGCAACAGAAACAAACATTTGTCAATGCCGGATGTTCACTTGCTGGCATTGGCATTGGTAGTGTAGAAGTTACAGAGCTGCATAATAGGAATGGCAGTGAAGTACTGAACTGAAGCCAACCCCACCACCACCCTGCAGAGAGTGACAGGCATTGGGGTGTGCCTTTGGGTCATCAGGCATAATGGCCATGCCATTTCACCACACCCTACCCTGCAGACACTGACAAGTGTCACAGTGTGCCTTGGTCTTTGGCTCTTTTATGCTCACCCTATTCCATCAGGAAACACGGTGAGATGGGTGCTGTATAGGAGAATGGAGTGAACTTTGGGGCCGAAGAGTCCAAGGCACACCTCGATGCCTCTCACTGGCTGCAGGGTGTGAAATATTATGAGCATTATAGGCGAGAATCCCAAGTCTCACCCCTGATGCCTGTCAATCTCTACAGGGTGGGGCATTATGGTCAGAAACCCTAACGCCTCAGGCGTTCATTGGCATTTTCACTCCAAATTTTTAACATGGGTTTTTTATGACCCCCACCTTATGAATAGTGGCAATATCAGTTTGTTAGCCGAAAGCTGATTTTGCACAGCGACTACACCATTTGGCACCACAGGTGCGAAAACACATTTCGAACAGGATGTGAAAAATGACAGCTGTACTGTTCATGAGGAGGTGCAAAAAATTGCAATGTTGAAAATCTGCAGTGAAAATATTAAAGAAACTGGTGAAGTCATGAGTGTGTGTAGAAACTCTGGCACACACCGTAATGCAATTAGTTTGGGGATTTTACAGCAGATTGTCAACACAGGCATTTTGGAACCTCCGCTCATGAACAGTGTCACTGTGATTTTCTTAATCTGTCCCGAACAGTGATTTCCCACAGCGACCACATTTCACGCTGGAAGTGCGAAAACACATTTCGGCCATGGTGTGAAAAATGACAGCTGTACTGTTCATAAGGAAGTGTGGAAAAATGCCAGTGGTGAAAATCTGGACTGAAAATATTACAAATGCATGAACTTACGAGGGTGCGTGGAAACTGCACAATGGTCGTCAGAACAGAGTCATTTTACTGACTTTTTCACCAAATTTTAACATAGGCATTTTAACACCTCTGCTCATGAACAGTGTCACTGTGATTTTCTTAATCTGTCCCAAACATTGATTTCGCACACCGACTACGCCATTTAATAAGCGCTACAGCGTGAAACACGTTTTGGGTGAGATGTGAAAAGTGACAGCTGTACTGCTCATAGGAGGTGTGGTAAAATGGCAATGTTGAAAATCTGGAGTGAAAATATTGAAAATTCACGAACTTCAGAGTGCGTGGAAGAGCACAATGCATGATCGTAAAACAGTCATTTGTAGAATTTTTCACCAAATTTTCAACATAGGGTTTTGGGCCTACCTCATGAATTGTGACAGTGTCGTTTCTTAAATCCTACCTAAAAATCATCTTCCGGGCCGATTAACAAAATGACAGTGCCAGAATTCATGAGGTGGGTCCTAAAAACCCCATGTTGAAAATTTTGTGAAAACATTCCCAAAAATGCCTGAGATATGCATCAAAGTTGAAAAAAACCCTATTTATTCCATTATACAGCTTACTGGCATTTCCTCAGTTCGCAGTCAGCTTTGAAACATAGAAACATAGACTTTGACTGCAGATAAGGACCGCTAGGCCCATCTAGTCTGCCCATTTCCCTACCTACAGGATAGGCCGCAGATCCTAGTTAACCGACAGCCTATTTCTTCCTACCCCCACAAGAATTGCCTTATGTCTGTCCCATGCATTCTGAATTCTCCCACAGTTTTAGACCCCACAACCTCCTCAGGAAAGCTGTTCCATGCATCCACTACCCTCTGTGAAATAATACTTCCTCACATTGCCCTGAACCGCCCTCCTTCTATCTTTAAATTGTGTCCCTTGTTCTTGCACGCCTTTTTCTGAAATATCTACCCTCTTGGACTTTGTTGATTCCACTGAGGTACTTAAAAGTTTCTATCATGTCCCCCCTCTCTCTTCTTTCCTCAAGGGTATACATACCCCTCGGCCCTCATCCTCGGTCAAAACCACCTCTCGGAGGTGGCTTAGACCCGGGGGACTCAAAGGCCTTAAGCACTTCCTTGCTCATACTGATTGGTCCCCTCTGACGAGCGCAACTAACATTGACTTGGCCCTGGCCTTTTTTGTAAACACCTTCAACTCTGCCTGCCACATCTTTGCTCCCATAACTGCTAGGAGGTCCAAAGTGAGACATGCCCCTTGGATCACCCCTGCCCTGCTGTGGCAACTTAAGCAACGAGACAACCTTTGGCACCTTGCTGTTGCTACTGGCCATCCAGCTGACAGACAGTCTTATGCTGCCACCCGCAACCAGTGCACCTGGGCAATCCGCAAAGCGAAGGCGGAATACTACCAAGCCTCTCTTACCTCCTCTTGGGGGAACCCTAGGTGCTTCTGGGACAACATCAAGCAACTGAATGGCAACTCCTGGTCCCCCTCTCCTTCACTTATCAACATCAATGGTGCTGTCTCCTCTGACCCTGCCCTCATTGCCACTCACCTCAATAACTCCTTTACCGACCTTAGCTCAGTACTCCTGGTAACTTTTCACTCATGCCTCCTTCTGCTTACTGCCCATGGCTCGCCCCTCCTTCCACCTGCGTCGTGTCACCATACAAGAAACCAGGCCATACCTGCTAAAAGCCCTAAAAGGTAACACCGTCGGTAATGACTCACTTGATCCCTGCCTATTACGTCAGGTCCTGGATCAGGTCCTTTCACCTATCACATGCATTTTCAACAAATCACTATGTCTCGGACAATTCCCTGCTGCCTGGAAGGTTGCCACAGTTACCCCTGTCCACAAAGGTGGTGACAGGACTCTTCTGGGTAACTACTGGCCCATCTCGATCCTCTCCCCCCTCTCTAAGGCTTTGGAGAAAATTGTGGCATCCCAAGTCTCTGACTACCTTTGTAAGTACAATGTTCTCTGCCCTGAACAACACGGGTTCAGAGCAGGTCATAGTACCAATACAGCTCTCCTGGAATTTTCCAACTTCCTCCATGCCTCCTTGGACTCTGGTGCCCTGGCTGGTGCCATATTCATTGACTTGTCTAAAGCCTTTGATACTGCTTCACATCCTCTCCTGCTCTACACCCTCGACCTAATAGGCTTTGTCTCTGGACCTGTTTCCTGGTGCACCAGCTATCTCTCTGCCCGCTCCCAACATGTGAAAGTCAACGGTACTCTCTCTGAAACCTGCCCCATTCGCTCTGGAGTGCCGCAGGGCTCAATTCTTGGACCCCAACTATTCTCCCTCTTTCTCAACTCCCTACCCAGCAGTTGTGCGGGTAAGATTCTTCTCTATGCAGATGATGCTGTACTCATTGCCTCTCACAATGACCCCATGCTGCTACAGAACTCCCTCCAACTAGCTTTTGACTCTGCAGCGACCTGCTTCACTGAGCACCGACTTTTTATCAACCTAAAGAAAACAAAAATGATGCTCTTCTCCCACCCCCAAAATAAGTACAGCAAGTTCCCCCTAACCATCCACTCCACACCTAATATCTTCATTGACCCTGTTCAGTCCTATAAATATCTTGGAATAACCTTTGACCCTGCACTTTCTTTCCATGGACATATATCTACCTAAATTCTGCCGCCAACTTCGCGCTAGGCATCTCTACCGGCACAAGAAATGCCTCCTCCTGATGCCCTCCGCCTGGCTGTCACCTCCTCTGTCATATCTCTCATTGACTATGGCCTTCCAGTCTATGGTTCAGCAGATCAGACTGCCCTCAACAAGGTTCGCCTACATTCAACAAGGCCTGCAGACTTATCACCGGTGCCCCCAGACTCACTCACACATGTGAGCTGTACACCCTGGCTACCCTACTCAACCTGGACGAGCGACTCATGTATCAGACCTGCCAGCTCACCTTTAAAGCCCTGCATGGCCTATCCCCCATAGGCCTATCCAACGCAATTCGCCAAACTGTACCGACCCTAAACACCCGCAGCTCGTCAAGAGCAACCCTAGTCATTCCGCGAGCCAGGACCTCTCAAGGGCAGAGGGCGTTCCCCTACCCTGCACCCCACTGGTATAATTCCCTTCCTGCCGGTGTCTCAAACTCACCAACCTTAGCTTGCTTTAAGCCCAGGCTCAGAAACTTCCTGCTTACCTCACGCAAATGCAACTGCCGCTAACCTATAATAAAAAAAAAAAAATAATAAAACACACACTGCTGACAATGCTCACTGAGCGGCTCCCACCACCCCCTCTCCTCCCTAATAATCCTCCTCCCCTGTCACTCTCCCTGTTACCTCTACCTGCACCCCCAACCCCAAGTTTTTGCACCCTAGGCTATTCTGTTCATGGGTTATGAGTTCTACTGTAACAAAATTGTAATTGAATTGTAACTTTTCTTTGTAATTACTGTGTCCCTTGTACTGTTGTTCTTATGTCCTCTTTGTGACGAGGCACTTTTGTAAATGAGCCTCTGGCTCAAAGGTTTCAAAACTGATGTTTAACTAAATAAATAAAATAAATAAATATTAAGCTCCTTTAGTCTCTCCTCATACGGCTTCTCTTGCAGACCCTGCACCATTTTAGTTGCCCTCCTCTGGACTGCCTCTATCCTGTCTATGTCCTTGCAGAGATGGGGTCTCCAGAACTGGACACAGTACTCCAGATGGGATCTCACCAACTGTCTGTACAGAGGGATAACAACTTCCTGTTTTCTGCTGCTGATGCCTCTCCCTATACATCCCAGTATACCCCCAGCCCTCCCTACTGCCTTCTCACATTGCTTGCTAACCTTAAGGTCATCTGATATGATTACCCCCCGGTCCCTTTCCTTTTTGTTGTTGTTACTACCTCCCCCCCATTGTGTATTCTTCCCCTGGGTTCTTGTTTCCCAGGTGCATTATTTTGCACTTCTTTGCATTGAATCCTAGCTGCCATACTTCTGACCATTCCTCCAACCTTGCCAAGTCCCTTTTCATCCTTTCCACGCTCCCTGTGTATCAACCCTGTTGCAGATTTTGTGTCATCTACAAAAGGCATACTTTTCCTTCCAGTTCCTCTGCAATGTCACTGATGAAGACATTAAAAGGACTGGACCCAATACTGAACCTCAAGGTACCCTACTAGTAACCCCTTTCTTCAGAATGGACTCCATTTACAATTACCTTCTGTGTCCTGTTGTCCAGCCAATGTTTTACTAGGCTACCACCCTGGGTCCCACTCCCAGGCTGGTTAATTTGACTATTAATTTTTTGTGTGGGACTGTGTCAAAGGCCTTGCTAAAGTCTAGGTAGGCTTATGTCCACAGCCCTTCCTGGTCTACTACTTGGTCACCCAGTCAAAGAAATCTATTAGATTCGCCTGACATGACCTTCCGCTGTGAACCCATGCTGCCTTGGGTCCTGTGCTCCACTGGCCTCTGGGTACTCGGCTATTCTTTCCTTTCCTGAAGAGTGCAGGCGTGTTCCGATCCACGAAGATCATCTGCCCGGACTCGGAGGTAAGTATGGGATGAGGGGGGGTGTGGGGAGGCGAGATGCTAGGAGGGTGGGTGTGGGTGGGGGTCAGGACAGTCAGCGAGGGACCGCTTTTCTTGCAGGTTATTTTTTTCATAGGCGATGAGGACTTGAGCCACGCTGGGCGGGCTCCCAGCGTGGCAGCTGGAAGGCTGTTTGAGGGGGCAGTGGAGCCGACGAGGGATTGGGCACCCCCGTCGGCCATACAGACTGTTGCCATGCTGGGATGGGCTCCCAGCGTGGCACCCGGTAGTCTGTTGGGGGGAGGGACAGTGGAGCCGATGGGGATTGGGCACCCCCGATGGCCTTACGGACCGTTGCCACACTGGGGTGGGCTCCCAGCGTGGCACCCGGTAGTCTGTTGGGGGGAGCGCAGCAGAGCCGATGGGCGATTGGGCACCCCCGTCGGCCATACAGTGTGTGTGTGTGTGTGTGGGGGAGCGCATGAGCATGCAATATGCTAGCAACACTATCTTATTGCTTCTCACTGAAGCGGAGCTCTCCCTTTCAATTGTACATCACTGCATTTTCAACTGCTGTCATAGACAGCTGCAGCATTCACTGGTGAACTGTGGCCACGCCTGCAAACTCACTGACTAAATTGGAAGACAGGGTGCTACACCTACAAAAACTTGGATGATAGCACTATGCATGCAAGCAAACATAAAAATGGTGGTTGGCGACTTGCAAAAAGGGTCACATGTCGATATTAAATCATGACAGGTACACACACTACACCACTGGCTGAAAAGTGGTTGCCTTCTTAATGGCACATGGGTTGAAAAGACTGACACCGCTTACAGATTGCAGCATGCTCCCAGTGCATTTCCTTACTATTCACAAGCAAACCCAGACATTGCTTGCACTTCAAGGTGAGGAAAAAAGGCAGCAAACTGGGATCCTCTTTAAAAATCCTGCATCATGGGAAATGGGGCATGCAGCGGGACCCCGGTACCAGATTTTCAAAGTGAAAAATTGCACACATGCAGGAAAAATGTTGTGCAAGGGAGGGTTACCTTGCAACCACACTTTTGCCTCGTGCTCAATTTTCAAAAGGTCGTCTTGTGCACCCTTTACAAAATGCATGGCACCTTATGTATATTTGTTTCTGTGCAGCTGTGGAAAATATTACCTGGTATTGCTAAGGTAGCATTTTTTCCACAGCTGCAGGACAAAAAGGTAAAATGCCACCTGTGTGCATAAAATGCTGAAATAGCATTTTCACAGGTGCAGAGATTCTTCCTGAACTCGGAGTTGCACACAAGGCCTTAGGCCCTGGACCACGTCAGGCCCTTGGAAAATCGGGCCCCTAATGTGCTACTTTTTCCTGCTTCATGTATGATCCTTTAGCTCTATGAAAATCAGTCCCTAGGGGCATGCTAGCCAGGTCACCTAGGATAACCCTTTACTCTTGCAAAAGTGTCCTGTGAAATTTTTTTATCACCAACTCCAGGACTACTATCAGAGGCACAGTGACGTTGGTGTCACATTTCAGCAGGATAGTTCTTGCAACAGCCCCCCTTCCCCAGTGCCCTCTCAATGCTTTATTGCAGTGTTAGCATTCATTATGTTCTCAAGCTCCCTGCTGCTGGGCCTATGACTACCCGGCTCACAGACAATTGTGCTATTAACTGAGTGCACACACACACACTCTCATACACTCTCATATGTTGATGTTCTGGGCCCCATCGGCTGTGGTATGACCCCATAGCTACTGTACGGAACATTAGCCACCAATACTTGCCTGTAGCCACGGAAGCCGTTGGATTGGAAACTTCATTGATGTTTAACCTAGATGTGCTGCAACCTTGCAGTAAATCTGAAAAGCTGTGGATAAAAAAATCATTAATAGTAAATCAATAAATACTTCCAGAACTTTATTTGCTTTACCAGGTAAGCACACTGGGGCAGACTCTCATTTACAGGTGCGACTTGGGGATGTACTGTGCTTTTACCATAGTGCGCATTATGTAGCAGTAAAACACATAACCAAAATACAATGGGAAATATTAGGAAAAACAGAAGCACAGACACACACAGAGATCCATACAATTCAAGCAAAACAAAATATGAAAATTAAAACATGCACACTTACAATAAGGGTGTACAAGGACTTAACATAAGGACTTTCTCAAACACCAAATATGTAAAAGTCGCAAGCGTGCTAAGAGAATCTGCAACAGGGTACACTGTTAGTGAGTTAGTGCAGACAAGCATGCACTCATGAATGAAGGAAAACCTAAGGTGACAAGCTTGTTTCATCTTTGTTTACACAGCTAGGAAGATGTGGTAGGTGTCAGAAAATATGTGAAGTTGGAGTCGCTTGTTAGTTTAATACCTTTAATTGCACCAAGATATGTATTATACAAAGCTGGCATAGTGCACAAACGTTCAGGGCCACACAGGTCCTGATAATACCTAATGAAGTGACCTGGGTAGCCTCTTCAGCTTTTGACACTGTAGACCATGGGGTGCTGCCTGGACGTCTGAGGTCCATCTGTGGACTGTCAGGTACGGTCCTTAGGTGGTTTATGTCTTTCCTTACTGGCTGAAGTCAGAGAGTGGCGTCGGGGAATTTTTCCTTGGACCCTTTCTCCCTGCCGTGTGGGGTCCCTCAGGGTTCAGTGCTGTCCCCCATGTTGTTTGCAGTGTATATGCTGCCTCTAGGAGACATTGTAAGACGGTATGGGCTGAGGTTTCACTGCTATGCAGATGATACCCAGCTCTACCTGTCTTTTACCCACAACCAGGATAGAGCTGTCTCGGTACTTAATACCTGCCTCGCTGAAATCCAGGACTGGATGAACTTGAGCTGGTCAAATTTGAACTCCGGAAAGACGGAGGTGATTGTAGTGGACCCAGGTCGCCGGATAGAGGGGTTTAGGGCTGATCAGCCCTCTGGAATTTTTCTTGGGGGCTCTCAGCTCCTATCTTCTGAATGGATGTGAAACCTGGGGGTAGTGCTTGACGACGGGCTGACTTTACGATCTCAGGTGTCGGCCGTCATCAAGTCTTCCTTTTATCATCTTAGGAATATTTCCAGGATTAAGCGCCTGGTTCCATCCGGGGACTTGCCTACATTAGTCCATGCCTTTGTGACTTCACATTTCTATTATTATAACTCCCTGTACTTAGGGCTTTCTGGGATTGAAATCTGCTGCCTACAGCTCATGCAGAACGCAGCAGCATGATTGTTAACTGGGGCTTCTTGAGTATCTCATATTACCCCCGTGCTATGTGATCTGCACTGGCTGCCGATTAGGTGGCGGATCACCTTTAAAGTTGGTTTACTGGCTTATAAAGCCCTACACGGACTGGGCCCCAACTACTTGAAAGAGCTTCTTGTTTCTTACCACCCGGTGTGACAGCTGCGGTTGGCTGACGAGGGGTTGGTAGAGATTCCGAGGGTGTCTCTGAAATCTTCTTGGGCCCGTGCATTTATGCACGCGGCCCCAACTCTTTGGAATTCTCTACCCCATCAGCTTTGGGAGTGCACCACTGTGGAGGGATTCAAACAGGCATTGAAAACCTTTTTATGGAGCCTCGCCTATGATAGCTCCACTTAATTCTGATTCCCGGTTATTTATTATATTTGTATGCTACTTATCTATTATTATGTCTACTGTTTTATATGGTTGTTTTATCTTTTTGTAAAGCACCTTGATGGCCTGAAAGGCACTTATGCTAAATAAAATGTATTATTATTATTATTATAAAGCTTGCATACTATGCCATCGTTACACAAGACATATGTTGGGTCAATAAGAGGTATTAAACTATCCAGTGACTTCAGTTTTCCAAGGACCAACATGGTTACAAACTCCCTTTCCTATAAAATATGTGGCAATTAACAATGTCATAGTATGACGGTTTCTTGGTATATTGCGATATCAGAAGTCACGGTATTGATACCGTGGTAAATTTCTAATACCGCAATAACCATGGTATTTATTAGCAGTATATTACAGTTTTCGGGCCTTTCCAGTACAGTCAGTTCCACTTGTATGCAATTTGGATGTACACAGTTTTTAGATGTAGACACATTTTCCCTCAGTCCCAAATCATTTCCTATCCTATCCTGTTTAATTTTTCAGTTGTATGCAGAGCAAATTTTGGTTGTATGCAAATTTATTGCCTCTTTTCCAGGTATTACATGGTGGCTATTGCACCATCAGGCCTTGTTGCAGTGTGTCTAAAATGCTGCTATTCCAGAGGTTTCCATGTGTTGAGAGTAGCTTTAAGGAGATCAGTGCCTTGGCCCAGTGGTGTGGTGGGTTGAGGTGTTGGCAGCCTCACCACCAGCCACACAGGTGAACTGGGTTCGAGAATGAACCAGGATTGCTCAGGAGCTGGTAGGAGAAGGAGGATTAAGCATCTAATGATGGCTCTCCCCTTTGGGGGCGAGAGATACTGTTGCTTTGCTGCCACCTAGGGATGCTAGGTGGCACAGCAGCAGTCGCCTTGTTTGGTAGCTCTACAAAGGCATTGAGGCTGCAGCATTTTATGCTGCCTATGTGTGCCATTGCATGCATGCTGTCCTTGGAATGACGAGAACAGAAACTTCTCCAGTGGCAGGATGACACTGGTGACACTGGGTGTTGCACCACCCACCATACACTCACTCACCAATGGAGATCAAGAAATTGATAGGCAAGTCTCAGGTATGGGGTGATAGGGCTCCAGGGTTGCAAGCAGAAGGGGTTACTGGACAGAGATAGGAGGAGAAAACTCAGGATGAAAAGAAGATCAGTATATTGTGAGTTTACAGAGTTTTTGAGTTTCTTCAGAATGAGTACCATTTGCACCACCAGAGAGACTGGGGTTTGTGTGCAAATCCCACGCTGAGGTCAGTTGTGGGTTGGAAGCACTGAGGACATGAGGTGCTCGACTCCCTGAAAGGGGGTGCAGAGCTCATGGCATTCTTGCCACTCCCTGTGACATGATCAAGGAATGTCATTAGCTTTGGCTATAAAGCAGACTTTCTTCCACTGACCCAGCTGGAAGGAGGATACTGCTGTGCTGCCTTGATCATTGCAGCGGGGTTTTGGGCAGGGAGGAATATAGGTAGAGAAACTGATAAATATGCTGCACTGAAATGAGATACGACTAAATCCAGACAACAGGTGGCAGTACAAAAGGAGCGTAGTGCAGATTCTGTAGTGCTGAGTGGTGACACACCCCTCAGCATGCTGGCAACCCAGGTTCATACCCCAAGACAAGGACATCAGGAGCAGAGGCTAGCAGGAGAGTGACAAAGCATCCTTGTGGATGCGATCCTCTGGGGGTCAGCAATGTCCACTATTAGAGCAACTCCTGGTGGTAGGCATGCAGCAGTGCATGTGATGTGGGTGCCCTGCCCACATGTCGAGTGTGTGTGGTGCAAGGTCACCATCTCTGACATGTTCTGAGGAGTTGACTGTAGCCATAAAAATGCTGAACTCGGCCATCTCACTTGCTTCAGATGATGGCCTCCACACATCAGGAGCCCCCATGCCACCTGGCCCTACTCAGCAGCATGCATGTACTCCTACCCTAACCTTGAGGACTCCAAGGTGCTTATCCCTCCTCTGTGATGGCCTCCAAGGGGTAGGAGACCTTCCTGGGAATTAACAGACTCAGAACCAAGGGACCAGGTTCAACCCTGGGAGTCAGGAGGCATGTGTTGGTGCCAGCAGTGAGTCAAACCCTTTGGAAGTCTTGGCTGGTGGAGTGCAGTCCAGTAAGTGGTGCATAGCCTGCAAGAGGATCCAGCTTAACTCTGCCTCACCCATAGTGTTTTTCCATTTTTCTGCCTTCCCATCCCCAGAAATTAATCACGGGTTAAGATGGCCCAGCACTCGCCTGCGGTGTGTGTGTGTGTGTGTGTGTGTGTGTGTGTGTGTGTGTGTGTGTGTGCATCGTGCACGCACACACTGTCATCAAGCGTCCCACTCACCCGTGGCGCTCTTGCTTATACCACTACCCGTGGTCGCCCAGGGGTGGTAGCACAACAGACCGCACTACCCTCCCTCTCCAGAGGGGTGGTGAGCATCTTCTAGGATGCCTGCCCCTCCTTCACTGTGGTTGTGCTCCCCACCCTGACTCATTCCTGAACTTGGGTCATGGGAGTCTCAACAGTAATGCTATCACAGTGCCAGTGGGCTAGCACTTTCCCAGTTTTAAAAAAAAAACATGTTTGCTTCCTCTCATCTGTCTATTTTTGAGTGTAACAAAATACTGTTCTCCTTTTGTATATTTTACTGGTTATTAGTGGTGTGCAACAGAAGCATGTAAGAACACAGATAATGCGATAGACGTTATAAAAATACAAATATCACTCTTAAATATTTGTATTCGTGTTAGACCATGTAAAGTACCATTAGACTGTAGCTGAGGCTGATGAAACACACTTATGATGAGTCATTACAGCTCATAACATGAATGCATATGTAATTGATAACTAGTCTCAAAACCCTTGGTCTCGTGTCTTCATTAACACTGAAAACAAGTCAGAAACGTAATTTGTTTAATAAACACATACCTAACATGCAAACAAATACTGTATAGAAGGTTATTTTCACTATCTGTTAATTTCCGCCATATTCGCTATTGCTGACAATCAGCAAAAATAAATGGAGAGTGAAAAATAAAGGACAGCTGACTGTCAGTAGTACTGTATTGAACAATAAGCCATCTGCGCCAGTTCTAACAGATGCTAATATGTATAGAAGGTTGACGCATGCTAAATTTAATGGACACTAATTCAACCTGCTATACAATATCAGAGAAAGAAACACCAGCAATCAGCCCTGTGCACGGCCTGACAACATAGAATGATAAAACTGGAATTGAAATTCCTATCCCCTGACTGACTGGCCAGTGCGAATACTACACATTATTTACATGGGTCTTGCATATGCCCAGCCATTGTATGAAGCAAGGAGCGAACACAGGAGAGTTGTTTAATAAAACAAAAAAAGAAAAACTTAAAATATGTTTCTGCATTTTATAGTAGTGGTAAGTTCTCTCTGAGAGGTGGATTGCTGATCTAAAATCCCACCCACCTGGTGATCAACACTCGCCTTCATCTCATGTTGTTTGGCATGCAGGGGGTATGATTTCCTGATGGTACCCCCCCCCCTCGCACCCCATGCCTTACTACTTTATTTTTGTTTCTTTTTAAGTTATAAAGTAGTTTTAACACATTTTAGAAAATGGGCAAAGGATTTCAAGTAATCTGATTGGTTGTTAGCCGTGCATTAGATGTGTCTAATGCATATCTAAAACTAGAACCCCCAATTAGAATACACAGGCCCATTTTATAAGCGCAATAAGCCACTCTGGGGATGTGCATTAGACAGTTCTAATGCACGGCTGAGATTGGACGATCTCGGCCTGTGGCCTCGTGCCTCACTACGTCCCCCTAGCCGGGCATTAGAACTGTCTAATGCACACCCCATCGTGTCTTATTGCTTACTTTTCTTACCCTAGTATTTGCACTCTGGCAGCCAGCTCCAGACACCAAATCAGCTCCCAGAGTTGTCACATCACTTGCCGTTACCCAGGCGTGGAGATTTAGAGCACCAGTGTTTCACTGTGCTGGCTTTGCCCCTTTTTTCCTCCATTTCCTTCCTTCCCTCCCACCACCTACCAACCCTCTGGTGGCCCACTGTCTGATGGCAGCCTTACACCATGGAGGGTAACCTCTATTCAATATCTGCCCTTATGTATATGATACTGTACTGACTCTGTAACTTGGGCCATGTGGATGGGTACCAGTACATGTTCCTGTTGTAAATTCTATTTAATGTGTACGCCATGTTGGCTTTTCTATCTCATGACCTGGTTCGCTACTCCAAGTCATTTCTTCAAACTGCACCTCAGCTCAACAGTTTGTAATGTCTTTCCTTGAATTTTTCAATAATTGTAATTTATGATGATGGTAGTATGTGGCGCCATCTTGTGGAATATAGCTACCATTTAAAAATATATATATTTTGCTTTTCTTAACTCTTCTACACTTGATATCCTGCACTGCAGCATCCAGAGGTGGTAGGCATACCTCTGAACTGTCCCTGATTATGAGGGATGTTCTTCATTTTGCCCTCAAAAGTGTTCTGCCCCTCATCCATGCCTCATGAAAAGATACTGTCCACCAGAGCGTAGTAGGTTCAATACTAGGGTTTGTCAGATGAACAGAAGGCACATGCCCATAATGCCCATCTCCCGCTCTAGCAGGTTATCTGATACCAAAGGGTATTAGGAGATGTTCCTCTAGCCTTTGTTTAAAGGTAGTGAAGGTATTTGTTTCTACCACCTCTTTAGGCAAATGATTCTATTGGGTATTATTCTTTGTGTGTAGCAATACCATCTGTTATTTATTTTTTTTTTGACCGGGTAAGTGCACTGTGACTAGATAAATCCTGCCTATTTTCAGGCACGACCCGGGGGAGGGGGATACAGATGAATGCCAACTGACCTTGAACCAGATTAAGCTGTAGGTGGTTTTTTTTTTTTTCAGTGAATGAGGAAATTTGGCCAGGACACCAGGGAAATACCCCTACTCTTTTCGATACATGCCATGGGATCTTTAACATCCACCTGAACTACCACCAATCCAGGCAGATGGGACCTCGGTTTAACATCTCATCCGAAGCGACACCTCAAATTGCAGCACCCTCTCATGCTGCACTACAGTGTATCAGTACTGGAGAGTAATGCAAGTGCCAGATGTGGGAACTGAACCCACAGCCCTCTGATCTCCGCCTCAAAGGCGAGTGTGCTACCTACTGAGCCACTGACACTATTCTCCTTGGGAATAGTAACAGTAGTTGATAATTATGGCTTCTGAGGGAGAAGTCTCTTCTGTTACTATCTAGGCCCAAGTTTGCCATTAACTGTTCCTTGAAATGTGATACATTTGTAAGAGGTCTCCCCTTGTTCTTCTTAATTCTAAAGGGTACAGCTGTAGCTCAGTCAGCCTGTGTTCATAACTCTAATTACCTAGGCCATCTACCAATTTGGTCACTCTCCTCTGGACACCCTCCAGTCCTATAATGTCCCTTCTCAGGTATGGGTTCTGCAATGGGGAATTCTAGTCCAAGTGGGGTGAAAGACCTGTACAGTGGTAGTATACATGATCTATTCCTTGTTGAGAAGGCTTTTCCAATACATCCTATTGGCCTTCTTGATGACTTACCACACTGGGTGCTAAACTTAAGGTCACCAGTAATTATTATACCTAAATCTTTTTCACTATCCACAGCCTTCAGCTGTACCCCGCCTAAGGAATAGGTGTTTAACTCATTCCCTTCCCCAAAGTGCATCACAACATACTCGTTAGCATTGAAAGCCACACAGTTGACCTTTGCCCAATCCTCCATAATTGTTGGATCTTTTTTTAAGGAGTCTACTTGTGATATACCCACTTCCGCACCTATTTTAGTATTGTCTGCAAACTTTACCAAAAAATGTGTAGTTTTATCTGCCATGTCACTAATAAATAGTGAAAATAACACTGGCCCCAGAACAGAGCCCTGTAGTATTCCACTTGTAACCTGTGCTGCAAATTCAGACTTTAAAGCCAAATTCCTAATATTGTCAGATGCTAAGTCAAAAACAAACTTTATACAAGTACACACGGTGGTTTCCACAGTGCTCTTAGCCTGTATCTCCATGTTTGAGGATGGGTCCCTTATTATATGGCTCATTGTCCCTCATTTTGACTGTCTGTGTCCCTCATTTCAGTGCTCAAAGGTTGAGAGGCATGGTGGTAGGCTGCTTGGGAAATGTTCCTTCTATGTATATTTCCTATGAACTGATGCGCTAAAATAATATCTCTGTTGTGAAAGTCACTAGCAACTTTAGCTGACTGAAGAATACTGAGTATAATACTACAATAATTATTGGCTAGGATTGATTACAACCCGAAACCAGTACCTTAAATTCTCCATTATACACACTGAGTTACACACAAGTGTGTGTAACAGAGACTTGCCTCACCTTCACACACAGCACCATGTGCTTTACCAGAGAGCACAAGATACATCAGCTTTCATTTTCAATCACCACTCATGCAACGCTGGTTCCCGCTGACCACTGAACTACTGCACTATTCTGTGTCACTTTATTTTGCAAACCAATAATTATAAAAAATAAGTAAAACAATGGCCAGCAGCAAAACTTTTTTTTATGCTTTTATACACCCTGTGCATGTAAAAAAACAAAAAACTCATTATGCACTGTGATGTGGACAGCAAGTTATGAGTGCTGTATCATTTTGTTTAATATAAAATGTATTACTAACTGTCTCTGCTGAAAAATCTGGTGGTCTTAGAATGACCTCACTCATCCCCCTCCCCAGGTTTCAGCTGAAAGATGAAAGCTATGAGAAAATGCTGAAAACAGCATGTGAGATCACACACATAGTTTTAGATACTATGTGTTACGTGAAAGCCTGAAGCTAATTACAGGGTAGAAGAAGCTTGAGTTCAGCATATCCATTTTATGATGCTTCCAGAGGAAGAAAAGCAGGTTGTGATGTACCAGTGCAAAATCATAAAGAATCTTTCATGTCCTTAAAGGGGGAAGCTTATCACAAGATCAAAGAGATGTCATTTGAAGAACATATGAGTATGCTGAGCTTGCAGAATTTAATACTTTGAAAAAAAATCCTGTTTTTGTATAATATATTTTTTATATATTCTGACAGAGGAGGAGCTAGTGACCTCACACAAAAAGGAGTTGGCAAATACAGTTGCCTATGGAATATTCTCTTTTACTTCTCTAACACACTTTTATCTAGACTCTGACAAAGAAAACATCTTTGGAGCACTTGTAAACTGGTATTTAGAAAGAGAGTCAAATCTAAATACTGTAACTAGGAATTGTAGCACTGTTTAAACCTTGTTCTTTTAAAAGATTTGTATGTCTTGTGATATAACAGTTCTGTATTTTGTGTTTTACATATTTTTATCTATTTGTAGTAAAATTCTTTTTTGAACATACTTGGTCTATTTTTGAATTTATTTTATTTGTAAGAAAAGTATATATGGTTATAGCAGACGTTAGACATAAGCTCGAATGGTGGTACCAAACTGGAAAAAGAAGCATTTTAAATCTGAAGTTTTTATTAAAGTTTTTAAGGGTTCATCTCTGCATACCTGGTTAGGTGCCCGTATACAAAAATATCTGGCCCCCACGAAGACAGAATATCTCAGCCTGTACATTGGGTACACTAGCAAGAGTTTCACAGTTTGAATCCTCCAAGACTTGAGACCAAAGGTTGATCCGTACTCACAAAACAGACAAGAGGGTTACCTTGTTCTGTTAAACTATTCTAAGACTGCGCTCGAAGGTTGGCACTTCGGAGTAGAGACCTGCTGAGTGGGTTTGTGATAGATTGGTTGGCAGTAGTGGCACAATTTTGGTATCACAAGCTTTATTGTTCTGTGTCAGCTTGAGACCGTAAGTTCTCTTGCAAAGAAAGAAAAAGAGTTTTATTTTAAAAAGGAAACAGAACTATATAGCACTTGGCGTACAGTCAAGTTCCTACCCATTTTATTTTTTTTCCTAAAGTGCAAGTCAGAGTAGCCATTGTCATGGAAGAAGATGGCTTCTGACTACAGCAGGCACACTGTAGATTACTTGAAGCAGTTGTGCGGGGACAGAGGAGTCCCATTTGAGGTGACAGATAAAAAGCAAAACCTCATAGAGGCCCTGATAGTAGCAGATACCCAGAGCAGCAAGTCACAGACCATGACTGAAAGGGACTAGACCTCGAGTGCAGGACTAGTAGCCAGTGCTGTGTCCAGATCCAGTGAGGATGACAGCAGGGCCACTGTCAGTGAAGGGCCACAGCAGCAGGGGAAGGTCACCAGTATTCTGAATCCAGAGGTACACAGGCTGCAAATTGAGTTGTGCAGGATGGAACTGGAGGCAGAGCGAGAACAGAGGGAGGCAGACCGTGAGGAGCATGAGGGCCAGCGAGCAGCTGAGAAGAAGAGAGAATGAGAACACTGAGATGCAGACCATGGGGAGTGTGAGCACCACTGAGCTGCAGAGGAGAAGAGAGAGGAGTGCCAGAGGCAACACAAACTGGAGAAGCTACGACTCTGACCAGTGGCACCAGAGCAGGTAAGTGGCTTGGGTTTAACTGGGACTGCAGGACTGGGTTACAAATTGAACTCCAAATTAAAACTGAATTTAAGGAGGGGGAGGATATGGATGCCTTTTTAAATTCTTTTGAAAACACTTGTATTCAGGCTAAAATTTCTAGAGAGTCCTGGAGCTTCCAGCTATCCCCTCTACTTACCGGGAAAGCTTGGGATGCATTGGGCCAAATGGACAATGAGGACAGTAATAATTACAGCAAACTAAAAGCTGCACTGTTAAAAAAGTTTGAATTAACTGCTGAATCATAGAGAGCTAAATTCCGTAGGCTCCGGAGAAGCCCTGATATGAGCTATGAGGAGCTAGCCATGAAACAAGGTCAGTTTTTAAAACATTGGTGGGAAGGAACTGAGGCAAACTCTGTTGATAAAATTGAAAATGTGATTTTATTAGAACAGTTTTATTGGGCTTGCCCAGCAGAGTTAAAAACCTGGCTAGAAGACCGAGATCCCAAAACAGTGCAAGAGGCTGCCGAACCCTTGGACCACTATGCCAAGAGCAGACCTGCTCTGAGAGCAAATGGGGTGAGTGTTGCAGCACAGAAAGGGAAAAGCGCACCTTCAGGGCAGCTAAAACCCTCACTGCCTCCACCGAAACCAGTTAGCCCCAGGTTTCAGAGAAAAGATTTCTCTGAGAGAAGAAATGAATGTTGGCTGTGTAAAGAAACTGGGTATATTGCCAGTAAGTGCCCCAAAAAGGCGAGCAATACACAACAGGGTGCTAGAAAAGAAGTAGGTTGTTTGTGTGTCCCTGGAAGCATGCCAGTGAACATGAGGGAACACATGCACCCAGTCATGGTAAATGGTATGCAGATGCAAGGGTTAAGGGACACAGGGGCATCCCTGACATTAGTAAAGGGGGATCTGATACAGCTTGGTCAGTTTATACCCAATAAATACGTTACTGTCCAAGGGTTCACTGGTGAAGAGAAAACATTGCCACTGTCCAGTGTTCTACTGGACTGGGGTGAAACAGGGGGAACTGTGCAACAGGTGGCTGTAGCCAAAACATTAGCAGTGGATGTGATCCTGAGTAACAGTCTCCAACAGGGGATGGTATGTGCAGTTACCCATAGCCAAGTGGCAAGGGAACATTATAGTTCACTGAACCCCACAGAAGCCATTGTGGAAACCACTGGGAGGCTGGTCCCCCAGCCTGTGTCTTCTGATATGGAGACTGATAAGAAGGGGGTAGAAATTTCCCTGGTAGCAAGTGACCACACAGCTACAGAAGGTTACTCTGAAGAGGGAGTGGTGACCCATTGTCAGAGGGTTGGGATTGAGAGTGATCCTGAGGGCCCTGACGCTAGTTCTAGGGACCCTAGTTTAGCGACTGAAGGGAACCTGTCCCATGCCTTGGGAATGTGTGAGGGTTCTCAGCTGCTCAGAGGGGTGACCCTAGTTTAGAAAGCTGAGGGCTTGGGCAGACTCTGACGGAACACAGGGAGGTGGACGGCAGACATAAGGTTTATTGGGAAATGGACTTATGTATACTCAGGCTGTACAGACAGAAGGAGGGATGCTAGGCAGGCAGCTTGTCGCTCCTCAGGGTATCGTAAGCAGTTGCTCAAAATTGCACATGATATTCTCTTGTCTGGTCATCTGGGAATCAAGCACTACACAGTGGTTAGCCCAGAATTTATACTGCCTAACTTCACCCAGCAGGTGAAGGAGTATTGAGGGTCTTGTCACCGGTGCCAGGGAATAGGGAAGGCGGGCAAGAAAACCCAAGCCGCCCTGATTCCATTGCCCATAGTGGAGGAGCCATTCCAGAGGGTGGGAATGGATATTGTGGGGCCTTTAAATACCCCAGCTCCTCAGGGAAGAGATTCATCCTGACTGTGGTGGATTATGCCACCCGGTACCAGAAGCAGTCGCCCCATCCTCATTGAGGACAGACAAAGTGGAAGATGCTTTACTTGGGATTTTCTCATGTGTTGGGTTTCCACAGGAGGTTGTCACCAATCGAGGGTTCCTTCATGTTGGACCTGATGAAATGTTTATGGGAGAAGGTGGGTGCAGAGATGCACAACATCAGATCACCCACAAGCTAATGGGCTTGTGGAAAGATTCAATGGTAGCCTAAAGTCAATGCTCCGGACGTTTACTGAACAGCATGGGAGGGACTGGGAGAAATACCTTCCCCATCTGTTGTTTGCATACAGGGAGATGCCCCAAGAGTTGACAAGATTTTTCCCTTCAAACTCTTATATGGACGACGGGCACGTGGCCCCTAGACTTGATCCGTGAGGACTGGGAAGGCAAGCACACCACCCAGGAACTCCTATAGTGGATTATGTCCTTCGGTTTAGGGAAAAGCTGAAGGAGCTTATGGGGACAGCCCAGAGCAACCTAGCAGCTGCCCAACAGAAACAAAAAGTGTGGTACAACAGTAGAACCAGAGCTCACTCGTACATGGTGGGTCAGGAAGTCATGGTCCTTATTCCGGTCCGGAAAGACAAGCTGCAAGCTGAGTGGGCAGGACCGTACAAAGTGATTAGGAAGATAAATGATATGAACTACATTGTGGAGTTACCTGACAGAAGGAAGACAGAAAGAATGTACAATGTCAACATGATGAAGCCATATGCAGATAGGGCTGACATGGTGTTTGCAGTGTGCAGTCATGGGGAGGGGACGGACGAAGGAGACCCCCTTCTGGACTTGCTGGATGAGAGTAAGCGGGAGTCCTCTGTGGAGGCAGTAAAACTGTCTCCCCAGCTGGCCCCAGACCAGATCCAGAAAGTAAGGGAGGTTTTAGCAGACTTTTCCCCATTGTTTAGCGCCAAGCCTGGACTAACCCTTTTAGCAACACACGATGTGGAGACAGGGACACAGATGCTCATACGGCAGACAGCATATCGGGTATCAGAGGCTGTCCAAATAGACATTAGAAGGGAAGTGGAGAAGATGCTGGATTTAGGGGTAATTCAGAGATCCCACAGCCCCTGGGCCTCACCCGTAGTCCTTGTACCCAAGACAGATGGCTCAACTCATTTCTGTGTGGACTATCGTGGACTGAATGCAGTCACGAAGTCAGACGCCCACCTGATGCCCCAGATGGATGAACTCCTGGACAAGCTGGGAGGGGCGACCTACCTTACAACTATTGACCTGACAAAGGGGTATTGGCAGGTAGAATTGACAGACAGAGCTAGGAGGTTCACATCAATCTCGATAGGCTTATTTGCATTTAAAGTAATGCCTTTGAAATGAAGAACGCCCAGCCACTTCCAAAGGTTGGTGAACCAGGTGTTAAATGGTGCTGAGGAGTACGCCATGGCATACCTGGATGGCACTGCCATCTTTAGTACCAGCTGGGAGGAACATCTATCCCACCTTAGGGAAGTGCTGGGCAGGATACAGAGGGCCAGGCTCACTGTCAAAGCCGAGAAGTGCCAGGTGGCCATGGGAGAAGTGGCATTCCTCAGGCATGTGGTAGGCTGGGGACAGCTCTGTCCTAACCAAATAAAGATAGAGGTGATCCAGGCGTGGCCCAGACCAGAAACCCAGAAGCAGGTCAGGAGCTTTCTAGGGACAGCAGGGTACTACAGGAAATTTGTACCCAATTACAGTGCCCTGGCTGCTCCCCTATCTGACCTGACAAAGAAAAGGATGCCAAAGAAAATTACCTGAGGCCCAGCCTGTGAAGAAGCCTTTACCAGACTAAAGGAGGCACTGTGCAGTGCTCCTGTTTTGACAAGTCCTGACTGTAGCAAACCTTTATAGTTCAGACTGACGCCTCAGATGTGGGTATTGGGCAGTACTGAGTCAGACACCTAGCAAGGGACAGATCACCCAGTAGTATACCTGAGCAGAAAGCTACTTCCAGGGAGCAAGCATACCCACGGTGGAAAAGGAGGTCTGCCAGTGTGGGTCCTAAAGAAATTAGAGCCATACTTGTATGGGCAGTATTTTGTGGTGCAGATTGACCGAACCCCTGGTTTAGCTTGACGAGATGGGGAAAACAATGGAGACTGCTAAGTCCAAAGGTTGATCCGAACTCACAAAACAGACAAGAGGGTTACCTTGTTCTGTTAAACTGTTCAGAAGACTATGCTCGGAGGTTGTCACTTTGGGAGGAGAGGGCCTGACCTGCTGAGTGGGTTTGTGACACACTGTTGCCCATATATTATCCTTTTTTGTACTTTTGCCCATGATTCCATGACCACATTTGGTTCCTATAGGCAAGCCCCTGACTTTTCCGCGATTCTGCGGCCGCAGCTGACCGCAGAATTAGCCGAGGAATTTGTAGCCACCCGTGGAAATTCCTGTCACCCGTGGAAGTTGAGGCAGATTGAGGAATTAGTGCCTGATCACCGCAGAAGTTACAGCTGACCACTGAACTCCCCATCAAATTGTCTCTCCCTGCCAGGCATTCAAGTGATCTCCCTTAGGGTTTTATTGACCGAGACTTAGACAAAATGACGAGCATCTGGAAATAAATAATAATAAAAAACTCCCTCTGTACATATTGGGAGCATGATATTTCGCTCCCGTCATTACACTCCACCTAATTACACTCCGGACAGCTCACTCCGATTAATTTCACTCCCATGTAATCTCACTCCCCCGTCATTTCGCTCCTTCATAAGGCTACAAAAGGCAATACTATACTGAGGATAGAAGCCACCCCCCCCAGTATAACCACAATACAAGTTTATTAGGACAGCTTCCATGTGGAGTAGGAATTTAAAGCACACTCACAATGATGCCCTGCTTCTTTAGTGTCACAAGCTGGCTCATTGGGCTAATTGTGCTTTTTTTTACACTACTATATCCACGATTTGCAACGTAGGAGGTTGCAAGGTAAACCACCGCCGTGTCATTTACTATCAGTGTTGAAGAGAACCCTCCTTCAGGGTTGCCTTTCTGTGGCTTTTCCTGCAAATTGCATTCTTTTCCAAAATTTAAAATAAATAAATGCCTTACTGTGGCTTGCATTGCCCACCTCCACTGCCGCAGATGAACACCCAGACCCCCCAACCCCCGATCACGTTTCAAGACACTCCGGATCTGCAGATAAGCCAGCCGGAGCACCAGGATTTATATCGCAGCAGCAGTTATTGGTAAGGCTGAGGTGCTGATGTCCTAAGCTTTCAAATACTCTCCTGGGGCTCGTATCACTGCTGAGTGTTCAAGTTTCGGTGGGTGGGGGTCATCTGAACTGAGATGTAAAGGCTGTCACTGGTACCAGAACTCTTTGCAGGGGGCCATTAGCACTTTGATATTTTTTTGCATAAATCAAGAGGTGTTCTATGATTTCTATCCTGTTTTCCTGAAAATTGCATTCTGTTCCAAAATTTTAAATAAATAAATCTGATCAGCCATAGTTCTCAGGGAATGAAGTGCAGTATCGGAGTGAAGTTAGTGGAAGCTAACAACGATGGAGCTAGACGTGGAGCGAAATGTCAGGGAGCGAGAAAGGAGAGAAATGACATAGACCCGATATATTTACCCTGCATTGCTGTTTGGTTTCCTGCGATCTGCACACACCGCTGCAGAAGAGTATAAAAGCACAGGCTGCACTTTGCTGCTGCACAAAAAGCATGCAGCTGTTTGTCCAACCTTTCCTCTAACTAGTTGCTTAAGCTTTTATTTGAATTTCCAACCCCGCTGGTCAGCGGTTCTTGCTGGCTTGTCACTGGCCACTGAGTGCGCCCATCTGCTGCTGTCCTGCTTTTTCCACCCAGCCCACTCCCACTGCCTGTCTCTTCCTATTCAGTGCCCAGAGACTCAGAGAATTGTTTTGTTTTGAAGGGACATTCAAAAACAGATTTGAACACCCCATTTATAATGATTTTGTATATGTGATTGGATCTGTCTGATAAAATTACCGGGGTTAGTATAGTCACTGGGCATCCACAAACAGTGGTATAGCCGGAAATCGCTTTTTCCAGTCAAGGTGCCAATCTGTGAATAAGTAAAGCATCATGTCTTGAACAACTGCAAAGAGTTTTAAACACTCATTTTAGGTTTGCATTGAGGCAAGCAAAGAACAGCATTTTATTACTATATAAATGTTCATGCTGTGGTAAATGGGAGGTGGGGGGTTGTTTAGGGTGTCCTACAGCATGTAGATTGATCATTATTACATATCATTATTTGCTCTGCATAACTATGTATTTAATGATGACTTTCTCACCTATTTCTGCCCTATAGAGCCAATGTACCCACCACAACACACAATGTCTCTGTTTGTTTGCCTCTGCCTGGCTCCTCTATTACTTTTATCTATTTACATCTGTCAACCAATAATCATTTTAGTACAATTGGATCTGTGGATTTGGAAATCAAATATATGTGACCCTGTGTGATGAGCACAGATATCTATCTATCTATCTATCTATCTATCTATCTATCTATCTATCTATCTATCTATCTATCTATCTATCTGTCTATATCTGTCAACTGTAAATGAAGTAATGTGACAACACTTACAATTGAAATTAAAATTTATACATTTATATAGAGATGTATGACAGAATAAAAATGCTTATGATTTTTTGTGCGTGTGTGTTCTAGGCAAAGCAGTATTACTAATAAATATGATATTGTGTGGCATGCATTACCCATTCTGACTCTCCTGAAGATACTGTATGTGAAGGTGGTGTTCAGTGAATGTGGCATCTTTAATTTCACTGTACAAATAACACAAAGAAGACACACACACAGTTTGTGAAAAGGATTTATTAGCGGCTGAACAGATTTCTATACAAGTTAATTAAGGATGAAAGCCAAGAGTGAATGTTACAATATGAGCACTTGACTGGACTGAAAATGTCAATTATGGAGAAAACAAAACAAAGTATGAAAATAAGGGAATAGTGTGAAAATCATGTGCGAGAATTGCCGCAGAAATAACTATTCGCAGAAGTTCTTATGGCAAATGGGAACCCTGCCACAGAACTTTGCTCCAAAGTGCCGCAGAAAAATCGGGCTCTGCCTATAGGTGGACTGATCTTGTTACTATTTACACATAATATTCTTTTCGCTCCTGGCCCCACATACAAGAAAATACAGAATAATGCATAGGAAGCAGTGTATTGCATAGATAATAATGCATGGGCAACAGTGTGTAACTTTTTTTTTTAATTTTTTTATTACACACCCGAGGTGTGTGATACCACATAAGCCACAAAGAGTGAGGGTTGAGTGGTTTGCACTGGCATCACACATTGAGGGTGTGCAAAAAATAAAAGGCAAGTAATGTTGCCACTAAATATTTATAATTACTGGTTTTATAATTAAATGACTCATACCACACTGTATTTCCACCAGTCGAGTAAAACCGCGTTCAGCACCTGTTCATACCTCTCAACTGTCACATGTTACAAGGGATGTCCCTTATTTTACCCCTTTAAAGAGCAAACTGTCATGATCCACACAGGCAACCCACGTCATGAAGTTACCTGCCCTGGAAGCTATTTTATTTATATTTTTTCTGAATTTAAAAAAAAAAGTTTTATCCTCCATAAAGCTCGTCTTGTAACTTCCTGGAATGAGCCGAGTGGCTAGTGAGCATTGCAGCCCCACCCCTAAAAACTGCAGTTTGATGATGCAAAGTAGGAAACGGGGCTTTAGGGCACTCTATGGACACTGTAATAGGATTGGGAGCAACATTTATCGTATTTAGATTATCTTTGCTGGCAGGCACATGAATGGGGCTATAATATATGCTATATATTGACCTTATACATGTGTATCTGCCAGAAAAGATAATCTAAGTACATTTAGGTGACGCCCCCTCCCCAATCCTATTATTTTATCCATAGAGTGCCTGCAGCCCCATTCCCTACCTCGCGTCATCAAACTGCAGTTCTTAGGGGCAGGGCTACAGTGCTCGCCAGCTGCTCAGCTCATACCAATAAGTTAGGAGCTCAGCTTAATGGAAGATAAAACTTTTTTTTTAAGGTGCAGGAAAAACTGAAATATGAATAAAATAGCTCCCAGAGCAGGCAACTTCATGATACGGGTTGCCTGCCTCCTCCCACATACCATGACCGTTGCTCTTTAAATCTGTCCCACAAATAAAAGGTGCAGTAAACTCAGACTTTAAAGCAGAAATTTGTAATATTTGAAGGTGCTAAAAGAAAAGTAAACAATAAAAAAAAAACTGAAGGGACTGGTTTCTATAGTGTTTTTTTTATTTTGCATTTGTAACTTCATGCAGGCTGATGTGTCCTGCATTACGAGGGCTAGTGTTCCATATCGCCCCTCCTTTGAGTGTCTGTATCTTGCATTTCAGTGACCCACAATTTAGAGGTATGACACGGATGACTCAGTCAGCAGAAATTTTAGTTAATTTTGTTGACCTGGAAAGGAGGGCAAGGAGTTACTTCTGCTTTTCAACTTTCTTTCTGGGCTGGGAGGTTGCAGATGCAAATCGACTGATTTTGAACCAGGTAAAGCACTTGGTGGTATTTTAGTGAATGGGAGAAATATGGCCAGGACACTGGGAAAATTTCCCTACTGTTTTCGACAAGTGCCATGTGGTCTTTAGTGTCCACCAAAACAACCACCAGAACAAGAAGACGGGGCCTCAGTTTAATGCCTCATATGAAAGGCAGCACCTCTAACAGCACAGTGTTCCCTAAATACCATGTTGAGGCCTCGGTATCAGTTACTTTTTAACCAAGGGGAGACTGCCCTCTGTAGGGCTACCAACACCACTTCCTGCAACACCTGGTGTTCTCTGGAGGTCTCCTGACTTCTGACCAAGGCCTGATCTGGCTTAGCTTCTGATATCTGACAGGATCAGAGTCCAAGATGCTATTGCTACAGACAGTGGAGCACTATGTGAATCAGTGTCCCTCAATTTGAAAATGAAAGTGTAAAATACATGGTTGTGACATTGCAGCTGTATAGCCCAGGATTTGTAGAATACTGGTTTCAGGTTGGTATTAGACCTAGCCAGTAATTCTGTTAATATAATAGCTGGATAGAGGAGATTTTTTTCCTTTTCAGATAGTTGTTTGGCACATTGGGTGCTGCCACACTTCTGCCTCAGGCTTCCTCCAGCACCCCCAGTCCCATCTGCCACTCACCCCACTATCATACTAGCGGGGATTCAGATCCAAGGGCACTGGCACTGCATTAATGGTGACTGGTACACTTACTTTTTGTCTTTTCTCCACTTTCCCGTAAGGGTCAAGCCATATGGAATGACGCTTGTGTGTGTGCTGACATATGCACATGTTATGGTTGTCAGTGTCGGTTCCTCTTCACTAGGTGCTCACCTGTCATACCGCCTAGCCTCCGCTAGGTGGTAGTAGTGCAGCAAGTTGCACTGTCCCTCTCTCAGAAGGAGAACAACAGTCCTCGGAACGGATGCTCAATCCTCTCTCTCTGCTGGCCCTGAGTGACCCTGATCATTCCCGAACCTGGGTCACCAGTGTGGCAAGCAGTGATGCAACCAGTGTCTCAGCCCATGATGCCACTGAGTTGGTCCAGTTAGAGGTGATTCCAGCCTGTTTTCTGAAGCCATAGATTTCTGTTATACATGGGCATGGCATCACAAATCTCTTTATACACTGTTGTAAAGTCATATCCTTGATCCTTGTGTAACAGGATTTGTGTAACATTCACCCCCCCATTGTCCCCTTACCCCTTGAATTCAATGTTAAATGCACCCTTCCAAATAATAAAATGAGGCAGTGTGGTCTAATGGTTAGAGCACCAACTTGGCAACTGGGAGATTGCAGGTTCAAATTCCACCAGAGCCAAAATACTGTTTGACTTTGATCAAGTCACTTAACCTCTAAGTGCTCAGTCTGCCCAGCTCCAGAAATAGCTAGGAGCAGGACCACACAGAAAATGAGATGTTGCATCACAGCTAGACTTCCCTGGGTAAATGAATTTAAAACTAATATCAAACTTCCCACACTGCAATGGCATCCAGCCCTGCTGTGGTCTGTAAGTTTGATTTTGTAATACCTTCTGCTGTTTTTTTTGTTGTTGTTTGTTTGTTTGTTACGCCGAAAAAACAGTTACAATAGGAGATAATATAGGAGGTGGCAGTGCATACTCTTTTGGTTTAACTCACATTCCTGGATTGCAATGACCTTTGCAAACCACTCAAAATTCATTCTCAGGGTCTGCTCAGGCTGAATTGATGAAGCAATGCTGATGCCCAACATAAATGTACTTCATTTGTTCTACTAAACATGTGTACCACAATGACCAAGAAATCTAATAAATGTTATATTAACAAAAGAGAAAAAAAAAACTGTTCTCATGAACCATAGAAAACACAGAAACACAGAGTTGTGTCAGCAAGCCAGCCCACTGGCACTGCAGTAGTGCTACCACTTGCAATTCTGGCAACCCGGGTTTGGGAATGAGCCTGGGCCATCGGAGAGCCAGCCGGGGGAGGATGGTGGAGCATCCCAGGGGATGTTTGCCTCCTTGGGGCAGGGAGGGCCCTCAATCTCCACTTCACTACTGCCACCTGGGTGACCACAG
This sequence comes from Neoceratodus forsteri, assembly GCA_016271365.2. NCBI lineage: Eukaryota > Metazoa > Chordata > Ceratodontiformes > Ceratodontidae > Neoceratodus > Neoceratodus forsteri. Next base: position 1,674,414,646 of record CM028129.1, read on the forward strand.
GTGGAAAAGCAAGCTGGAGACGAATAATTAGTGAAGGGGACGTTTATGCACTCTGGTGCACACTGCATGACGTGTGTGTGCCAGTCAAGAGTCTCACTTAGTTGACATCCATGGGCAGGGTAGAAAAAAAGGAAAAACAATGGTGGCTCACAGCATGCCATCCTGCCCCTCCTCGCATGTCCCCCACACTGTTGACGGGGTTCCAACACTGGAACTGAGATTGAACTCTGCTGAGGTCTTGTGGTCCTCCAGAAACCCTGCCTGGGGGCGGTAACCCAGGGGAACATGGAGCTACAGGTGGTGGTGGTGGTGCAAGCTGGAGATGAGTGATTAGGAGGGAGACGTCAATGTGCTGTGGTGCACAGTGCAAACTGTGCAACGCCAGTCAAGATCCTCCTTCGACATATGGGAAGGGCAGAGAAAAGGAAAACAACGGTCACTTGGCAACATGCGGTCTCACCCTCCTCACAAGTCCTGCACCACTGACTGGGTTCCAGTGCTGGAAATGAGGTTGAATCCCACTGGAGGTATTGGGGTCCCCTCCAGTGGCCTCACCTGGGTGGGGGTAAGCCAGGGGGGAACATGGTGCCTGCATAAAGCCTGGGGAAGGTGGGTGAAAGGGCTGGGGGAGAGGCAGGGACCGATGATATCTCACTGAAGAAGGGGAGAAAATGATACTTAAAAAAAAAAAAAAAAAAGAATTGTGTCAGCAGCAAAAGGAGGCCTTGTGGTCTATCAAGTCTGCTCAGTGTGGAGATACATGTCCCTTATAGTTTCACATCCATTTCCCCACCTGGCCGTCAAAGTCTTCATCAGCCCTCTGTACTTGTTTCAGCCCCTTCTTGAATCTCTCTGTGATTTCAGCTATAACTATTGTCTCCGGTAGCATACTCTACCCATCCACCACCCTCTCTGTAACGTAGTTCTTCCTGGCAACCCTCCTAAATTTATCCCCTCTGCTATTTTACAGCTGTTCCTCTCATTGTCTTATTTCAGTTGGACCTGAACAGTTTCCTAGAGTCTACCTTGTAGATACCCTCATGTACTTGAAGGTCTGCTGTCTATCATGTTCTCTCTCCTCCTGGTCTCCAGCAAGTACATGTTCTGGCTGTCCATCATCTGCTCATATGTATTCCTCTACTGCCCTTGAATCATGTTTCTGGGTTGATCACAAATGGTAGCCAACCTTTCAGAGCAACAGGCCACCAGTGCAAAGGGCTTGTGTTGCCCAAAGCTCATGGACCATGACAGAGTAAATTATAATTTAAAGTCAGAAGGACTCTAGATCCATCAGGTCCACCCCTCCATTAGAAGGCATCAATACATATGCTGTGAAAACATGTACTGATACATAGGGATATCTCAACCACTCTAGCAAATACCCAGGGATTCCCTTGGAAATCAGAAATTTGCCCTAGCTTACCTTGAAGGTTTGTGCTGTTTTCATGTCCACTGGTAGGCTATTCGATACGTTCACCACCCTCTGCAGAAGGAAGTGCCTCCTAACATTACCCTTGAAACTTACCACTTCTGAATTTCCGGGCATTAATGTGCAGTATCTAGGCTGATTCAGTAAAAAGTAATACCCACATTGCAAAGAGTCTCCATTTTTTTTTGAAATTACTGTTTATTTGCCTTCCTGCCTGCCATCCCCGACCCTTCAGGAGCCTCAAGGTAGACATCCCTCTACCTTCCACCCTGACAGTATGACCCCTGGATCCCCATGGAGCTTCAGTTTGCCCCGAGTGGGGATGGGGCACAGCCCTCTTACCCCATCAATCAACTTTGATCGGTCCAGGCCCCATCGGGGCGGGCAAGGCACATCGAGGCACGCTCGGAGGTCTGCCTTCTCCCGTGATGGCAGGCATTTTCACTTTTCTCCCACCCTATAGCGTAGGACCCTAACGCCAAGGTGCAGAGCACCAATGTCACGCTGTATAGTAGCCGCCTCCCTAACATTAGAGCTTGTAGTACTCTGAGCCTCCTCCTGAGTCAGGCAAGTGTTCGGCTATGGCCTTAACTCTCTCCGAGTAGGCGAGCTGTCGGGACGCCAAACCCATCCCCGGCCGACCAATTAGCCGAATCGAGTCCACTCCCGAACGCGGGTTGCGGCGTGGAGTGAGGTGTAGTGTCCAGCACCTCAACCCTCAGTGCCACCGGGCCAGCAAGAGTCTCCATTTTTATGGGCATTTTCTTTTTTATTTCTTCACACTACGACAAACTTATTTGAGTGCAACACCTGGTTTACATTTTCTTTGTTAGTTGGTTAATAAAAGCACAACTAGAAGCCTGCTAGATGACTCATAAAACTAAAGTGCCATCCTCAGAGTCACCCAGCATTTGCGCCCATACATACAGTTGTTAGGATACATATATGAAGGGTCTCTAGCTACTACAGGGAAGTCAAGCCAACAGGAAAGCGATGCGGTCAGGGCAGCAGAGACAGGTTATTGGTTTAGTGTACCTGTGATGAAATGGTCTAAAATTGGGAAATAACCTGTAATATAAGAGTTTCATATTAATTAGTGACGGACCAGAATCATTTTACCCAGGAACCAGAACAGGGTCCCATGAATCAATATGTCAGTATCGGCGAAATCCCCCACAATGCTGGACAGCCACTGGCTAGACTAAGGGGCAGATTCACTAAGTATCATTTGCACTTTTGTCTTGGCTGCGAGAAAGTAAGTGAAACCCAACACATGGCTAGGGAGATGTGCATATCGGGATGTAGGGGCATGCGGCTGTGTCTCTGGCCTGACATGTTGGGTTGAGAACAACCAGAAAAACAGTAGACCCCTCCAGAGACTGGCCACCAGGCATCCATGGGAGCACCCTTGGACTTTCTGGATAGTTAATTCCTGCTTTACAGCTTCATGTAGTGGATCCCCACCATTGGGGGAAGGGGAGACATAGAGGAATGCAGCTGAGGACTTGCTGGGGGGTTGAGGGCCTTCGGAGGCAAGTGTCCTGGCAGCAAGTAAAAGCATAAGTTAAAATTAAATAAAATGAATTGCATCTCCCCTACTGTTTTAAAAGCAAACACCCACTTTAAGAACACTGCATGCCGGCCCGGTGGCGCAGAGGGCTGAGGCGCTGGTGCCTTACCTCGCACCATGCTGGCGACCCAGGTTCAGGAACGGACTCGAATGCCAGAGGGTTGGCAGGGGAAGGAGTAGGACTGAGCATCTGAAGGGCTGCTCTTCTTTCCTGGGGTGGGTTGAGGAATGGCGTCGCTCTGTAGCGGCCCCGTGGAGACCAGGGAAGCCAGTTGTGACGCATGTCTCCTCCTACTGGATGAAGGTTGCCTGGACTTGTGCCCCCAGAGTCTCCGCACTTCCAACCCAACTGCAGCAGCACCCAGGGCCAATGCCTAGGCCATTTCTTCTTGAAAGAGGAGGACCCACCTGACGGAAGGCTTATGTCGGCTTACCCTGAAGTGGTTGCAATGTGGGGTCAAGATTGGCAGCGGTGATGGGAGAGGTGAGAGTCCTTGTGGCAATTGGCCTGAAGGAGAGGAAGATGAGGGTCACAAGGGCGATAAACAGTTAAAGCAAAAAAAAAAAAGAACACTGCATGTTTGCAAATAAGGGCACCCACCTAGTGAGGACTAGGCATGCCCATTATTTTCCAGGTTTAGTGCTGGCTATTGTTTAAAATAGTGGGTAGTGATGGAAATAGGCAAGAAAATAAACAGTACTGACTTGTTAGAAAACAGCAATGCAAACTTAGTCCAGGCCGAATGCTTAATAACCGGGATTCTTCTGGTCAAGATAAGGAAACACAAAACAAAAAGAAAACAATGTCCCCTGGCTCTCAGTCACTGTCTCACCTTTCCTGCCTCACATACTGTCTGACCTTATCATTCTACAGAAATACTGATCCTAAACACAGCGACATAGTAATTTATCATGAGAATTAACTCGTCCAAAGGGTCAGCTATTGGGGAAACTTGCCCTATGCATGAAAATGAACAAACATCTGAACCTTAAAAAAAGAATGGACTTCTCCATCAGGTTTGCTAGCACTCTCCAGCTTCCTTCCCAGTGATAAATAAGCACGCCCTGCAGACATGTACTAATAAATTCACAACTTCAACTGCTAGGAAATGGTCACTTTAACACGCTTCATCGCAACCAAACTCATCTTAATGGGGGTTTCCTTCAGCCACAGTTACTAAAGAACAACTTTTTGTTCAGCCCTCACTATCTTGCCTCCCAAAAAGCCAAACTGATTTTGAGGTGATTGCATAAAGCTCAACGCTTAAAGAGTCTCCTGAGGTTGGGCCTCTACTGAGGGAGGTGCCCTGGCCCTTGGGTGGAGGCTTGAGCAACCCCTGCCAGCCAGTCATGGTGCAACACTGGAACTGACTGTGAAGGCAGCCACTTGTCTGCCTGCCCTCAGCTGCAGGAACAGTGCCACTGTGGGGTCTGTCGTCCTTGGGATGGGGATGCGGGAAAGGCTAAGGAAGGTACGGGAAAAAAACATCTCGCTGTGCTGGTGGGCCAGGTTCGGGAATGGATGCAGATCACCCTGGGGCTGACCGGGAAGGGAGGACTGCACAGCGGGACGCAGCAAGGAGAGGGGCAGCTGTCACATGCCAGAGTGCATTTGCACCACTGCACATGTGTGCGCGTGTCATCATGTGGTGGCACCCTCAAAGAGAAAACCGGGAACTGGGGGAAAAAAAAAAAAAAAACCTGGCCGGCCTTTGCATCCCTCTTCCTGCAGGCCCAGGCTGCGGCACAACTGACATGGCAGGCCACCCATCACTATCATGGTCCCGGGCAAGTGGTGGATAACTGGCAAGTCTATGAGAATGTCAGTGATTAGGCCGGGGGTGGGGAGATGCTGTTGGGCAACCTGGGAATGAGAAAAAGCATAATTAAAAAGAAAAAAATGAGTCCTTAATGCTACATGGACAACTTAGAAAAACATGATATTTAATACAACCTAATATCTAGACACAGTTCAACTTATAGTTTCAATATTTCCTTATTTACCTTCCTCTTATGCTCAGTTGCCAGGGACATTTGCATGAAAACACTAGTTTTTGTCCCTTGCTCTTCATCTGCTCATGCTGCTTGTCTTCAAGTGACATCATAATCCTCTACCTGTGACATCACAATCGCGTCTACAGCAACTGTTTGCAGAGCATTATGATATCACTTGACAAGCAGCTGGAGCAGATGACCACTGCCTGACAGAGATCCTGTTGTCAGGATAATTTGACAGGTAATAGAGAGTGAAAAGAAGGTAAGTATATGAAATATAAGCTAAACTGTCTGTTTATTAATTTGTTTTCATAATTGTCCCTGTGGTGTCCGAGGCCCTTTAATACTAACATGTCAAAAATCTTTCCGAGGGAGAGCCAAATTCAAAACCTTTCCTCAGTTCCAGTTGTCTGTAGCTCTGATAAGGGAATAGAAATGCTATAGCTCTGCCAGTTCCTACCCCTGGTCTCTGTCTCTACATCTCTCTCTGTTTGCTGTCTCCCTCATCTTTAAAATCCGCTCTGTAGGTTGCACTCACAATTGTGGCATTATAGAGTTAGAAACAGTCAGTGGCTCCTGCTGTGGACACGACTACTTGCACTGACTGCTAGGGCTGCTGAAAACTTAGCTCGCTGAGGTGCTGCTCCAGTTACACCAGTGTAACAGCCAATGCCAGCCGAGTATCAGCATCAGGAGCCACTGACTGATTCTAACCGTTGGTTGGAGGATTTATGAATGACATCATTGGGGGGTACTACATACAGAGCTGTTTTAAAGACCAGAAAAGAAAAAGAGAGACGTACAGAAAGAGAAGGGGAGGTAAGTCAGTAAATAAAAGTTGGTAATGCTACAGTGTTTCTGTTCCTTCATTGTCTTTGTCATCATTGTCTAAGTTTCTGTTGGTTTCAAGCACAGCTGGGACAGAGTGAAAGGGCTTAGTAGTCACTCAGGGTGGTAGCAGTGAAAAGGGAAGCAGGGGGGTGGCTAGTGTGGGCAAAGACTCTGTGCAGACAAAAGGACTCAGGTATGATAGGGTGGTACAGGCAGATTGGATTGACTAATGGCCTTTTTCTGCCATCGTCTGTTTCAAGGGAACAGAAAATTATTTCTGATAGACACCTATTTGTAATGTTCCTAGTTTCGTAAATGGTATTCGTATACCCAAATGATCCACATTTAACTGTTCCTGAGTAAGCGCTGATGTGATAAACTATATATTGAATGGTTTTGTTTTTTGGGCCAACATGCTGTATAATTCTCTCGTCTTCATGAAGCCAGACATTCTCATTTTTAGAGCTGCAGTGGGTGAAGCCCTGCAGACCTCTTCTATCGGAAAAGGGCTCAGTGCATTCCTTCCGACTGAACAACATGTTGGAGTTGTAACACAGTTGCCTCTGCATCCGTGATGCATTCTGCTCATTGTCTCCATTGGAAGTCGCACTGCATTATTTTTTTGCTGTGTCGGGCGTGTCATGACAGAACACGGCACACCTATGCGTCCAAGATAGCCACCAAACTGTACCGTACATGTGTGACTACTAGCTTACGCGCAGTACAGTGCAGCATCCATCTTGGTCACGGGCGGACTGTGCTGTGTTCTGGCATGACCACTAATTTCTTTGTTTTTTAAATTATACATATTCCCCCTCCCGACCCTCCCACTCAGCAACTCCCCACCACCCCCAGAAACATAACAATGATACTGGGGGTGTCCAATCCTAGTGTCACGATTGAGTTCCATTATCTTTTTTTCAAATATATGTTTTTTCTCCCCACCCGACCCTCTATCAGCACCCCTGCCCCAGAAACTAACATGTGCCACTGGGGAGTTTCCATCCCCAGTGTTGCAATGGTGATTCCTCAGTCCTTTTTTCTTTTTTTTTTTATGCTGTAAAAAGAAAAACGTCCTTCGATGTCTTTTGCACCGTTACATTCCCCCCACTTGACCCTCCCACTCAGGAACCACCCCCCAAGCCCTTACTTACCCATCAGGGGTCCAGTGCCGTAATCCTTTCTGGACTTCAGACATGTCTTCACTCTTCAAAGTCGGACTGCGAACTGATGAAACAGGTATGCAGTTCAATGTATTTCAATGAGGTTTTGAACTTAGTGGCATAACTTGGGCATTTTTGCATATTTTTAGCCTAAATTTTCAACATGCCTTTTTTGGGACTCTGCCCCATGAACAATTGCACTGGCATTAGACAAATCTGTCCCAAAAGGTGATTTTGCAGTCCCTGCACAAAACCACTTTTCAGGCAGGAGTTAAAATTTTTCTCTGCCCTTGTTTTTGAAGTGGGGTCATAAGAAGGCTATGTTGCAAATCTGGTGTAAAAATATTAAAAAACAATAAAGCCTACCTTGAATTTTGCAAATACAGGCTCATGATTTTGGTAATTTTCAATATTTTTACCCCAAATTTGCAACATAACCATGTCTTTATAGCACCTCATGAATGTAATAGCTGTCATTTTTCAAATCCTTGCCAAAATGTTTTTTTTACATCCTGAAAGGCGATTTTGCAGTCCCTGCAGGAAATCACCTTTCGGGCAGGAGTTTAAAATTTTCTCTGCCCTTATTCATGAAGTGGGGTCATAAAGAGGCTATGTTGAATTTTGCATAAAAATATTTAAAAACAATAAAGTTATGAGCCTACATTGAATTTTACAAATGCAGGCACATAACTTTGGTAATTTTCAATATTTTTATGCCAAATTTACAACATAGCCATATCTTTACAGCATCTCATGAATGTGACAGCAGTCATTTTTCAAATCCTGGCCAAAATGTTTTTTTACATCCTGAATGGTGATTTTGCGGTTCCAGCACAAAACCACCTTTCAGAGAGGTGTTGAAAATTTTTTTAGTTGTTTAACCAGGAGTAGCACACTAAGCTGAAAGCTTTTTTACAGGAGTGACCTGAGAGCACCGTGAAGTTAAGTGACTTGTTCAGGGTCACACAGTATGCACATAGAAGCTGTGGGATTCAAACCCAGGTCTGGTCTGCTGGATGTCACCAGATTTACAGCTCAGAGCCTTAAACCACTGCACTATACTGCCTCCCCTATATTTTCTCTGCCCTCATTCATGAGGCAGGGTCATAAGAAGGCTATATTTTAAATCTGGTGCAAAAGTATTTAAAAACAAAGTTATGAGGATATGTTGAATTTTGCAAACGCAGACTCATATCCCTGGTAATATTTGATATTTGTACTCAAATTTTCAACATAGCCATTTTTATAACACCTCATGAATGTGACAGTTGTCATTTTTCAACTCCTACCCAAAATATGTTTTTGTGTCCTAAAAGTTGATTTTGCAGTCCCTGCACAAAATCACAAAATTTAGGCCAGGAGTTGAACATTTTCTCTGCACTTCATGAGGCATAATCACAACAAAGCTATGTTGGAAATTAGGTGGAAAAATATTAAAAAACAAATGCTCAATATTTTTACCCCAAATTCCTCGGCTGCAGCCCTATGGACTCTGTCCAGAGTTTGTTCATGTTGTCACTGTGTGTGTGTGTACAGAACTCATTTGCACTGCTGATGTTTGTAGAGAACTCTTTCTGTACTGTTCATGGTGCATGTACATAATTCTTTTGTATTGTTCATGGTGTGTGTACATAATTCTTTTGTATTGTTCATGGTGTTTGTACAGAAATCTTTTGTATTGTTCATGGTGCATGTACAGAAATTTTCTGTACTGTTCATGGTGAATGTACAGAATTCTTTTGTATTGTTCATGGTGTGTGTGTACAGAATTATTCTGTATTGTTCATGGTGTGTGTACAGAACTCTTCCGTACTGTTCATGGTGCATATACAGAATTCTTTTGCATTGTTCATGGTGCGTGTACAGAATTATTTTGTACTGTTCATGGTGTGTGTACAAAATTCTTTTGTACCACTCATGGTGAGTGTACAGAATTCTTTTGTACTGTTCATGGTATGTGTACAAAACTCTTTTGTGCTGTTCACATTGTGTATACAGCACACTTTTGTGTGTTCATTGTGTGTACAGAACTATTTTGTACTGTCCCTGGTGTGTACGGAACTCTTTTGTACTGTTCACTGTGTGTGTGCAGAACTCTTCTATACTGCTCATGGTACGTGTACAGAACTCTGTTGTATTGACCATGGTGTGTGTACAGAACTGTTGTACTGTTCATGGTCTGTGCACAGAACTCTTTTGGTCTGTTCACAGTGTGTGTACAGAACTCTTTTGACCTGTTCACTGTGTGTGTGCATAACTCTTTTGTACTGTTCACAGTGTGCATGCAGAACTCTTTTGTACTGTTCACAGTTTGTGTGCAGAACTCTTCTGTATTGTTCACATTGTGTGTGCTGAACTCTTTTGTACTGCTTAGTGTGTGAACAGAACTCTTTTGTACTGTTCACAGTATGTGTGCAGAACTTTTATGTACTGTTCCTGGTGTGTGTACAGAACACTTTTGTACTGTTCCTGCTGTGTGTACTGAACTGTTGTGCTGTTCAAGGTGTGTGTACAGAACTCATTTGTATGTTCATTGTGTGTGTACAGAACACTTTTGTACTGTTCCTTGTGCGTGTACTGAACTCTTTTGTACTGTTCATGATGTGTGTACAGAGCTCTTTTGTATGTTCATTGTGTGTGTGTGTACAGAACTCTTCTGTACTGTTCACAGTGTGTGTTCAGTACTCTTTTGTACTGTTCATAATGGGCCCTATGCTCAAATGGAAAGGTTATCTATGCGCCGCATATCTGAGGTCATAGGCAACCATACATGTGAATGCCACACAGTGTTGGTCCCACGGACCACTGGCAGCTTTCACCAAGGGTGTGCAAAGCACTTATGCACCTGCCACCTAAGCCACTAGAGGAACACTGCAGTACAGAATGTTGGGGGATGTGCCTGCACTATGTGGCGTTCACAAAGCTGCATAGTACCATGCTCAGGGGTCACACCGGGTACATCTTCTGAGACCAGGAATAGCCCAGTACGTGACCCCATGGTCTCTGATGGCACCACATATTGGACTTCAGTGCTGCCTCAGCCCATTATGCTGCAGGGGAAGGCTGGGGCAGCTGTGCAGGTGCCTGCCCATTGGTTTGCAGCAATGCCACTGTACACAGTCCTTCCCCCAACACCCTGCATCCTCCGCAAGGTTGCAAGGGATCCACTTAGGGACCTGGGGGGGCATCCAATTGGACGTCCGCTTGGTCCTGTGGCTCTGCCCCTGATCGACGGTGCAACCATGAGCACCATGAGGGTGTGGCCATGCACAGGCACCCCATGGATGCTAGCAGTAGTGCATACAGCCTACCCTGCACCTCTCTGGGTACGCGGATGGGGTACACACCTCAGGTGCATATTACCCAATGTGTGTTCAGAACTCTTTTGTGCTGTTCATGGTGTGTGCACTAAATTTTTTATTCTGTTCATGGTGTGTGTACTGAACTCTTTTTTATGTTTATTGTGCAAGTTCAGAACTATTTTATACTGTTCCTGGTGTGTGCACAGAGCTGTTTTGTAGTGTTCATGGGGTGTGTGTGTACAACACTCTTCTGCACTGTTCACAATGTGTGTACAGAACTCTTTTGTACAGTTCATGGTGTGTGTAATGGAACTCTTTTGTACTGTTCCTGAGTGTGCACAGAGCTGTTTTGTACTGTTTATTGTGTGTACAGAATTCCTTTGTACTGGTTACAGTGTGTACAGGACTCTTTTGTACTGTTCTTAGTGTGTGTACAGAGCTGTTTTGTACTATACCTTGTGTGTGTACAGAGCTGTTTTGAACTGTTTCTGGTGTGTGCACAGAGCTGTTTTGTACTGTTCATTGTGTGTGTACAGAATTCTTCATACTGGTCACAGTGAGTGTACAGCATTCTTTTTGTACTGTTCATGGTGTGTGTACAGAACTCTTTTGTACTGTTGATGGTGTGTGTACAGAACTCTTGTACTGTTCACTGTGTGTACAGAACTCTTTGTGCTGTTCATGGTGCCTGTACAGAATTCTTTGTACTGTTCATGGTGTATGTGAAGAACTCTTTGTACTGTTTACTGTGTGCGACAGAACACTTTTGTACTGTTCATTGTGTTTGTACAGAACTCTTTGTGCTGTTCACAGAGTGTGTACAGAACTCGTTGTTCTATTCATGGTGTGTGCGCAGAACTCTTGTGCTTTCACTGTGTGTGTACAGAACTATTTTATACTCTGCATGTTGTGTGCAGAACTCTTTCATACTGTTCATGGTGTGTATACAGAGGTCTTTTGTACTGTTCATGGTGAGTGTACCAAACTCTTGTGTACTGCTCACTGTGAGTATAGATCTTTTTTGTACTTTGCATGGTGTGTGTTCTGTACTATTCATGATGTGTGTACAGAACTGTTTGGTTTATGTGTGTATAGAACTTTTTTTGTACTGTTCACAGTATGTGTGCAGAACTCTTTTTTACTGCTCACAGTGTGTGTATGGAAGTCTCACATACCGTCCATGGTGTGTACAGAACTCCTTTGTACTGTTCATGGTGTGTGTGTATTGAACTCTTTTGGACTGTTATTTTTCTTTGTCAAACTTTCTGCCCTGGGGTACCTCCTCCTTACCACTCTGTCAGGTCTCCTGTCTACAACATCCCAGCACCATGTACTTCGCGCCTCCCCACTATTGAGCCAGTGGGGATCCATGGTCCTCAGCATGTCAGCAGCTGTCATTCAGACAGCCCATGGCTGGGATTTTATGGTTTGCTTGCTGCAGTCCCTTCCTTGGCAGTGCCTTATTCATCCTTGCACATATAAAGGGATGACCCTTCAGTGAAGCAAGGCTCTCTGGCCCATTGCAGGGGCATTGTGGCAGCAGAACCCACCACCAATCCCACCCCACCCCAGTTGGAACTGCTGCTATGTGGCAGTGCCACCACAACCCCACTGGCTGCCCAAGCCAGCTCTTGAGTCTGCTCCTAAAACCTGGGTAGCAGGTATGGGAGTGTGATGCACCACCTAATGGGCTGTTGGGTGACCCCAGCACATTATAATAGGTCATCTCATGCTTAAAGTTTTTTATACAAACTATGACATAGTCAAATCTCCAAATGACTGGTTTCATGAAAATAACTTTAACAACTCTTGGCTATAAAAAGAAAATACAAAACAAAAATTTGTAATATCCATTTTAATTCAGGATCAAATAATGGCAAACTGAAGGTTTTCTGTAGAAGTGCTTTTTTCATGCACTGGCTCCAATTTGGTAGTATTAATTTTCTTTACTGGCTTTGTACTACATTCAGTGGGTGTGTCCGATACATACTGTTACACTGCTGGTAAGGGCCATCTTAGAGAAGTCTGATGTAGTTTATGTCCCTTTGAACCACCGAGTTCTATAGCAAAACATGGAACTGCATGCTGTAGTTTATGTTTTTACATTGCTGTCACAATGCATCTGTGTTCTGCTATAGAAGTCTGTGGTTGAAAAGAACAGAACCTAAGTCATGCAGTTCTAACATGGTGCTTACCACCAGTGTGTAAATCTAGAAACACCTAACTGCAACGCCTGAAAAGTCATTATAGATGGAGCAATAATGGGATAGGAACCAGCATTTAAGAGCATGGGGCTGGAGTTTTAGACGTTTATGGAACAATTTGACTGCACTTGTACTTGCAACAAGGCTCTTAGACCACAGAAAATGCAGTCTATCTTCTTGCCGCAAGCGCAGCAAAATGTGCATCAAAAATTATGCATGCTGTGCTGGTCTGTCAGCATAGTGGTTGCGCTACCACTTGCGAAGTCAGTGACCTGGGTTACAGAATGAGGCTGGCTCACGGGGCTGGCTGGATGGAAAGGACTGAGTGTCCAGCAGGATGCCCTTTCTGGGGTGGGAGCGCACATCCTCCATCACAATACTGCCATGTAGGTGACCACAGGTGGCAGTGCTGTAGTAGGGCTGCTGGAATGGAAGCACATCACTGTTGTAGGGGCATCAGCCCCTGATGTCCTTGTTGCAATGCTCTGTGAAGGGACTGAAAATGGAAAAAGCCCTGCCGCCACCAGTAAAGGGTCCTAGTGTAACCTGTGGCCAAAGCTGCCTGAGCAAGCCACATTTTGACGAAAGTTATGCAGCTTGGGGGTAAATCCCCTACACCCTGTCCATGTCTGGGGGGCAAGCTGAGACAGCACGGAGGATGGTGGCTGGATACAGGTCCAGTGGGGGACATACCATGGGGCTCCAGAGGCAGTGTGAGTGCAGTGACAGGAAGGGAGGCCTAAACAATGTATAAATGATACATGAATGACAAATGCATCATGTTGTGCTGTTCTATGAATAAAGGGTCACAAATGGGTCAAACCGTTTGCATAAAGCCTGCAAAAATGTTGGCACATTTGCACTGATGTAGCTGCTGCGGATTAACTGCTGCAAGTCCAGAGTCCAGACCTTTGAAAGTCCCAGTCTCTACAGGAAAAAACTGATGTACAGGTTTAGTGCAGCTCTCCTTTAACTCTGGATCATTTGGGGACATGAAGTTAATTTCTTTTATTAGAGACAGCTGGCAATCAGCAAAAATTGTCTGTCCCCTTTAATGGTTTACTTATTGCTTATTATAAAGCAAAATTCAAGTTTGGCTTCATAAAGAAACAAGGGTAGACATTCCTGAAAAGTGTGGCCTGCTAAACATCAGTTGCTGATGGGCTGTGGGAGCTGAGTAGCACTGTGGCTGTGGGCCACCCTCATGGACAATGGAGAGGGCACACTACCGTGGCTTTGAAGGAGAGCGCCCAGGTCAACGTAATAAAACGATGCTGGGAGGCCCCAGTTAGCAAAAAATCCAACTTTAATGTACACTTTTCTGGATTTTAAAATTCTGATCTGGTTGATCCTGCATTCCCTTGCCAGCCATCTTAATCTCAATAATATCCCAATGTTCCTCTGCACCCCCCCCCAGCTAATGTTAATGATAGACTCCACTGTGGAGGGCATGAGTGGGCTACAGTATCGGGGGTATGACAGCACTGAATGCTGTTCTCACTGCTGGTGCTGCTCTTCCTTTCCATTCCCACTATATTTACTATAGTCACCTACGCCCCCCCCCCATTAATCACATGGCATGGCCATCTCAAAGGTAGGAGGTACTGTAAGAGATACAATAGGCCAGCTGGTGACAGAAGGATCAGAAAGGAAGCTACTGTCTGAGAGTGAAACATAGAACCAGATAATGAAACACAGGAGCATAGAAAATGATGGCAGATTGAGGCCTTGTGGCCCATTATGTGCTCAGGTCTGCCTGATTTTGGAAATCTGCCTCGTCAGTCCTCATTACTGTCCGCCCAGTCTTTCCCTTAAGTGCTATTCCCATGTTCCTGTCCCATCCCCTTTGTAACCCTCCCACAGTTTCACCCCTGATTACCTCCTCTGAAGTTTATTCTAGTCCATCACCACTCTTTCTGTAAAACAGTACTTCCCGACATCCTTCTTGAACTTCCCTTCCCACAGTTTCAGGGAGTTACCCCTGGTAGCCATGTTACCACTCATTGTGAATAGCCTGTGGAGGTACTTCAACATCCTAATCATGTCTCCTATCTTTCTCCTGTCCTCCAGTGGGTACATGTTGAGGTACTGGAGTGCTCCTTGTGGGAACTACCCTATGGCCCCCATATTGTTTTTGTGGCTTGCCTCTGCACCAGTGCAAGGAATGGAACCTGTCCTGGGAGGGCATCGTACACAACAGTAAACAGTGAAAACCAAAAAATCAGACACAAAGGGCCTTCCCATGTTAGTACAGTCATACACGGACCAAAACTGTTGTAAAGTGCAGATGCAAGTTTATTTAGTTTTTCTTGGGCAGGTAATCAGACCATCAGCTACAGGAGGGGTCGAGAAGCCCAATGTTTTATGCACATGTGCGGTTTTCCAAGGATGATGCCTCTACAGATTTGATCTTTTAATACGCTAATTTTAAAGTGACAGAGTGCATAAATATAAACACATGTGTGCAAAGAGTGCGAGACACCCACAGAGAAGCAATACTTTAAAAACTGCCACAGGGACAGTTAGAAATTACTAGCTTCCTAGTCTAATATCCATAGTATAGTTTTTTACTGAGAGAGCTGATAACATTAACATCACTAGCTAGACGCTTGCTTTTGAACAGACTGTAAGCACGCCATGAAGTTTACTGATTACACCTCTGAGAGAACTAGGTAATACAATAAATCTGATCAGCTCAGCAGTGTCAAAATATCAGCCTCTGCTTAGGATCAGAATTTCATGCAAAAATACAAAACACAGTTCAAACTTTTCTGGTTAAACAGGGTTTTATTTAACTCTAAAATTGATTAGCGTTTTGTTCATGAAAGTGCTAAAACATTGTGAAAATACATAGCTCTTGCCTCACTGTGTTTAACAAACATAGCACTTCTAGAAAATCTATATAAATACTTTCTGTACAGTTAGTATTGTCCCAAGAAAAAAACTGCTTATCAATTATATAAAACCCTGTTAAATTGGTATCATAGGATTGGAAAATCATGCAGTTGTCAATGCAAAATCACAAGCAAAAATCAGCAGAATACAAGTTACAAGGGCTAAAACTGGCAGAATCTCTCTTCATAAGTTTTGGTACAGGTGCTCTTGTCAGTGAAGACTTCAGCCATTGGAACTTGATATTTTGAGATCAAGCTAATCGCTCAATTTTGATAGCATTAGCTAATTCAAACGCCTATTTATTTTTGTTGTTTGGGAAAGTAGGGCTTGACAATTATGCTGATTTTCAGTCTTGTCCCGGGGTGGGGTTGGGGATACAGATGGAAACTAACTGAAATTGAACAGATTAAACTGTTCATAGTATTTTTAATGAATGGAGTAACTTTTCCAAGGACACTGGAGAAATTCCACTACTCTTTTCGAAAAATGCAGTGGTTTTTTTAACTTTCACCTGAACAACCACCCGAACATGCAGACGATATCCCAGCTTAGTATCTCATCAGAAAGATAGCACCTCAGGAGTGCATCACCCCCACTCATGCTGCATTACAGTGTCAGTACTGGGTTTTACCCCAAATTCCTGGTGTGGGGCTAGAACCCACAAACTTCTGATCTTGCACCCGCAGATGAGTGTGCAACCTGCTGAGCCACTGACACTGCTGTCTATCTACTGATGGTAATGTTATCAGCTCCCTCAGTGATAAACTATACAGTGAATATCTGTCTAGGAAGCTACTGATTTCTAACTGTCCTCCTGGCAGTTTTTCATTTTGATTCTCTATGGGTATAGTATACTCTTTGCATATGCGTAGCTAGTATATATGCACGCTGTCACTTTGTCAGCATGCATTTGAAGATAAAATCTGTAGAAGTCATCATCCTTGAAAAAGTGCACACATATCATGAAATGTTGGGCTTGCTCAGTGAGGCTGATGGTATGATTGCCTGCACAAGAATAAACAGCATAAACTTGCCTCTGTACCTTACATCGATCTGGGTCAGCTTATGACTGTACTAAGACAATAAGACTGTTTGCACCCATTTTTGTTTTCATTGTCTCTGCACCCCATCTAAGCTGTCCCTGTCCTTGTCCTTCCTCAAGTGTGGGGCTTTAAATTGCACAATTGCACACAATACTGCAAGTGAGAGGAGGAACCAGATCTATACTTGGCTGTATTACCTCCCTCCTACTAGTGGTGCCTCTCCCTATGTATCCCAGCATCCAGTTTGCCTTACCCACGGCCCTACTACATTGTGCTAATGCCATCTTGTTCTCTACTATTACCACCTCAGATCCTCTTCCCTGATGTGCTCTCCACTAGCACCCCTTTCAACCTATACTCCATTCTCAGGTTCTTGGCCACTGTATGCATTACCTTGCACTTTTTTGCATTAAATTTCAACTGCCACACCCTTGACCACCTTGGCAGATTTTCCAGATCTTTCTTTATGGCCCTTATCCCCTCCTCAGAGCACACTCTTCCACAGATTTTTGTGCCATCTGAGTAGGAGGCATATCTTTCCTTGAACTCTCTCCATGGGATCACCTATATTTAGGCTAGCTTATTCCTCAATGAGACCTCAGTGTTCTAAAAATGGCTGCAGTCAGTCATCATATCTCTGGAGTGATTCCAGCTACAGGTGAACCCATTATCTTGTTTGAAAAGCACTCAATGTGTCTTCAAACTATGATGCCACTGGGCATGAAGGTGTCCCTTAACTAAAAAGCAGTGTCTGTAGCCACATCACAAAGTGGACCTCGTGGAGGAAGGGGATACCATTCACCCTCACTCTGTGACACAGCAAAAGAAAGTGGGTGGGGGCTGGGGGATAAAGGGAAGGGGAGACAAGAAAACAAAGAGAGTGGACAGACCCCTTTCCCAATTCCTGAACCCTTGTCAGCTGCCTCCCTAGTAACTGATATATTGTTACTTGCAATATTTTGCACTGGGGACTTCTTGTACATGACAGTAGCAATGCACAGAGTATTGCCATGCTTATACCCACCCTTATTAAGAAGCAAGAAAATTTTTCAATGTTTCAAAAGCTAGAGACAATAAAATATTTTGCATATTTGTTTGGGGTGGGGGCACAAAAAAAGCTGAGTTTCCAGCTTTTTTCAGATGAGTTAGCAATGTAAACATTAGTAAAAGTACACAAGTGTAAGCAGATTTGTGCATAGGGTAATTATATTCACATCTTACCGTTTCATAACTCCCCCCGAAGAGCTGGAAACCTGCAGAGTACCATTGCCTGCTCCCACAGGTGGGTATTTATCATAGTAATTCTCATAGGGTATTGCAGCTGAAAGAGAATTCAGAAAGAATGAGGTTAAAAAGGATTTGGTCATGCACTAAGGGAAAATACCATTTGTTTTTTCATAGGTTTTATTGCTTTTCAATAAGATACAGTGTCTATAATACATATTCAAACATAAAGATACTAAAAGAGAAAATCTCTTATCTCTCGATAAAAAATAACAGGAACTGCACACACTTTCTAAATCTTTACAATGCCTAGAATTCTTGTACAACATTGTAATATATGGTTAGGTCACATTAATACCATCCAAAAGCATACAAAAAAATCTGATAACAGCACTGGCACAAAGTGATGATACCATCAATGAAAAGTGATAATACTATGGTTCAGAGCCTGTAATACTATTGTTTAGAGGTCTGAACTATAGTATTATCAGAAAAGCACAGGAGTGCAAGCACAGCAAAAAGGGCTCGTGCTGGCCAAGAACTGTATTTCACTGTAACCGCCACAGTAAAGCCGACTACATGGTGCCACACCACAGAAACAAATGCCATAAAGAAAACAACATTTGACCTCAGACTCCTGCAGAAGTACCTGTCAAAAACAGGTGAGTCTCACCAATAGAACAAATCCCCACAGTAGAGCTAGATGCTATTCTAGCTGACTTTATATTCCAACTGAAGAAACAAGATGGTTCAGAATACGAATCTAGTACTATAAGAGGGGGTACTAGGAAGTACTGACCACCATCTAAGTAAAACAAATTACCCTTCCCCTGTTTTCCAGGGCCCAGCTGCCACTTTCAAACAAGCGCTAAATGCACTGACAGCAAAACAAACGTATTTAAAAAAACTGGGCACGGGCAACTGACCAAGGCAAGTAGAACAGCAGACAGAAAACAACATAACTCTACTGTATACTAGTGACACACTAGGGTACCACTCACCGACAGCCCTACTCCACATGCTGTTTTTAACATAAGGATCCACTTTGCCCTTAGAATCAGTGAACAATACCAGCTGAAGTGTGTGACATTGTATCAGGGAAGGACAGCAAGGGTAATGAATATCTGGAGTACCACGAGCCAGATTAAAACCAGGACAGAGGTGAGCATCAGAGACATCAGGCCTGTGTCCCTAGAATGTACCAAAATACAGTGCACCCAGAGAGATACCCAGTCACCACATACCATAAATTTACAGCTCAAGACCACTAGATATGCAGAAACCAGATGCACTGTTTTATCTTGCACCATACATGAAGTTAAAACCAACCAGCTACTGGCATAGGTGCATGACTACTGGCGAAAACAAAATCTGAAGTGTCATGAAGCTTCTGCAGAAAACAACAAGCCTTCCCCCTGAAAAGAGAATAACGAACCATTCGACAAGAAAAATGGCTATCTAGATATTCATTGATTACAATGTTTCCCCATTGATGTTGCACAACTCTCCGGTCACAAAGCTATCTAGAGCATCATTAATTTTAGTACCTTGTTAGAGAGTAAACAAAAATGAATATGTGCCATCCTCTCTGGAGACAATCAGCAACCCTCCACCTCCCTAACAGAAGCTGCACCATAGCAGCGATCAGAACCCATCCTGGACACTCCCATAGCAGCTCCAACAGCTGACAAGGAAATGACGAGTGCCAACAGACTGACCAGTCAGAATTCCCAAGTTTCCCGAACCTCAGGAAACATTTTTGGGTCACACTGCACCTTTTACAGTGATGTGTTAATCAACATTCATCAGTCCCTCCACCAATCCGGAGAGACGCATGTGATGTACTCAGACCCCAAATCAGACTGACTACGCAAACCACAGTTCCTTTTAAAAAACTTTACCGCTAAGTTTAATTTTGCTGTTTATTATTTGCCACAATCATTGGCACATGTTTAAAAGAACTGTTAAGTTGTTTCAAAATGTTGTTCTGCATTTTGAACTCTTAATTTGAAGTTATGCTAAAAACAAAAACAGTACAACAAGTGAGCCTCTTAGGAAGACACCAACAAGGTCAAGGTAAGACCTGAAACTAATTGATCCATATAATTATAAAATAATAGATAGTTTAGGTGCATACAAGAGGTAAAAGCATCTTGAGATTCTGGGGACATGGAAATCTCTCAAGCTTTGCTCTTGAGGTTCCTATATCCCCATAACTCTCGATGCTATTACTCCCTTGTAATACACACTAAACTATTATTCTATTTTTAATAATTATTACTTAACTACAATAACTGTAAACTACCAAACACATAATTCCCAAAATCACAGGAAAGAAACAGCAAAAGAAAGGTGTAAAGAATCAGGTCTAAAACAAGAAAAGAAAGAAAAAGAAGAGATGGGTAAGAGAATAACAGAAAGAATATGAAACAAGCATTTGTCAATGCCGAACGCTTGATGGTTGTGACATTTTTTTTGTTTTAATGTTTTGAACTCAACTTTGAAGAGACTTGTTTTAGGATTTACCTTATAGGCATGACATGTACCATTTATAGTGTATTGACCGGTATGTCACTTCTGACCAGAGGTGTAAAAAATACATCTGGTGCAGGATTTTTAAAATGACACGTCATGTTTACGAGATTATGTGCAAAAATTGCTATGTTGAAAGTTTGAGGTCAAAATATTGAAAATGACCATTTCAAACCTGCATTCATAAATTCCAACATAGGCTCATAATTTTATTGTTTTCAAAATTTTGTCCAAAATGTTCAATATAGCCTTCTTATGACTCCACCTCATAAACAGTGTAGAGAAAATTTCAACTCCTTCCTGAAAGGTGATTTCCGAAACGACTATGAAATCACCCTTTGGGATGTGAAAAACATTTTGGCCTGGATTTGAAATTGACAGCTGTTACACTCATGAAGTGTTGTGAAGAAATAGTTATGTTGGAAATTTTGGGGCAAAATATTAAAAATTACCAAAATTACGAGCCTGCATTCGCAAACTTCAATGTAAGCTCATAACGTTGTTTTTTAATATTTTTATGCCAGATTCTCAACATAGCCTTCTTATGACCCCACCTCAAGAACAGTAGTGGGAAAAATTTTCAACTCCTGCCTGAAAGGTGATTTCATGCAGCGACTACAAAATCACCTTTCAAGATGCAAAAACACATTTTGGCCAGGATTTGAAAAATGACAGCTGTTACATTCATGAGGTACTGTGAAGAAATGGTAATGTTGACATTCTGGGTCAAAATATTGAAAAATACCAAAATTAAGAGCCTGCGTCTGTAAATTCCAACATAGGCTCATAACTTTATTGTTTTTAACATTTTTGCTCCAAATTTTTAACACTGCCTTCTTATGACCCCACCTCATGAACAACCATAGAGAACATTTTCAACTCCAACCTAAAAGGTGATTTCACTCAGCGACTGCGAAATCACCTTTTGGGATGTGAAAACACATTTTGGCCAGGATTTGAAAAATGGCAGCTGTCACATTCATGAGGTACTGTGAAGAAATGTCTGTTTAGAAAATTTGGGGGCAAAATATTGAAAAGTACCAAACTTAAGAACCTGCATTCACAAACTTCAATGTAGGCTCATAACTTTGTCTTTTTTTTTTTTTTTTTTTTTTTAAATTTTAGTTAAATTTTCAACATAGCTTTCTTATGACCCCACCTCATGAATAATGGTGAGAAAAATGTTAACTCCTGTCTGAAAGGTGATTTCATGCAGCCACCATGAAGTCATCTTTCGGACAGATTTACCTAATATTACTTGCATTGTTCATGATGTTGTGTTCTAGGAAAGGTATGTTGAAAATTTAGGGCAAAAATATTGAAAATGGCCATGTTATGCTACTCAGTTCAAAACCCATTGAAATACATTCACTGCATACCTGATTTCCTCAGTTTGCAGTCTGGCTCAGAGTGAAGATGTGTCTGAGGTCAAAAAAAAGAATACAGCGCTAGAATTCCCAGTGGGTAAGAAAGGGCTGGGGTGGGATGGTGGGTGCTTGAGTGGGAGGGCAGGTTGGGGTGGAATAATGGCACAACAGTCATTTATTTATTTATTTAAAGCTTTGGATTACATTACCTTTGAGCTATTAGCTCTTTTACAAAGTTTCCATGTCAAAAATACATGATACGTACAAGATGCATACATTCACAGTTGGGTACAGAGGTTTCTAAACATTCAGTACAACGTAAGATAAGTAGCTAATACAAGGTTTAAAGTAGGTTAATGTGCAGTAAGCAGCTATAGGCCTTGTAGTAGAACTGATTGCTATACACTCATAGCCTTGTCATTAGGTAACATCGTAGGTTATAAAGCCTGTATGTTGATGTGTGTGGTATAGCATGAAGGACAGTGGGATTCCCAGATGGGTAGTGTAATAGAGAGTCACAGGTATGGAATTACTGGTAGGGAGGATAACTAGAGAGTCCGTGTCAGTGGTAGGGAGAGGGGTAGGTGGTATCAGTGATAGGGAAGTAGGTTATTTGTGGTGATCGAGTGGGATAAGGGAATGGGGGTTAGGGGGTAGGGAACAGGGTGTAGTGTGGGTTGAGGGGTTGGGATAGGGTTTAAGGTAGGTTAGGGTCTTCTAGCTTAGTGTTGCCAATTGCTAGGTGTCATTCAAAGCATTCACATTTTACTGTCTATCAGAGGTATGTTTTGAGTTCTTTTGAAAAGGCCAATCTTTTCAGTGTTCCTATTGTGCGGTGAGATCATTGGGCCATTTGGGTCTAAAGATGAAGGACCACTGTGCTAGGCTTGTCCTTCTATGGGGTACACAGAGGGCTTTGTTGGTCATGCTCAAGTGTGGTGAGGGGTGGTCACTGGCTGAACTAGTGTCTGAAGTCCTGGAGGGGTTAGCCTGAGTTGTGCTTTCACCCATGAGGCAGACCTGGTACTTGATTCTTTGAGGGAGCCAGACAGTTTGGGCATATAGATCTGAGGTGGGTGAGTTTGCCAATGCTGAGAACTAGCCTGCAGACTTTATTCAGGGACATTTTAATTCTGTTTAACGAGGTGTCAGAGGCTAGGCTGTAGACTGCCAGTCCATAGTTGATGACCGATAGTATAGAGCTGGTGGCAACAATGCTTATGGCCTCTGGTGTGATGGAGCTATGGTGTCTGTATAGTATTCTTAGCTTTGCATTCACAGTTTTGACAATATGATCAATATGGAGGTTGAAAGTAAGGGTGTCATAAAGTGTGACGCCGAGATATTTGAATGTTTTTACCTGCTCAAGTGTTTCATCCTTCTCATTGAGTTTATCTAGCTGGCTTGCTTTCCTCTTAGCCTGGTGGCTTAAGAACAGCAGGACTTTAGTCTTCTTGTAATTGAGGAGCAACCTGTTCTGGTTGAACCATTGCTCTAGCTCCTGGAAGCTGCTTTGTAGTTCATTGGTAAGTGGATCTAGTTGGGTGTTACTAGTAAATATTTCAGGATCATTTGCATATAGCAGAATGTTTGAGGAGCAGGTGTTGGGGAGGATGTTGAAGAATAGGCTAAACAGAAGATGTCCCATGATGGATCCCTGGGGGACACCAAGAGACACCTTCCTAACACTGGACAGAGTTCCATTGACTTTTACTTGCTGAGTTCTATCAGTGAGGTAGCTGTGGAACCAGTTTATGGTATCGGGGGACAGTTCTAGGGCAGATAGTTTTGTTAACAGAAGCTGGTGGTTCACCAGGTCAAAAACTTTGATGAGGTCAGTGTAGATGGACTTCACCTGTTTGCCGCTGTCTAGTGCCATATGAATGAAATTTGTGTACTCAGTGAGTGCGGTGGTGGTACTGTGGAAGCCGTGTTGCTGTCGCATTGTATATTGTATTTGCTTAGGTATTCGGTTAACTGGTCAGATACAACCCTCTCCAGGGCTTTGGATAGTGTGGATAGGATGGAGATGGGTCTATAGTTCGAGTGCAGGGCTCGGTCTCAATTTTTGAGTACGGATGTGAGATGTACCATTTTCCATTGCTTGGTGAACTGTCCAAGTTGGAGAGATTTTTTTATTTATTTATCTTATTCACCGATATCTTGGAGAACACCTGTGAGTGGATGCTCATTTGTAGGTTCCATGTCAGTTACAAGAAAAAAATTGAACAGGTACATAGCATTACATTACAAGGCATTACATTACATGCAAGTACAGAATTGCACTGGTACAAAACTATACATTACAAGCTAGGTAGACAATAAATTGGTATAAATTACAAGGTTGGGATAGCATTTAGCTTAAGGTATAACATTCATACATTGCTACGGCACTGGTGAGAAGGCGCCTGCGTCGGAGAGTTAGGCATACTTGTGGGGGGAGAAACAGAGTGGCGAACAGGCACAGTTGCAGCATAGTGAAGTGTATGCCTGCATAAGGGGTTAAGAAGAGACTTAAGGAAGGCTGGAGACAATGGGGTTAGGAGAGCATCAGACGGGGGGGCATGAGAGTGGGGACAGAGAGAGGAAGGGGTGCCAAGTGGGAGGGGAGGGAGCTAGATGGGGGTGGAACAATGAAGTGCTGTGAAGGTAGGTGTCCCTAGGATTAGGTGAAACACTAAGTGCTGCTGCTTTACGGTGGTCCAAATGTAGGAAAGTTGTTTTGGTCATCATGAATGGCCAACGCAGTCACAATTGTCTTCTGCAGCAAGGTGCTGCCTGAGCTTACGCTTGAAAACACCAGTCATTGTGGTATCAGAGATGGCTGAAAGAAGAGCACTGGTCCAGTGTGGTGCATGGTAGTAAAATGCATGTTGACCCTGTGCAGTGCGGCATCTAGGTTCACTGAAAATTTGGCTGTGGGTGCTTCTGGTCAGCCTGGCACTTACACAGCATGTGAGGAGATTCTGGAGTCCTGGTGGCATCAGATTTACTGTGATTTTTCTGGCCAGTAGACAGGTATGATACTTAACTCTGCTCTTCATCTGGAGCCACCCTACCTGTGAATAGAGTTCACAGGTGTGTGTAAGCCTTGCAGCACCTGTGAGGAGTTGGCAGGCCTTATTAAGTTCCAGGGAGATGAGATGGAGTGCTGAGTCCATTGCAGAACCATAAACGGCCAGGCCATAGTCAACGAGGGTAACAACTGAGCTGGTGATGGCCATATTAAGTGCTTCATATGTAAGGCTGAGCTTGTGGTGGTGGAGTATCCCGATTCTGGAATTGATGGCCTTGGCTGTGTTGTCTATATGTTGTGCATAGGACTGGGTGGAGTCAAGTATGCTACCCAGGTACTTAAAGTGTTACACGGGGTCCAGCACATCACCACTGTAGTTCAGGATGGATAGCGGGAAGGTCTTGTGTTTGCTGTGGCTGCTGGAGTCGATCATAGTCTTGGTTTTCTTATAGTTAAGGATTAGTCCATGCTCCTTAAACCATGTTTTGGCAGCAGTAAATCCTAGTTGGAGGTCATTTTGAAGTAGTTAGGGGTTGGGGTTGCAGGTGAAAATGATGGCATCATCAGCATATAATAGCATGCGACTGGTGCAGGAGCTTGGAAGTTTATTTAACTCATTCACTCCACAAGAGCTCTTTGAGACTTACACCACTTGTGTCCTGTATACTCTTAGCACTGCATCCTGGGCCTTTCTAAGCAAAAATCGAGCCATAATCAGCATGCAACAAACAAATGTGAATACCTCTTGAACCGTAAGTGCTACACACAAAGTACAAGTAGCAAAGTTGTTCAGCACAAAATTACCTTTCCAATGGTGATATGCAATCAATTCAGATTTTATTTTATACAAGCTGAAATACCAAACAACTGTGTTTTTTTCAGATTTGTTTCAAGGTGCTTAGGTGAAGCTTGAGAGACAGATGTCAGCCATGGACACCATACCATAAACAAATACGAATAACTCCTAAAGTATTCATGATAGACACAAGGTATCAGTTGCAAAGCTATTTAACACAAAATTACCTTTCTAACAGTGCTATGCAATCAATTTGGTTTTATTTTACACTAACTGATGTGCCAAAAAACTGTGGGTTATTTTTCAGATTTATTCAAGGTGCTTAGGTGAGGCTTGAGAGACAAATGTCAGCCATGCACGCCACACCTTCAACAGATATGAATAACTCCTAAAGTATACTTGATAGACGCAAAGTATCAGCTGCAAAGTTGTTCAGAACAAAATTTCCTTCCTAACAGTGCTATGCAATCAGTTCTAAAAATTCAGTTTGTTTAATATTTACAGTAGGTAAAAATTGCTGACTTCCTCAGATGTTTCCAGGCCTGAGTGAAAGTCAGCTGGAGCACGCTTCCGTCCATTGGCCTGAGTGACTATGCTTTCAGATGACACTTACAGGTGTATCTCGACCTGAAAGAGTTAAGAAGATACTGAAGAGGAGGGCCCCAGTACTGATCCCTGGGGACCTCCGAGCAGACAGGTTTGCTATCTGAGACGATGTCCCCACCTTGTCCCGGCTGTGAGCGATTGCTGAGATAGCTGTTAAACCATAGAACTGTATCAAAAGAGAGACTGGTGTTGGCTAGCTGTTCAAGGAGGAGGTGTGGTGAACCGGATCAAAAACTTTGATTGGCTGATGAAGGTAGCCTCAATAGCTATCCTTGATCCAGGACTTGGTGGATATAACCAGTGAATTCCAACAGGGCCATGATAGTGCTGTGCCTCTGCTGAACCCATGCCATTCTGGGCATAGGAGTAGGTGGATGTTCGTGTATTCTAAGGTTGATCCGCTGCTATCAGTTCAAGTGCTTTGAGAGTGGCAGGAGTATGGAGATCGGACTGTAGCTGTTCTGTAGTTCCTGGTCTCCACTTTTGTGAACTGGTGTTACAGAAGCCGACTTTCAGAGCTGGGGGAACTGAGAGTGGTGGAGAGATAGCTTGAGGAAGGTGGTCAGGGGGCTTAGTACTTTCTCAAGTGCCATAGTGATGAACTTAAGGTCCAGGGTGTCTCCACTGTGCCTCTATTTTCCCAGCACCTTCTCAAGGTACTTTCTAGCCTTGGTAGTGCTGACTTCTTTAAAGCAAAAAAGCAGACGATTCCCCATAGGGGACTGATCACCTACTGGGTGCTTCTGGACTGGAGGGTTGTAGGAGTCTGCCAGAAGCACTCCACTTAGGTCCGTGAAGGCAGTATTTAGGGCATTTGCTATTTGGAGTGGATCCACTGTGGGTACATTGTTGACCAGGAGCACGGAGAGGGTCGTTTTGGGATCCTTGCCAGTAATATCACTGAGGTTGGCCCAGAAGGATTTGCTGCAGTTCCAGGAGTTGAAGAGAGCTCTCATAGTAGGAGCATTTTGCTAGGCTGATAGCCTTTGTGCACTCAAGCTTCTAGCTTTTTATGTAGGTGGATATTGGCAGCTGTACCATGTGCACGCAACTTTATCCAGAGTTGGTCCTGAGCATTGATTTGTAGAGTGGAGTTCTGGTGTTATACAGGGGTTGCAGGGAGCTTTAGATTTTCTGGTTTTCAGGGGGGCATGTTTATCCCAGGTGGTGTTAAATTTTGTGATGAAGCAGCCGAGTGTGATGTCTATGTCATTTGTTTCATGTAGGTCAAACCAGTCTAGGCCTTGAAGGTCCACTTTGAGTTGTGGTAGGTGCCCTTTGAGGAGTACACAGCTGGTTATGGTTCTGGGCGGGGGCTTGCTGAAGTTGTTTTGCCAGGTGCAGATAATGGGTGAATGATAACTCAGTGAGTCAGGGAGGGCGGTGATGTTGGTAATGTGGGCTGGTCAGTTTGAGAGGATCCAGTCCAGCAGTGTGCTAGTACCAGTTTTGTGGTTGACCCTTGGTGGGGTTGCCACCATCTGGGAAAAGTGCATAACTGATAGAGCGTCTCTCACCATAGCAGCTGCGGTTGAGGGCCAATTGATGTTGAAATCCCCGAGAAGAATAATCTTGGAGTCAAGGCACAGGGTGCCAATAAAGTCCATGAGGTCGCTGGCACCGGGAATCGTTGTTTTGAGTGGGATATAGACTGTGAGGATCATAAGCACCTTGTTGTGAGTGCTCAGCAGGATTCTGATGGGTAGGATTTGCAGATTGATGCTTCTGTTGGGGAGGGGAATGATATGCCCTTGAAGCGTGTCCTTTATTTAGACTATGCAACCCCTCCTTTCTTCGAAAAGTCCTACCTAAAAAGTGTGTATCCAGGCAGCATGATGGCAGAGTCCAGTACCTTGGGCAATAGCCATATTTCCATGATTGAGAGGATATCAGGGTTGTGTTTGGTAACCCATACCTTTAGAGTGTCCAGTTTGGGCAGCAGACTGCAATGTTTAAGGCTGCAAGGGTAAGTCTTGCAGATTTTTGCTATGGCTATTCTGAGAGCCAGGAGGGCTAGGAGTTGGGGTGTACATTACCCGCATAGCACTAGCAGTAGCAGTAGTAGGTGGGTAATGTAGTTCAGAAGGAGTCTGTAGCTTCTTGAGCACTGCCGCATCCCTGATATCAGCATTTTAGAGGAGCTGTAGCGGCAAGGAATCCATGGATGTGCCAGACTAAGGAGGGTATTTAGGCCTAGGTCCTGGGAACAATGTATGGGGTGCCCTTTGTAGAGTAAGGAGCTTCTCCAGGAGTCAGGAGAAGTGGTCTTGCCATATGCATTGAGTACAGTCACCTGGGGTGAGTTAGGGCATCTGAGGCAGTTGCAGCTCGGTGGCTGTGTGGGGGATGTCAGTGTGAGAGAAACAAGGACACAAAATCCCAGGTTTCTAGGATATAGTTGTAGGTTCCATTGCTGGTTCATCTGCAGGTTGATTATAATGGTTTTTTCCAACCTAACATGAGATTAGGCACTCAAGAGGAGGTAGTACCACTCATACGAAGTGAAATTGCTCACTTTTCTGAATCCCTCTAGCGGTAGGTCCGTAGAAGGAGCAGATGAGAAAGCAGGCACTTAGTAAGTTTCACCTCAGGTCATGTGATCACAAGGAGCTATATAAGAAAGAGTTCAGATAGGACGGGTGGGTGGGGAGCCAGCATGCAGCACTGGTGGAAACAATAGACTGGTAGTCCTTGTCTGTGGTAGCAGAATCAGGGCTTTCCTGTGAGCTCATGGGAGGTGGCAGAGGCGCTGTGGGCAGCCATGCTACAGAAGCGCCTGATCAGCTTCTTGGAACTGGTGGCGTAGTCCTGGGGAAGCTGGGCTAAGGCTTCCCTTCTTCAGTGAGCGGGCAGTAGAAGGGTGGGCCACACCGCAGTAGTGCCTAGGTGGGCCTACTTGATTTGGGGAGGGAAGTGAGAAGAGGGAGAAAATAAATAGCTGTAGCTAAGAGTGGGCTGGGAGCAGACAGCATTTGGGCAGTATTTCTGCCTGGAGAGGGGCTGTAGATACACAACTTTCTCCTGACCCACCAAAACAATATTTTGATTTGATCAAGTGCCATGTCCAGATGGTTGTGGGTGCTGGCATTGGGCTGGGGGTCACATAAATTTGTGCTGGTGGTATTTTGATTTTATGAGAGGTATGGGTAGGTGGAGGCACTTCCTATTGGTAAGGGAGATTAGGGGGAGAGGGCCAGAGGGTGTGTTTTCCCATCGGTCTGTCATTCTTGGGTGGGAGCTCAGGTTTGGCATTTTTGAAATATAGCAAGCCATGCCTGGTCAACTGACAGAATGCATGCACAGTGGTCTGTACCATAAATAGACCAGTGAGTAGAGTGGCTAGCAGGGTATTATGTGTGCCATCACTTGAATGGGGTGGGCTGTAGAGGTGTTGAGGGAGGTATCAGCAATGCTATAGAGTAGCCTATAGTAGGTAGTCAAAAGAAATGGTATTTAGATGTGCCTGGTATCAGACTTTAGTTGTGTTTCTTGCTGGGTTTTTTTTATTGTGGAGTAGTGTAAGTCAACCTAGTGAGTCACTGATTGCCTGAGGTAGGGATTTGTGAGCCTTGGCTGCAGGTGATTTGTCATCAGGTTGTCCTGGTGAGCAGACTCCTACAAGGAAAGGTATACAGGGTGCTGGAAGGAGCTGATTGGTTTTACCTGGCCTTGCCCACTATTTGTGACTCAGCACCTTAGGGATGGAGCTAGGACTGAGCAGGCTGGACCAGCATCTAGTACTTTGTTGTTTGGAGGGTTGTTGCATGGACTAGTGGGGGCCTTGGATTGTTGTCTGCCCTCGTGACACCCCTGGACAGTGCTCAACAATGCAGAGACAGTGTCCATGGAGTACGGAACTGGCTGTTAGGGGAGGTAGTAGCAACAGGGCCTTCAACGGGTGGTGGAGGGAGGTAGGCAGGGTCTTCTAGTGGGAGGTGGAGGATCCTGGATTGCTGTCTGCTCACAACCTCCTGGACGGTGCTCAGCAGCACAGAGGCAGCGCCCATGGAGTAGGGAGCTGTATGTAAGGTGCGGTAGTTTGAGGGATGGCTATCAGGTGGGGGGTAGTGATCTTGGATTGCTGTCTGCCCTCAGGACCCCCTGCACAGAGTTCAGCAGTGCAGGAACGGTATCCTTGGCTCAGGGAGTAGACTGTTATGAGAGATAGATTCAGGGATGGCTAACAGGCAGAGGGGGGGTATAATACACTACCTACATACATCTTGATCAGGTACCCAAGTGAATGGAGTTCAATAAGTGTTACATCTACTTCTGGTTGGGCTTTCTATTAGGTGAGTGAAATTAGGAGGGCTGTTCTTTTATGGGCTAGGTACAGTGTCTGTGCTGATGTCTTCAGTTAAGTGTTTGCTGGCTACAGCTGGGCCAAGTTTAGTGAGTGTGGTTTCAGCCCTTAGGGGACTCCAAATGTTCACTTTCAGTGGGGTGCGACAGGAGCATACCAAGCTGGCAAGTGGTGGGGGTGCAGAAGTGCGCTGATTGTTTTCTGTTCCTCTTGGGTCACTATATAGTGAACACTAGCTTAGGATGGGCAGCAAGTACCAAGTGGTGCCACGTGAAGTGCAGTTCCACACTGGTCCCTTATGGCCATGTGGCTCACAGCTTGTGCATTACCTGTAGTTGGTGCTCCAGTAATGGCGGCTGACCGAGGGTTGAGCAGGTAGCGGGGAGGGCCAGTGAATTGAGCCCTCTCTATCTAGGTTGCCACAGCTGTGGAAGTATGACAAGAGCTGTAAACAGAAGTAATAAAATACCTGGTGACTGCTCTTGTGTAACCTGAGCCAGGCTTGGTGGGGGGGGATAGGAGGGAAGCGAGAGTTACAGAGCAGAGGCAGGAGACAGGGTTACAGAATCACAGTGCTAATCCCAATCCTATCAATGGATGGTTTTCTTTTTTTACAGGTTTACAATATAAAAAAAAATTAAACATGACGAGGGACAGTTTTCTGTGTTACAGGTAGCGACACTGGGGGATTGAGTACCCCCCAGTTTCACTGTTATATAATAGCTGATTCCATGACTAGCCGATCAGGGGTATGCATCGCATTAGTGTAGTCGTTAATCCATTTACAGTATTGCTGCACCCCGCAGGCTAGATAATATCACAAAAGTCTGAGAGTTTAAAACTTTCATTTTCTTTTGTCCTAGTTAACTTATAATATGTTTATCTAGGCCTTTGTGACTCCAGATGGAAATTATCTGAGGTAGACTGGATAGATAAAAACTTTTTTTATCTTATTTGGCTTGAGCATTAAACAGTATAATGTTTTATGTAACAATTTCATTTTTACATAGTCTATTCTGCCCTATATGTTCATAGGTAGCCTGTGCCATTTTGTAGGTCATCCTCCTCTGTCTTTTTAAACCAATAGGTTGAGTCTTGCAAAGTTTTTTTAAGATTTTGTTATTTTAAAGCAGCAGTGCAACGAAACAGTTTTACAAGAAGCAAATTTTCTGCTGTGGTTATGAAAATACTGGCAGAACTATTGATGGGGTTTCTGGATGCTCCTATGCTGTGTAAGTTACATTAGAATTTTTGTCGGATTCTTATCCTCCTCGGGTCTTTAGTATTATTTCAATGCAAAAATGAGGCAGCCATCTTTTTGTCTTGAGAAATAATTGTTTTAAAAATGTTTGTAAAATTCTTAAATGATGACAGAAATTGAAATTTTCACCACCAAAATAAACTTCAAGACATCTGGCACTGATTAGGAAGAAAAAAGGATGGTGTCAAATTTTTGCCCATTTTCGTTGCACTGCTGCTTTAATTCCTAAATATTAAATGTCTTCATTTGCCCATCCTAACCCTGTATCTAAAGAATCATCGTTAGCATATAAATTGTTAAGTGTTAGCATCTAGGACTTTTCTTTATTAACTTTATATTTCCTGTTTAAAGAGATCCACCAAGATATATTGTACTGTCCCTATACTTGATATATAGGTGTCCCGAGTCCCGAGGGGACCGAGACCCCTACCTGCAGCCGCACAGCCCTCAAGACACAGGGACCGAAGGCCTGAGCCGCCAGTGGCCGGCGGCCACCAGCCGACCGAGGGAACCAGGAGGCCGGAGAAGCAGGCAGAAAGCTGGCACAGCCTCGAGACACAGGGACCCGAAGGGGCTCCGAGCCGCCAGCGGGCCGGCGGTGGCCACCGGCCAACCGAGGGAATCAGGAGACAAGGAGAAGCAGGCAGAAAGCCGGCACAGCCCTCGAGACACAGGGACCGAAGGGGCTCCGAGCCGCCAGCGGGCTGGCGGTGGCCACCGGCCGACCGAGGGAACCAGGAGACCAGGAGAAGCAGGCAGAAAGCCGGCACAGCCCTTGAGACACAGGGACCGAAGGGGCTCCGAGCCGCCAGCGGGCCGGCGGCGACCACCGGCCGACTGAGGGAACCAGGAGGCCAGGAGAAGCAGACAGAAAGCCGGAACAGCCCTCGAGACACAGGGACCGGAGGCTCTGAGCCACCAGCGGGCCGGGCGGCGCACCACCAGCCGACCGAGGGAACCAGGAGGCGGGAGAAGAGCAGGCAGAAAGCCGGCACAGCCCTCGAGACACAGGGACCGAAGGGTCGAGCCGCCAGCGGGCCGGTGGCAACCACCAGCCGACCGAGGGAACCAGGAGGCCGGGAGAAGCAGGCAGAAAGCCGGCACAGCCCTCGAGACACAGGGACCAGGGATCCGAGCCGCCAGCAGGCTGGGCGGCACCACCAGCCGACCGAGGGAACCAGGAGGCCAGAAGAAGCAGGCAGAAAGCCAGCACAGCCTCGAGACACAGGGACCGCGGCTTCGAGCCGCAGCGGGCCGAGCGACACCGGGCCGACCGAGGGAACCAGGAGGCCAGGAGAAGCAGACAGAAAGCCGGAACAGCCCTCGAGACACAGGGACCGGAGGGGCTCCGAAGCCGCCAGCTGGCCGGGTGGTGGCCACCGCCGACCGAGGGAACCAGGAGACCAGGAGAAGCAGGCAGAAAGCCGGCACAGCCCTCGAGACACAGGGACCGAAGGGGCTCCGAGCCGCCAGCGGGCCGGCGGCGACCACCGGCCGACCGAGGGAACCAGGAGGCCAGGAAAAGCAGACAGAAAGCCGGCACAGCCCTCGAGACACAGGGACCGGGGCCCGAGCCACCAGCGGGCCGGGCGCGCACCACCAGCCGACCGAGGGAACCAGGAGGCCGGGAGAAGCAGAAGAAAGCCGGCACAGCCTCGAGACACAGGGACCGGAGGGCCCGAGCCACCAGCGGGCCGGGCGGCAACCACCAGCCGACCGAGGGAACCAGGAGGCCGGGAGAAGCAGGCAGAAAGCCGGCACAGCCCTCGAGACACAGGGACCGAAGGGGATCCGAGCCGCCAGCAGGCTGGCGCACCACCAGCCGACCGAGGGAACCAGGAGGCCAGAAGAAGCAGGCAGAAAGCGCACAGCCTCGAGACACAGGGACCAAGGCTCCAAGCCGCCAGCGGGCCGGGCGGTGGCCACCGCCGACCGAGGGAACCAGGAGATCAGGAGAAGCAGGCAGAAAGCCGGCACAGCCTCGAGACACAGGGACCGAGGCCCGAGCCGCCAGCGGGCCAGCGGGCACCACCGCCGACCGAGGGAACCAGGAGGCCAGGAGAAGCAGACAGAAAGCCAGCACAGCCCCTCGAGACACAGGGACCGGAAGGCCCGAGCCGCCAGCGGGCCGGGTGGTGGCCACCGCCGACCGAGGGAACCAGGAGACCAGGAGAAGCAGGCAGAAAGCCGCACAGCCCTCGAGACACAGGGACCGAGGGCCCGAGCCGCCAGCGGGCCGGGCGGCGACCACTGGCCGACCGAGGGAACCAGGAGGCCAGGAAAGCAGACAGAAAGCCGGCACAGCCCTCGAGACACAGGGACCGGCGGCCCGAGCCACCAGCGGCGTCGGCCACCACCAGCCAACCGAGGGAAACCAGGAGCGGGAGAAGCAGGCAGAGTATTGGCAAAGCCGCGAAACCAATCGGAATCGACCGCTGACTCTGCCTTTGCTTCCATTGGTGCGCCTTTCCCATAGACTTTAGCTGGACTCTGCAACACTATTCTGGCCGGGATTTTCTGTTATTTTATTTTATTGTTAATTCCACCTAAAAAGAGCTGTTTTACCTTTGATTTGTGCCCATTTTAAGGGTTGTATTGCTGTATTGTCTGATAGTGATTCAGCCTTTTTGGAAATCTGTGTGGGCTAGACGCTTAGGCGCCTAACCCCCCCCCCATACCGTCCCAGTCTTTTGTTGTGCAGATTGCTGATTTTTAGCACCTTATTGCAGATTGCCTGCAATAAAGTACCTTGCTCACTGCCTTCTCCTCTGTCCCCTACCTTGCAGCCAGCACAGCCCTCGAGACACAGAGACCGAAGGGGCTCCGAGCCGCCAGTGGGCCGGCGGCAACCACCAGCCGACCGAGGGAACCAGGAGGCCGGGAGAAGCAGGCAGAAAGGTACGGGCAAAGCCGCAAGCCAATCAAAGTGACCGCTGACTCTGCCTTAGCTTCCATTGGCGCCTTTCCATAGACTTTAGCTGGACTCTGCAACACTATTCTGGCCGGGATTTTCTGTTATTTTATTTTATTGTTAATTCCACCTAAAAAGAGCTGTTTTACCTTTGATTTGTGCCCGATTTAAGGGTTGTATTGCTGTATTGTCTGATAGTGATTCAGCCTTTTTGGAAATCTGTGTGGGCTAGATGCTTAGGCGCCTAACCCCCCTACCCTCCCAGTCTTTTGTTGTGCAGATTGCTGATTTTTAGCACCTTATTGCAGATTGCCTGCAATAAAGTACCTTGCTCACTGCCTTCTCCTCTGTCCCCTACCTTGCAGCCGGCACAGCCCTCGAGACACAGGGACCGGCGGGCTCCAGCCGCCAGCGGCCGGCGGCAATACCAGCCGACCGAGGGAACCAGGAGGCCGAGAGCAGGCAGAAAGCCGCACAGCCTCGAGACACAGGGACCGGGGATCCGAGCCGCCAGCGCGCTGGCGGCGACCACCAGCCGACCGAGGGAACCAGGAGGCTGGGAGAGGCAGGCAGAAAGCCGCACAGCCCCTGAGACACAGGGACCGGCGGGGTTCAGAGTTGCCCACGGGCTGGCGGGTGACCACCAGCCGACACGAGGGAACCAGGAGGCCGGAGAAGCAGGCAAAAGCCGCACAGCCTCGAGACACTGGACCAAGGGGCTCTGAGCCGCCAGCGGCCGGCGGCGACCACCAGCCGACCGAGGAAACCAGGAGGCCGGGAGAAGCAGGCAGAAAGCCGGCACAGCCCTCGAGACACAGGGACCGAAGGGGCTCCGAGCCGCCAGTGGGCCAGCGGCGACCACCAGCTGACCGAGGGAACCAGGAGGCCGGGAGAAGCAGGCAGAAAG